>ML682024.1:11699218-11753868 GCA_007922195.1 Podocnemis expansa | reverse complement strand
GGAGAGCGGGGCATCGGCGCCCCTCCGCAGGGCACCCTGCTGGTCCTGGGGGCAGCGCCCTGTGCCCTGCGGCTTGTATCCGCTCAGCACCCTGGACAGGGTGCTGAGGGGAAGGCTCTTCCTCCCAGGGTGCTAAGCACCCTGGGAGGAATTTCAAATCATTTTGGTTTTTCGAAATAAAGGTTTTATTTCAAAATAAGTCATTTCGGAATGACTTATTTCGAAATAAAACCTTGCGTGTAGACATAGCCTGAGATAAAAGGGAGGGGATCCATCTCCATTTTGTCTTTAGTCTTTAGTCCGCACCCTGCAATCAACACCCTGCTCTGGAACTATCCTTCTGGGACTGAACAAAGGACTAAGACCCACCCAGGTGCTGTATGTACACTAGAGGAGGTGGACTAACCTGCAAACTACAGATACTTCAAGGACTTGCTTTCTATGGACTCTAAATAATTCGTATGTATGTGATTCACTTTGACCCTTTTAACATTTCTCTTATTTTGTTTGTTTACTTTTTATATTAAACCTTTAGTTATAGTTACTAAAGGATTGGCTGGCAGTGTGTTATTTTGGGTAAGATCTAAGCCTATATTGTTCTGGGTGATGTGGCTGACTTTGGGGTCAGCAGAACTTATTTCTTTAAGAGACCCAGTAGCTAGGGGAGACTGTAGGAGCTGATGTGCACTAAGGGGGCTGTTTCTGCTTTGTTATGCCCAGTGATGACTAGAGTGGGGGAATCAGGAGCATGTTTTGTTACTGACTTGGAGACTGGTTTAAGTACCACCCATCAGTAGTTTGGGGGTTTGGCATCTGGTTTTGCAGCCTGCCCTAATTTTGGCACATTCAGAGGGTTATCCCAGGAGGCCTGGGTCACAATATCAATACCCATCGTTGCATATGACTAGCAGCCAAAGGTGGGATGCCTGTGTGTGGCCCCAAAATTGATGTCAGGGGTTGACGGTCAGAAGAATAACCTTCTTTCCCAATAGGTACTGGTAAAATTTTCAAATGCCAGAAACAGTGCCCAGTGCTTCGCGCTCAGTTTGGGCATAGTTAGTTTCTCCCTTAGTCAGGGTTTGTGAAGCAAAAGGGATAGACCTATCTTCATCTGATGGTATAATATGTGACAATACAGCCCCAATTCCATAAAGGGAGGGATCGCAGGCCAACTGTAGGGGCAAAGATGGATCAAAATGTGTCAGAACCCTAGAGTTTACGAGAGCATGTTTAGCTTTGTGAAACGCAACATCACAGGCTTCAGTCCAGTTCCAGGCCTTTTTCGGCCCAAGAAGCTAATGTAGGGGTTTCAGGAGAGCTGCTAACTTTGGAATTAACTTGCCATAATAGTTCAATAACCCTAAAAAAGAGTGAAGTTGGCTTATGTTCTGAGGGAGTGGAGCATCTACGATAGCCTTAACCTTGGCTGGAGACTTTTGGAGACCATCAACATCAATTATACATCCTAAATGTTCAGCTGAGGGCTGGAAAAATTTACATTTGTCTCTGTGAACACATAGACCATACTCTTACAGTCTTTGAAGAGTGGCTTTCAAGTTCATAAGGTGTTCCTCCTCATTTTTGCCAGTGACCAGGATGTCATCCAGATAGGACTGTACTCCTGATAAGCCACTCAAACTCTGGGCCATTGCCCTTTGGAACAAAGCTGGGGCTGAATTAATTCCATAAGGTAAACGACAGTATCTGTACAATCCCTTACGTTTTACGATTGTCAAAAACTCTTGAGATTTTTCTTCAACATGCATCTGTAAGTATGCTTGACTCAAATCAATCTTGCTAAATATCTGCCCCCCCAGCCAAACCTGAAAAGATGTTCTCAATGCGGGGAAGAGAATACTGCCCCGTACATAACACTGGGTTGATAGGGATCTTGAAATCTCCACCAATATGAATAAAGCCGTCCTTCTTCACTATTGGGACAATGGGTGTTGCCCACTGGCTGTGAATAACTGACACTAAGACTCCTTCCTTAACTAGCCACTCCAAGTTTTCTTCCACCTTGGGTCAGATGGCAAATGGCACTATTCTGGCCTTCAAACATTTGGTTGGCAATCAGGCTTAATATTTAACTTCATGGTGATTCCCTTCATGCTGCTTAAGTCTTCTCCGAAAACAGCAGTGTGTTTTGTTAGTACTGCTGCCAGACTTATTTCTTCTTCAGTCAGTTGGTGCACTTCTGCCTAATTGAGTTGGATTGTCCTGATTCAAGATCTTCCCATTGGGGCTGGATAATTACCCTTCACCACGAACAGTTGTAGCTTTGTGGTCTGACCATTGAGTCCTACCTTTATATCAATAGTACCAAACAGGAACAGTCTCCTCAGTGTACATCTTCAAAACAACTGTTCTCGGCTTAAGTGGCAGATGTCAAAAGTCCTTCTCATACACAACATTAGAAACTAATGAAATGGCTGCACCAGTTTTCAGTCCAATGTGTACAGGTTTACCTTCCAACACACATCACCCAAAATTTCCATGGGCCAGCTGTTATAGACAAAATGTAGAGGGACTCTTCATCTTCCAATTGGGTATCACTGTGATCAGCTGAAGTCTGCTCTACTGCATGCAGAATTTCCCTCTTAGTCCTCTGAACCAATGGCCCATTTTCCTCAGGTCTGCCTCTTCTGTTTGGCTCATCCTTCCTTAGTTTGTAGGCATTTTCAATGTGCCTTCTCTTGCCATATTGTTGACACATCAGTTCCTTACACAAGCACTCCAATGTGAGATGACCCTGCTTCCCACACTGGAAACATTCCCATCTCTCCAGTGCCCTGTGGGTAGGTTGTGGGGATACCGTATGCATGCGAACCCCGATCGGTTGCATGTCTTGGCTGAGGCATTCCATGGAGACTACAATCTCAACAGCCTTCTGCAAGGTGAGTTGACCTTCGGTCAACAGGTGTTTCCATGTTGATTTACTGTGCAGCCCACAAACCAGCCTGTCATGCAGCATTTCCTCTAACATGATCTTGACGTCACAGTGTGCCACCAACTTCTTCAGAGCTGCTATAAACTGTACAACTAATTCACCTTCACTTTGGTTCCTTTGGTAGAACTGATACCTCTCTGCAATTACTAGTGGTTTTGGGGAAAAATATGCTCCCAGAACTTCCATTAGGTCAGCATAAGATTTTTGCTCTGGCTTCTCTGGATAAAGCAAATCACCTAGTAAACTATGAGTCTTAACTCCAATAACTGTTAGAAAAACTGATGCCTTCTTCTCATCAGTTATATCATTTGTTATTACAAAATTTTGAAATTGGGCTGTATATGTTTCCTACAAATCTGATGAAGGATCATACAGCTTGAGCATTGTAGCAAGTAAGGCCATGCTGCCCTCTTGTGGTTATTGTTTATCTTTTTACTTGCACTTACAGGAGGCAGATGAGCTTTCAGAATGGCCAGCCAGCCCTTAGGCCAGTGGTTCCCAACCTTTTCTCTGCCGTGGCACACCTTGATACCTTCACATTTTTCGAAGCACACCACTATTAAAAAACTCATGAATATTCAAATTAACTTAAATTACTCATGAATATTCATGAACCATGGCACTGTTTCAGAAATGCTGCTATGTGGGGTAGGAGGGGTAGCAGAGCAGGGGTGGCAAAATAGGGGAGGTCAGGAGTTGTGTGCAGTGGCAGGAGTGAGTGTGGGGAGCAGAGCAGGGCAGGGGTGGCAAAAGAGGACAAGGGCAGCCATGTGGGGAACAGCACAAGGGTGGCAAGAGAGGAAGGGAGAACAGGAGTGGCTCTGTGGGGGCACAGTGGGGAACCTGGGGAGTGGGAAGGTAGCAAGGGGAGCACAGCACAGCACCCTTCCCCCTCCTCCACAGTGGCTCCCTGCCACCCAGGGCAAATCCTCAACCCACTGTTGCTCCCTCCCACCCCAATGAGTCCCGTCCTCCCCTCCCTCAGCCCCCTGCTGCCTGTGATGGACCCTCCTATCACTGCAGAGGCCAGAACTAGGCCTCCAGCTACATGCCCCCCACACAGCCACCCCACAACCCAGCTACACACCCTCTGCTACACATCCACTTCCACCCACCTTTGCTACACACACACAGCTGCCCCACACAACCCCCAGTAGCCCTCCCCCCAAAGCCCTTACCTGGGCTGTTTGCAGGCTGCCTGACACAAGCTTTTCCACCCTGCAGGGTAGGGCCACTGCAACCCAGTAAACCAGGTAAGCATTGCAGGGGGGTGCCGACGTTTGAGGGGCGCCAAAAGGGGACAGCGCCATTGTGCTCCCCTGAGGACATCACTTGTCTGCGCCAGTGTCACTCTGCTTCAGGGGTCACCACAAGTCTGAGCGCCATTCTTGCTGCAGGAGGAGAGTCACACACTCCCAGCCTCCTGCAGTTCTCTGCTGGCTGGGCCTCAGGTGGAGCAGGATTTAAGGTGGAGTCACTGGAGTGTTGTGTTCAGGCTGCTCCTGCTATTTTTAGGAGGACCCCTGGAACTCCACATTCCAGTGCCTTCCTCTATTTTTAGGGGGGGCATAATGCTGCCTGCCTAAAAATAGGGGGGGCCCAGAACTGTGTTCTTGTGCCTTCCCCCTTACTTTAACCCCTGTCTTTTCCCAGCCGTGCACAGCCCACGTGGCTGGGCTGAGCAAGGAGGGAACTTCAACTCCAGTTCTCGGAGATGCTCGCGGCACACTTTGTGTGTTGCTGCGGCACACCAGTGTGCCCTGGCACACTGGTTGGGAACCACTGGCTTAGAGAGAAGTTCCAACCGTACCTGTTTCATATCCTGGAGTGTTTCACATGGAACTATGCTTCCTCTGCACAACAGTGATAGCTGGGACTCTCAGGGCTGGATGTGGCACATAGGGATGCTTGGGAAAATAGCTTTCCCTTGCTGAATTTGTCCCTGGCTAGTTTTCTCACTGTAAGAATGCATGCCTTGTGCCAGTGGCTTCTTGATGGTGCCTAGGTCTCTGCCACAGGGAGAGTGGGAGGCTACCCATCTGAGATGGAGCCCAGCATTTTACTGTGTCTTGGGGAGTTCTCCAAAGGAGCTGGGGGAATGGTGCCAGTGGGGGAGATGTGGAATCTGGGGAAAGGCAGTGCGCCATGTGCAGCAGCTAGCTCATTCTCCTGGCAGTCCCAGCTGTGAGACCGGGACTCACCAATTGTAAACACCCTGTATCCCCTCACTGCTAGCTCCAATCATTCATATTGTTACTTATTTTTGAGTTGTTTCTAACCAGGAAAAGTCCCTGTCAGTGAGCAGAAAAGTCTGTCCAGCTTGTGCCATTCACCCAGCCAGGAGTATGGGATCTTCATGCCTGTCCCTGGACCCAGTCTCTATGGCTATGTCTACACACAAGGCTTTATTTCAAAATAAGTCATTTCGAAATGACTTATTTCGAAATAAAGCCTTTATTTCAAAACATGTTTTGAAGGAAGAGCCATCCCCTCAGCACCCTGTCCAGGGTGCTGAGGGGAGTCAAGCCGCAGGGCACGGGGGGGCTGCCCCCAAGACCAGTGGGGAGCCCTGCGGAGGGGCGCCGATGCCCTGCTCTCCCCGCCGCTGGGGCTGCTCAGAAGCCCTGCGGCCGGGTGCCGGGGCTCCCCGCTCTGCCTGCTGCCGGGGCTGCTGCCAAACCCCACAGTGGGGTCCGGGGGTGCCCGGCTCTCCCTGCCGCCAGGGCCGGCGGCAAAGCCCGCGGCAGGGTGCCGGGGCCACGGCTTTTCCTGGCCGCTGGGGCTGCAGCCAGGGAGCCGGTCCCGAGCCAGCTCCCCAGCGACTGAGTGGCCGCTGCCACGGGGAGCCGGGTCCCGCCGGCTCCTCCGGCCCTGGGCTCAGCGGGGGCAGTGGCTGTGAGTTTCGCGGCTCCCCCCGCCACCAGCTTGGGGGTCTGCAGCCGTGGGTGGGGTGGCCGCAGAGCCCCCTAGCAGGGCACGGGGTGAGCCGCCTGGGCTGCGGCCACCCCGCCCGCGGCTGCAGGCCCCCGAGCTGGTGGCAGGGGGAGCCGCGGGGCTCACAGCCGCTGCCCCCGCTGAGCCCAGGGCCTGAGGGGCCGGCGGGACCCGGCTCCCCGTGGCTGCAGCCCCAGCAGCCGGGAAAAGCCGCGGCCCCGGCACCCTGCCACGGGGTTTGCTGCCGGCCCTGGCGTCAGGGAGAGGCGGGCGCCCCCGGACCCCACTGTGGGGTTTGGCAGCAGCCCGGGCAGCGGGGAGAGTGGGGAGCCCCTGCACCTGGCCGCAGGGCTTCTGAGCAGCCCCAACGGCGGGGAGAGCGGGGCATCGGCGCCCCTCCGCAGGGCTCCCCGCTGGTCTTGGGGGCAGCCCCCCATGCCCTGCGGCTTGTCTCCCCTCAGCACCCTGGACAGGGTGCTGAGGGGGTGGCTCTTCCTCCCAGAGTGCAAAGCACCCTGGGAGGAAGTTCAAATCCTGTTGTTTCGGAATCCATTTGTTCCGAAACAACAGGTCCAAATGGCATTATTTCGAAATGGTCATTTCGAAATAACAGCCATTTCGAAAAAATCCAGGTTTAACTGTTTCGAAAGGACAATTCTTATTTCGAAAGGACAGGATCTGTCCTTTCGAAATAAGAAAACGTCATGTAGACTAAATTTCTTTTATTTCGAAATAACGAGTGTTATTTCGAAATAAAAGTGCCGTGTAGACATAGCCTATAGGTCCCTTCCCCTTCCCTGCCTGCCACTTCCCATCTCTTTCTTTGCTGCCCTTTCTTGCCCATCTCTAGAATAATTACATCAGCAGTATAGCACTCATGTGAATCATGTTTGTCCCCTTAGATTTCTGCCAGGGTGGAGTTGGCCTGAATGCAGCTGGTGGGGATATGCCTAGGAAAGGCACCAACATCTGGGTCTCATGTTGAGCCCCACTTGTAGGACCCTAGAATGGGGACAAGAGATGGGGCTCGCAACACAGCTCTAGCAGCGTGGATGTGGGGAACTCTCCTTGATCTGGTCCCCTCCTTCTCTGCAGCTGCAGAGAGTGTCTGGAGTCTGCTCTGAGTCTGCAGTGAGAGGCAATGGGAGAAGTAAGAGGGGGAGGAGCTGTGAGGGTGAGGTGCAAGGTGGTGCTGGCTTCAAGTGGGTGTGAGAATTTCAGGGGCAGTGAAGAAGGTACGCTGTGAAGAACCCTGAGAACGATTAATTCATCTTAGCTATCAGGCACAATGAAGGCTCCAGAACAATGCTTTCCCTTTCTATAATATACAGCTGTGTGGTTAAATAAATATTTTAGGTACCTTTAAACAAAAAAATAAAGCTAGTAGCTGCTTATGTTGCCTTGAGATCACTGCATGAGGATGAATTCTTCAGTGGGAGCTGCTTTGATTGCATTAGTACTGTCTGCTTGTGGATGTGGCACTGTGAGGATCTGTTTCCCAATACAAGTAGATCCAGGGCTTTGAAGGGGCCTGAAAAAGGCAACCTTGTTTTGGTTGTTTAAAAAGTACGGTTGTTGAAGGCTAACTGAATGGCTTTGGATACGTCATTAGTTCAGTGATCTTAGTTGAGTTTCTTGTGGCCATTTCACTGGATCATAAAGAGCAATGAAAAAAAAAATCACTGTGTACCAGCTATGGCAACATGGACAGGAAAGGTTTGGTCAGTCAGCACTTAAGTACTTGACAAGTCTCTGTGGGAAGCCTGTCTGCTGTTGGCATGCACTTATGGCTGTCCAGAACTAGCTCAATCTAAATGTTGCTGTTTCAGTCTCTGGGCCTGCAGAGATGTGTCTTGTAACTCGGCAGGCGTCATTTCTAAATCAATGCTGTTTTAGTTCTAAGAATACAAATGTCTGCTCATGTGCTGCAGAAGTAAAGCCTCTCTTAAGCGTTGCGTGTCACCTCTGCCCGAGTTCCCATCCAGCACTCTAACCATTTGGTGTTTCTTCCAGTCTCATTTTGAATCTTCTTGACCTCAGTGATTCCTGTGGCTTTCCATTCCCTTGGCCAATTGCACATTCTGCAAGACAGAACTTCCCTTTCTCACTTCAAATTTTTGATCTTATACAGTCCCCTCCTCCGTGCAATGAGACAGGGAGAACCGAAGCTCCTGAACCCCTCTCTCTACAGACCCTCCGTTATTTAAGGATCTTCACTCTTGTCCTCTTTTTTCCAGTCCATCTAAAGTGACAATCACCAATGTAGGCTTTGTTGGAAACCTAGTCATAACTAACAGCGTGAACCAGTGGCTGTGAGTCAGATTTGGCCTGACCTTCAGTGATGTTCCCCTCTGCAACCTGTACTTGTGTGTAGCTGTGTCACCCTGATCCCTCAGTCCTGGGTCCTGACTTACTCTGCTTTGCTATGTGGGCCACCCACTCCTGGGTCAGCCCGTGCCCAGCCTGCTGCAAGTAACTGATCCCTGACCTAGTAAAGGAGTGCTTCTGGCCAGTTGTTTTTGGGACTTACCCCCAGCAAACACCGCTAGTCCCAGATGCAACCCTGTGAACCATTATTTTACAGAGTTCAGTGCTGTGCACTTCACCCTGTAAGTTTCTTACATTAGTCTGTCAATTTATCAAAGAAATTGATACGCAACAGCTCTGTCACTCTAAATGAAGTCTCTATGCACACAACCCACAGGCACTGTTTTAAATAAAACAAACAGATAAGTTCATTGATTTCTTAAGTGATTATAAGCCAGAAAAATATGAAGCAAGGTTTGATCATAATGAACTAAAAGATAAAAAAATATAAAAGATACATTGCATTCTCAACTAAACTCTAACAGGTTCATTTATTGCATGAACTTTTGTGGGCACAATGCCACTTCATCAGATGCATGAAATGCCAATGCATCTGATGAAGTTGGATTGTGCCCACAAAAGTTCATGCGATAAATAAATTTGTTAGTCTTTAAGGCTATGACTACACGTAAGAAGTTAGGTCAAATTAACTACTTCAAATTAATTAAACTGAACTAATAATGGTTAATTTGAACCAAGCTAATTCAAAGTAACATGGCCCCATTTGAAACCCAAATCGAACTGCTATGTCCCTGGACAGGACTTGCAAGTTTGATTTAGGATCAGTACACCGCAGGAAGTGTAGCAACATGACACCCAAGAGTGGCCATGCACCTGTCACGGAGAACCCAGAAAAGCCTCTTGGATCCCCTCTGTTCACAGCCCACCAGGGGCTCTGCTACGGTGGAGCTTTCTCCCATTCACCAGGGTCTCCACGCTACCTGTAGCCAGCTTCCCAAATCCAGGCCCAGAGAGTCCGATCCTTGCTCTGTCTGGTCTCCCTTGGGGGCAAGTTCCTCCCCCTACGAGGGTCCCGGCTGTCCCAATCAGCAGTGACACTCAGCCAGTGTAGCAGTCAGAGGGTTTATTAGTAATCCACTTTGCACAGCAGCTAGGACAGTTGGCTCCCAGATCACCTAGGAGGGCAGATAGTAAACCCCCAGGACAAGCCCCGGAGGTCCTGCCCCTCCGACCTCCATCTTCCTTCCTCCTCTCTCTCCTCTTTGTCCTCCTCTCTATCCAGCTGCCCTGCCCCTGGTCTAAACCGGCCACAACCTGTCACCCCCAGGGGGTCCAGGTAAGGTCACACTAAAGCCTCTCCCCCCCTAGTGGTACCTATAGTTATCACACCCCTGTGTCCCATCACCAGAATACCATCACCAAAGAACAGGAACAGAAAAGAAGAACCACAGTAACCCAAGAGGTTTTCTTACTTCATCACAGCCCCTACCCAATACATAGAAAGAGGAACGGACCCTGGGATAAAGAAGATCAAACCACGTTAATTCAAACTAATGATTAGTTCACATTGACATGGCTCCATTTGGTTATTTTGAAGTTAAGAGGTTTTATAACATCAAAGTAAGGGTTTATTATGTAACGCTTCTGGCAGGGCAAGGTGGCAGAAAAAAGGCTGGGTTCTATATCTAGTGGTTTCCAAGTAATGTTACAGCACCAACCAGCTTGAGCCCCCCCCCCCAGTCTTCTGGGAAATCATGCATTATTCCCTGTGGCCCCCAAAGGGGAAAGGCTTCCTCACTCGGAAGTGCGAGTTTGAGTGTGGTATACAGAACTTTTAATGGTAGTAAAACAGAATGTAAAAACCCAATAGCAGAAATCAGCACTGATCTGGCAAATCAGTGGAGAACAAGGTTCCCAGCATAATCCTACACCTTATAACAGAACATATGAACTCAGTAGCAAAACCAGCACTGATCTGGGGAATCAGTGCAGAACAAAATTCCCAACAAACCCGAAGGTATGTAGGGCAGTGGTTCCCAACCTTTCCTTTGCCATGGCACACCTTGATACCTTCACATTTTTCAAGGCACACCACTATTAAAAAACTTATGAATATTCAAATTAACTTAAATTACTTATGAATATTCATGAACCATGGCACAATGTTTCAGAAATGCTGCTATGTGGGGTAGGAGGGGTAGCAGAGCAGGGGTGGCAAAACATGGGAGGTCAGGAGTCGTGTGCAGTGGCAGGAGTGAGTGTGGGGAGCAGAACAGGGCAGCGATGGCAAAAGAGGACAAGAGGAGCCATGTGGGGAACAGCACAAGGGTGGCAAGAGAGGAGAGAGGAAGGGAGAACAGGAGTGGCTCTGTGGGGGGACAGTGGGGAACCTGGGGAGTGGGAAGGTAGGGTAGGGGAGCACCCACTTCCCCCTTCTCCACAGTGACTCCCTGCCACCCAGGGCAAATCCTCACCCCACTGCTGCTCCCTCCCACCCCCGTGGGTCCTGTTCTCCCCTCCCTCAGCCCCTGCTGCCTGTGATGGACACTCCCATCATTGCAGAGGCCAGAATTAGGCCTCCAGCC
The DNA here is from genome assembly GCA_007922195.1 of Podocnemis expansa. Classification (NCBI taxonomy): domain Eukaryota; kingdom Metazoa; phylum Chordata; order Testudines; family Podocnemididae; genus Podocnemis; species Podocnemis expansa. The sequence continues at coordinate 11,743,071 of ML682024.1, read as the reverse complement.
CTCAACTACATCCCCCCACAGACACCCCACCCCTCAACTAAATGGCCACCCCCCCGCTACATACCTCCCAACCAAACAGCCACCCCACAACACCAGCTACACGCCCTCTGCTACACAGCTACTCCCACACACCAGCCCCACACACCCCCCAGCAGCACCCCAAAGCCCTTACCTGGGCTGTTTGCAGGCTGCCTGACACAAGTGGCTTCGCCCTGCAGGGGGGAGATTCACACCGGGCCTCTGGCAGCAATCTGCTGGCTGGGCTGAAGGTAGAGCTGGGTTTAAGGTGGAGCCACCGGAACTCTGTGTTTGGGCTGCTCATGCTATTTTTAGGGGGACCCCTGGAACTCCACGTTTGGGTGCTTTCCTCTATTTTTAGGGGGTTGGAAGGCTGCCTGCCTAAAGCTAGGGGGCCCTGGAACTGTGTTCTAGTGCCTTCTCCCTTACTTTAACTCCTGCCTTTTCCCTGCCCTGCACAGCCCAGGTGGCTGGGCTGAGCAGGGAGGGAACTTTAACTGCAGATCTCGGGGATGCTCATGGCACACTTGAGGCGTTGCCGCAGCACACTGGTTGGGAACCACTGATGTAGGGAATGTCTTTCATGCTAGATGTCCACCAGCCCTACCCATTGGTTCTCTTGCTGTCTACTCCCACTTGTTAGCTCTGCCTGCTGGTCACTTACACTCCACTGTCACCAGCTGCTGGCTCTTCTTCAGTGGTTTCAGCTCACAGAAAGGGTTTGCCTCTCTCAGTGATTTTAGCTCTTAAACCTTACATAGCTGCAAACACCTTCTCCCATTAAAATAACAGCTTTACAGGAAGCCTAGTCAGATCTATCCTTTGACAGTGGGGCAATGGGGTAAAGCAGAGCCTCAGGCATCACTCTGAACCGAGTTAATACTACCCCCCCCCCACCATCTTAACTGCACCAGGCTGGAAGGAGGGGGTGGCCCCTCTTTTAATATTATTTTTGCTAATGGTAGCTTTTATCCTTTGACCCATCTAAACAGAGTTTGAACAAGCAAGAGAGTAGCATATTACAAAAGACAGTATTTCATGTTTCTCTTCAGTAGAATTACAGATAGAGAGATTTGTGTTCAAATAAACCCAAATGCCATTACCCATATTGCCCTGCATCCGTAGTGGGACTATGCTAATAGGCTCTTTGTGCTCATGCAAATAGAATACCCATGCAGATCAGTTGCCCCCTTAGAAACTGTTAGGGACAACTTCTAAGCCTGACTTAGAATTAGTTCAAACTAAGGATTTCCTTAGTTTGAAGTAATGAAAGCCAGTGTGGCCATGCACTAATGTAGTTCTAGTTAATCCTCATTAATTCAAATTAAATTCCAAGTGTAGACATAGCCTAAAAGTGCCACAGGACTCCTTGTTTGTTTTGCTGAAACTGTGTCCTGACACCATGGTTGAGAATCGCTGAAATAGAAGACCAGCAAGATCTTATTCAGGGGATAAAAAATACCACACACACCATATTCATTCCTCAGCAAACAATCTAACTTCTGCTTCAAAAGAAAATTACAAGTAATACAAACAAAACAGAGTCAAAGCTACTTAAAAGGAAATTACTTAGCTAAGCAAGAAAATAGTACAGTGGAATTTACCATTAATATGGATCCCACTTACATCAAATAATAAAATGCACTAGTAACAAATGCTTCTTGATCTTAACCGGACAATTACTTTTAACAAAATGTACCAGGATGCTCCAAACAAATGTAAACAGAGTTTCAGAGACAGAATCTTAGGGTGTTATTTAACAGCATCCGTTTTGTGCTTCAGATACAAAAATACCTCTGCTTTTAACAAGTTTTCCCATCACCCCTTGGACTCAGGTGATTGGCCTTTCCCACCAGTAGACATGATTTCCTCGGCTTGAGTGAGCCAAATGAGCGTGACCTTATCAGGTGCTCAGGCCAGCCCTTTGTCTCTGTATGCATGCTTCTGCAGAGCATGAATCATCACACATTGCTTGGATCTACTGAAGCCAGATGAGATGCACATTTGGGAATATTGCATAGCAAGGTTTCATAGCTATACATTTGTGACTTGGCAGGAAATATTTTACCTTAACAATAAGGTTCAGGATGTCATGAGCAGTCCAAAACCACTCCAAAATGCATACTTTGCATTAGAGACTACACTGTTACACTGTAAATGTGTACATGAATGATATACATGTTCTTGTACCATCCTCTCCAGTCAGGAATATGATTACCGGTTAAGTAATAAGTGGTGTTTTGCTTTTCTGACAAGGGCATGCCAAATCTGCTTTGCAGCCTCTGATTTGCACTTATTTATGCCTAGGGCTTCAGTAAGGCCTACACTTTTCTTCCTAAGCTCTCTTTGTATCAGAGTTTTTCCATTTCATTTTTTCTGACAACATGGATTTTTACAATTGCACGAGCCAGTTCTCCAGTCAATTCCCTGGGCCCATCCACCCTGCGTGTGCTTTGTGCCTGCAGCTGCCCATTGAGTGGTCTGCACTGTGGAAGAATTCTGTGGCTGAGGCCTAACAGTGTGCTGACACCTAACAGCATTGAGACACAGATAGCTCACTAGGCCTGAGGGAGGAGGGGGTGGAAGAAGCTGCAGTTTCTCTGTTCCACTAGCATGCCTGGAAGAGGGCCAATAGAAGCAACTAACTGATAAGGTACGCTGTACAGAGCTTCACTGTGTCTGTGTCTGTGCTTCAAGAACAAGCTGCGTACTGAAATTTGGAGACAGAGAAGCTGTTTGGATTTGCCTGCAGAATTCTAAAAGTCAGTCAACCCAGATAAAATAAAACCCATTTGGGCCAGCCCAATGGCTAGGCCAGGGACCTGTGGCGTAGATGAATTATGATTGGAAGTTATGTGGAGGTAAGGCGGGACAAAAGAAGGGGTTGTAATAGGGTGTGCAAAAAGAAGGGACCCAGAACTTAATTGGCTATACAGCAATAGTTTATGCTTTGTAATATGATGTAATATGTCATTATATAAGAATAATGTGCACTATTCTAGGGGCTCTTGGGTACTTGCCCTTGGGCCCACAGCTGCGTAAAATAATGCTCCACTCCTCACTAAGGCTGTGGCCCTCGCTTACTGAGAATTCCTCTACAGCACAGATGCCAGGCCCCATCCTGCACAGATACGGGCAGGAGCAGTCTTAGGTATTCTGGAACCTAGGGCAAAAGTCAAAGATGGGACCCCCCATGTAACATAAGGTGCCCCCATCCTTGACTTCAGCTCCCCACCAGACTCACCAGGACTCCATCAGTCCTCCAGGCCCCACCACCAGGCCCCCCAGTTCCACTGAAGTCCTTCGCCCCCTAGGGTTCCCACCAGCCCCCAACTCCCTGCTGGGGCCCCTGCCAGCCCCCTGGCCCCCACCAGCCTCACTGCCAAGAGGTTTTATGAGGTTATGGCATAGGGCCACCCCGCTGTGCAGGGCCCTGGGCAGTTGCGCCTCCTGCCTACCCACTAAGACCACCTATGGATATAGGTAGCATAGGGCCCTATAAGGAGCAGGAGAAGTGCATTGCAAGGAAATTATTGGCATTTCTCGACAATGAGCCACTGAGGCTGTCATGTTGGCCCTCCCCCACCTTGGCTCAGCAGGATTTCCTTTTGCAGAAACCTCACTGACTACAGCCTTTTGCATTGTGCCGTTGTCTTTTATAGACTCTGTTGCACAGGGAAGTGTGGGCTACAGAACACATATACACAGTGGGGCCTCGATCTGGACCTTAGGCAGAGGCCTGGGAGGACAAGGAGTCAGCACAGCCCAGAGAGGGGCTGGTAGTTCTCTGTATTGTCTGCTGTTGAACAATCTCACTTTACTGCAGGATGGCTAATGTTGAGTCGCTGCTTTTGGAGGTGAATGCAGGCAGGTGTGTGGGCATCCAGATAACCAATGACACTGGAGACGTGACCCTTGAGAACCCCAGGTAAGCAGGTTCCCATTGTACCCTCTATGCAGCTTCCCAAGTCAGCCTGGGATTGGAGGCCATAGAGATGTGCCAGAGTGTGGGACATGTGTCTGCTACTGAATAGCTAATCTCTCTGATAAGTGCTGTATGTCCCTTTGGGTCACCACCAGTGCCCCTGCCTTCTAGGCTGAATGTGCTGTTTCTAGTTCTGCAGTGGTACAAGATTTTCTTGGACCTTCGAGCCAGGACATTTTATGAGCCCCAGGCTAGGGATGGGGTGTCTGGGGGGAAACTACACTTTCTTGAGAACAGAGGGAACAAGGAACTATTTCCTTGGCCAGTGGGTTTGAGGAAATGGTTGCTGGAACCCTTCTGTGAGATTTGAAAACTTGAGTAAGTCTCAGGGAGATGGATTTGGGGGAAGGTGACATGGCTATAGGCTTTTGATGTATTGTAAAGGTGTTTATTTCTGATTTCCAGACTTCTACTGTATTAATAGCCCCAAATCACTTAAATACTAGCTCAAAAGTAGCCCAGTATATTACTTGAAAAGTAGAGGTTTTTTTATGAAGACATGGTGGGGCTATACATCAAATAACAAATGGAAGCTTTTGTTAGATACTCAGGGCAGATTTGATTCAGAAGGAGAAAATCCCAACCCCCCACCCCCCCAAAATAAGCTACAGCATGAACAACAAAGCTATGAGATAACCATCAAATACAAAAACAAAACCCCAGGGGAAATTTGGATAGGAAGGTCTCTCCAGCAGCGTCCTGCAACCATATTCCATTCGCACAGTTAGATCACTACACACCCAGCCCAGATGAGAGTCCTACAACCCCCCTGGCAGCCAGTGCACCCCCTGCCCCCTTATTTAAAAATCCTTCCATCCAGAGTTCCTTATACACTAGGGAAACCCAGAGCCCCATTATAAGCTCTGTTACCCAGACTCCCCCACTCAGTAAAAAACCCAGTGGTCCCTCAAGAGACATGCTGCTGTCTAGAACCCCACCTTGCCCAGCCCTGTCATGGGCTGCTCTAGAGGGGCAGTTGTAGAGCCTCCGCCTGCCTTAGGTCCAATCCAGCTGCTATATCTGAGGCTAGAGGTCTCCTCCTGGTCCAGCTCCAGAGCTAGCAGGAGGTTGCTTCACCCCGGTGCCTCAGCCTGGGCTCTGCAGCAGGTGCTTCTACCAGGCAGACTGTAGCCTGTGTGAGCAAAGAAGAAGACAGTGGGGCAGGAGGGACCAGATCCCAGCCAGAGCTGGAGGACAGGGATCTTATTTCCACTACCTTGCATGTTGCTCATGCAGGAAAGAACCCTCTGCCTGGGAGCAGGGCCAGGTGGGGCTGCACTCTCTTGTCCCATGACCTGTTGTGCGTCCCCTCAGCAGAGTATCTGCAGGCTGTAATTCCCTCCACCCTCAGGGTCAGGATTCCTTTGCTGCTGGGTTGCAGTTATTAATTTTTCTTAGGGACGTGTTGTAATGAAGGAACCCCACTTGTGTTTTCCTCCAGGACTTACTGTTTCAGTGGCCATGCCCAGAATGTCCCTGAGCCCAAGATCCACCCTGGATCCTCAGGGAGCTGTGTGTTTGTGAAAACAAGCTACTCGGCCCGCGGGAGTGTTGGGGTGCTGAGCTACGAGTCTGATGTTTTCACCCTGGCCATCATGTTCTCCAACCCCTTTGACCGGATCCTCTATAACAGTGAGTTTGCCATCGAGGTCTTCACTGGCAGGAAACAGTTCTATAGCATGGAAAGACTTTATCAATATATGTACAGCCATGGGCCACCCTATCAGTCTGAGTCCTTTGGGAGGATGGAACTCAAGGAAGTCCAGGATGGCCAGCTGAACGTGAGCAACCAGGAGATCCAGGCAAAGATTACTATATCCAACAAGGATAAGGCCATCATTAAAGTGGAGATCAATAAAAAAGTTCCCTGCCCACCCTACACTCCTTACCCAGATGATCTGAGACCAAGGGAAATTTCCTGCGGTGACAGACAAGGGGCCACTGGCTGGAATGCCAGGAAACAGTGAATCTCTTCTTCTCAGCCTAAGTAGGCAGAAGGATGCTAGCTCTGTTGTACCTAGTACATTGGAAATGGCTGGAGGGGTGTGGGTGGTGGGAAGAGTCATCTTAGGACATTCTCACCTGACCTCATCGGTATACAGGCCAGCAGCTACCTCGAGCTGCTGCCCCTGCCCAGTGTCCACATTGCTATAGCTAGTGCACTCATGCATGTATGTCTAGCCAGGCTGGGTGGTATCCAGATGTTGTCATCGTTTCATAAAGGAGGTTTTTCGCTTGATTATTTTTCAGCCTTAGAAATAGCAGATGCTGGCACATGAAGATTTGAAGCTTAAGATTTATCATCGCAATGCTAGCAGAATTCTCATTAAGCTTTGCAAGAAAGTAGTGCTAAAAAGATAATATACAGTAATTAGGAAATAACATCTAAACTTTGTATTAACCAGAAGTATGTTTAAGAGCAGGATCTTTTGGTATAGCTGTATAAGGTTGTTTAAAATTGCTCCTATGCTTGCTAGGTAAATGTAACTGGCTAAGCAACTGAAATAACAAGTTATAAACTGTAATGGAAACCACAGGAGAGAGATAACTAGATAAGATCATAACATAATATTATAAGAATGACCATAGCATGTCTGCCAATGGTCCATCTAACCCAGCGCCAAGTGCTTCACAGGGAATGAACAGGCCATGGCAATTTCAAGTGATCCACCGTGTTGTCTCGTCTCAGTTTCAGGCAGTCAGAGGTTAACACCTGGAGCATGGGTTTGTATTCCTAGTAGCCATTGATGGACTTGACCTCCATGATCTTATTTAATTCTTCATTGAACCTTTCAGAGGGGGAGCCGTGTTAGTCTGTGTACAGCAAAAACAATGAGAGTCCTGTGGCACCTTATAGACCAGTGGTTCCCAACCAGTGTGCCGTGGCACACTAATGTTCTGCGGCACCACCTTAAGTATGCTGGAAGATCTGCTGGGGAGCTGGGTTTATTTTAAATCTCCCTCCCTGCTCAGCTGACCTACATGGGCTGCACAGGGTGGTAAAAGCCGGCTGCAGATACACTTTGTATCTGCTGGCTGCCAGTAAGTGTGGGCTGCAGGAAGAGGGGTGAAGAGGGTGTTGAGGAAGCAGAGGGGACATTGAGGCAGGGGACTGATGGGGAGCCCAGTGGAGGGGCCTGCAAGACCAGTGGGGGCAGAGGGCTGGTGAGGGGTCTTACTGAGGCAGGAGCAGGCCCAGCTGGGAATCAGGGCCACCCTGGCAGTGTCCCTGAGGCCCAGCCAGAACCTGCTTCTGACCTGGTGGGGGGGGAGGGGGGCAGAGAATGGCCACCAAGGGCAGCAGGATCTCTTGCAGCCCCATTCCGGCCCAGGCATGGACCCAGCTGCAGGTAGTGGAGATGGGATCTGGCCCCAGCCGGGGTTGCTGGTGGGGTCTGGAAGCAGTCAGTGTATCAGGTCACTGGCAGGGGTCTGGGAACTGAGGTGATGCCTGGCAGTGTTCGGGGTCCCAGAGCCATTGCCAACAATGACTAGATCTGGCCCTGGCTGGGGTAGCTGGTGGGGTGCAATGACAGCATGGGTCCCAGAGCTGCACCTGGGGTCTGGCTCAGGCTGGGGTCCCAGGACCACTGCTGGCAGGGTCTACTCCAGCTGGCATCCTGGGGCCACCACCCAGATTCAGCCAAAGTGAGGACCATGGCCCGCTGCCATTGTGGGATCTGGGGTCCTTGGTGGTGGTGGAGTCCATCTCCAGCCTGGAGGCCAGTGAGGCTTGAGGGGGTCTGGCAGGGGCTCCAGTGAAGCTGGTGGGAAAGCCCAGCAGAGTTAGGATGCTGTGGTGGGGGGAGGGGGATGCTGGAGGTGAATGCCTGCCAGCATCTTCCCCAGGACTTGAAATTGGGGGGGTGTAGGGGGAGGTGTGGGGTCGGTATCGGGATGCTTACCAAATTGGTATAACGCTGTTACTAGCTGACAACTTTGAGAGTGTTGGGAAAGTCGGGGGGATGGAGGGGGGTGTTAGGGAAATCTCTGGTTTCTGCAACAGGCAGTAGGGAGTGTGGGGGGGGAGGGGTGTTGCCAGAGTTGTGGGTCCGTTTCAGGCTTCAGAGAGCTGATGGAGGGGAGGGGGCTGCTGGGGGGAAAGAGGCTGCTTTGGGGCACAGGCAGCCACAGGGGTGGGTGGGGGAGTGGCAGAGCTTCTGGCAGAAGGGCGTGTTGGAGGGAACAGGGTGCTGCCTGGAGCTGCCAGGGAACTGGGTGTCAGAGGGAAGTGGGCTCTGTGGGTAACAAGCTGCTGGGGATATAGGGGGTGCTGCAGGCAGCAACGCTGCTGGGTAAAAGGAGGGTGCTGAGGGTGGTAGAGCTGCTGGTGTGAAGGGGGCACCACACCGTGCTCCCCTGCTCTAACATCCCACTCTCCATAGTCCCCCTTGCCACCCAACATAGCTACTTCTGCTCTCCCTCCCCCTCTCCTCCCTTGTCACCCCTAACTTGCTCCCCACCCTGCTCTGCCCTGCTCCCCACATGGCCACCTTTGTACTCCTTTGCCACCCTTCCCTGCTTGGTGCCCCACACTCTCTCCTGCTACCCCACATAACCACCTGGGCCACCCCTCTCTTCTCTTGCCACCACTACCTTTCTACCCTTATCATCCCACATATAGTGACATTTCCCCACATGTGCCATTGCTCAAGAATATTCATGAGTTAATTTGAATATTCCTGAGTTCGGGTTGTGTGCTTCAAAATAATTAGAGGCAGCAAGGTGTGCCACAGTAGAGAAAAGGTTGGGAACCACTCTTATAGACTAACAGCTTTCTTTGGGCGCAAGCTTTCGTGATCTCTGACCCAGTTTGCCAGATGCATCTAGCATAAGGTTTCATGAGCTCCAATCCACTTTGTCAGATGCATGACAAGACCCTGGGCACTGGCACAGGCTATGCCCCCTGGCTGAGGCTGTGGCCCATCACAGCCACAATTCCTTTCCGAGGCCTGATCTATCCTCAGGCTCCTCTCTCTGCCAGCTTGGCCCTGAATTGGATGGGCTGAGAGACGTGGGCGGTGCTGGGGGCGGCTAGCCCCGGATCTCCTGCTGGGGCTGGGAGAGGCAGGGGCTGACTCGGGGCTCATGCCCTGTGTGCCAGGTGCCGGCGATGACCTAGTCGGTGCCCACGAAAACTTATGCCTGAAGAAATCTGTTAGTCTATAAGGTGCCACAGGACTCCTGTTGTTTTTTCTTGAACCTGCAGGCAGTTGTGGGGCAACCCATTCCCACTGTCTCCCCGCCCCACCCAAATCAGCCTCATAGTTATATTTAGCAAAAGTCAGGGATGGGTCATGGGCTTTGTTGAATTTTTATTGCCTAGGGCCTCTCCCTGACTTTTTCTAAACATTACTTAACCTTGCCCAGTCATTAGCATTGTTCCAGCCACCATGTTTGTCAATTATATTCATATCCTCTAATACCAGACAGTCTGCTCCACCCATCTTAATAGTTAAACTTCTAGCATTTGTATAGCAGCACTTGTAAAATTTGTCAATATTTCATTATGCGCCTTAATATGATGTAATCGGATGGCACTCTTTTTCATTTGACTCTTTCTCTTCAGTTCCTACCTATACATTATCAACTTCTATCCCATCTCCTCTGTACTAAGGTATAAAGGCTATGTCTACACTGGCAAATTATTCCAGACTAAGGAGGCTTAGTCCGGACTAATTTAGCCCATTGCCACACTAGGCTTTTCCTAGTCTGAACTAAGAAATTTCTTAGTTTGCAGTAGGGAAAGCTTAGTTGAAACTAATAAATACTGACACTCAGTCTGGACTTAGACACTTAGTTCAAACTAAGCACATTGTAGACAAGGACTAAGCTGGTTAGTTCAGACTAACTGTATGTTCTAGTTTGAACTAAGCATTAGTTCAAACTAGAACATGCAGTTAGTTTGAACTAAAAATTCGTGGTTCATTTGAACTAATGTGAGGTTAGTTTGAACTAACCTTGAACTTCATTTGGACTAACAAGTCCAAACTAATTGTGGCAGATGTAGGCATAGCCAAAGAGTCTTCTTTAATAAGCCTTCCTCTAAGGCAGGGGTCTCAAACACGTGGCCTACGGGCTGCATGCGGCACGGAAAGCTATTTCCTGCAGCCTGCAATGACACAATCATTACTAATATTTGCAATATTACTGTATGGAAAGGTTTCAGTGGTGCAGCCCTTGGGCTACCATACTAATCCTCATGCAGTCCTCTACTGGTCCTCATGTGGCCCTCATGGTGATTTGAATTTGAGACCCCTGCTCTGAGGGATGTCTCTGACCAAACCATGTGCTTTTTTTCACCGGTCAGCTTTCCCCTAGCCCTCATTGTCAAAGATCCTCTACAACCTTTCAAATTTTACATACTGACAGTCTTGTTCCATTTTGGGTTAGATGAAGCCCATCCTTTCAGTATAAGCTCCTCCTTTTCCAAAAGGTTCCCATTTCCTAATAAACCAGAATCCCTTCTCTTTACTCTACTATCTGATCCACCCACTGAAACCCTGCACATCTGCCTGGCTAACAGGCTCTGGCATGGAGCTGGAAGCATTTCAGAGAATGCCATCATGGAGGTCCTGGACTTTAATCTCTTACTAAGCAACCTAAATTTGGACCCCTTGCTACTACCTTTCCCTATGTTACTGGTAAATGCATGTAGCACAACATTATAAAAGGGGGAAAAAAACAATAAAAAGGCAAACAGAAGTAAAGAGAACATCTAAGAATGGTTGGTTGAGAATTTGTTTTAAACCCTTGTTAAAATAAGCCACAGTTGGTATGTTTCTTTATGACTGGAAATTCAGAGCACTGTGAAATCTCTGTAACATTGAGTATGTCTACACTACCTGTTTAAGTCGACTGAAGGGCCCTTTAATCGACTTAAACAGAGCCCTGTCTACACTTCACGGCAGTAAAGTCAACTTTATAAGGTCCACTTATAAAGTCAACTTTACCGTTAAGTTGACTTTATTAAGTTGACTTAAGGCATGTGGACTCACTAAGTCGACTTAATAAAGTTGACGTAGTGCAGTGGGGCCACTAAGTCGATTTTATAAAGTTGAATTAAGCCAGGACACCCATTTAAATTTGACTTTATAAAGTTGACTTAATGTAGTGTGGACTCAGTAAGTCGACTTAATAAGGTCTACTTAAAGTTGACTTTAAGTAGACTTAGCTTTTACAATGTAGACATAGCCATTGACTATCACTTAGTATTTGATAATAATTAAATAACACTTGTTATGGAATTAAACTGAAAAAATGGTATTATGGGCTAAATTAAAGAAAAAAGAAGTCTGTTTAAACCCTTTGGGCCATAGCCCACTTCAGGTCTGTGTAGCACGCCGACCTTGTACTCTAAAATTCATAAGTTAGTCTTTTCTGTTTGTGCTGCTTGATGTCAAATGTCTAGTCTGTCATTGCTAAACCAGTTAATAATTCAGCTTGCCCAATTAGTGTATGAACCCATAAATAATCAAGGAACCCACAAGTAACAATTGGACACTCTGCAATGGGAGCAGGTTGGGCTGATAATGTGAAATCACAAATATTAATGAAATGGTGGCACAACAGGTTTCCTCCAGCTGCCTACAGACAAGGTGGTTCTTACAAGGCACCCGACATATCTGTTAGCAGGTGCCTTTGGAGAAAACATATATTCTTTAAGAAAATAGATATGGGGTTCAAAATTGCACTGATAGTGAAAGGGCAGGAAATGACAAATGCCAAACCACCAGATTATAAAGCAATAGAAATAATTTTGGCCAGTGAAAATGGTATGATGGAGTCATTTGCTGTAATATACATAATTGACCATTGGAACATTTCTTGTGCATGGGACACAAAGTCTGAGGAATGTTTTTGAACTTATGCTTATTTGCTATATAACTTGGAAGCAAAGGACAAAAGAAAAAAATGTTCAAGCAGCTGCTTGATGGTGTTAGAAACAGAAACAATTTCTTGTCTTGCAATTTGTAAAAAGCAAGAGCTAAGATCAATAAAAAATCAGCTACAGTATACTCAGACAACCAACAGAGATATAGAGGGTCAAAAAGAGGTTGGCTATGTCTACACTACAGGGCTTGGTTAAGCCGTCTTAATAAAGTCTGCTTAAAGTAGACCTTATTAAGCCGGCTTAGTACGTCCACACTCAAAATGCCAGGAGACTGCCCGTGTCCACACTGGCAGATGCTAGGTCGCCCTAGGAGTGGTGCATTATGGGTAACCTGGCCAACAGTGCACCACAGCAGAGGTGCCCCTCTCTCCCGGCCACTCCTTTAGTACAGGAAGTGAGTGACCACACCACCCTCCATACTGTGTGTGGCAACAGGGAGCCCATCGAGACCAGGGATCCTGATGTAGCCCAGCAATGTGCCAGCGCAGCACCCCGCACCCTCCCTGTGTTGCCCAGACTCCTCTGGTTCTGGAACAGGTGCTGCAGGGCAACTGCCTGCACAGGGGCAGGGTGCAGCAGTAGTTAAGGCTTAAACACCAGGAAACAGCACATAAAGGAAGGTGAAGTCAAATCACCTGTTATAATGGGGAAAAAAACCCATAGTCAGGATTTAATCCTGCTTTCACACAATCTAATCTAAAAGAAATAGCAACTTTCTTTCTCTTTCTTTCTTTCCCTGTGCTATTTCCCAGTGTTTGAATCTTAACAACTGCTTTGATTTGCTGTTAGAGTGTGACCTGATCCTATGTCTTACACTGCCCTGCATTTACTTCCTACCATTCTGTTAATTCCCCCATCTTCAAACTGTCTTTTCTCCCAAGAAAGCTCATCCAATAAATTTGTTAGTCTTAAACAGTGCCTCTGGACTCCTTGTTTGTTTTACAACAATATCAGGGGGGGTTCTTTGAGAAGGGGAGACATACAGGGCACGTCTACACAGACTGTTTTATTTCGAAATCGGTCCTTTTGAAAGGACCGATTTTGAAATAAAACCCTTATTTCGAAAGGGCTCCTTTCAAAATAAGGGAAACCGTGGAATTGAAAAGACCGTTATTTCGAAACGGATGTTTTGAAATAATGCCAATGGATCCGCTGTTTCGAACCATTGTTTCGAAACAACGGGTCTAACACCGTTATTTCGAAACATCCGTTTCGATATAACGGTTGTTTCGGGGGGGGGTAGGTTTTACTTTTTCGGGACGACGATCCTTATTTCGAAAGGACGAGGTCCGTCCTTTTGAAATAAGGGAACGTCGTGTAGACCAAATCATTTTTATTTCAAATAACAAGTGTTATTTTGAAATAAAAGTGCTGCGTAGACGTGCCCACAGGGTTGGCTGGAGAGGGGTAGAGGCAGGCAGGGTCAGGCTGAAAAGGGCAAGGAGGAGACAGGGGTTTGGGCAGAGAAGGGTGAAACACCGAGGATTGGGCTGAGAAGGGCAAGGGGGAGACCCACAAGTTTGGGCAGAGACAGGAGAGACACCAAGGATTGGGCTGAGAAGGGCAAGGGGAGACACACAGGTTGGGTAGAGAAGGGGGAGACACCCAGAGTCGGGCAGAGAAGGGTGGGGCGGGGGAGTGCGTGGAGATAAAAAGGTTCGTTCTCTGTTCTGGTCAATTAAGAAGGCAGACAGCAGGAGGAGAATTACAAGTTTATTAGCACCCTGTGCTATTGGGTGCGGCTGGCCCTGAGGGACCGTTTTCTTCTTGTATTTATTACACAACACGGTCTATTGGGTTACATACAAAGGTTTCCAAAAATGGTTAAACAAAGAAAAACTACAACTTATTGGTTAACAATATCTTTATGACGCAATTATGCAGTGCTGGAACATGGGGGAGAGATGAGAAAGCTACGACTATTATGGGAAAACTACGACCCCTTACGCCTTATGTAAGGGTAGGTGAGAAGCTTAAATGGAAAATAGGCTGCTAAGTGGTTATAACAGGTGTTTGTGGTTACTTTAACTAAAGCTTTCAATGTAAGTGCTTTTCCTGTTATTCTAGCTTTTGGTTTTCCATCATGGCTTCGCTTGGGCTAAAGTTGCGAATGTGATCCTGCTTGAGCTAAAATAGCTACACGCTTCACTTAGGTTACTCAGCTCTGCATGATTTCATTAAGCTCTATATCAAATTTTCACTACAGGAGACACCAAGAATTGGGCTGAGAAGGGCAAGGGGAGAGACACACAGGTCTGGGAATAGAAGGGGGAGACACTGAGGATTGGGCAGAGAAGGGTAAGGGGGGAGACGCACAGGTTTGGGCAGAGAAGGGGGAGACATCCAGGGTCGGTCAGAGAAGGGCAGGGGAGGAGACACACAGATTTGGGCAGAGAAGGGGGAGACACTGAGGACTGGGCTGAGAAGGGCAAGGGGGGAGACACACAGGTTTGGGCAGAGAAGGGGGAGACACTGAGGATTGGCAGAGAAGGGCAAGGGGGGAGACACACAGGTTTGGGTAGAGAAGGGGGAGACACATGGGATTGGGCAGAGAAGGAGCAAGACAGGTAGGGTTGGGCTGAGAATGGGAGAGACATGCGGGGGTGGGGGGGGCTAAGAACAGGGGAGGCATGTGGGGTCTGGCTAAGAACAGGGGAGACATGGGGGTTGTGTTAAGAACTGGGGAGACATGCGGGGTCAGGCTAAGAATGGGGGAGACATGCGGGGTTGGGCAAAGAGCAGGGGAGACATGTGGGGTGGGCTGAGAATGGGGGAAATGCCGGGATGGGCTGTGATGCCCTGTCTGGCTCAGAACTGGGAAGATCAAGCAGGGAACATGAGGAGTTTGGCCGTGGTTCGCACAGCTGGGAATGCTCCCAGCTTTGTTGTGCCTTTTAGCCAGTCTCCATCCCCATGTTTTCTGTGGTTGGGAGGCCAATTAAGTCGACAAGGCAACTTCCCCTCCACATTGCCTTAAGTCAACTTCACTGTAAAGTCAACTTTATAAGCAGAAATAATAAAGTCAACTTTACCTGATGCTAGAGTCGACTTTATTGCCCTGCAATGTAGACAGGGCTTTGTTTAAGTTGACTTAAGGGCCTTTAAGTCGACTTAAACACAGTGTTGACATACCCGTTGACGGTCATCATGAAAAAAAACATGCTATTGTGGTAAAGCAGGAATCTGCCACAAATTATGCAAAATGAGGTCAGGTAACTTCTAATGAAAAATAACTAAAATATCTTGCTGCTACATCATCTGTATTAAAATGCTTTTTCCTCTAATTTTGTGAATTCCATCTTTTCTGACTTTTTCGCAATGTGTTTTATTTGCTTGCTTGTTTTGTTTCTTTTCTTTAATTCTGCATGAGTAACACAGGCTTCAACACAATTTTTTCCCCCTAGAATTTATAATTGGACTAAGTAAAAGGCTATAAATCTAACACCTCTTAAGTATCTATTTGTGTCATTCAACCATTTAGTTTTGCTCAGAGACCACTGTAATAGTAGATTTTTGTGTATTAAGACTAATTTAGCAATTACCAGAAACTAAAACTATTCTGCTGTTTTCAAAAAGGAACTGGCCTCAGGGTTATAATTATCTTTTAGTATATTTTAAAAATGTGGAATAGTATTGTGTGCTGTTAAATCTCAGTGAAAATGTATTATGTTATGGTTATCTCTGTTTTATTGTTTCAATTTACATGCTACTTAAAATTAGCTATGTTACAGCTAACATCTGCGAGTTACATGCTGAATTCCTGTAGTTAAATTGTCTGACTGAAAATCACCACCTGATCCAAAAAAAGGGATTTTTCATTATTTTTTTGTTTATTTTTGTAACGTTATTCTGTGTCAAAGAAGTCAACTTTCCCTGACAAAGTCTAATCAGATCTGAAGTACAAAAGGCCACATAGTGACAGGGCACTGTCTGTTGGGTTGGTGTGGGAACAGCTACGGCATCTGATAAAGTGGGTTCTAAGCCATACAAACTTATACCCAAATAAATTTATCAGTCTCCAAGGTGCCACAGGACTCCTTGTTTGTTTTGCTGAAATAGACTAATACTGACACAGCTACTGGTCTGGCTCCTGTTTGGATGGTTCAGCTCTTGCCTGTTTAAGCAGAGAGCTCTGGAGAGTGGGGGCCTGATAATCCATCATGGGACAGCCGCAGCAGGAAAGGCAGCCACAAACCAAGGTTCTTCTGCTGGGGTGCTGTTGCTGACGGTCCCATCTGAATGGTTGATCTTATAGGCCACCTTTCTGGAAGCCAGGGATCCAGGCTTCCTGAACACTCAGGAGGCAGGCACACTTCCAAACCTTTCTTCCTACTTAAAAGGCCTGACGAATGTCAGGAAATTATTCTTCCCTCGTTCCAGGAGCTGGGGCCTGGGTGCAGGTGTTGGGAGCCCTGACCCAGCGCTGGAGAGGGCCAGATTAAACAGGCCTGCCAAGCTGATCATATGTGAGTGGTAACTAGGGGTTTAAGTAAGGGGGAATGTCCCAGAGGCTATGTTCACACAAGGAGGGCTTATTTCGAAACAAGACGTTTCGAAACAAGCTGTTTCAAAATAACTCTTTATTTCGAAACACCTTATTTTGAAGGACAAAAACAGTGTCCTCGAAATAAGGGAGCGAAATAGCATGTCCACAGTGTGAACATGCTATTTCGCTTGGGGAGGGGACTGCAGGCACCTGCAGGGTGCAGCGCAGAGGGGCGTTGCACCCCACGGGTGCCTGCAGAGGGCTGCAGGCACCTGCGGGGTGAGGCACGGGGCTGTGCCTCACCCCGCGCGTGCCTGCAGGGGACAGCAGGCACCTGCGGGGTGAGGCGCAGGGCTGCGCTGCACCCTGCGGGTGCCTGCACAGGGCTGCAGCCACCAGCCAGGTGAGGTGCAGCGGGGTGCCTCACCCCGGGGGTTTAAAGCCCGGTCTGCCCCCAAACCTGGCAGCGGGGTCCCGGGCGCCCAGCTGGAGCCCGTTGATGCAGGGGCTGGAGTGAGTGCTGGCCCCGCAGGAGCGGGGGCACTGGGGATTCTGGGGGCTGGCGCTCACTCTGGCTCCTGCAGCACCGGGCTCCAGCTGGGCACCTGGGACCCCACTTTAAACCCCCAGGGTGAGGTGCCCCGCTGCACCTAACCTGGCAGGTGGCTGCAGCCCTGTGCAGGCACCCCCAGGGTGCAGCGCAGCCCCACGCCTCACCCCACGGGTGCCTGCTGTCCCCTGCAGACACCCACAGGGTGCAACGCCCCTCTGCGCTGCACCCTGCGGGTGCCTGCAGTCTCCTCCACCATTCAGTGGACACCCCTCAGTCCCCTGGCCAGGGTCCTGAGGGTTCCCTGGCCAGGGTGCTGAGGGGGCAGTCCTTTCTCCCAGGGTGCTTAGCACCCTGGGAGTAAGGTCAAATGTTGTTTCGGAACACTTTGTTCCGAAACAACATGTCTGCACAGGGCTGTTTCAAAACCACTGGTTTTGAAACAACCCTGTTTCAAAAAAAAAAGTGGTTTAAGCCGTTCCAAAAGAACAGCGGCCATTTTGAAACAAGCGGTTTGCTTGTTTCGAAATGGCCGTGTTTCATGTGGCCATGGCAGTTCTTATTTCGAAACAACCTCTGTTGTTTCAAAATAAGAAGTGTGTGTGAACATACCCAGAATGGCATTCTGGGGCCCCCTATTTTTAGAGTGACAGTGTTTTGGGGCCCCCTAAAATAGGGGAATGCACTGTAACACTGCATTCCAGGACTCCCCTAAAAATAGATGAATGTGCCAGAATGCAGCGTTCCGGCACATTCCCCCCATGGCCAACTCAAGGAAGGGGTTGTGTGCTGGGGTGAGCCCAGCCACCCCTCCCCACCTTTTCTAGCCATTTCTTGCTGGGTCTGGTTGGCACGTACGCCCAGGAGCCAGTCTCCGGCCCATGCCCCCCTCTTGCTGGTGCTGCAGCCTCCTTGGCCACGTTGGCAACATGGGTAAAGGGGCTGGTTGAGTGGGGTTGGGGACAGGCAGGCAACTGGCGGAGAAAGAATGGCTGGGTGGGAAGAAGGGGTCAGGTTGGTGGGCTGGGGAGGTGTAGAGAGAGTTCGGGGGGCTGAAAGGGCTGGAGTGAAGATGGGGGATCTGGTGATGGGGGCTTAGGAGGGCTGGAGGGGGGACATGGGGGCAGGGAGCTTCAGGAATGGGATTGGGGCTGAGGAGGACATGGAGAAGAAGGGGTCTGATAGGTGGCAGGCATTTTGGGTGCAGTAGGTGGGGTGGGGGCAGTAGTTGCGGGGCAGGCATTTGGGGCAGTAGCTGTGGTGGTGTTATACCAAATGACTAACTGAGATCTTTTTAGGGGGAGAAGGCAATATGTCGTGTGTATTATAAATAAAGAGAAAGTTGATAACTAACTTACCCCTATGCCCACACACACACACACACACACACACACTCATCCACGCACCCAAGCATACCATACAATGTTCCGCAGTCTGTATTATTACCAGTCCTGATGGTGCTGCTGCTGGAGTCCATGTTAGTGTCTGTTGCTGGGGTTCATGGCAGCTACCTCGCCAGGGAAGCTGGACATGAGGAGGAGAGGGTCTTCATTGGGCGTGCACCGAGGCTTCTTTCTTCCAGGTAGTATGCAGAACCTTTTGCTTTGGGATCACACCCAGTTTTTATAGCTTTGTCACACCACTCCAGGTGCTCTGGGACAATTAGCCACCAGGCACTTGTGGATGTGACCCTTAGCTCATTTTCTTGGGTGTCTGCTCCTGGGGTGGATCCTTCATTCCTTTGTTTTTAGGGGTGTATCCACATTCTTCAGCAGTTAAGGTGGACTTCTCACTTCAGCTGGACAAGCTGACAGCTTGAAGCTGTTTAACACCTAGTTGATCAGAAGAATCTGGCAGCTTGGGGCTAGTTCACACACACATCCACCCTCCATCCGCATCTTATAGCCTAGTCAGTCTTACACAAGATGGAGTACATTGGTTACAAAATGGAGTTTCTACATGCACAATATGGAGTATGGAATGCTGCAGAGATTGGGGAAAAGGTAGTGGGTATAACCAGAGCTTAAAGATAAATAGGGAGAAATTCACACAGCTGTACAGGATGGGGCTGTGTGGCTCAGGGGAAAGAGCTGCTCCCCTACAGCCAAATGAACCCCAAAGAGCAGTGGCTTGAGTCCAAGGCTCATCACAACCAGTCTCAGAGAAAATATCTATTGCCATCCACTAAAACTAAATGGAGATTGACAATACTAATGTGACAAAGTTGTAAATGCTAAGATAAGACCATCAATGCGAAGCAATTAGAATGAAACAAAGATTGGCAGGGATAATGTACAGTTATTGGGGTACTATTACAAATGGGAAGTAATTAATTAGAGCTTAATAGAGTGACTGAGGCAACATTACCAATAAAAAGCATTGCATATCCCCACAGTGGGAGGCAGTAGCTGGGGTAGGGGGCAGGCATTTGGGGGGATAGTAGCTGTGGTGTGGGAAGTGGGCTGGGAAATTTAGGAGAGTTCTAGGGCCCACCAAATTATACTTTAACCCCTGACAGTAACTGTGTCATCCCTAGCATGCCTGGGCAGTGTACCAAAGGAGGATGCAGCTGGTGCTATTTCTATGGCATGTAAGAAACCAGGAGAGGGCCAGGGCTGGGCTGGTATGAAACCTTGAAGAAGGTCTGAGGTGGTGACAGAAGCATGGTCCTAGTGAGAAGCATCTGGGCTCAGCACAGAGTGTAATGCAGTTGGTGAGAAGCCTCTCCACAAACAGCTCAGCACCAGTTTATAGGCCCTGAGCCACCCCAGTGTGTTGGTTATTTGAACCCAGGAGCACCCCCTGCTGTCAGCACCAAAAAAACTGCTGATGTCCTGGCATCTCACCCATGGGGAAGGGGTGATGAAATTCCTAGAGCCCAAAGCCAGAAGGGACCTGGGATCATCTAGCCAGAGCTCTGGAAGGGCACAGGCCACAGACCTGTCCCACAGAATGGTAACAAATCCCCAGCTCACAGGTCACTGGCGAATGTGCTGGGTCCAAGGGCACCTGGCAGGAGAAACAGGCTCTGACCTGAGCTGCACAACACGTTTGAGCCTCTGGCACAGCATACCACCAGGGGTCATTTGCATAGTGATCAGCATGTGGTGCCCCTGCCCATTCCAGAGAAAACCAGGGCACCTAGGTGGAGTACAGTCCTATCATGGAGCTGAGTAGAGACTTGGGTCCTATTTCTCCAGAGGATGGGGCTGTGACATGAGAATGGGGCTCACAGGAGGCAGGGATCTAGTTTCCCCCCAGCCTTTCCCATTCAGTCAGGCATATGTGCCCCTGTTCCCATGAAACCCTCCATCTTGCATCCCTATGTGTCCCTGCACCGCCACTTAGTCTTAAAGAAATAGGTTTTCCTGACCCCAAAGGGCCAGCCACATCACCCGGTTGCTTCGGGCAAGAGAGGCGATTGCCCTGGCCCTGCAGTTCTGGGGGCCCCGTGCTGTCCTGCCAAGCAGGGCAGCATGGGGCCAACACTGTTGCCCCCCCCCCCCCCCGGCGGGGGCCCGGGGGGGGAGTGAAAAGCAGGACCCCGTGCAGCGGGCCCGGGCAGCGCCTACCATCTTCGCCCCTGCACTGGCTGTTGCATGCCAGGCCCTGGCTCAGTGCTCCTGCTCTCCCCCACCCCCTGTGTGCTGCTTCGGGCTCTGTGCGGGTGCAGCACAGAGGACGTGGGAGGCAGCACGGCTGGGGGGGTTAGTGATACCAGCCTGTGCTGCCTCCCACCCCCTCCCTGCTGCCTCCAGGTCTTCGAGAGATTTCAATAATAGTAGGTAGATCAAATATTGGAAATAAAGGGATACATATGAAATAAAATCAGAACATGCTGTCTAGAACATAGTATTGTTTTCTGGTGTTTTTCAACTAGATGGACTAAGATCCCTTTTTTTCATGAAACCAGCCTGTTGGGGGAGAGTGGGTGCAGGGGGCATGACCCCCACACTGCAAGAAGGAGTTCCAATTGAGAGGCAAGAGACTAAACTACAATGTTTTGTATTAGCTACTTTTTATATGACTTTTATTAAGATAAATAAAATTACAGAAAAGAAAGAAAAGAATAAAAGGTTTCAATAAAAGCTTAATATTTACTAATTACTAATATTCCTATTACAAAAATTAAAACTTGCAATTCCCATTAAATTACATTTATCAAAAGTCATACAAACTGCGGTTTTAGAACTCTATTTCTTTAAGGCATTTAAAGATCTTCTGAGTACAAATTAATTGCCCAATAAACAGAAAACAGAGCACAAATATCACTATAACATTTATCCCCATTCTTGTGCCTAACCCTGAATTAAACCCCCCCAGTTCCAATCCTGACTGATATAATTTAACAGAGTGGGGTTTATGAGAGACAGAGATAGAGCACACAATTTGTAGGCAAAAGAGCTTTGCTATTTATCACATACACACACTGAAACTTCACACTAAAACATCATACACAGCCCAGGACAGCATGAACACCTTGCTTCTCCCCCTGGCTCTCCAGAGACCATGGATCACTGCCCAGTGAGGCTAGCCATGGGCTGTTTGCGGCTAGGGGTTACAAGGGTCAGCTGGGATGCCTGGCGGGGAACACGAATGGATTTATTCTTTCATCACACTCTTTCACACTGCTGTTTCTTAATTTGATTGTGGAACACTAGCTTAATTCTGATTTGTGTTCAGAGCAGTAACAGTACACATACACACATTCCCAAAAAGCATTTCCCAATTTAAATCCCAAATTTGATCAGATTATATTTACCACATTTGGATGTTATCTCCAGAGTGACAGACACCAGACCTGTTTCTCTGAGAGAAAGATAACAAGACATGATAGAACAGCCCGGTGTTAAAACGGCTCGACCAACAGGCAGCCTTGTGGCTCTTGCCTGCAGCCTTAAAATCCAGAGCCCACCATGACCAGCTGCAGTGGTTGGACACCCCCTGTCACCCCCTTCGGAGTGCCTGAGGGCTACTGCCCACCTCCCACTCCAGGTTGAAGAGGTGAAAATTAAACACTTAATAAAAGAATTCAAAAAGAAAAAGAAAAAGATCTGCCAAAAAGAAAGAAAGAAAGACAAAAAAAACAAACAAACCCTGCAGACTCCCTTGGTGATCAGCCAAGAGGATTTTGACACCCTTTTTGTAAAGGGTGGGGAGTGCCTAGGGGGGTAGCCAAGTCCCCTGGCAACACAACAGGCTGCTGGCCTATCGCTTCTCCACTGTGCCTAGACTAGAATCCCGGCTTTATGCCCTGGACCCCCGAAAATTAGCATATCGCTTGTGGGCATGGAAACTTACTGACCCTGGTCAGTAGAGGAACTCATAAGTCTCACAGCTGTAAGCTACAGTTTATTTTATCACTTCATTCAAGTCTGGTTCAGCTCAGCTTGGATTCTGACAATAACTCTTCTTGGAAAGTTGTTACTGTCTGCTGTCAGGAGATACACCACCTAACTCTTTCTTTTCCCCAATTAGAGGCCTAACAGGCTACATTCCATAAGACAAGCTGAAGTTTGGCCACAGCAAATGAAACCACAAAGAGGGGTGGAAAAATCCACCTCTCACACAGCCATGTTCTCGATTTATGCCCTTGGATACCAAGTGTAGCTCTGTACCTAGTCATAGTCAGCATATTCTCTGAGAAGCAGGACCCCCCTCCTGCTAGTTTATTTATTCCTGCAACTTCCCTGGGGCCCATCTGCATTCCATGGCCACATGATGGTGTCATTGCTCCACACTGGTCTGTACAGGTCCTGCTGTTTCATAGGGCCATGGCCTGCTCCATCTCCTACAGTCACACAGTGATTTACAGCTTCTGAGCATCCCATGAGAAAGGGGTCGGGGAGGTGGGAGCTGAGCCACTGTGCCATGTTACAGTGATGGACTTGGGACACATCAGTATTGGGAGGAGAATCACTGGATGCTGAGAAGCTGTATAACACTGTGGCCTGATGCGTAGAGAAGTGCATATGGACATGGACAGAGGGATAGCTCTTCCATTGCACAGATAGGGAAACTGAGGAACAGAGCAGTGAAACGACTCTCCCAAGCACACGCTG
This sequence comes from Podocnemis expansa, assembly GCA_007922195.1. NCBI lineage: Eukaryota > Metazoa > Chordata > Testudines > Podocnemididae > Podocnemis > Podocnemis expansa. Next base: position 11,720,076 of record ML682024.1, on the reverse strand, counting down.
AAGGCCAGTGGCAGATCTTGGAGCAGACTAGGTTGTTTGATTTCCCATCCCATGGTCTAGCCACTCAGCAGCAATTCCTATAATCTTGAAAATTGGATTCTTGGCCTTAATGATATCGTGTGATAGTGTGTTCCTCTGGACATGGAATTTCATGTCCTGTGACAAAAGAAAGGCCTTTCTGGATTTTGCATTTCCCATCTTTAAAGTGGCATGGAGAGGCTCCCTTCCATGTGATGCGAGAAGGAGACCTGAACATATCTCCTGACCCTCTTTTTTAACAGATCTTCTCACTGGTATTCTCTCCTCTAGCTAAGCTCTGTCTTTCCAGGTGCTCACTGCACAAGAGCTTTTCCATCTCCTGGATCATTCTTGTCTTTTTCTGCACATGGGACCCTGGTGCGGCTGTCCCGTTCCCTGTTCTACTCCAATACTGGTTTTGCTTTGTGTGTGTGAAGCTGTTCATTGAGGAGCAGCAGAGGTGCCTGGTTGGACCGTGTTCTGCAGTGAGACAGGCTATGTAGTGCCCTGGCAAGGGCAGGACTTGATTGCTGTCGAGATATGGAAAGTAACCGACATTGGTGCTGATGGGCCTTCCTGGCCATTGTGTGATGACAGCTTTCCTCCCCCTTGGTTAGTCAGGATTTCCTTTACAGTCTTCGTTTAGATCCCTTCACAGTCTGCCTGTGCACAGCCCTGCCCTACAACTAGCAGGATGTGCACATTGCCAGGGCTGGATCTGGATGCTAGGGAGGGGCCTGGGAAACAGGGAATCAGCGCTGTCAAGAGAGGAGCTGGCAGTTCTCCGTGAAGGCTGCTGCTGAACTGTTCCTAATTGCGGCAGGATGGCTAATGTCGAGAAGCTGGTTCAGGAGGTGGATACAGGCAGGTGTGTGGGCATCCAGATAACCAACAGCACCAGAGACGTGACCCTCGAGAACCCCAGGTAAGCAGGTTCCCATTCCCTCCTCCAAGGAGTTTCCCAAGTGAGTCTGTAGCTGGTGGCTATATGGATGTATCAGAGTGTGTGGTATCTCTCTCTTTCTCCTCACCCCCACCTATTGATCCACCCATTCTACACACTGGGTGAGTGCTTACATGTCCCAGAAGGTCACCGCAAAGTCACCAGCCCCTCTGGGTTAAATCTGCAGTTTCTATCTTTGCAGGGCACAAGACATTCATGCTGAGACATTTGTGTGTGTGTGTGTGTGTGTGTCCAGAACTAGGGTGGGGAGAATTTGGGGGGAAATAATACACTTTGGGGGGGGGGGGGGTTGCGGGAAAGCAAAGTTTCCCTATCCAGTTGATTTGAGAGAAAACAGCTGTTGGAAGTCACTTGGGAGGTTGGAGAATTATTTTCACGAAATGTACTCAGGAGAGTTGACTTGGCTTAAGGCCTGTGATGAATTGTAAAGATGTTCAGTGCAAAGCCATAATGCTCTGTTCCACTGCCCGGGGCTCACTTCAATTGGAACATGCCCCTAAAAATTAGCAGCGCCTGGCTCTGGTGGTACAAAATGTGCTTTTTAATGGAGCGGCTCAATAGAGCCACTCTGGTGAACCTGAGACAAAGCCCCATTTGCTCTGCCATAGTTAGGGCCTTGGTTCAGTGTCTTTACTTCACATTCACATTTGTGTGCACAGACACACATATGTATGCGCATATATACACACAATTAGACATGTACTTTTACTCTCACATGCAGCAACAAGATCTGTCTGTCTGTGTATGGCCCTTATGCTGTAGTTAATAACATAACATGCGTGATCATATAACATTTTACTAGCTAGGAACTGTCACTGCCTTGAGCTTTGGTCATTTAGGAAAGATGTTTCTGCCTCAGAGGCTGGCCTAGATCAGGCTGCATTTTCCTGTCCAGAGACCTGCTGTGTGTCCCTTCTGCAGAAAATCTGCTAGGCCGCACCCCGCCCCAGCCTCCAGGGTCAGGATTCCCCTGCTGCCAGGATGCAGTTATTAATTATTCTTAGGGCTGTGGTGTAATAATGGAAGCCCATGGATGTTTTCCTACAGGATTTACTGTTTCAGCGGCCGTGCCATAATTGATCCCATACCTCGGATTCTCCCTGGATCCTCGGAGAACTTTCTGTTTGTGAAAACAAGCTACATGGCCCGTGGGAGCGTTGGGGTGCTAAGCTACGAGTCAGAAGCCATCACCCTGGCCATCATGTTCTCCAACCCCTTTGACCGTGTCCTCTATAGCAGCGAGTTTGCTCTCAAGCTCTTCACCGGCCGGAAACACTTCCAGAGCATGGAGAGCCTCTACCAGTACATGTACAGCCACAAGCCACCCTGTAAGAGCAAGTCCTTCCAGAGAATGAAGCTCACTGATACCCACGAGGGCCAGCTGGAAGTGATCAAGGGGGAGATCCAAGTTAAGGCCACCATGTCTAGCGCAAAGAAGTCCATTGTTAAAGTGCAGATTGAACAGGAAGAGTGCTGTCCACTTTACACTCCCCATTCAGCCAACGTGGGTGGCACACAGAAATGAGCCAGTGATGATGTGGTTGGAGGGGTGGGAACATCAGGAGATAGTGACTCTCTCTTCAGCCTGAGCAGACAGACACATGCTTGCTTTGCTCAAGCTAGCATGCTAAAAATGGTGGTGTGGCCACAGTGACAGGAGGAGAGAGCCACCCATGGCTACATACATACTCAGGTGGCTTGGTTGAGTCACTGACTGGGTTTGATCAGTGGCCATATGGCTGGTTTTGTTGGCTAGCTCATGTCTTTCTGTCCATGTTGGGAGGCACTGTCTCAGCTGCAGTGTGTATGTAGCCACAGGAGATCTGAGGCAAGTGTGGCATGGTGGCCATGAAGTTGCCCTATCTAAAAAGCGGTGTGGCCTCAGACAAAGATCAGTGTTGTTGCTACTTACTCACCATTTCTGGCAGCCTTTGCCTAGATGAGCATTCAACTGTGTGGCCCAAAGATCTGTTGTAACCATCCAGTCTGACCTCCTGGCCTGGACCAGCACCTGGAGATCCTTGCAGCTGGCCTAACAGTCAGTCATAGACCCATAGAAACTGGAAGGGACCATGAAAGGTCATCAAGTCCGGTCCCCTGCATTCCTGGCAGGGCTAAGCTCCCTCTTAAACCTTTCCTGACAGATGCTTGTCTAACCTTCTCTTAAAAACTTCCAGGGATGGAGATTCCACAATCTGCCTAGGCTACTTATTCCAGTGGTCCAATCTCTGAGTAAAGCCAGTTGTCTTTTGTTCTCGCTGGGGCAAGCTGTGGCCCATAACACACTTTTGTTTATGAATCCTTGGGACTCAAAAAGAGAAATTTCTGTCTGTTTAAAGTTGGGCTAAATAAAGGGTATGATTTTCACTTCCTTCTGGAGGTCTGGTTTTCAGGAGCCCTGCCAGGGATTTGTTGCTATGCTATTAAGAGGAATGTTTTCCCCACACCCTTCCTTATTTTTTAACCTTAGAAATACCGGGGGTGTCAAGACATGTCTTTCCTGCTGCTGTGGAGGACTGATGAGGAGAGTAAGGACTGGTTCAGCTGTCACTTGTGGGGCAGAGAGCTGAGTCTTTGGCTAAGACATTGTTTCTACCAGCTGTTTGGAGTAAGGGTGGGTCACACTGGCACTAGCAAGACCCAAAAGGTATGTCCACACAGGTTTCTTATTTCGAAACAACCTCTGTTGTTTCAAAATAAAAATTCTCATGTCCACATGACGTACCGTTGTTTCGAAACCACAGGACCCATTGTTTTGAAACAACAGTTGTTGTTTCGAAACTGTTAAACCTGCTTTGATATCAAAATAGCTGTAGTTTCGAAACGGCTGTTTCGAAACAACAGCATTTGGACATGTTGTTTTGAAACAATGGGTGTTGTTTCGAAACAACTGTTTCAAAACAACATGTCCGAACGGCCTTATTTTGAAATAACCGTTTTGAAATAACAGCTGTTTCGAAAGCAGGCTTTCCCTTAATTCGAATTAACAAACTGTTAATTCGAATTAACTTATTTTGAAATAAGGATTTTATTTTGAAATAACTCATTTCAAAATGGGTTATTTCGAAATAATTGTGTATGTGTGGACATAGCCAAAGAGTCCAATAACAAAACCCATCCTCCACCTGGGCCCAGAAGCACTGCTGAACTGGGTGTGGTGTGGGGTTCCTGCCAGCCTTGTAGCCTGCCAGGGATGGAGATAGGTAGAAAAGTGCTGCCTGACTAGGAAAAACAATCTGGAGGCAAAGGGAACCTTTAAACCAGGGGAAAAAAAACCCAAAAACCTGACAGGCCTCTGTGCCCAACCCACTGGAACTGATGCTGTGGGACTCCGACAGTGGCTATAGCTACTCCTTGGCCTGGTGGGGGTATTTGTGGCCAAAACCATCACTGGCCTCCTAAGAAGTGAAGCTCTCGCAGGGTATCTTCCCATCCCAGCGCATGGCCAGATGGCTGAGCACTAGGGAAGGAGCTTGGGAACGTGCTGAACTGCAGCGACTGGGCTATCACAATGGAAGAACTTGATCCAACAGCTAGGGAATGCAGTGGGGCTTTGCTGGTGGACACACAGCCATGAGGTACAGAGGAGGCAGGACTTCTGGGATGACAGGCGGCCTGGCTCCATGCCGTGACTGACCCTCTGTGACTCTGCACCTGGGGTAGGCATAAAGGGAGCAGGGACGCTATGCCACCCTCAAAGAGCAACCTCACGGTGGCTCTAACTCAAACACTGTTCTCCCTGTGGCTACTGGGGAGCAGAGGATGGATGCGACATCCCTGAGCCACCCTGTCAGGCAAAGGCTGGGCAAAGGCACAGCCCTGTGCCAAGATTGCCTGTGTAGAGGCTCTTAAATGAAACTGGCTGACTGGTGAAAGGCCATCTCAGCCCCAGCTGATATGGTTTATGAATGACAGCCAGGGTGGAGAGTGGAGAATGATTTGATTCATGTCCTTGAGAAGGGCTGAAGGTATGGTGTTCTGGCTGAGACAGTAGGATCCTGGTGATATTGCCCAATCCTCCCGCTTCCCCTTTTGCTGCAGTTAAATCCAAAACTAGCAGGGCAGAGCCTTGCCGAGGCCTAGGCTAGGTAACGTCTTCGTCCCTGCTCATACTCTGAGGGCTTGTCTAGCCTACAGAGACTTGGCTGGTATCACTATGCCGGAAACACACACCAGCAGAGATGCAGCGTGAGCTGACAGCGGGTGTTCCTCTGCCGGCATCGCTATATCGCCTCCTCTGCCAACTTTATACACTGAGCTAGCTGTTCCAGACTAACTGGCTATGTCCACACCTGAATGCTTATTTTGAAATAAGTTAATTTCAAAATAAGCAAATTTGAAATAAAACCCTTAATTTGATTTAACTTAAATTGAATTAAGGAAAAATAACAAATCGAAATGGCAAGTCCAGACAGGCAGAGGCGGCTTTTGGGGTAGGCAAGGCAGGCGGTGGCCTAGGGCCCCCAGCTGTGAGGGCCCCGCAGCCCCCTCAGTTTGCCGCCCCCTCAGTTAGTGCAGGTGAGCTGCACCGTTCAGTCCCTGCTTTGAGCAGAGGAAAACTGCTTCTGCTCCACGTGGCTGGCTCGCCCCACCTCCAGGGCAGAACAGCCAGCCCTGGCAGCCCAGAGGCTGGGCTTCCCTTTCTCATCCCTCCCCTGGGCTGGCTGTTCCTCCCTAAGGGTGGAGTAGGCTGGCTCAGAAGTGGGGCAAGAGAGCAGAGCCCAACCTCCAGGCCAGCCTGCTCAAGTACCACTCCCCCCCCCCCCCATATCAAGCAGAAAAGTTTCCCTTGCTGGGACCAGGGAATGGATCAGGGCTTTCCCCCTGGCCTGGCCTGCTGTGCTGCTCCACTGGGAAGGTGAGGCTGGGGGGCGGGCTGCACCCTGCAAGTCCCACAGCAAGTGGGCACCTGGCCCCAGAGCAAAGCCTCGGATCCCCACTTTGCCAGGGTCCCAGGTAAGTCTGGGGGCCCCATCCCCTGGACTTGTGGGGCGCGGTATGGGTGGGGAAGGGGATCAGAGGAGTTGGCAAGTTGAGCTATGTCTGCACGTAGGGGAGGGAAAGGGGACTGGCACTGGGGAACAGCCAGGTCTGCTGGGAGGTGTGTGAAAGGGGACTGGCACTGGGAACCAGCTGAAGGCTGCTGGTGGGGGTTGTGAAAGGAGACTGGCACTGGGGACCAGCCAGGGCTGCTGTAGACATGGGTTCAACTTTCAACTCTGCTACCTCTTGTGTATCTTTGGGCAACTCATTTAGTCTCCTTGTGCCTCAGTTTCTCAGCCATCTGTTACTGTACAGTGGTAATAGAAACAGTGCCCTGCCTTAGAGGGCTGGGTGAGAATAAATGCATGAAGGACTGTGAGGTGCCCAAAATACTATAATGATGGGGGACGGGCAGAAATAGCTGATAGACAGACCTAGACCCTCCATATCGCAGTTCTCGGGTGGGGGGAATGGACAAGCAAGCCAAGACTGCAGGAAGGACATTGGTGCTGGCAGCAGGGAGAAGCGCATGGAGGGGCAGACTTACTTAGAAAGAATGCTAATACTAAAAGAGCAGGTGTGGTGCTGAAGCTGGTAATATCTGGAAACATTAGGTGTTAAGTACCCAGTGAAGTGCAGTCAATTGCTATAGCTGGGGCTTAAGGTAATAGAAACATGCACAACTCTTCCACTGATGACCAGTTATTAAAAGGGACTCAGACCACAAAGTGGTCATTTGAAATTGTTCTTTTCTTCTACTCTGGTAGTGTGGTACCAAGGGTCTCTGGTGCCTGGAGACCAGCCTATATTTGCCCCCTCTGCCCCCACACAAGGCAGGAGGTGTCCTGGTACCCACCTCCAAGCTGCCCTGAGGAGGGGGGTCTGTATCTATGGGGTGTGGGGGATGGGTGGACATGTAGGCTTTGCTCAATCCCCCACATCCCTTGCTATTACATGTGCATGGTACTCACTGCTCAGGCAGACTGAGGCAGGTGAGCTTTTCAGGGCAGGGCCAGTTTTGTTATGTATTTTTCCAGGGAGGCAGTATGGATGGTTCCTACAGTTTTTTGGTTTTTTAAAATTTTTTAAGTGCTTGTCCTGTTTTTGATTGTTTTAAGATGCAAAGTTGTTATACCAAAAAGGGCACTCAGGAGAGCACCCCCCCCCCAATAAATGTTGTACTTAAAAAGAAAAGACTAACAGGATCTTATTCAGGGAGACAAGGCAATATGCCACATTTATTGTAAATAAGTAAGGATAGCAAAAAGCAGTGACACATACACACACACATACACGCACACACGAAGTTCTGCAGCCTGGTATATGATTACCAGTCCTTTCATGTGTTGCTTGAGCCAGCCTAGTGGCCAACTAGGCTGGGCACAAGGAGGAGTCAGGCCTCTGTCAGTCACAATCCGATGCTCCAAGATGACAGATGCTGAATGAGACGCAAAGTTTTCATGTTCTTATCCATCTTTTATACTTGCTGGACCTCATGGAAGTCTATGGGATTTCCTGTGTCATGTTGCCTTCGGGGTTTGTGTGAGATCATTGGTCACCAGTCACTTGCAGACTTGATTGTATTTTGTTCTTTTCTTTCTAGGATGGCTCCTTCTGTTTGCTTTAATCAAGGATGTCTGCATTGTTCAGCCAGTTAGATGCCACTTGTGGTTCATCAGGGCAGGCTGGCAGCAGAGACTGGCTCCTTCATACGCACACCCTTCATTCACACATTTAAATGAACATACACAGCATATGCCTAAACCAGGTTTCATCAAGTATACAAAATGGAGTACAATGTTCACCAGGAGTTCCAAACTGACAATATGGAGACTTGTTGGACATTGGTTATGTAATGATCTTGAGGGTTCATTAAAGACGATACTACAGAATGAGTAAGGAATAGAACTTTAATCATACAGACAGGTATCTAGGTGTGTACCTGGGAGCAGCCATGTTAAATCTTCCCTGGGGCACGTCTCTCAATTTATACAACACTGGCCCATGCTAGGGAGTGTCTCTGAATTCACAACCTTCTACAAGCATATCACTACATCTTCCCCTCTAAGGAAAAGAAGTAAACAGTTAGATACGTATAAAAGCTAGCTAATAATACATGCACTAACATCTAACAACACATAACAGCTATCTATACAAAAACATGCAGAAGAACAGTCCATAAACCCAGGATATGAACTACTTAGAGAGGAGAGGTTACTAGCACATCACTCTCAAGTGAGTCTTTATCACCCACTTCTCTTACCTATGCTAGCAAGTCTCTATGAGTCTTTCTGGGAGTTTGATGACTCGATTAAATCTTCTCAGTACTGGTCCTTCATTCAGGTCTGAATTCTCTTGCTCCCTGATGGTTTCATTACCATGTGTTGAAGATATCGGATCTGTCAGGGGAGGCATGCCAGGATCTACCTCAACTTCCACGGTGTTGGAACTTTCTGGAATAAGTCGTAGATATCGTCGATTATGTTGAAATGTGTCACCTTGATCTGTGTGGACCACGTCAGACCGTGGATGCAGCTGTTTTTTAATAGTACCTCTTTGTCCCCAGGTATTAGAGGAGTGATTTCTCACGCACACTATCGCCTGGGTTAAGGGATGGAAGATCACAAGCCCTTCTATCAAAATAATATTTCTGCTTCCACTTCTGGTTTTCTTTCATCTTCCGAATGTTAGCATTGTTCCTAGATTGCAGCAATTTATCAGTAATAGGTAAATTAGATCTGATCCTTCTTCCCATTAACAGCTGAGCTGGAGAAAAGCTGTTCTCCAGGGGTGTACTTCGGTAGACCAGCAATGCTGTATACAGATCACGTCCACTTTCAAAAGTTTTTTCCTCAGGTTCTTTACTGTCTGTATAGACCTTTACAGCAGTCCGTTTGATTGGGGATAATTTGGACTGGAGGTTTCATGATGAAAATCCCAATCTGAGGCAAATTGCCTGAATTCTGCACTTGAAAATTGTGGCCCATTGTCGCTGAAGACCTCATCAGGAATTCCATGTCTGGAGAAAATTCCTTTCATGCCAGTGATCATTGAATTACTATTAGTACTGTTCAGTGTGCAAATTTCTGGATATAAAGAGTAATAACCAGTGACCATTAAGTAATCTTTGGAACGCCAGGTAAATAAATCCACACCTACCTTCTCATACGGTCTCTGTGGAACAGGATGGGGTCTCAGTGTCTCTGCCTGTTGGCATGGCCTGTATTTCAAGCATGAAAAGCAGTTTTTTACCACATTGGTAATGTTGTGATTGATCCGTGGCCAATACATGACCTCTCATGCTCATTCTTTGCACTTCTCAATTCCCAAGTGACCTTCATGAATATTCTGTAACATTTCTTTTCAGAGGCTCCGTGGTATTACAACCTTCCCACCTTTGAAAATCACCCCATCTACCACAGTCAGTTCATGTCTGCAGTTCCAATAGTCTCTTATACTTAGAGAGCAACTGCTTATTATTTCAGGCCATCCTTTAATTATCACCTCTTTGAGGAGTCCCAATGATTCATCTTTCTCAGTCTCTTCTCTTATGTGTTGCAGTCTTCTGTTAGTTATCAGATTTGCGCTCACAGACATATCTACATAGGCTTGCACTTTTGTTTCCAGTGTCTTCTCAGGTACCATGGGTGCTACTGCTCTGGAAAGTGCATCTGCTGTGAACATAAATTTACCTGGGGTGTAGGTCACCAATAAATTGTATTTCTGCAATTTGATTATCATTCTTTGAATCCTTAAGGTACAGTCATTTAGTGGTTTGTTAAATAATGCAATCAAGGGCTTGTGATCTGTTTCAACTTCCACTCTCTGTCCATAAATATACTGATTGAATCTCTCACAGGAAAACAAGATTCCTGAATCTCCTTCTCAATCTGTGCATATCTAGTCTCTGCATCAGTCAGTGATTTGGATGCATATGCCACAGGTTGCCAGCAATCTTCATGTTTTTGTAAAATCACGGCACCCAACCCCGACTGTGATGCATCTGCTGAAATTTTAATGGGCTTCTCTGGAGCAAAAAATTTGAACACTGGTTCCTGTATCAAGTCTTGTTTTAAACTTCTCCATGATTCCTCCTGTGCAGCATCCCAGCACCATTCATTTTTGTCCTGTAGGAGTTGTCTCAATGGTGCCACCTTGGCAGAAATATTGGATATGAATTTTCCAAGCTAGTTAACCATTCCTGGGAACTGTTGGATACTTTTCTTTGACTGGGGATGTGGCATCATTTCAATGTCTTAAATTTTCCTCTTGTCTGGTTTTATACCTTCATAGGAGACAATGTCCCCTATAAAAGTCAGCTCCCTAACTCCTAACACACACTTGTCCTTATTTAGTTTGAGGTTTGCGGCTCTAGTTGCATCCAACACTTGCTGAAGCTGATGATCTTGCTCCTCTTCTGTAGAGCCCCAGATGATGATGTCATCCATGGAAGTGTACACACCGCTAATATATTCATAGATCATGTGTACCATTTTGTGATACACCTCTGGTGCTGAAGCTATACCAAAGGGTAAGCATAAAAATCTGTATCTTCCAAAAGGAGTGTTAAATGTGCATAATTTTGAGCTTTCCTCTGTTAATTTTAGCTGCTAAAATCCAGAGGATGCATCCAATTTACTGAAGTATTGAGCATTTGCAAACTGAGCCATAGTCTCTTCTCTAGTTGGTAGTTTGAAATGTTCTCTTTGTATAGCTCTGTTGAGGTCTCTGGGATCTAAGCATATGCGTAGCTGGCCATTACTTTTTTGCACTATAACTAGGGAGCTCACCCATTCTGTTGGTTCCTCTATTTTTTGTATTACTTGCATTGCTTCCATCCTTTCAAGCTCTGCCTTGAGTTTATCACGGAGTGCAAATGGCACCTTTCTACATGGATGAATAACTGGAGGGATCTGCTTGTTTATGCGGATTGTATGTTCAGAGACTGGGCAAGCAACCCAGTCTCTGAAACAGATCCTGATAGTCTTCAAGGAGTGCCTCATAGCCAGATGCAGCCCTATCTTGTTTAAATTCATGCTTTCACCATCTTGAAATTCAAAGTTATTATATACATCCAATGCCTCCTCCCCAGCAACATGCAAAAATATTGATGATTTCTGGTTTTCATCTTTGTTCTGCGCTCCAATGGCAGACAAATATAACAGAAATCGCTGCTTAAACTTTAGCCAGTTTTCTGCAACATTACCAGACATTTGGAGAGGTGAAGGAGCCTGTAAAACATCCATGTTTAGAGCTTACACTTACTTGCTGAAGGCTTTCTTTGTTTTCAGAGATCCCTGATGTTTTGCTGTTTTCAGGTGCAAATGCAGGAATTTTCCTTCAAGTCTTTTTAGTTTCCAAACTCATTCCCCAACTTCTGACACCATGTAATGATCTTGAGGGTTCATTAAAGACGATACTACAGAATGACTAAGGAATAGAACTTTAATCATTGGCTGTGTTCACACAGCATTTTTGTTTCAAACCAACAAGGTTGTTTCGAAACAAAAAAAAGCACGTTCATACGACGCACAGTTGTTTCGAAATAAGTTAAACCCCATTTGGGGGCAAAACAACCTTGTTTCAAAACTATTGTTTCGAAACAATGAGTATGAACATGCTGTTTCGGAACAAGGTGTTCCAAAACAACATTTGAAGGGCTGCCCCCTCAGCTCCCTGGCCAGGGAACCCTCAGCACCCTGGCCAGGGTGCTGAGGGTTGTCCCCTGGCTGGCAGAGCGGGGCTGCAGGCACCGGTGGGGCTCAGTGCAGCCCAGCGCTGAACCCCACTGGTGCCAGCAGACCCCCTCTGCAGGCACCCGCGGGGTTCAGTGCTGGGCTGCGCTGAACCCCGCTGGTGCCTGCAGCCGCCTCCCCCAGCAAAATAGCATGTTCACACTGTGAACTTGCTATTTCATTTCCCACCTTTTTCCTTATTTCGAAGTAACTTTTTGTTAATTCGGCTTAAGTTATTTCGAAATAAGGTGTTATTTCGATATAAGTTGTTTCGAAACAACTTATATCGAAATAACTCCCTGTGTGTGAACACAGCCATACAGACAGGTATGCAGGTGCATACCTGGGAGCAGCCGTGTTAAATCTTCTCTGGGGCACGTCTCTCAATTTACACAACACTGGGCTATGCTAGGGAGCGTCTCTGAATTCACAACCTTCTACAAGCATATCACTACAGGTTATAATGTCTATTACACAGGGTTACAGAATTATTTTGCTTATGACACTGAAGGGCATATACAGAATATTAACAAACATATGCTTTAAAGGTAAATGCAATTAATTTTCTATCTGTGCCTCTATAAAGTCATAGCTGAGGATTCAGGAAATGTTTCCCCTCCTCTTTTCTGGGCAGCAGTGGCCATTTGTGACACTGAGGGAAAAGAGGGTGGTCTCAGGCCCCAGCTCTCCTTTCCTCCCCAGCTTCTTCAGGGCTGGAGGCAGTTTCAGCCCTGAAGCAGGAACCTTAGGGGAACCACCACATGAGTATGTTTTCCCCAGCAGTCCATAGCTCACAGACAGCTCACCCTCAGTTCCAGGAGTGTTCCCGCTCTCCTTTTCTTACAATATCCCCCGAACCAGGTAGGTCAGGGAATTTGGAAGTCTTGACTGCACCTAAGCTGGGGTGACTGAGCTCCAGGGGCAGGGGAGAGGAGAGCATGAGGAGGTGCAGAGGGGCTTGAGAGGATATAAGGAGAGGGGTTTAAGATACAGAGCTGTGCTGCTGTTATCTATCTTAACTGCCAGGCAGCTATTCCCACTGCATGCCATACCAAAAGCAGTAACAAGGAAACTGAGGTAGAGCTGTAGGGGGCCTGCCCCTTATCACTGATTTCTTAACAGCTGCTGGTGCTGGAGGCAGGGTTTTCAGCCTCACTGCCCAGCCTCTGCAGCTGCACCCAGAAAGTAAGCTGGGGGCACAGGAGCCCTCACCCCAGCAGTTTACATCTATTGTAGCCCTCAGCCAGCACCCCTACAAGCCCCAGGAGTCTCCCTGACTGGCTCCTTTCCCTCCACCCTCCCTCCCTATAACAGTGCAGTTCTGAGAGAATGGGAATCCCTTTGTGAATTGTCCAGCCAGGTAGCGTAGGGAACTTTAAAGTGCTCACTGCAGCTGGACTGGGGGTGGATCCTCTATGTTCAGCTCTAGGGGACCAGAAGAGGGGGTCACAGCTCTCAGCCCTTCCCTTCCTCTCCCCTCCTTCACGGCTGGAGGCAGCTTTTGTTGATTTCCTAGTTCATGACTTTGCTAGCCCTTGCACAGTTATGATATTAAAGAATTTGTATTCTGGGATGCTTTCTGCTAACTTGGAAGAATTCTGTTTACTAAAATGTGTTGACATTTTATGAAATTTGAATTTTCTTGTGGTTGTTCTGTGAAATTTTATATGTGGGAAAAACTGACTTAGATCTACCCAAACACATACATAGCTCTTCGCATTATTTTAACCATACCAGTAACTGTCGCAGCTGCAGAATGCAGCTTTTCCAGGTTAAAACTAGTGAAGACATACCTACGCTCTACTACAACAAAAGAGAAGCTAAGCTTAGTGCACTAGCTGTCCTCTCAATTGAACATGACATTATGCTATCTATTGACTTCCAAGACCCTATTTCTGATTTTAGCAACAGAAAGAGTAGGAAGGTGAACTTTCAAATGTTTAAAAATTGATTTAAAATATAAAATATTTTAGAACAAAAATGCTATGCTTTTTATTATATGACTTTAGATCATATAGGGGGCCCAACAGTGGGCCTTCGCCTCAGGCCCCAGAAAACCTAAAGCTGCCTCTGCAGACATGTCTTGCTATTTTGACTGGGGAGAGGGGCACCCTGGGAGCTGTGGCAACATGGCCCCCTGGCGGGCCATGTTGCCACCCAATCCCCTGCCTGGCTCTCACCTGGAGACCAAGACAGGGGAAAAAGCAACCAGGGTGGAAGGGAGGGGGCAGGTCACCAGCTCCACAAGCCACTTGCCCCACTGCAGGGGCGGTGGGACAAGTGGGGAGACAGGAGGGACCCTGGCTTCCCCTCCCCCATTCGCAATGGGAGCTGCAAGCTGGGAGCCTGGGAGTGCCATGGGTTCCCAGGCTTCCGGCTTGCAGGTCCCGCTGCAAGTGTGGGCGGGGGAACCGAGGTCTTCCTTGTCTCCCTGCTTGCCCTGCCACCCCCGCGGTGGGGCAAGCAGCTTGGGGAGCCATGGCACCCGCTTGCAGTTCTCACCGCAAAAGCCAGCTGGGAGCCACGGTCCCCCCTGACTGTCCCGGCACCGCAGCGGGAACAGTCAGGGAAGGCCTGCTGCTGGGTCTGCTGAATAGCCTGCTCCAGGGGGGCTGCAGCCCTCGCAGCGTGGCCAGACCTGCCACGGCTCACCGTTGCCAGAGCTGGTGGCAGGGTGAGCTGCCACGGTTCTGGCCATCTCGCCAGGGCTGCAGCCCCCCAGAGCTGGCTGCAGTGTGAGCCACTGCAGCTCTGGCCACCCCCCTGGGGCTGCAGCCCCCCAGAGCTGGCTGCGGGGTGAGCCACTGCGGTTCTGGCCACCCTGCAGGGGTTGCCTGGTGCGCACCCCTGCACAGGGTGCTGAGGGCTCCCTGGCCAGGATGCTGAGGTGGGGTCAGCATTCATGCCAGTGTGCTATGTACCCTGGGAAGAAGGTCAATTGTTACATCGATATGCTGGGCATATCCATATAACAGAGCCAGAGCTGTTATTTCAAAACTACAGTTTCAAAATAACCGGTCATTTCGATATACAACTAGGTTTTATTATATCAAAATGACTTTCCTTATTTTGAAATAAGGAATCTCCTTATTTCAAGATAAGAAAATGTTGTCTGGACCTGGCAAGTTGTTTTGAAATAAAACACTTGTGTGGACACACCCACTGAGGCTACGCTGGGCTTTTGTAGCACAGAAGAACCCTAAACAATGCTGCATTATCACACAGTCTGTGGTGTGCTGTTCAGGTCTTAGTGCACACTAGGAGAGGTGCTTGCTTTTGCAGCTGCTTTTCTGGTTTCCTGTCTGGCTCCTAACAGCAGAATTAAACAATTACTATGTTGTTTAAAGAAAAGTTCTGACCCTTCCTGTTTCATTTCCTGGTGTGTTTCACATGGAACCATGCTTCCTCTACACAACAGTGAGGGCTGGGACTCTCAAGGCTGGATGTGGCACACTTGGATGCTTGGGAAAATAGCTCTCCTTTGCTGAGTTTGTCCCTGACTAGTTGTCTCACTGTAAGAATGCATGCCTTGTGCTAGTGGCTTCTTGATGGTGCCTAGACCTCTGCTGCAGGGAGAGTGGGTGGTTACCCATCTGAGATGGGGCCCAGCATTTTACTGTGTCTTGGGGGCAGTTCTCCAAAGGCGCTGGGGGAATGGTGCTAGTGGGGGAGGTATGGAATCTGGGGAAAGGCAGTGTGCCATGTGCAGCAGCTAGCTCATTCTCCTGGCAGTCCCAGTTGTGAGACCGGGACTCACCAATTGTAAACACCCTGTATCCCCTCACAGCTAGCTCCAATCATACGTATTGTTACTTATTTGTGAGATGCTTCTAACCAGTACAAGTCCCTGTCAGTGAGCAGAAAAGTCTGTCTAGCTTGTGCCACCCACCCACCCAGGGTGTATGGGATCTCTAGGCATGTCCCCAGGCATCCAGTCTCTAAAACTCCCCTCCCCTCCCCTCCCCTCTTTGTCTCTTTCTTTGCTGCCGTTTCTTGCACATCTCTAGAATAATTACAATGGCACTAATGTGAATCAAATGTGTCTCCTTAGATTACTGCCACGGTGGAGTTGGCCTGAAATTGGCTGGTGAGGATGTGCCTGGGAAAGGCACTAACATCTGGGTCTCATGCTGAGCCCCACTGGAGGACCCTAGAGTGGGGAAGGGAGATGGGGCTGGCAACACAGCTCTACCAGAGTGGGTGTGGGGAACCCTGCTGAATTTGGTCCCTTCCTTTCCTGCAGCTGCAGGAGGTGTCTGGCATCTGCAGTGGGAGGTGATGGGAGAGGTAAGTGGGGGAGGAGCTGTGAGGGCGAGGTGTAAGGTGGTGCCAGCTTTAAGCAGGTGTGGGATTTTTAGGGGCAGTGCCTCCACCTGGCTGGGTCTGGTACACACTCAGCGGCGTACCTTGGGAGCCTCCAGGACTAAATCCATGTGGCTAAGAACAGCCTGTTGGATGGGTCTAATCCAAACTTACTAATTATATATATAATACGTTCATGGTGCTTAATTGCATGTAATGAACCTTTACTTAACAAAGAAACTTATAACAGGATGGAATTGAATATTACTACTAATTTAAATACTCAGGGGCAAGTAAATAAATCAGTGAGCAGACACAGAATACAGTTTAAAGGAAACCTATCTAAGTAGCATTTTCACAGCCCTTTTTCCAACTCACAGGGCGTACTTCCCAGAGTTCTGAACCCCAACCACTTGCTTGCATGGGTGCACTTGGAGGGTCAGTGACGGAGACCAGGCAGCTCTCTGCTGGCCCAGTGTATCGGCTCAGAACCATGCTGAAGATCTGGAGTGAGCCCAACCAATGGTCTGTAGTCCTGGCCCTGGTTCAAAGAGACTGTCACACTGCCTCCCTTCAGGCCTAGTCAGTCTCTCAGCAGACTCCCTTGCTTTACAAGCCCTGCTCCAAGTTGGAGGTCGCGGGGGGTGGGGGTGGGGGGGCAGACACTCACACCCTCACTGCAGATCCACTCAGTCAGCTCTAGGCTCAGACCCTGCTTTGGGCTGAGTAAGCCACCAACCTCTGAAGCTCCTTGCTTGAGTGAGCCTCCAGCAGTCTCAGGAGCCCCAGGAGCACTCACAGCAGCTTCCAGATTCAGACATGTCTCTCTCCCTCTCTTTGGACTCCCCTTTCACCCCCCCTTTGTTTCCTGGAGGGGCAGGCAGGGTCCCTCTCTTTTTTCCAAGGGATCATGGGAGTTGTAGTCCCTCAGTGGAAAACTTACAGCACATAGGAACTGCTTAAATGTTAACCTCCTACTTGATTTCAGAGGCCCCTGAAGTGCAGGGTACCCACCAGAAAAATCCTTAATGTCCCCATTAAGGAACCAAATAAGAAGAAAGAGATTAATTTACAACATAATACATACATGCTTAATTTCTGCTCCTAACCGGGTTAACAGTCAATGCAGGATAAAGTATAGGTCCACTAGAATAGGTACAATTTAGGCATCTAGTTTGGGGTGTACACCGCCATGAACACCTGAGCCCATCCTTAGAGGATACACATCCTAGTTTGGACTCCACAGTTTTTCCAATATTTTCGAGTGCAACCACACTACAGTGTACTGTGGGGACAGACACCTTACGGCTGACTCCAGGCACATCATATGTTAGTCTCTGAGGGGGCCTGACCTCTTGCTGGGATCTCCTTGAAGGCTACACAGTCTCCTCCTTCTCCGCTGCAGGAGGTGTTAATAAAATTTCTTCAGACTATATCACAGAAGGAGCAGCATCTTCAGCAACATCTTCTCCTACACCTGATAAGAACACGATCACCTGGTTGCAGATCATGGTATCGCACCTGCTTACCATAATGATCTTTATTTCCCTGGTTCATCTTATCCGATGCAGCCTGAGCAAGCTTATAAGCAGCACTCAGATCCCTTTTTAAATTTGCTACATACTGGAGATAAGACTGGGTTGAAGACCCATCCACTGAGACCCCAAAACAAAGGTCCACTGGTAATCCACTGGTAATCGGGCTCCTCGTCCAAACATTAGGAAATATGGAGAATACCCAGTAGCCTCATTTCCAGTACAGTTATAAGCATGAACAAGATGGCTAACATGTTGACTCCATTTAGATTTCTGTTTGTCATTTAAAGTTCCTAGCATATTAAGCAGAGTCTGGTTAAATCATTCAGGCTGCGGGTCTCCCTGTGGATGATAAGGTGTTGTTCTTGACTTTTTTATATTTAGCATAGTTAGGAGTTCATGAATTAATCGACTTTCAAAGTCCTGTCCTTGATCAGAATGCATGTGGTAGGTAGACCATAATGCACAAAGTACTTTTCCCAAAGAGTTTTAGCAATGGTAGTGGTCTTTTGATCCTTAGTGGGGAAAGCCTGTGCATACCTTGTGAAATCATCAGTTACAACTAATATATTACAAGTATTTTGGCCGTCGGGTTCAATTGTGAGAAAGTCCATACAAACCAAATCCATAGGGCCTTCACTGTTGAAGATGAAACAGTGGAGCAGCTCTTGTGGGTAGAGTCTTCTGCTGTATACACCGGGCACAGGTTTTACAGTACTGTTCAACATCAGTTTTCATCTGTGGCCAGTAAAAACGGTCTCAAACTAGTCCATAGGTCTTATCAAACCCAAGGTGCCCATGGTCATTATGTAAAGATTTTAGTAGTTTTGTGATACTGTTGAGATAAAATCAGTTGCTTTTTAATGCGTTGCTCAGGTGTTTAGTGATTCTATACAAGAGTCCATTCTCCAAGGAAAGGTGATCCCATTCTTTCATTAGGAGAGCAATATTGGGGTGTCTGCTTTTATCCGCAGCAGCAGGGTTTCCTTGATCAACTGCCAGCCAAACTTCTTCAACACAGGGATCATTCTGTTGTGCAGCCCAAATCTCAGAACAACTCAAATGAGGAAGATGGGAGGTGTCTAAAGAAGCAAGATTGCAGTAAGCTTGAGGGATAGCCTGGGTTTCCACTCCTAGAAGATCAATCAGGTGGGTAGGATATGCTTTAGTCAGTTTCCCACAAACAGCAGAAACACGGCACAAAGCTTCAATGTCAGAGGCAGATACCTCTTCCCATTTATCCTCAGGTGCTGAGACATTGTGAGGCCATCTAGACAATGTGTCAGCATCCAAATTCTTGCTACCTAGGCAGTACCTTAGGCTGAAGTTGTAGGTGGACAATGCTGCCAACCATCGGTATCCAGTGGAATCCAGTTTGGCTGAAGTTAAAACATAAGTCAGGGGGTTATTATCTGTGCAAATTTCAAACCTTGCTCCATATAAATAATTATGCAGCTTGTCTATGACAGCCCATTTGGTGTGCAGGGTAGTTTTTTTCAGCAGCTGACAAGCTTTGACTGATGAAGGCAACTGGCTTCAACCACTCAGGATGCTTTTGATATAATACCCCTCCTAAGCCATTCATACTGGCATCCACATGCAGAACATAAGTCTTCTGGGGATCAGCAAATACTAAGACAGGAGCTTTGGCTAGACATGCCTTAATTTTCTGAAAGGCCTCTTCACACTGATCATTCCATCAACTTCCAAATGGTTCAGAGGGGTGGAAATAAGTTTTACCAGCTGGCACAGGCTTAGATCTTGACCCATTCCTGCAATGTGGAGGGGGATAGCCCTGCAATAGCTTATTCAGTGGTCTCATCAAACTGCAATATCCCTTCACAAAGTGCCTGAAGTAACCACAGAATCCTAAAAATGAGCTCAAGGCAGCTACATTCTGTGGCCTGGGCCAAGTGGAGACTGCCTCAGTTTTTGATGGATCTGTGGCAATACCTTGCTCGGATACTATGTGTCCCACATAGGAGACTGAAGTACAGCAAAAATTACATTTATCCAAGGACAGTTTCAAGTGTACCTCCCTTAGACAACCCAGGATTTTAAGCAACTGCTCTTCATGCTCTTCCAGAGTCCATCCAAAACCAATTAAGTGATCCAAGTAGACTAGGACTTCTAGAAGATTCATGTCGCCAAATGTTTGCTCCATTAATCTTTGAAAGGTAGCAGGAGTGCCACAAATGCCTTGGGCATCTGTTCAAATTGGTAAAATCCTAGTGGACAAATGAAAGCAGTTTTCTCTTTATCCATCTCATTCATAGGTATTTGGTAATATCCACTGCAAAGATCTAATATGGTGAACCATTTACTTCCATTTAAACAGTTAAGGACATCTTCGATCCTTGGCATGGCACATTGGTCTGGCACAGTGTGCCTATTTAGGGTTCTATAATCAACACACATTCTGACAGAACCATTCTTTTTCCTCACCACAACAACTGCAGAGGCATATGGGCTTCGTGATTCAGAAATTATTCCAGCAGCCATCAAGTCCTGTAGGTGCTTCCGAACATCCTCCACATCAGCAGGAGCCAGGAGATGGGATCATTCTCTAAAAGGTTGAGAGTCAGTTAGGCAAATTTCATGTTAAGTACTTTTTGCACAGCCTACATCCCACTCATGTTGGGAGAAGACATCAGCGTGTTCTAACATTTTCCTACAAAGTCACTGTTTCCATTCCTCAGGGATAGGGGAATCCCCAAAATCAAAACAATCAGATGTCAAATCATTAGTTTTGTTCTCCACAGCTGCAGCTGGCATCTGAGGCATTACATCCACTGGAAACAACTGGGCAATCATAGTCCCATGTTGAAGGGTCAATGGGTGAGTGTTACCAACTTTGCCCACCAACTCGGGGTATGCTCATTTATTAGGGTTGCTTTCTCTATGGGGAAGATGGTAATTCTATTAGTGTGCTGCTTGTGCCACTTGTGTTTCTATAGAGGTGCATCTGAGCGGACCGGGTCTATCAGCACTCTCAGCTGACCCCTTCTGTGTCCCTGAACTCAGTAGGCAGGGTCACACAGCACTTCTCTGCTGCTACCCTTCTGTGCACCTGTACTGCACCAAACTAGGCTTGATTATGGATCTTGAGCAGGCTGGGTCACACAGCACTTCTCAGCTGCTACCCTTATATGCCCGTGGACTCAATCAGTCTGGGTCAAAACAGCACTTGTCAGCTGTCACCCTTCTATGCCCCTGGAGTCAACGGGTATGGCCACACACACTTCTTATTCAAAACAACACGGGTTGTTTCGAAATAAGAAGTGCCATGGCCACACGACGCACGGCCATTTCGAAACAAGC
>ML682024.1:11672489-11694218 GCA_007922195.1 Podocnemis expansa | reverse complement strand
TGGAAGTGGCGGGTCGGGAAGCAGAGGGGGCAGCGCAGGGTCTCTTCAGTGAGCGGGTAGCTGAAGTATATGAAGTCCTCTTCTTCTCCCTGGGGGGCTTGTGCCGGGCGGGCTTCGGCCTCACTGGCGGTTCCAGGGGAGGAGCCGGGGGACCCCGGGGGGGGGCGTCCCAGTGGGCGAGGGTGGGTCTGGTGGGTCATCGGAGTTCATCGCAGCAGCGTTTCGGCAGAGGTGCTCCAGGACAGAAGCGACCCTGGTCTCGATGTCTCCTGTGCCCACCCCCGGGGGGCCGGGTCGCATCGCGGCGGGCCCGTGGGGTCTAGTGGTCGTGGGCGGGGAGGTGATGCGGGTCTCGTCCGGTGGGGTGGGCGCGTAGGTCGCTGCGGCTGGGGCCGAGGGAATTCCCGGTGGGGGGGGGCGCGCCTACCCAGGTGGCTGGTTCCCTGAAGTCGGCCGTCCCATCAACAGATCTCGCGGGGCAGTTCCAGCGGCCAGCGGGCTCCCAAGGGGGGGTCGGATGGGCGGTGGGGGGAGCGGCAGCCAGGTGCCTGATGCTGGGCAACCGGTTGGCCTCGGGAGCGGTCTCGGTGGGGCTGGTCCTGCTCCCAGGGGGCCCCGGGGAGGACGTCCCCCCGAGGTCGGGGGCCGAGACCCTCATGCCTGCCGCCCGGTGAGCTGTGGTGGTAAGGGAGCCAGGTTCATTCCCGGCGAGTCCCGGCAGGAGAGCGTACACGACACCAACTCCGGCCCCTCCCGTGTCGGCCGCCGGGCGGGCGGCGGCGGTGTTGTTGGAAGTGGGGGTGCGGAGTCCAGACCCGGCCGGCGGAGGTGGCCAAGGGGATCCCTCGGGTGACTCCCAAGAGGCCGTGGCCCGGCGTGCCTCAGCCGCTGTAGTAGCAGTGGGGCCAGTCCCGTCAGCGGGGTCCCCTGGCAGGGGGATCCCCAGGGATGGGGTGGCCGGCTCCCCGGGGGCGGCTTCTCGCTTACCTGGGGCGGAGGCGGTGCTTGAGCCGGCTTCGGTCTCGGTGGCTCCCTGTTGTGGCTCCTCCGCACGGCCGGCATCCGGACCGAGCCTCCGCTCGGCGTGTCTCGGCGGGGGAGACCAGGCGGCGCAGGCGGCCGGCTCCCCTGCGCTGCCCGCCTGGGGGCTTGCGGTGGCGGCGGGCGGCGGGCGGCAGTCAGGAACTCCAGCAGGGGCTGGTTCTGTGGTGGCCGCCGGTCCTTCGGTGGCTGGGTCTCGGGCTGGGGCGGAGGCGGTGCCCGAGCTGGCCCCGGTCCCGGCGGTTTCCCGCCGCGGGTCCGCCGCGCGGCCGGCCGGCTTGCTGATGCCAGCGGTGCGCGGGACCCTGGCAGCAGCTGGATCGGGTCCCCGCCTGGTGACCCCCCGGCGGGGGAGACCAGGCGGCGCAGGCAGCCGGCTCCCCTGCGCTGCCCGCCTGGGGGCTTGCGGTGGCGGCGGGTGGCGGGCGGCAGTCAGGTGCTCCAGCAGGGGCTGGCTCTGTGGCGGCCGCCGGTCCTTCGGTGGCTGGGTCTCGGGCTGGGGCGGAGGCGGTTCCCGAGCTGGCCCCAGTCCCGGCGGTCTCCCGCCGCGGGTCCGCCGCGCGGCCGGCCGGCTTGCCGATGCCGGCGGTGCGCGGGACCCTGGCAGCAGCTGGATGGGGTCCCCGCCTGGTGACCCCCAGCGGGGGAGACCAGGCGGCGCAGGCGGCCGGCTCCCCTGCGCTGCCAGCCTGGGGGCTTGCGGTGGCGGCGGGCGGCAGGCAGACGCTCCAGCAGTGGCTGGCGGTGTGGCGGCCGCCAGTCCTTCGGTGGCTGGGTCTCGAGCTGGGACGGAGGCGGTGCCCGAGCCGGCCCTGGTCCCGGCGGTCTCCCGCCGCGGGTCCGCCGTGCGGCCGGCCGGCTTGCTGATGCCGGCGGTGCGCGGGACCCCGGCAGCAGCTGGATCGGGTCCCCGCCTGGTGACCCCCGACGGGGGAGACCAGGCGGCGCAGGCGGCCGGCTCCCCTGCGCTGCCCGCCTGGGGGCTTGCGGTGGTGGCGGGCGGCGGGCGGCAGTCAGGCGCTCCAGCAGGGGCTGGCGATGCGGCGGCCGCCGGTCCTCCGGCGGCTGGGACGCGGGCTGAGGCGGAGGTGGCGCCCGGTCTCGGTAGGGATCGAGTTGCGCTACGGGTGATTCTCTTCCTCTGGTCCAGTTCTGGTCTTGTCTTGTGCTGCAGCCCGGCTGGCTGTCCGGGGTTCTGGGAAAGCTGTGAAGCGGGGACCGGTTTCCCCAAGTTGACTTTCAGAGTTCTCTTCTGTAGCTTCGGGTCCGCCATCTTCCCATGGGAGGGATTCTCCCTTTCTTGCAGAACTTTATTAAATAGGATGTGTGTGGGGTAAGATCAGTGTAGGAGTTCATAGGGCTGTTAAAGCTGGTAGGAAAGATACACTTGATCTTAGCCAAAAGGCCGAGAAGCGATACTACACTACTGCACTACTGTTGGATGTGGGTAAAGGTTTTTTTATAAGGACTTGTTTACGTGGCCAATACACATTCCTGGCTGGGTGTAATGGTTCAGAGAAGCTCACAATACAGTCAGGCAGACTCAGTATTTTGGGTATCAATTATCATGTCTGTGACTAGAATGGTCTGATAATTGCTGAGTTTGTTCGTGTTGGTGTGAGATCCCCCATCAGGCAATTCTTCCCTGCTTCTTCAATCCCAGAGTTCAGTGCAGCTCCTGCTTTGGAGCCTGGCTCTCCATAGTCCATGCAAATGAAGCTCCATTTACTGTGCTGATGGCTTTTGGATATGGGTAGATGAGGATGTCTCCCATTTCCTACTGTTTTTGGTTTTCAGTTCAAGC
This sequence comes from Podocnemis expansa, assembly GCA_007922195.1. NCBI lineage: Eukaryota > Metazoa > Chordata > Testudines > Podocnemididae > Podocnemis > Podocnemis expansa. Next base: position 11,691,373 of record ML682024.1, on the reverse strand, counting down.
AGAGGTTGGGGGATGTGTGTGTGTGTGTGGGAGGGAAGGCACAGGTTGGATACTATGCTCTGATTCCTCAAGAACACAGAGCTAACACGTAACATGAGCAGATACATTTCTAACACTGACTGTGATTCTCCTTGCAGAAACTACTGTAGCTGATTGTACTTCATGTCTGACCACAAACCCTCCAAGGGAAGACATTTCCTCTGGTGTATCCACTAACAATACCCAATCAGAAGGCCAAACAGAGAACTTGGGAATCCCAGTTACTTGACAGATGCCACCTGGTGGTATTCACACTGTTTTTTTCTGCATATACCACACCTTGTCATACCTATTGGTATCTTCATCAGAAGTTGATGGAAATTCTCCTTGAAAGTGTTTGTAGGCCTCATGAATCTTAGGGTGGATAGGCAAGGTATTGATGCACTGCTCACCCATGGTTTCTTTGCATAAATTGAAAAATTGCCAGACCACACTGGTGTTGGTTCCAATCACAACTGCAACATTATTCTTGACACAGGGGTCTGGGCACACTAGTACTAAAGTGTCCAGCTTTGTATGAACTCGCATGACAATTTGCTGAAACTCAAGCTGAATGCTTAGGTACCCCTCATATGGGTATTTTTCATGGCTCAACCCCCATATTTCCAAATTATCTAAGGGTTGGATTGGCAAATGACAAAGATAAGTGTTGTAAAATGTCTTGTACAGAATGGTGACCTGTGACCCACTGTGACCCACTGTCCAGAAGAGCATGAGCATAAATGCCTTCTATTTGAACAGGAACAATGAGAGCTGGACCAACCAGTTCTTGGGGCAAACCCCCCTGGGTTTTAGCAGCCTGTGGATAGCGCTCAGTGGAGCCTCTTTTCCTTGAAGCACCAGTTCGCTCCTTCACTGGGCTTCTCTTAAGTTTCCCAAATTCTTTCTGGCTTGGATAAACTTGCAGATGACTTTCTGCAAATACTCTTGAGCATCACAGTTTCGTTTGGTGTGACTATCTTCCCCACACTTATAGCAGATGATGTTGCTTCTATAATTAGTTTTACCGGTACCCCTTGAATTGTGGGTGGTTATATCAGTCGCTGAGTTATTGGTTCTCACTGTGGCATCCCTTCTTTGGGAGTGAGAGGATCTGTCAGGCTTTCCCACTACAATATTCAGCAGGGTAGCTGATTAACTTGCTCAGTTAAACACAGCACACTTTTCTTAAGGTCAGCAGTTTCATCATGAGGAGCGACAGAGGTGAGAGAATGTATAGAAGCCACAGGCTGGTGATCAGTTTCCTGGGCAGCCAGTCAATCCTCCTCTTCCCTGACATCCTGTACCAGCCTGGAGAAGGGGGGCGGATCCTGGTGTGAATAAGAAAACTGCAGCTTCAGAGCTATTAGATTGCCAGGACAGGCACTTCTAAGCACTTGCTCCAACCTCACCTGATTCAAGCATGTAGGAAGTATCCCCTTCTTTACCAGTACCCTTTGCAATAGCTTTTCCAGGCAGCAAACATATTGTGAAAATTTTTCACCTTCCCCTTGACATGTGGATCGAAAACACAGGTACAACTCTTCCCCACTCTCAGTGGTCCTATATATATCATCCAGAGCATGTAGATACCCCCAGAGCCCCAACAGAGGGATTGCTTGTTTGTAATGATCTAATGATGCCAGAGGCTGGTCCCCTGAGACTTTCTTCTAGTCTTTGCCTTTGATAATATCTGGGCATTGCCATTCCTCCATCATCTGAGTAGCTTGGTCCATCCAAGATTCAAAATCATCCTCCCCAGTAGGGGTGGGTTTTATTCCAGAGAGGACTCAGCTTACAGTACCCAACTTCTTCATAGGATGAGTGAGTACATCGTTTTACTAGTTTTTCTAGTGCAGATATGAGACCCTCATTTGTAGCAGCTGAGGGCGTAGATGTTGGGTTAACAATGGTTCTTACATCTTCTAGAGTCTTTCCTTCTTGTTACAGCCAAGTACTGAACTTAGCCACAAAATCAGAAGTCCCAACTGACATAGTCTCCTACTTTGGAACACTCCCAGGCAGAAATATAGGTCAGTAGCCAATTTCATCCACAATGCCAACTTCCCATGGCACACACACTGCAGGTCCAATTCAGCAGCTGTTCTCACTAATACAGACACAGTCTGGGTGTTACAATCCCCCACGCCGACCATAAATTTTGGTCTTTCCAAAGAATTTCACAATTCCCAGTGCCTGATATATAACAGCATCCTTGGTGTCTATGGGCACCTTACAAAGTATAAGGGAACAGCTGGGTGGCACTCCTACCTCTTTACACCAGGACATTAATTCAAGATGCTCCACAATGTGGCAGATAAATTCACTAAAGCAGACAGACTCTTATATTTCATTAAGACTCAAGAAAATAGTTAAAACTTCAATTATATTAAAATAAATAGAGACAAAGGGTTTCCTGATGCAGACTTTGGGGTGGTAGAAGGAGATTCCAACGGTGCCTCCAAAATGTAATCCTCTCCTTTTTCTCCCTGGATTACTTGGGAGCAGGCAACACTCACGTGTGCACAGGCACCTAAGTTTGATGACAAAGAGATCCTGAGTTTCCCAGTGGTGATGTTGGGATTGTGGGAATCCTCTATCCACTCTTCCGCTGAAGTCCCAGGCTGGGTTCACTACACGCTCAGTGGCGTGCCTTGGGAGCCTCCAGGACTAAATCCATGCGGCTAAGAATAACCTGCGGGATGGGTCTAATCCAAACTTTCTAATTATATATATAATACATTCATGGTGTTTAATTGCATGTAACAAATCTTTACTTAACAAAGAAACTTATCCTAACAGGATGGAACTGAATATTACTACTAATTTAAATACACAGGGGCAAGTAAATAAATCAGTGAGCAGACACAGAATACAGTTTAAAGGAAACTTATCTAACTAGCGTGTTCACAGCCCTTTTTCCAGCTCAGAGGGCACACTTCCCAGAGTTCCTAACCCCAACCCCTTGCTTGCGTGGGTGCGCTTGGAGGGTCAATGAAGGAGAGAAGGCAGCACTCTGCTGGTCCAGTGTATTCGCTCAGAACCACACTGCAGATCCATAGTGAGCCTAACCAATGGTCTGTAGTCCTGGCCCTGGTTCCAAGGGACTGCCACACTGCCTCCCCTCAGGCCCAGTCAGTCTCTCAGCAGACTCCCTTGCTCTTCAGGCCCTGCTCCAAATTGGAGGAGGGCGACAGACACTCACCCTCACTGTAGTTGCAGCTCAGCTGGCTCTAGGCTCAGACCCTGCTTTGGGCTGCGTAAGTCACCAGCCTCTGAAGCTCACTGCTTGAGTGAGCCTCCAGCAGTCTCAGGAACCCCAGGAGCACTCACAGCAGTTTCTAGATTCAAACATGTCTCTCTCCTTCTCTGTGGAGACCCCTTTCACCCTCCTCTGCTTCACGGAGGGGCAGACAGGGTCCCTCTCTTTTTTCCAAGGAATCATGGGAGTTGTAGTCCCTCAGTGGAAAACTTACAGCACATAGGAACTGCTTAAATGTCAACCTCCTACTTAATTTCAGAGGCCCCTGAAATGCAGGATGCCTACAGGAATTTACCATTAATATCGATCCAATGTATGTCAAATAACAAAATGCTTTAGTAACAAATGCTTCTTGATCTTAACCAGACAATTACTGTTAACAAAAGATCCCAGACAAGGATGGTCCAGACAATGTAAACAGAGTTTCAGAGACAGAATTTTAGGGTGTTATTTAACATTATCTGTTTTGGGCCTACAGCCGTGGGCAGTTTGTTAATGTCCCTGATGTTGCTTTGTAGATGTATTCCAAAGGAGAGCTTCAGAGACAAAAATGTCTCTGCCTTTAACAAGTTTTCTCATCACCCCTTGGAGTCAGATGACTGGCCTTGTCCACCAATGGGCATGATTTCCTCCACTTGAGCCAAATGAGTGTGACTTTATCAGGTGCTCGGGCTAGCCCTTTGTTTCTATATGCATGCATCTGTAAAGCATGAAACCCCCTCACACATTGCCTGGATCAACTCAAATCATATAAGACACACATTTGGGAATATTGCATAGCAAGGCTTCATAGCTATACATTTATGACTTGGCAGGAAACATTCTATGTTAACAATAAGTTTCAATATGTCATGAGCATTCCAAAAAACACTTCCCAAGTCATACTTTGCATTAGAGACTGCACAGTTATACTATAAATGTGAAGATGAATGATACACAAAATTACATGGGAGTGCTGGGTATTCTTGTACCATCCTCTCCAGTCAGGAATATGATTACTGGGTTAAGCAGTATGTTGTGTTTTGCTATTCTGACAAGGGTAGGCCAAATCTGGTTCACAGCCTCTGATTTACACTTACTTATACTTGGGGCTTCAGTAAGGCCTACACTTTTCTTTCCAAGCTCTCTTTCTATCAGAGTTTTTCCATTTCATTTCTTCTGGCACCATTGATTTTGATAATTGCATGAGTCAGTGCTCCAACCAGTTGCCTGTGCCCATCCAGCCCATGTTTGCTTTTTGCCTCCAGCTGCCCATTGAGCAGTCTACAGAGATGCCAGGCTCCTGCCCTGCACTGATACAGGCAGGGGCAGTCTTAGGGATTCTGAATCTTGGAGCAAAAATCAAGGATGAGCCCCCCCATGTCACATGGGGGGGGGGGATCCTTGACTTTGGCCCCTCTGTGAGCCTCACCAGGACCCCATCAGTTCCCCAGGCCCTGCCACCAGGATCCCCAGCCTTCCTGAAGCCCTCTACCCTTCAAGAGTCCCTGCCAGCCTGCCAATTCCCTACTTGGGCCCCTGATAGCCACCTGACCCACAGGCCTTGCTGGGGCCCCCTGCAAGAAGTTTTAAGGGGTTGCAGCATGGGGCCCCCTCCTCCATGCAGGATTCTGGCAGTTTTATTGGCATTTATTGACAATGAGCCACCCAGGCTGTCATGCTGGCCCTCCCCACCTTGGCTCAGCAGGATTTCCTTTTGCAGATATCTTGCTGACTAGAATCCTTTGCACTGTGCCATTGTCATTTATAGATCCTGTTCTACAGGGGAAGTATGGGCTGCATCTCACACACACAGGTGGGGCTGGACCTGGGTTCTAGTTGGGGCCGTGGGAGGACAGGGAGCCAGCACAGCCCAGAGAAGGGCTGGTGATTCTCTGTATTGGCTGCTGTTGAACAATCCCACCTTACTGCAGGATGTCTAATGTTGAGAAGCTGCTTTTAGAGGTGAATGTAGGCAGGTGCGTGGGCATCCAGAAGACCAATGACACTGGAGACATGACCCTTGAGAGACCCAGGTAAGCAGGTTCCCATTGTACCCTTTACACAGCTTCCCAAGTCAGGCCAAATCCAGTTCACAGCCTCTGATTTACACTTAGTAATACTTAGGGCTTCAGTAAGGCCTACACTTTTCTTTCCAAGCTCTCTTTGTATCAGACTTTTTCCATTTCATATTTTCTGGGAACACTGACTTTTATAATTGAATGAGCCAGTTCTCCAGTTAATTTCCTGTGCCCATCCACCCTATGTGTGCTTTGTGCCTGCAGCTGCCCATTGAATGGTCTGCAGAGATGCCAGGCTGCATCCTGCACTGATACCGGCAGGGGCAGTCTTAGGGATTCTGGAGCCTGGAGCAAAAGTCAAAGATGGGACCCCCCATGTGACATGGGGTGCCCGCATCCTTGACTTTAGCTCTCTGCCAGACTCACCAGGACCCCATCAGTCCTCCACACCCCACCCCCAGGCTTCCGATTTCTGTTGAAGTCCTTCAGCCCCTAGGGTCCCCACCAGCCCCCGACTCCCTGGTGGGATCCCTGCCAGGCCCCTGGTCACCACTGGCCTCACTGGGGCCCCCTGTCAAGAGGTTTTAAGGGGTCCTGAGGTAGGACCACCTCGCTCTCCAAGGCCCTGGGCAGTTTCCCCTCCTGCCTACCTGCTAAGACCACCTATGGATACAGGTAGCATAGGGCCCTATGAAGAGCAGGAGAAATGCACTGCTAGGAAATGATTGGCATTTCTTGACAATGAGCCACTGAGGCTGTCATGTTGGCCCTCCCCCACCTTGGCTCAGCAGGATTTCCTTTTGCAGAAACCTTGCTCACTAGAGCCTTTTGCATTGTGCCGCTGTCTTTTATACACTCTGTTGCACAGAGGAAGTTTGGGCTGCAGAACACATATACACACCTGGCGCTTGATCTGGATGTTAGGCAGGGGCTTGGGAGGACAGGGAGTCAGCACAGCCCAGAGAGGGGCTGGTAGTTCTCTGTATTGTCTGCTGTTGAACAATCTCACATTATTGCAGGATGGCTAATGTTGAGACGCTGCTTCTGGACGTGAATGTAGGCAGGTGTGTCGGCATCCAGATAACCAATGACACTGGAGATGTGACCCTCGAGAACCCCAGGTAAGCAGGTTCCCATTGTACCCTCTACGCAGCTTTCCAAGTCAGCCTGTGACTAGCAGCCATAGAGATGTGCCAGAGTGTGGGACATGTGCCTGCTACTGGATAGCTAATCTCTCTAATGAGTGATGTATGTCCCTTTAGGTTACCACCAATCCCCTTGCCTTCTAGGCGGAATGTGCTGTTTCTAGTCCTGCAGTGGTACAAGATTTTCTTGGACCTTCGAGCCAGGACATTTTATGAGCCGTGAGCTAGGGTTGGGGATGTCTGGGGGAAATTACACTTTCTTGAGAACAAAGGGAAGCAAGAACTATTTCCTTGGCCAGTGGGTTTGAGGAAATGGTTGCTGGAACCCTTCTGTGAGGTTTGAAAATCTGAGTAAGACACAGGGAGATAGACTTGGGGGGGGTAGGTGACATGTCTATAGGCTTTTGATGAATTGTAAAGGTGTTTATTTCTGATTTCTAGACTTCTACTGTATTAATAGCCCCAAATCACTTAAATACTAGCTCAAAAGTAGCCCGATATATTACTTGAAAAAGAGAGTTTTTTAATGAAGACATGGTGGGGCTATACATCAAATAACAAATGGAAGCTTTTGTTAGATACTTAGGGAAGATTTGATTCAGAAAGAAAAAAAGCCCAACCCCCCACCCCCACAAAATGAGCTACAAGTCACAGTAGGGTTTCATCCACATGAGCAGCAAAGCTGTGAGATAACTGTCACATGCAAATTCAAAACCCCAAGGGAAATTTGCATAGGAAGGTCTCTCTACTAGCCTGCCATGACCATATTCTATTCCCACAGTCAGATCACTACACACCCAGCCCAGATGAGACTCCTACAACCCCCTGACCGCTAGTACTTCCCCCCCCAACTTAAAAATCTTTCTACCCAGAGTTCCCTATTCCTAGGGACAGGGGTAAATGTATAATTTGGGGGGCCCTGGAATGCTCCTGTGCTGTGGGCCCCCTTCCTGCTCTGGTGGTCCCCCTCCCATGCTGGTGGGCCCTCCGGACTCCAGCTCCTGCACCACCTGGCCAGCACCCCACCGTCCTCCCCCAATGCACCCCCCAAGTGTTAGCCAGACACCCCCACACTTACTGGAGGTGATGCTGGTGAGGTGGGGGTGGCAGGCCCCAGGTTTGGGGCAAGGAATGGTAAGGGAGGGTTTGGGGCAGAGCCTGAACCCCTTAGCTTTGCCCTTAGCCCTGCCCCTCCCCTGCCCCTGGAATGCAGCTGAACACTGCTCCAGGGCCTTCTATTTTTAGGGGCCCAGCTTTTGGGCCCCTAAAAATAGAATGTGGACCCAGAACGTTGCTTCTGAGGCCCACTGTTTTAAAATGGTGGGCCCTTGAATGCAGTGTTCCAGCTCCATCTTCTATTTTTAGGGGCCCTGGAATGCTGGGCCCCTAAAAATGGTGGGGCCTGGAATAGCGTTCCACTGTGTTCCGGGGTACTTTAACCCCTGCCTAGGGAAATCCAGAGCCCCATTATAAGCTCTGTTACCCAGGCTCCCCCACTCAGTAAAAACCCAGAGGCCCCTCAAGAGACATGCTGCTGCCTAGATCCCCACTTTGCCCAGCCCTGTCATGTGCAGCTCTAAAGGGGCAGTTGTAGATCCTCCTCCTGCCTTAGGTTCAATCTAGCTTCTACCTCTGAGGTTAGAGATCTCCTCCTCACCCAGTTCCAGAGCTTGCAGGAGGTTGCTTCACCCCAGTGCCTCAGCTTGGACTGTGCAGCAGGTTCTTCTACCAGGCAGACTGTAGCTTTGTGGACAAGGAGGAAGGCAGTGGGGCAGGAGGGACCAGATCCCAGCTAGAGCTGGACGACAGGGATTTTATTTCCACTACCTTGCATATTGGTCATGCAGGAAAGAACCCTCTGACTTGGGGGCAGGGCCAGGTGGGGCTGCACTCTCTTGTCCCGTGACCTGTTGTGCGTCCCCTCAGCAGAGTATCTGCAGGCTGTAATTCCCTCCACCCTCAGGGTCAGGATTCCTTTTCTGCTGGTTTGCAGTTATTAATTTTTCTTAGGAACATGTTGTAATGAAGGAACCCCACTTGTGTTTTCCTCCAGGACTTACTGTTTCAGTGGCCATGTACAGAATTTTCCTGAGCTCAAGATCCACCCTGGCTCTTCAGGGAGCTGTGTGTTTGTGAAAAGAAGTTACTCAGCCCGCGGGAGCGTTGGGATGCTGAGCTACGAGGCTGATGTTTTCACCCTGGCCATCATGTTCTCCAACCCCTTCGACCGCATCCTCTATAACAGTGAGTTTGCCATCGAAGTCTTCAGCGGCAGGAAACAGTTCTATAGCATGGAGAGACTTTATCAGTATATGTACAGCCATGGGCCACCCTATCAGTCTGAGTCCTTTGGGAGAATGGAGCTCAAGGGAGCCCAGGAGGCCAAGATGAATGTGAACAACCAGGAGATTGCGGCTAAGATTACTATATCCAACAAGGATAAGGCCATCATTAAAGTGAAGATTGAGAAAAAAGTCCCGTGCCTGCCCTACATTCCTTAGCCAGATTATCTGAGACCAAGGGAAATTTCCTACTGTGGCAGATAAGGGACCACTGGTGGGAATGCTAGGAAACAGCAATTCTCTTTTTCTCAGCCTAGGTAGATAGAGACATGCTAGCTCTGTTTGACCTGCTGCACTATAAATGGCTGGAGTGTTGTGTGTATGGTAGGAAGAGCTGCCCAAGGACAAACTCACTTGACCTCCTGGGTATATAATCCAGCAGTTCCTTTGAGCTGCTGCCCCTGTCGGGAGTCTACACTACTATATCTAGTACACTATTGCATATCTGTCTAGCCAGGCAGGGTGGTATTCAGGCACTAGGGTATTGTAATTGTTTCATAAAGGAGGTTTTTCTCTTGTTTATTTTTTAACTTAAGAAATAGTTGGTATTGTTGTGTGAAGATTGGAAGCTTAAGCATTTATCATTGCAATATTATGAAAATTCCCATAAAAGATTTGCAAGAAAGATAGAGTAATTAGCAAATAACATCTAAACTTTATATTAACCAGAAATATGTTTAAGAGCAGGACCTTTTGGTATAGCTGTATAAGGTTGTTTTAAATTGCTCATGTGCTTTCTAGGTAAATGTAACTGGCTAAACAACTTAAATAACTAGTTAAAAACTGTAAAGGAAGCCACGAGAGAGAGAACTAGATAAGGTCATCACATAATAATATAAGAATGACCCTAGTGGGTCTGCCAGTGGTCCATCTAGCCCAGTTCCAGATGCTTCATGGGAAATAAACAGAGCTGGGCAATTTCAAGTGATCCACCCTGTTGTCCAGTCCCAGTTTCTGGCAGTCAGAGGTTAATACCTGGAGTATGGGGGTGTGTTCCTACTAGTCACTGGTGGACTTGACCTCCATGATCTTATCTAATTCTTTCTTGAACTTGCAGGCATTTGTGTGGTAACCCATTCCCACACTCCCTTTTTCCAATCCAAGTCAGCCTCACAGTTGTTTTTAGTAAAATTCAGGGAGAGGTCATGGGCTTTGGTGAATTTTTATTGTCAAGGGTCTCTCCTTGACTTTATCTAAAAATTACTTAACCTTGCCCAGTAATTAGCATTGTTCCAGCCACCATGTTTGCCAATTATATTAATATTCTCTAATACCGGGCAGTGAAGTTCACCCATCTTCATAGTTAAACTTCTAGCATTTTATAGAAGCACTTATAAAATTTGTCAGTATTTCTTTATGCACCTTCTATGATGTAATTGGATGACATTCTTTTTCATTTGACTCTTTCTCTTCAGTCCCTACCTGTAGTTTATCAACTTCTATCCTGTCTCCCCTGTACTAGGATATAAAGAGTCCCCTTTAATAAATCCTTGTCTAAGAGATGTCTCCGACCAAACTATGTGCTTTTTTTCACCAGTCAACTTCCCCTAGCCCTTAGTGTCAATGCTTATCTATAACGCTTTAAATTTTACATACTGATAGCTTTGTTCCATTTTGGGCTAGGTGAAGCTCATCCTTTCAGTATAAGCTCTTCCTTCTGCAAAAGGTTCCCAGTTTGTAATAAATTAGAATCCCTTCTCTTTACTCCACTCTCTGATCCACAAACTGAAACCCTGCAGATCTGCCTGTCTAACTGGCTCTGGCATTGAACTGGAAGCATTTCAGAGAATGCCATCATGGAGGTCCTGGACTTCAATCTCTTACCTCGCGTCCTAAATTTGGAGCCCTTGCTACTATCTTTCCCTGTGCTACTGGTACATGTGTGTACCACAACCTTATAAAAAGGGGGAAAGACAGTAGAAAGGCAAACAGAAGAAACTATAACATTTAAGAATGGTTGGTTGAGAATTTGTTTTAAACCCAGCTATCCCTAATATGTTTCTTTATGACTAGGAAGTCAGCACACTGTGAAATCTGTGTAACATTGACTATCACTTAGTATTTGGCTATGTTCACACACAGCGGGTTATTTCGATATAAGTTGTTTCAAAACAACTTGTATCGAAATAGGCATTATTTCTAAATAAGTTAATTTGAATTAAGAAAATGTTAATTCGAATTAAGGAAAAAAGCTGAAAGCAAAATAGCATGTTCGGACAACAGTTTTTTCAAAACATGTCACCGTCGTTTCGAAATAACATGTTCAGACGGGATTGTTTTGAAACAATCGTTTCAAAAGAACGTTGTTTCATCACCAAAGGGGGTTTAAATTGTTTCGAAACAATGCCATTGTTTTGAAACAACGTAACCCGTTGTTTCGAAACAACAGTACATCGTGTGAACATGGTGTTTCTTATTTTGAAACAACCTCTGTTGTTTTGAAATAAGACTGCTGTGTGAACACACCCTTTGTTAATAATTAAATAACACCTGTTATGGAGTTAAACTGAAAAAATGGTAACATGGGCTAAAACAAAGAAAAAGAAGTCTGTCTAAACCCTTTGGGCCATAGCCTACCTGAGGCCTGTGTGAACAGGCAGGCCTTGTACTCTAAAATTCACAAGTTAGTCTTTTCTGTTTGTGCTGTTTGACATCAATGTCTAGACTGTCATTACTAAACCAGTTAATAATTCAGCTTGCCCCATTACTGTATGAATCCATAAATAATCAAAGAATCCATGAGTAACAATTGGACACCCTGCAATGGGATCAGGTTGGGCTGATAATGTGAAATCACAAACATTAATGAAATGGTGGCAAAACAGGTTTCCTCCAGCTGCCTACAGACCAAGGTAGTTCTTACAAGGCACCTCACACATCTGTCAGCAGATGCCTGTGGGGAAAACATATATTTGCAAGAAACAGATATGGAGTTCAAAACTGTACTGATAGTGAAATGGCAAGAAATGACAAATGCCAGGCCAGCAGCTTGTAAAGCAACAGAAATAATGTTGGCCAGTCAGAAGGGGATGATGGAGTCATTTGTAGTAAAGTATATAATTGACCATTGGAACATTTCATGTGCACGGGACTCAAAGTCTCAGAAACGTTTCTGAGCTTATGCTTGTTATCTGTGTAACTCAGAAGCAGACGACAAAAGTAAACAGGAAAAGAAAAAAGTTCAAGCAGCTGCTTGATGGTGTTAGAAAAAGAAACAGTTTCTTGTCTTGCAATTTATAAAAAGCAAGAGATAAGATCAGTAAAAAAATCAGCTACAGCATACTCAGACAACCAACAGAAAGTCTAGTCTAGCAGAAGAAGGAAAGAGTCCTGCAGCACTTAAAGACTAACAAATCTGCTCATGCAGTAAAAAAAAATTTGTTAGTCTTTAAGCGCCACAGAACTACTTGCTTCTTTAACAGAACGTTAGAAGGTCAAAGGGAGGGTGACAGTTATGAAAAAAAATATGCTACTGTGGTAAAGCAGGAAGCTGCCACAAATTATGCAAAATGAGGACAGATAACTTCTTATGAAAAAACAACTAAAATATCTTGCCGCTATGTCTTGTGTATTAAAATGTTTTTTCTCTGATTTTAAGAATTTCTTCTTTTCTGACATTTCTGTAATGGGTACTTGCTTGTTTTCTTTTTTTCTTTAATTCTACATGAGCAGCACAGGCTTCAACACAATTCCGCCCCCCCCCCCAATTTATAATGGGATGAAGTTATAGCATATAAATCTAACACCTCCTCCGTAGGTATTTGTATCATTCAACCATTTATTTTTACTTAAAGACCACAGTAACAGTAGATTTTTGTGTATTCAGGCAAATTTAGCAATTACCAGATACTAAAACTATTCTGCTGTTTTCAGAAAGGAACTGGCCTTAGGGTTTTAATTACCTTTTAGCATATTTAAAAAAATGTGGAATAGCATAGTGTGCTGTTAAAGCTCAGTGAAAATTTTATTATGTTATGGTTAACTTTCTTCTATTGTTTAAAATTACATGCTACTTAAAATTATCTATGCTACATCTATCATCTGTGAGCTACACACTGATTACTGTAATTAAATTGTATGAATGAAAAGCACCACCTAATCTGAAAAAAGGGACTTTTCATTGTTTCTTTTTTGTTTATTTTTGTAATATTATTCTGTATCAAAGAAGTCAACTTTCCCTGACAAAGTCTAAGCAAATCTGCTGTAAACCAAACCAGAAGGTGACAAGGCACTGTCTATTGGGTTCGTGCGGGAACAGCCAGGGCATCTGATGAAGTGGGTTGTAAGCCATAAAAACTTATACCCAAATAAATTTGTCAGTCTCCAAGGTGCCACAGGACTCCTTGTTTGTTTTGCTGAAATAAACTAACACTGACATAGCTACCTGTCTGGCTCCTATTTGTATGGTTCAGCTCCTGCATGCCTAACCAGAGAGCTCTGGAGAGTGGGACCTGGTAAGCCGTCACAGGAAAGTCACAACAGGAAGGCAGCCACAAACCGACACTCCCCTGCTGGGGCGGTGTTGCTGAATGTCCCACCTGAACAGCTGATCTCACAGGCTACCCCTCTAGAAGCCAGGGATCCAGGCTCCCTGAATACTCAGAGAGGTAGAGAACATTTTCAAGCTATCCTCCCCACTTAAAAGGCCTGACAAATGTCAGGAAATTATAATCCCCTGGTTCCAGGAGCTGGGCCGGGGGTGCAGGTTTTGGGAGCCTTTATCCATTGCTGGAAAGGGCCAGATTAAACAGGCCCACAGAACTGATCAGTTGTGAGCAGTAACTGTGCTGTCCCCAGCATGCCTGTGCAGTGTGCTGGAGGAGGATGCAGCTGGTGCTATTTGTGTGGCACATGGGAAACCAGGAGAGGGCCAGGGCTGGACTGGTGTGAAACCTTGAAGCAGGTCTCAGCTGGTGGCAAAAGCATGGTCCTAGTGAGAAGTATCACCACAAAGGGATGGGCAGCTCTGGGCTCAGCACAGAGAGCATTACAGTTGTTGAGAAGCCTCTTCAGGAGAATAACTGGCCCAGAGGCAAGGCTCCCCTCTCCTGCCCCTCCCCTGGGCCAGCTGCTCCTCCCTAAGGGCAGAGAGGCCCAGCCCAGAGGCAGGGCGAGAAAGCAGACCCTGCCCCATAGGCTGGCCTGCTCCGATCCAGGGGTGGTGTGGCCAGGTTGGGGAGGGGTGAGAGCATGGGTCTGGCTGTTGAGACAGCCCATCATGCCCCCGCGAGGGTGCTCCAACCACTGTTAAGGAAGTGGTGCCCCAAGCCACTACAATTTTTTCTTATGTGTCGAGCTGGCTCTGCCTGTGACACTTCAAGACTAACAAATTTATTTTTTGCGTAAGCTTTCATGGAAGAAAATCCCACTTTGGCAGGTGCTTTGAAGGTGGGGAAACTTACAGAATGGTAGGAAATACATGGTAAGAAGTGTAAGTCATGGGAGCAGGTCACACTGTAACAGCAAGTAAAAACAGCTGTAAAGATTCAAACAGTGAGGAACAGCAGACAGAGGGAGATGAATTCAAATTACCTGTTGTAATGAGAGAAAAATCCAATGTCCCTATTAAGTCCTGTAGCAATGTAACCAAATTTACAAATGAATTCAAAGAGATTGTCCTGTTTGTTCAATGTATAAGGCAGAGGGGCATTTCTGGCACATGATGGCATAAATTACATTAGTGGATGAGCAGGTGAATGAGCCTTTGATGGAGTAGCTGGTATTATTAGGTCCTGTAATAGTGTTTTTTGCGCAGATATGTGGGCAAAGTGGGCAGTGTGGTTTGTTGCAGGGATATGTGCCTATTTCAATGGTTCCGTTATTACTTCTGTAATAACTGGTAAGTGTGGCTATGTCTAAGGAAAGCCTACTTTGAACATATAAAACCTGCCTTGAGTTTGAACTGAGGGTTAGTTTGAACTTATTAGTTTGAACTAACCCAGTGGAGCTACATTAAATCAAACTAACACTTAGTTCAAACTACTGTGGTTTGACCTTCCTCCCAGGGTGCATGGCACCCTGGAAGGAAGCTCCTGCTGTCCGGAGCCTGGGGCAAGCAGCCCCAAAAGCGCCAAGGGCTGATGGAGCCCCAGTTCCCTGGCTGGGCAGGGGGTGGGGATCCCCGCGCCCAGCTCCACAGAGCTGGCCAGGTGCAGGGAAGGGGCTCCGTCTGGCTATAGTGTGTTTTCCAGGTGGGAGACAAGGCATTTCTCCTTCTGGCTCTGGCTGCATTTGCCAGGCGGGTCAGAAGGCATCCAGTCAGCCAACTCTGGGCATGGTCACAGGCTAGAACTGGATGGGGGTTGCCTTTCCCCGTGCCTGGCTCAGCAGGCTAGAGCTGCGTGGAGGATGCTTTTCCCTGAGCCTGGCTCGGAGAGCTAGAGCCGGACGGGAGATGCTTTTTCCCATACATGGCTTAGAAGGCTAGAGCTGGGGGATGCTTTTCCCCACGCATGGCTCAGAAGGCGAGAGATGGGGTGGGGTGCTTTTGCCTGCACCTTGTTCAGGGGGCTAGAGCCAGGTGAAAGATGCTTTTCCCCATGCCTCGCTCAGAGGGCTACAGTGATGCAGGAGATTGGGTGGTAGCATGGCCCTTCTTGGGGGCCATGTTGCCACAACACCCATGGTGCTGCTCTCCTAATTTGAACTAGCAAGTCATATCCATGGCCATGCTAGCTGAAATTGGTTTTCCTAGTGGAGCCATGTTAGTTCGAATTAACTTAATTTAAACTAATCATTATGAGTTCAAATTAATTAGTTTGAATTAGGTTAATTCAAACTAACCTTCTAAGTGCAGCCATCACTTGGCTGTTTAAGGTTGGGGGGCTGTCTGTAAGCAAGGAGAGGTCTGTCTCCCTGGTTTTGAGAGAGTAGGGGATCATCTTGTAGAATATGCTGTAGATACCAGAGGATGTGTTGTAGAGGTCTGACTTGAGTGTTGCAGGCAATGACAAGAGGCGTTCTGTTGTTTTCTTTCTTGGGCTTCTCCTTCAGTAGTTGACTTTGGGGTACCAGCCTGCCTCTGTCACTCTGTTTCTTCACTTCTGCATCTGGGTACTGTAGTATTAAGAGTTCTTGATAGAGATCCTGAAGGTGTCTGTCTCTATCTGAGCGATGAGAGCAAATGTGGTCATATCTTACAGCTTGGCTGTAGACAATGGATCGTGTGGTGTGTTTAGGATGAAGGTTTGAGGCATATAGGTAACTATGCTGATCAGCAGGTTTTCAGTATAGGGTGGTGTTTAAGTGTCCATCCTCAATTTGTACTGTAATGTCCAGAAAGTGGATCTCCTGTGTGGAGTGTTCCAGGCTAAGTTTAACCGTGGATTGGAAATTGTTGAAATATCTGTGGAAATCTTCAAGGGCATCCCTCCTGTGGGTACAGATAATGAAGATGTCATCAATGTAGCATAAGTAGAGGAGAGGTGCTTTGGGATGAGACTTGAGGAAAGGGTGTTCTAAGCCAATCACAAAAAATGTTGGCATATTGTGGGGCCATGCGGGTACCCACAGCACTGCTGCTGACTTGAAGGTATAAATTATCCTGAAATGGTTGTGGGTGAGTACAGTCACAAAGTTCAGCCACAAGGTGTGCTACTGCATCATCTGGGATTCTTTTTCTAACAGCTTGTAATCCATCCTGCTGTGGGATGTTGGCTTAAAGAGCTTCCATGTCCATAGTGGTCAGGATGGTGTTTTCTGGAAGCTCAGCAATGGATTGGATTTTTCTCAGGAAGCCCATGGTGTATCAAAGATAGTTAGTAGTGTTGATAGCATAGGGTCTGAGGAGGAAGTCCACATAGCCAGATAAGCCAATGCCTGAGATGATAGGGTGTTCGGGGTTTCCTTTTTTATGGATTTTAGGTGGTAGATAGACTATCCCAGGTTGGGGTTCTGGTGGTGTGTCTGTTTTTATTTGTTCCTGTTCCATCTTGGGGAGTTTCTTGAGTCGGTGGTGTAGTTCCTTTGGGTATGCCGCAATGGGGATCAGAGGAAAGTTGTTTATAGAATGTTGTATTGGACAGTTGTGTATAAACCTGATCACAATCCGATTTATTCATGATGACGACGGCACCTCCTTTGTCAGGCTCCTTAATAATAATATCAGGGCTGTTTCTGAGGCTGAGGATGGCATTGCATTCTGCAAGGCTGAGGTTGAGGTGTAAGGGATGTTGTTTGTCCATGATTTCAGCCTTTGCACAGTGCTGGAAACAATCAATATAGGAGTATAGTCTGTTGTTCTGACTGTCAGGAAGGGTCCCTGAAGAATATTTTTTCTTGTACTGTAGGGAGGAAGGCATGTCTAGGTCACTGTGTAGATCGTTGGTGTGGTGGAAGTATTCCTTGAATCTGAGTATAATATCCAATTGTTTGCATTTGGAAAGGAAGATGGCATTTGAGTCTGTTCCAGTTGTTTCATGAAGTTGATGGATTTCCACTTCAAACAGCTTTATTCAGTACCTCGCATGTTGCGGTCCCTGATGTCAGCAGCAGAAAACTGTGGGTGTCTTGGCATCTCATCCATGGGGAATGGGCAATGAAATTCCTAGAGCTGAAGGGCAGAAGGGACCCTGGGATCATCTAGCCATAGCTCTGAAGGGCAGGGGCCAGAGACCTGCCCCACAGAATGGTAATAAATCCCCAGCTCAGAGGCCACTAGCGAACTTGCTGGGTCCAAGGGCAGCTGGCTGGGGAAAGAGGCTCTGTCCCGAGCCGCACAACACGTTTGAGCCTCTGGTGCTGTGTGCCACCGGGGGTCACAGTCCCTCTACCCTCTACACTTCCAGTGTGGTCCTCTGGAGGTGTTCCTCCCCATTCCAGAGAAAACTGGGGCACCTTGTGAGGGTACAACCCCATCGCACAGCCGAGGAGAGGCTTGGCTCCTATCTCTCCAGAAGATGGGGCTCTGACATGAGCATGGGGCTCACAGCAGGCAGGGATCTGGAGCTGCAGGCTGGAGGCCTGAGTGTCCCAGGGTATTCAGGGTGGTGGGGTCCCTGGAGTGGCACGTCTGGGAAACCAGGGGCTGTGGAGGAGAAATAGCATTTTGGGAGCTGGGGGGATGGAAGTAATTGGTGGGAAAATACCTGGGAGCGAACCTGGAAGGTTGGAAGGTGTGAGTTGGAGATGTATAGAAGAAGGCTTTGGGTGGGGAGGAGGGATTGTTAGGGAGTTGGGGAGCATCCTACATGCAAATCCTGGTTGCCCCCAGCCTTTCCCATTCAGTCAGGCCTATCTGCCCTGTTCCCATGAATCCCTGCATCCTCCCTCCCTATGCATCTCTGCACCCCGATTTAGTCATCCTGTGTGCCCATGTATCCCTGAACCCTCTGTGACCCAGGCCTCCTGGGATAACTTCCTGAATGTGCAAAAATTAGGGCAAGCTGCAAAACTAGGGACCCAAACCACCAAACCGCTGATGGGTTGGTATTTAAACCAGTCTCCCAGTCAGTAATAAAACATGCGTCTAACTCCTCACACCGGTTGTCACAAAGAATAACAAAATAGAAACAGCCCTTTATTGCACATCAGTTCCTCCGGTCTCCACCTTCCTTCTGGTCTTCCTTCCTTCCTTCCATCCTTCCTTCTTTTTTCCCTCTTTTTTCTTTCTTTCTCTTCCTTCCATCTCTTTTTTCTTTCTTTTTCTTCCTTCCACATCTCTTTTCTTTCTTTCTCTTTCTTCCATCTTGCTGTTTTCTCTTTTTCTTTCTCTTCTTTCCTTTCTTCTTTCCTTTGGCTGTGTTCACACAGCACTTTTGTTTCGAAACAACCTTGTTGTTTTGAAACAAAAAAAAACACGTTCACACGACGCACCATTGTTTCGAAACAACGGGAACCCATTGTTTCGAAACAAGGGCGTTGTTTCAAAACAAGTTAAACCCCATTTGGGGGCGAAACAACTCGTGTGAACATGTTGTTTCAGAACAAGACGTTCCGAAACAACAGGTCAAGGGCTGCCCCCTCAGCACCCTGGCCAGGGAACACTCAGCACCCTGGCCAGGGTGCTGAGGGGTGTCCCCTGACCAGCACCTGCAGAGCCGGGCTGCAGGCACCCGCGGGGCTCAGTGCTGCCCGGCGCTGCTCCCTGCTGGTGCCTGCAAAGAGGGGCTGCGGGCAC
>ML682024.1:11651472-11671313 GCA_007922195.1 Podocnemis expansa | reverse complement strand
TTCTTTCTTTCTTTCTTTCTTTCTTTCTTTCTTTCTTTCTTTCTTTCTTTCTTTCTTTAAAAAAAATTAAATTATTTTAATTAAAAAGCTTTCTAAAAATTAAATTTCAAATACAAATTCACATCAATTTAAGTAATTAAAGCCTATTAATTAATTCTATTTACAATACATATGTTTTAAAACAGTCATTTTAATAAACACATTTTAAAACGTAGGCCTATTTTGTACAAAAGAAGCAAGGAGTCTTTTTGCACTTAAAGACTTACAGATTTATTTATTGCATGAACTTTGTGGGAGAAAATCCCACTTTGTCAGATGCTTTGAAGATGGGGGAACTTATAGAATGGGATGAAAATAAATGCAAGGGATTGTAAGACATGGGATCATATCACAGTCTATGTCTACACTTAGAATGTTGGTTCTAATTGACTGAATTCGAACTAATCATTATTAGTTCGACTTGATTAATTTGAATTCAGTCAATTTGATCTAACATTCTAAGTGTAGACATAGCCTACTAGCTTCCATATAAGGCAAGGGAGGTGTGGGGGGGGGTTGGATAGGTGTATGTGACCTGAGGCATGCATGGAATGGGGAGTGTGTATGTGTCACAGCAGACAGCCTGCAGGCTGCCTACCCAGACACTCTCTGTGCTCATGAGGCCTGGCTTGCTTGCTTCTTCTAACAGTGGAATGGATATTCCAATAATTGGGGTTCACATCTGGGATCTGGCCTTGGAAACCAAACATGGAAATGTGAGCCATGTTCTGGGATATGGCCCAGAAGAGCCTGCATTCCAGCAGCCATCTACAGAAAGTGGCTGTCCTCCTTCTCATGCATCAGAACTATGGGATTGGCTTTGGATTGTCAAAGGCAAGATGACATCTGTCTGTCTCTCCAAAGAGGAGAGCAAGTGACCCTTTGACTGCAGCAGACAGCTTACAGTGCTGTGGTTGGACTGATTTCAGCCAGAACCATTTGCTTATTTTAACCTTGTTGGTGAGTCTGGATCTGCTCAGCACCATGTGTGCTTGGGAGCTTCTGCCCAGGGGCTCTACTGGGGAAGTGGATAATCTTACCAGTCATTGTATGCAGCTTGTGACACTCTGGGGAGAGAAGAAATGAAGAGTATTATGAGTTCAGTGTGGGTCATTCTCAGCAGAGTCATATGGGGTATGTCTACACTGGAGCCTTAGACTGAGCTTCCTTAAGTCGACCCAAGGAAATTTATTAAGTTGGCTTAAGTGTTTCCTTAAATCGACTTACTAACACCACCTCTTAAGTGCTTCCTTAAGTCAACTAAAGAACATCACCTCTTATGATTGACTTTAATGCTTAAGTTGACCTTATTAAGCCAGTGTTGCTGTAGCATACCCCTTAAATCGACTTGATAAGATTGACTTCTGTGTTAAGTCAACCTAGAAGCTGCCAGTGTGGACTTTTGCAGTTGACAGGAGTTTCCAGTGTGGATGCTCTAAGTTGACTGAACAAGGTCAACTTAAGTTGACTTAACATAGCCTCCACTGCAGACATGCCCATGGTGAGCACCTAGTTGTACTCATGCAAATATAAAGCTTGTGTAAATACAATGACCCACTTTAGCTGGCCAAGCAAGGGATGGCCACTCAGACCTTGCTCACATCTGCTTCTTCTGTACAACAATGAGTGCTGGGACAGTTGAGGTAAACACTGCACATTTAGACACCTGGGAAAACAATTTTTCAGCCCCTCTCCCTTGCTGAGTGTGTCCCTGGCCATGCTGGGACCTAAGATGTAAGAATATGTGCCTTTTGACAGTGGCTTCTGATGATTCCTGGGCTCTTGCTGCAGGAAGAGTGGCTGCCCATCAGAGCTGAGGCCAAGGTGGCATCACCAGTGTCTCAAGGGGACAGTTCTGCAAAGGAATTAAGGGACTGGTGCTGGGGGTGGTTTTTATTACTTCTGCTGCTGAGCCGGAAGGAGAGGGCTTGGTACTCACTGGCTTCAACAAGTTTGTGACTGTCTGGATCCAAAACCTCAGCGCTGGTGTCCATTAGCACCTGCCAGCCTCATGGTATAAAGACAGAAAGGAGTGCACATGTCTTTCCTCTAAACTCCGATTTCCTGCTATTACAGTTTGGGTGATCTCCTGGCACAAACTCAGCTGTCACTAAATGGACTTTTAGTCTGTGTTAATATAAATTTGGAAAATGAAAATACAAATTTCTTTAGCAGTAATGCTTTTTGACCTTGAGACAGACCCTAAAGCACTATTTGGCCTGTCTGTGTTTGGTCCAGAGTCTGGCCCTGGTGCTGTTGGGTTTGGAACCAAGCTCTGAGTCCTCTCCCTTCTTGAGCTGGGTTAGTAGCCAGGGCTTAAAGCACCCCCAAACCCAGCTCAGAGGGCAGTGGTTTTTAAACAATTTTTACACTAGGAATGTTGAAAGCCTTTGAACAAAACTGTAAACACTATGCATGATGGAAACCACTTCAAGTCAGGGGTACTGCTGCACACCTCACACCCAGATTTTTAGCACCCCTGTGAGAGGTCTCCATGTGAATGGAGGTGGAGTGGGTGAGCTAAAATCTGGGTAAGAGTCAAGGTTAACCATGCAGAAGCGACAGAACCTGTGAGAGCTCCTCTAAAAATTATTTGATTTTTTGCACTGGGATTCCTCCTTCTGTGAAAGCCATTTAGCTGCCTGTATGTGGGGGTGCAAACGGCTTGATGAGGAAGCATATGCAGCTAAATCCTAATGACTGAATGACCTCCCTGTCTGAGCTGCCATTTCTTCAAGTTGTGACACTGCTTGGGTCTAAGGAACTGTTTATGATTATTCTTCATATTAATATTTCATATTTGCAATAATCCAAATGTGATATTCCATGTTTGGTATCAGTAGAAAGGCTGTAATATGCTAAGAATGATTATATGGTTTATATGTAGGAATCATGCCTCTATTAGAAATTAGAAATCTATTTGTTTTTATATGTGTTCCAAGTGATTTGATTTTAAGGCATTCCCAGACTGGGTGTCTGCAAAAACATTGCCCTCCTGATGGCCCATCAAGGGAACTCCCAGTTGAAGTGGGCCTAGGAGGAAGACTGTTCGGCCAATCATTCAAGCTGACCATGTGACTCAACTCCATTTTGATTTGGCAAGGACCCTGAGAGCATGGGGAGGGCCAAAGGGTGATAAAAGGCTGGAGCTCCATCTCCATTTTGTCTTCAGTCTTCAACCAGTCTGCAACTAACACCCATCTCTGGAACTATTCTGCTGCACTGAACAAAGTATTGAGACCCACCCAAGTGCGAGGTGCATACCAGAGGAATGCGACTAACCTGCAAACTGCATATTCTTCAAGGACTTGCTTTCTATGGACTCTAAATCATTTGTATGTATGGGTATGTTTACACTTAGAGTAGAATTCAAATTAACTGTCATCAATTCGAATTCTATTAAGTGCATGGACATACCCACTTTCATGAATTTGAAGTGAGGCACTCCTCATTTCAAATTGATGAAAGCTGACCTCGAATTAGTCAACCCTCATTTGACATCGAAGCCAGGGTCAATTTGAACCCAGTAGTTCGAATTGACCCAGTGTGGCCATGTCAGTTTGAACTCACTGAGTTTGAATTGACAAGGGATGACCTTCCTCCCAGGTTGCCATGCATCTTGGGAGGAAGACCAGCCCTTCAGCTCCTGGGACCAGCAGCCCCAAAGCTGCCTTAACCCCCCCCCCGCCACATTGGGCTCAGGGGGAGCAATGGGGTTCCTGTCCCCTAGCTGGGGACATGGACTCCAGCCTCTGCTCCAGCCTGTCTGGCCGCCCACCAGCAAGACACCCTCACATGCGTCTTCTCCTCAGGGAGCCATGCACCGGCAAGACCACATGCCCATCCAGCAGGGATGGAGCTGCCTGCGGGGGTGCATTCCCAGTGGGCAGCCAGCACTGCAGAAGGTGCCTGCTGGGTTGTCTTCCTGGCTCATGGCTCCCTGTGGAGAAGCCACATGCCTGAGTGTCTTGCTGGTGCACAGCTCCCTGGGGAGAAGCCTTCCGCCTCCTTTGCAGGGGAAATTTCCCCTACCAAGCTCCAGCACTCTGAGCCTGGCATGGGGTAAAGCATCCCCTCCCCAGCTCTAGCCGCACTGCAGCTGGAGATGGGCAGGGGATGCTTTTCCCTATGCCTGGCTCAGAGTGCCGGAGCCTCGCAGGGGATTGGCTGTAGCAGTGGCTGTTTTACATGGCAATCTTGCCACACTTTCCATGGTGCCCCCCCCCCTCCAATTTGAATTGGCAAGTCCAGACCACGGACATGCCAATTCGAATTGGAGTTTCTGGTGTGGCCATGTCAATTTGAAATTTACGGAATTCAAATTAATAGTAGTTAATTCAAATTGAGTAATTCAAATTCAGTAATTCGAATGGAAATACTAAGTGTAGACATAGCCTATGTGATTCACTTTGACCCTCTAACATCTCTCATATTTTGTTTGTTTTCTTTTTATATTAAATTTTTAGTTGTAGTTATTAAAAGATTGGCTGGCAGCGTGGTATTTTGGGTAACATCCAAACCTCTATTGTTCTGGGTGATGTGGCTGGCTTTTTGGGGTCAGGAGAGCCTATTTTTTTAAAGAAACCTTATGGCTGGGGGGGATCATAGGAACTGATGTGCAAAAAGGCGTCTATTTTTATTTTGTTATGCTTGCTGATGACCAGATTGGGGAATCAGAAGCGTGTTTTGTTGCTGACTGGGAGACTGGTTAATTAGCCCCCGCCAGTGGTCTGGAGGTTTGGCCCCTTGTTTTTGCAGCTTGCCCTTATTTTGGCACATTCAGATGGTTATCTCAGTCACACAAGTCATTTAAAGTCTATCCACACCCAACATGTAACCATTCCAGCCATTTTTGTAGGCAGGTTTTTCAGATTACAACCCTGTGTCATGCTAGGCCTGAAAAGGCCAAGTCGTCTTTGTAAAATACATGACCTAAGGCTAACCCTTGAAGACATATTATATGGAAATGCAATGTATGAGTAGGCTAGTGCTTTGATATGCATTTGTATCCTTAGTTGTTTCTTGATGGTATTTACAGGTATCCTGTTAGAGGTTAGCAAGGTGAATGAAGTGCTTCTCTATCTGTTACCATTGGTCTATTGGAAGGGGTCAAGAGGGAACATTAACATCTAAAGGGATCTTTGATGTACCAATTTAAACTGTCTGTTAATGGCGCTAATGCAGTTAATTACCTGGGGTGCCCAGGAGGTGAAGGCTTTCCTTCAAAGGACAATATGTATTGCTATGCTCCACTTAAAAAAGACCTGGAAACTGTCATCAAAGCCCACGTTAAGAATTGACCTGCAAATGCCCACCTTGCTAGCTGCAACTATAAAAGGACATTGGGAACCGAATTCCTTGGTCTCACATCTGTCCAAGCTTCTCAGGGAAAGTTTGGGCCGCAGGATTGAGATCCCAGCCAACACTGGCCTGGAAACTGCCCTGCTAATTCTCATGGGGGAGAATTAGAACAAACTCCATACTTGGATTATTTGGTCTCTACTCCTATAAACTGGATTACTAACAACTGAAGCTGTGAAACAAGGACTTATCTTCACTGGACGCTCTAAATCATTTGTATGTATGTGATTCACTTTGACCCTATAACATCTCTCATTTTGTTTCTTTTCCTTGTATATTAAACCTTTAGTTGTAGTTACTAAAGGATTGGCTGGCAGCATGTTATTTTGGGTAAGATTCAAGCCTATATCATTCTGTGTAATGTGGCTGACCCCTTGGGGTCAGAACCTATTTCTTTAACAGACCTAGTGGCTGGACTGGGGACAAGTGACTGGAATACAGTAAAGGGAGCTGGCTATACTATATGGTGGCTTCTTGATATCCATTGTGGGGGATCAGAAGCATTGTTTGTGACTGGTTGGGGCAGTTTATCTCCAGGTAACCCACCAGTGCTGGGGAATCTGCTCTCCTTTTTGCAGCTTGCCCTGATCTTTGCATATTCAGGTGGTTATCCCAGGAGGCCCGGGTCACACCCTGCAATAAAGATAAATATTCCCATCAACAGTTACTGAATTCCCATATCCGGAAGTGACATGTTTCACATTAACAAGCTCTGGATACTGATTAACTGTTCAGTCAACATGGCCTTTGCCCAGGAACCTTCAGGAAGTTGCTGCTCTATCACCCACAGTGGTTTCTCAGCAAAAGAACATTTCTCTCTTAACTTCATGTCATCTCTTTCACTTCTTGCTCTACACTCCTCCAACTTTCCTGCTAGGTTATTCTGCTCCTTGCTTTGTATCCCCCAAGGTATTCACATGTCCTGCTCAGTGCTGTTCCAAATGGGGCTTTGCATTTCCTTGTCATCCAGAGAGATTTCTGGTTGAGCTATTCTGAACAAATAACAATGAAGTCAAATCACAGGAATCAGAGAAATGTTGGGCTGGACTGGACCCTGAGAGGGCCTCCAGCCCATCCTCTGTGCTGAAACAGAGCCATATAAACCTACATGATCTGGGTAGGGGTTTGTCCAAACTATTTTTAAAAATCTCCAGTGATGTTCCCTTCCCAGAATCTGATCTGGTGTGCTGCTGCAGTCCCCTGATCTCCACCCCTGAACTTCAATTCACCCCGCTATGCCCAGTGACCACTCACTACTGAATCAGTCCACACCAGTGTCCAGTGTGTAATCAGTCTCAGGCAGTGGGTGTACGCTCTACAACTACTCAGGGGTTGGGCCCCCAGTAAGCACCTCAAGCCCCCAGATACCATAATTGGAATTTCCATTCTACAAGGATTGGGACCCTTCCTTCTGGGGCCAGTCTGTCCATAGAGGTGACCTAGGTGGTCGCCTAGGGCGCCAAACAATAGAGGGCACCAAGGGCTCTCCCCTAGGGCCATCCTTTGGGGGTGGAGAGGGGCAATCGCCCCGGTTCCATGGGCCCTGCGATGTCCTGCAGTAAGCAAGACAGCACAGGGCCTGCACTGCTGCCCCCTACAGCCGTGCTGTCTCCTGCCCCCACACTGTTCCTTTTGGCATGGAGCCAAAGGCAGCCCAGAAGGGGAGGCAGGAGTGTGCATTTAGCATCTCTGCTGGGCTGGCTTGCCCCATCCACAGGGCAGGGAACAGCCAGCCCAGAGGTGGGGAGGGAGAGCAAAGCCCAGGTCCCAGACTGGCATGCTCTGCCAGGATGGCACATAGGCTGATTGCCCCAGGTCCCACACCCCCCCGGGGGGGGGCAAAATTACAGGCACCTAGGGTGCCAGAAAGCCTTGGGCTGGTGTTGCCTTCCTTGATCACTGTAGATTTAGGCTATGTCCACACACAAGCCCTTGTTTTCAAACAAGCCGTTTCGAAACTAGCTATTCAGAAATAATGCCTTATTTAGAAACGCCTTACAGTATTTTGAAATAACAAAAAAGCTATTTTGAAATTAAAAAAAAAAAGCAGGAATCAAAATAGCATGTCCACACAGTGGACATGCTATTTCGAGATAGGGGAGGGGAGGGGCAGGGAGGCTTGTGCTGGGCTGGGGGCGCCCCGCCCCTGGGATTCCCCTGCGCCCCCTGCCACTCCTGCTGGGGACAGAGGGCTTCCCCTGCCCCACCACCACTCCTGCCACAGGTGAGGGGCTTCCGCTGCCCCCCCGCAGCTCCTGCTGTGGGCAGGGGGTCTTCCCGCTGCTTCTGCCGTGGCCTGCCGGGACCGCCTCCTGCCCGAGGTTCCCCAGTGCTCCCCCACCCACTCCTGCTGCCAAGAGTGGGTGGGGGGGCACCAGGGAACCACAGAGGCAGGGCGCCCCGGGGTTGGGGACAGCCCAAGTGGCAGGGTGAGCCACCCCGGGAGTGGCCACCCCATGGGGGCTGCAGTCCCCCTGACTGGGCTATGGGGGGGGCAGCAGCTCCCCTGGGGGTGCCCCAGCTGGCTTTCCCCTGCTTCCCCTTGCCAGGCATAGGGGGACGAAGGGGGCTGAGGCACCCGTCTCCTGCTCCCAGCAAGGGGAAGCGGGAAGCGGGGGGGAAGCCGGCTGGGGCACCCACCTACCCCCTGCACTCCACTCAGCACCCTGGCCAGGGTGCTGATCCCTGACCAGAGTGCCTGGGGGGGTGGGATCTTCCCCCAAGGGTGCTATGCACCCTGGGAGGAAGGTCCTTGTTATTTTGAAACAGTCCTTGTTTCAAAATAACATGTCCAAACAGCGTTATTTCAAAACAACTAGTTTTGAAATAACCCTCCTTT
Organism: Podocnemis expansa; assembly: GCA_007922195.1. Classification (NCBI taxonomy): domain Eukaryota; kingdom Metazoa; phylum Chordata; order Testudines; family Podocnemididae; genus Podocnemis; species Podocnemis expansa. The sequence continues at coordinate 11,663,074 of ML682024.1, read as the reverse complement.
TGAAACCAAAGTGGTTTAAGCTGTTTCGAAAGGAGGGTTCCTGTTTCAAAACGAGGAGCTCCCTCCTTTCAAAACAAGAAAACATCTTGTGGACATAGGGACTTTTATTTCAAAACAACCAGTGTTGTTTCAAAATAAAAGCCCTGTGTGGACATACCTTTATAGATACTTGTTTACTCATTATCAAAGAAATGAGTATGCCCAGCCTCACTCATTCATACCCTCTAATATTCACACAGCTTTCAGTGAAACAAACATTAATTTATTGATTAGAACATGATTTTAAGTGAGTGTTTAGCAAACCAATGAACAATCATTTAATAAAGGAGTAAGGAAGTATCACAAGCAAATAGAAGATATAAAACACATGCTAATCTGACAACACTATCCTGGATTATCCTTTACCTTATGTTTCTTGTGTTTATCGACAGGATTGGCTGCTGGTGTTCAGCCAGTTCTGGTCCTCCTGGTCCTGTGGATAAACGCTTGTCAAGGCTGTTCCCCCTCTCTGGCACTCTGAGTGCAGAAGGTGGGGGCCCGCAACAGGCCTTAAAGCCATTGGTTTTAAAGACTGGTCTTAAAACTTTCCAAAGCCTCCAATTTCCTGGCCTTGGAGTGGTATCGCTGCCACCACCCAAATGCAAAAACCTCTTGAAAACCCAGGAAGGCACCCTCAGGAATTCCTTCTTGTGAGGTACTCACAATTACTTTTATTCCTCCCTCAGGAGAGTGACTGAACCCCATCTGGGATATCAGTTGGAACTTGAACAGCATCCTCCTTAGTAGCTAGCTGTGCAGTCTGGGGCACATGCACGCAAACCTCTTGCCTTTCAGGACACAGAACCAGAGCTTACTAAAAGGTAAAATCTTTAATTAAAAAGAACAGATAAAAACACAGAGAGTTGCTTCTCTGGCAATTAGCTTACGTAGTTACAGGGTAGTAGGAGGGGGTACATGTGCTCAGCACAGAGAAATCCAAAAACAAAGAAAATACCCTGACCACATTTAAGTACACATTCCCTGTTCTACCCACGCCAGGTCAGTAACAAACTTAACTTATCTTTGGTAAGGATGTTTCTGGATTTTTCCTCAGGCCCCTCTGGCCTCCTCCTGATCCTACCAGGAGCTCTGCTGCATCCAAACAGGAACAGGCAAGGCTGCTGCTCCAATTCAAAAAGCTGTGCTTTGTTCCTATTGGCTGTCCTGGGACTCACTGAACAGAGTGTAACTCCTTCCTCTCTAAGGGTTACTATAACACTGTTTCTTGGAGTTGTTTTCAAGACAGTGTTTCTCTGGTCAAAAGCCCCTAGCAGTTTCAGGTGTGCCTGTGTGTGTTTTCCAAAACCCCCTCTCCCCTCCTTCTTTGCTAAGAAAGGGCAGGAGACCACCCATTCTTTCTTGCTGTTGGGTGATTCTCTTTTTTCCAACCAGAGCCAGGAAGCTCAATTTGCATTGCCTTTGTCATACATCTCTCCAGCCTCTGTACTGAGAGATAGCCTTATGGTCTGAGCCATGTAACATGCCTGGAAACATGCTTCACATATGTAAAAATACATGATCCTGCAGGAAACATGGAACCATAACAATATGGCAAAGGATTCAAAATGGAACTTTGCATGGTACATTTTGCATCAAACCGCACAATTACATTGTAAAAGTTAACATGAAAGTTACACAGATCATAGTCCACAGTGCACCACATGACACCTCCCATGATGGGAGTTCCAGAACTTTCCTAGGTCATCTGTTCCAGTGCCTTGCTGCCCTTAGAATTAGCAAGTGTTTCCTAATATCTGTCCTGACTCTTCCTCATGCCGGATTAAACCCATTGCTTTTTGTCCCATACCCAGTTGTTACCAGATTTGCCTGTCACCTCAGGGTGCACTTATTTACTAGGGTTATGTTCTAAGGTCTCTGTAATTTTATCGGTGTGCTACTTGAGTCACTTGTGAGTCTATATGTAATTTTGTTCCTCCCTTTTGCAAGTCCCTCAATAAAACACAGTCAGACACATGCCCACAGGTTAAAAGAGCATCTGAGTAGGTAAAGCTGAATCAGTGTTTCAAGCTGGAAGCCTTGTATGCCACAGATTCAGCACCTTTCCCCCAATCTTATACTCTTCCTAGTAGTAACTCCTTTGATGAGCAGCCCCACAGGATTTTTGGGTGTTGCAGGGTTCTTTGGCTTAAGTAAGAGGAGCATTGCTGCAGAGTGAGTGGGAAAGTCAAGAATATGAAGGAGTAAACAAACTTTGGAAATTTTGGAAAGTGTCTGGCAACATATTTGACCATAAAAGATATTTTATTCCTAGGTATATAAAACTTATGATACTAATAGCCATATAAGAAGAGACAAACAGCCAAACATTATATGGTTTTAACTGGCGTATTTGGAGCTCTAGCCTGTGAAATTTCCCTCCTGCAAGCGTGCTGCTGTGCCTTCCCATTAGCCCACTCCTAAGCTTGACTTACCTTGCTTTGCTAGGTGGATCCACACTTGTAGGTCAGTCTACATCAGCCTCCTGCACTGAACTGGTCCAAGGCAGTGGAAGTGTGCTCACTAGCCACTCAGGGCATGGTACCCCATCAAGCACCCTGAACTGCAGATGCCACACCAGAAACTTCCATTCTGCAGGGATCAGGACCCTTCTTAGAGCTCTGGGAAGTGCCTGCTTCAATGTTTCTGTTGATAGGTCTGTATGTGCTGGTGAGTATCTGTTTAAGGTTAGGATGCTATCTGTAGGTGAGGAGAACTTTGTCTCCCAAGGCTTGAAAGAGCATGGGATCATCTTTTAGAATAGGCTGTAAGCACTTAATGATGTGTTGTAGCAGGCACATACCCCTGCAACAAATCATGTTGCCAACTTTGCGTACATATCTGCACAAAAGATATCACCACAGGACCTAATCAAGGCAGCTACTCCATTAAGGGCTCATTCACCTGCTCATCCACAAATGTGATTTATGCCATCATGTGACAGAAATGCCCCCACACCTTATACATTGGCCAAACAGGCACAAAACTGACATCAGAAATCACAACATTAAAAAAACCAGTTGTTGAGCACTTCAATCTTCCTAATCACTCTGTTGACTGTTTGTTAAAAGCTGTGCTCAAGCAGATGGCCAATACATCAAGACTTCAGAAAGAAACAATGCAACTGGAATTGATATGCAGATTTGATTGTGTGAAAGCAGGATTAAATCATAACTTTTCCTATTAAACAGGTGATTTGACCTCACCTTCCTCTATATGCTGTTTACCAGTGTTTGAATCATAACAAACTCTTTGGCTATGTTCACATGCAAAGACTTATTTCAAAATAAAAGCCTTATTTCAAAATGACTTATTTTGAAATATATTTTTTTATTTCAAAATAAGGGACACACTGAAATCGAAATAGCATGTGCTGCGTATGGAGATGATATTTTGATTCAGGAGAGGGGCAGCATGGGAGATGTGGCAACATGGCCCTCTGGCAGGGCCATGTTGCCAAGCAATCCCCTGCCTGGCTCTTGCCTGGAGAGCCAGGCAGTGGAAAGCTGCCCCCAAGGCAGAGATCCCCCTGCCCTGCTGTCCCCAGCTGCTGTTGGGGCAGCAGGGGAGGCACTGTGGGGGGAGGGAGTGTGGGGCACCCTGGGTGGGCAGGCTATGCTGCCTGGGGCTGCCCTGAAGCTGGGTGGGGGGGAGGAACCAGTGCCCAGCTCTCCCCCCTGCCCAGGCTGCCCTGAAGCCTGGTGGGGGGAGCTGGAGCAACCCGGTCTCCCCACCACCCCAGCTTGGGATGGCTGAGGGGCGGCTGCCACAGCTGGAGGGGCAGCCGGCGCAGGTGCCTGCTCTGCCTGCCACCTGGGCTTGGGGAATGCTGCCTTGATGGGGGCCATGGGAGCTTGCTTTGTCCCCCGCCCGGGCTCAGGAGGAGCTGGCGGCCCCATGCAAGCGGTGGGTGCCAGCTTTGCCAATGAGCCTGGGCGGGGGGCAAAGCCAGCACCCGCCCCTTGAGCGGGGCTGGCAGCTGCCCCTGAACCTGGGAGGGGGGCAAAGCCGGCACCCACAGCCCCTACCCACTGGGGAGGCATTTGCCCAGCCCTGGCGGGGGAGGACTGGGGACACAAGCTGGGCGCCCCGCTCTCCTAGCCCCTGGCCGCCTGGAAGTGGGCAGGAAAGGTGTGGGCTGGGGCTCCCCTGGCCACTTGTGAGTGGTGGGGGGGAAAGGGGACTGCCCATCCCCAGTCCCTCGCAGGCTTTGTAGTCTGCGAGGGGCTGGGGAACTGGCACCCTCCCCCCACCGCTCACAAGCGGCCAGGGGAGCTCCAGCCCGCACTTTTCCTGGCCACTTCCAGGCAGCCAGGGGCAAGGGGAGCGGGGCATCCCAGCTGCAGCACCCAGCCAAGCTGGCTGGGGAGCCTGCTGCCCCCTGTGCCAGGCAAGGGGGAGCAGCGGGTTTCCCCACTGCTTCCCCTAGCTGGGGGCGGGGGAGGCTGCTGCCCCATCTGGCTTCTCCTGCTGCTTCCCCTTGCTGGGGGCAGGCTGGGCAAAAGGGGCTGAGGTGCCTGACCCCTCCCCACTCCTGGCAAGGGGAAGTGGTGGGGGAAGCCAGCTGGGGCAGCAGCCGCCCCCCCCTGCACCTCTGCTCAGCCCCCTGGCCAGGGCACTGAACCCGGGCCCGGGGGCTGGGGAGGGGGGGGCGGAATTTCCTCCCAGGGTGCCATGCACCGTGGGAAGAAGGTCAGACAGGTGATTTCAAAATAATGGTTATTTCAAAATCACCTGTCCAAACAGGGTTATTTCAAAATGACCCATTTCAAAATAACCCCTGTTTCGAAGCGAAGTGGGTTTAATGTGTTTTGAAATGATAGCTCTTATTTGGAAATGATGGAGCCCACCGTTTCAAAATAAGAAAACATGTGGACCTAATCTTTTTTTATTTTGAAATAACCAATGTTATTTCAAAATAAAAAAGACGTGAACATACGCTTTGATTTGTTGTTACAGTATGACTTGATCCCATGACTTACATTTCCGTGTAATTATTTTGCTCCCATTCTGTAAGAACCTCCATGTTCAAAGTGTCTGATGGAGTGGGATTCTCCCTTGTGAAAGCTTATTTGATAAATAAATCTGTTAGTCTTTAAGTGCCACAGGACTTCTAGCTTGTTTTGCAAAAGTAGACTAACAAGTTTACCTTTTTGGAACTTGAATTCTTTGGGAAGCAGGACACTGTCTTTCTGGTCTCTTTCTTCCTGCAAGTCCTCTAGTGCCTGGCCTGTCTGTATTACATGGCCGCATGATAGTGTCACCACACCACACTGACCTATATGTACAGCTGCTGCTATTCCACAGCGCCACGGCCTGCTACATCTCAGAGTCCCACAGTTATTTAGAACTTTCCACATCTGGTAGGAGAGGCCAAGTTATTTCTCCCACCTCCCACTTACAGTGATGGACTCTGGTTGGATCAGTATGGAGAGGGTAACTTGATCCTTCTCACATTGGATGCTGAGAAGCTGTAAAACACTGTGGGCTGTTGGGCAGAGAAATGTGAATGGCCTGGACAGAGGGCTAGCTCTTCGATTGAACAGATGGGGAAACCAAAGAACAGAGCAATGAAGTGACTCTCCCAAGGACACCTAGCAGCTCCTCCAACTCCCCTGCTGGCTCCCAGCCCCTTTCAGCTTCACCAGGACCCCTGCCAGTCCCCCAGACCTTGCCACCAAGCCCTCTATCTCCTCCAGGGTCTCTGCCAGCCCCCAGCTCCCCACTGGGGCCCCTGCCAGCCCCTGACCCACACTGGCTTTGCTGAAGGCCTCTGCCAAAAGGTTTAAAGGGTCATGGCATGGGTGCCTCTTGCTCTGTGGAGCCCTGGGCAGTTGCTCCTCCTCCCCTCCACCTGTTAAGATCTCCTATGGATGCAGGTAGCATAGGGCCCTATGAGGAGCAGGAGAAGTGGATTGCCGGGAAGTGATTGGCATTTCTTGACAATGAGTCACCCAGGCGATCTTATTGGCCCTCCCTGACCTTGGCTCAGCAGGATTTCCTTTTTCAAAAACCTTGCTGACTAGAGCCCTTTGCATTGTGCTGCTGTCATTTATAGACCCTGTTCCACAGAGAGGTGTGGACTGCATTGCACACACACACAAACACACAGCTGGCTCTGGGTCGATTTGGGTCGGGGACTGGGCAGACAGGGAGCCAGCATAGCCCAGAGACGTGCTGGCAATTCTCTGTATTGGCTGCTGTTGAACAATCCCACTTTACTGCGGAATGGCTGAGATCAAGGACCTAGTTCTGGAGGTGGATGTAGACAGGTGTGTGGGCATCCAGATAACGAATAACACTGGAGATGTGACCCTCAAGAACCCCAGGTAAGCATGTTCCCATTACACTGCCTCCCAAGTCAGCCTGGGACTGGAGGCCATTGAGATGTGCCAGAGTGTGGGACATGTGTCTGCTACTGAATATTTAATCTGTCTAGTGAGATCTGTATGTCCCTTTGGGTCGCCACCAATCTCCCTGCCTTCTGGGCTGAATTAGCTATTTCTAGTCCTGCAGGGAAATGAGATTTTCTTGGAGTTTTGAGCCAGGACATTTTACGAATCCAGGGCTAGAGCTCGGGATGTCTAGGGGGAGGGGATTACACTTTCTTGAGAACAGGGGAAAGAAGGAACTATTTCCTTGGCCAGTGGGTTTGAGGAAATGGCTGTTGGAACCCTCTTGTGAGGTTGGAAAATTCGAGTAAGTCCCAGGGAGATAGACTCGGGGGACCATGACATGACTATAGGCCTGTGATGAATTGTAAAGGCGTTTATTTCTTATTTCCAGATTTCTATTGTATTAATAGCCCAAAGTCACTTAAAAACTACCGGTAGCTCAAAACCAGTCTGGTTTATTAATTGAAACAGAGGGCTTTTTTTCATTATTATTAAGACATGGGGCTATATGTCAAATAACAAATGGAAGCTTTTGTTAGATACCTAGGGCGGATTTGATTCGGAAGGAAAAAAGACACCTCTCTCCCTGCAAAACCCAGCCCCCTAAGCTACAAGTCACAGCAGGGGTTCATCCACATGAACAGCCAAGCTATGAGATAACTATCAAATTCAAAATCAAAATCCCAAGGGAAATTTGGATAGGAAGATCTCTCCACCAGCCTCCCACAACCGTAGTCCATTCCCATAGTCAGAGCACTACACAGCACAGATGAGACTCCTACAACTCCTCTGTCAGCCAGTATGTCCCCCCACTTAAAAATCTTTCCACCCACAGTTCTCTATACCCTAGAGAAACCCAGAGCCCCATTATAAGCTCTGTTATCTAGACTATCCCACTCAGTAAAAACCCAGAGGCCCCTCAAGGGATAACCTGCTATCTAGAACCCCACTTTACCCAGCCCTGTCATGTGCAGCTCTAGAGGGGCAGCTGTACATCGTCCCCCTGCCCTAGGTTCAGCCTAGCTGCTACCTCTGAGGCTAGAGATCTCCTCACCTAGCCCCAGAGCTTGCAGGAGGTTGCCTCACCCCAGCTCCTCAGCTTGGTCTCTGATGCAAGTGCTTCTGCCAGGCAGACTGGAGCAGTGCAAGCAGGGAGGAGGGCAATGGGGCAGGAGAGACCAGATCCCAGCCAGGGTTGGAGGATCAGGACTAGCCCTGCCTTGCATACTTTATCTCCCCTACCTTGCACCTTGGTCACACAGGAAAGAGCCCTCTGCCCTGGGAGCAGGTGCAGATGGGGCTGTGCTCTCTTGTCCCACAACCTGTTGTGCTTCCCCTCAGCAGAGTATCTGTGGGCTGTAATTCTCTCCACCATCAGGGTCAGGATTCCTCTGTTGCTGGGTCACAATTATTAATTTTTCTTAATGACATGTTGTAATGAAGGAACCCAATTGGTGTTTTCTTCCAGGACTTACTTTTCCAGCGGTGATGTCCAGATTCAGCCTAAGGCCGAGATTTACCCTGGCTCCACAGAGAGCTGTGTGTTTGTGAAAAAAAGCCTCTCGGTCTGCGGGTGCGTCGGGGTGCTGAGCTACGAGTCTGATGTTTTCACGCTGGTCATCATGTTCTCCAACCCCTTCTACCGATTCCTCTATGACAGTGAGTTTGCCATCGAGGTCTTCACTGGCAGGAAACACTTCCAGAGTATGGAGAGCCTTTATCAATATATGTACAGTCATGGGCCACCCTATCAGTCTGAGTCCTTTGGGAGACTGGTGTTCAAGGATTTCCAGGAGAGAGAGCTGAACGTGAGCAACCAGGAGATCAAGGTGAAGACCATTATCTCCCACAAGGATAAGGCCATCATTAATATGTGGATCGACAAAAAAGTCCCCTACACTAAACTACCCAAACGATCAGAGAAACCAAGGAAATAACTCAGTATAAAAGACAAGGGGTCACTGCCTGGAATGCCAGGAAACAGTCATTCTCTTTTACTCAGCCTAGGTAGAGAGAGATGTGCTAGTTCTGTTCTACCTAGTACACTATAAATGGCTGGAGTGGTGGGAAGAGCCACCCTAGACAATCTCACCTGACCTCCTGGGTACATAGTCAGGCAGCGACCTTGAGCTGTTGCCGCTGCCCAGTGTCCCCACTTCTATTTCTAGTGCACTAGTGTATCTCTGTCTAGCTAGCCTGGGTGGTATCCAGGCATCAGGGCACTGTCGTTGTTTCATTAAGCAGGTTTTTCTCTTGTTTACTTTTTAACTTTCGAAATAGCAGGTACTGGCTTATGCAGATTTGAAGCTTAAGCATTTATCATCGCAATGCTACAAAAGTTCCCATGAAGTATTGCAAGAAAGATAATGTGGCGTAATTAACAAATGATGTCTAAACTTATTAACCAGAAATATGTTTAAGAGCAGGACCTTGTGGTATAGCTGTATGAGGTTGTTTTAAATTGCTCATGTGCTTCCTGGGCAAATGCAACTGGTTAAGCAACTTAAATAACAAGTTATAAATTGTAATGGAAGCCACAAGAATGAGATAACTAGATGAGAACATAACATAATAATATAAGCATGGCCATAGTGGGTCTGCCAATGGGCCATCTAACCCAGTGCCAGGTGCTTCACAGGGAATGAACAGACCTGGGCAATTACAAGTGATCCACCCTGTTGTCCAGTCCTAGTTTCTGGCCCTCAGAGATTAATGCCTGGAGCATGGGTTTATGTTCCTAGTAGTCATTGGTGGACTTGACCTCCATGATCTTATCTAATTCTTTCTTGAACCTTCTGACAGTTGTGGGGCAACCCATTTCCAATCTCCTCCTGCTCCACCCAAGTCAGCCTCATCAATAGTTTTAGTAAAATTCAGGGCGAGGTCATGGGCTTTGGTGAATTTTTATTGCCCAGGGCCTCTCCCTGAATTTACTAAAAATTATTTAAACTTGCCCAGGGATTAGCATTGCTCCAACCACCGTGTTTGCCAAATATATTAATATCCTCTAATACCAGGCAGTCAAGTTCACCCATCTTAATAGTTAAACTTCTAGTATTTGTATAGAAGCACTTAGAAAGTTTGTCAATATTTCATTATGCGCCTTAATATGATGTAATTGGATGGCACTCTTTTTCATTTGACTGTTTCTCTTTGGTTCCAACCTGTACTTTATCACCGTCTATCCCATCCTCTCTATACTAGGATATAAAACGTCATCTTTAATAAAACCTCTTTTAAGGGATGTCTCTGATGAAACAATGTGCTTCTTTTCACCAGTCAGCTTTTCCCCAGCCCTTATTATCAAAATTCCTCTACAACCTTTTATATTTTACAGCCTTGTTGCATTTTGGGTTAGGTGAAGCCCATCCTTTCAGTATATGCTCCTTTTCCAAAAGGTTCCCACTTCCTAATAAACCAGAATCCCTTCTGTTTATGCCATTGTCTCATCCACACAAAGAAACCCTGCAGATCTGCCTGTCTAACTGGCTCTGGCATGGAACTGGAAGTATTTCAGAGAATGCCATCATGGAGGGACCGGACTTGAATTGCTTATCTAGCAGCCTAAATTTGGACCCCTTGGACTACTTTTCCCTATGTTACTGTTACATGTATGTACCACAACATGATAAAAACATTATAAAAAGGGGGGGAAACAATAAAAAGGCAAACAGAAGAAAATATCACATTTAAGAATCATTGTTTGAGAGTTTGTTTTAAACCCATGTTAAAGTAAGCCATAGTTGGTATATTACTTTATGACTGGAAATTCAGAACATCGTGAAATCTGTGTAATATTGTCAATCACTTAGTATTTGTTAATAATTTAACACCTGTTGTGGAGCTAAACTGCAAAAATTGTAATAATTGTATAAAATAAGGAAAAGAAGTCTGCCTTTTTAGTATTTAGTATTTACCTCCCACAAGCCAGCTCAGATAATAATAAAGAGTGTGTGCGTAGCGTGAAAGAGTAAACCCATTTTGTAAACCTCCCCTTGGCACCCCAGTTGACCCTTGTAACTCCTAGCTGCAAACAGCCCATGGCTAGCCTCACCGGGCCGTGACCCATGGTGTCTGGAGAGCAAGGGGGAGAAACAAGGTGTTTGTGCTGTCCGAGATTTTGAGTGCTGAAAAATTGTGTGATTGATAATAGAACAGGGACTCCACGCGCACAAACACTTAATAGCACGCAATAAACACCACCAGCAAAATAAATTAGGACCTTTAAAACATTGTTAAAACTGCTGCTATATTCCTTTTGTATTTTTCTTTTTTCGGGTTTTTTTTTGTTTTTGTTTTGTTGTGTATACCTATACATAATAATAGATGACTGGATAGCGTAGTGGTTAAGTGCACCGTAGGGGTTAAGAGCAACACCCTTTGATACAGGAGAGCGGGGTTCAAATCCTGCTGGGTACCTGCCTACCTTCCCAGTAGGGGGTCCTTGGGCAAAAGACCCCCTAACGCCTCACTTGCCTACCTCAAATATGAGAGTGACGTGAACTAGGAGAGCCGTGGCGGCTCGGACGTTGCCTGGATTAACAAGGTGCGTGCCAGATGTTGGGGAACCAGGACAATCTGACGATAAGTGGGCTACTGGAACAAACCATGCATGAATGAGACAAGAGAACCTGGAATTGATGGAATGCTACTACAACAGTAGACCTAATGAGAGGGGATATATGAAACATATGAGGGAACTATGGATGGACAAAAGACCTGCATCCACACTAACTGAGAAACAGCTAGTTACCCAATGCTTCAACATAGTAAAGAGGCAGCTGATCTCACAAGTGGAGATAGACCAACTCCACATTACATCCCAGACTCAAGAAGAAGACCCAGAAGAGCAACTAGATGTGCAGCCAACACCTGAAGCTGGAACTTCACTGCTATCCCCTCCATTACAGAGCACAGCTGCTGATATGAGGCATAAGATCATGGATAAACTAGCTACAGTCAACCCTCGAGCCCGATTACCAAGGCTCTTGGAGATGTACCATCAGATGGTATGCTAGAAGATGCCAATAGAGCCCTAATGACAATTCCTACTACCACCATAACTCAAACCAATGAACTGGTATATGCTACAGCCTCTGTAATCCTGGAGATGCTTGGCTACATGATCAAGAAGAACAGCAGTACATCCCCCCCCCCCCGGAAAATGAGGT
>ML682024.1:11551238-11651372 GCA_007922195.1 Podocnemis expansa | reverse complement strand
ATCAAGAAGAACAGCAGTACATCCCCCCCCCCCCCGGAAAATGAGGTGGGAGGATAAGATCAAGGCAACTCGGAGAGAAGTTAGCCGGCTGGTGGAACTACAGAAGGGTGTAGAGATTAAGGATAAGACTCAGCTACTGAAAAAATACAAGGGCTTGACTCCATCTGAAGCCCTAGAGACTGCTAAACAAAGGCTCACAGCACTGGCTACCAGGCTAAGGAGATACACTAGAGAAGCAGAGGCCAAAAAGATAAATGCCCTGTTCTCCAAAGAACCATCCAAGGGGTACGCCCAACTGCAGTGCAACCACACAATAACAGCAGAGCCACCAACAGCAGAAACTGAACAGTACTGGAAGAACATATGGGAGAAAGAGAAGACTCATAACACCAGTGCAACGTGGCTGCAGGACCTGAGAACAGACCACAGCAATCTCCCGGAACAGGAACCAGTCACCATCACAGTAGCAGACATCCAACAGCAGGTCAAGAACATGAAGAGCTGGACAGCACCTGGCCCAGACATGATCCACACCTACTCGCTAAAGAAACTAACAGCAGTGCATGAACGCCTAGCAGCACAGATGAACCAGCTGCTAGCAGCAGGCTCCCACCCAGACTGGCTAACACAAGGAAGGACAGTGCTGATCATGAAAGACCCCCACAAAGGAACAGCACCGTCCAACTACCGGCCAATAACCTGCCTCCCCACAACATGGAAAGTCCTATCAGGCATCATAGCTGCCAAGCTACAGGACCTCATGGGCCAGTACCTGAGCACAGCTCAGAAGGGCATTGGGAACAACACCAGAGGCTCAAAACACCAGCTGCTCATAGATAGAGCGGTCGCCCAAGACTCAGGTCTAGACAGACCAATCTGAGCATAGCCTGGATTGCCTACAGGAAAGCCTACGACTCAATGCTGCACACATGGATCTGTGAATGTCTGGCAGTATACAAAGTCAACAGGACACTAAGGACCTTCCTCAAGAACTCAATGGGACTGTGGAAGACAACACTGGAAGTCAACTCAAGACAGCTTGCACAAGTGGCCATCAAGTGCGGCATATACCAAGGTGATGCACTGTCCCTGCTGCTGTTCTGCATTGGCTTGAACCCCCTCAGCCAGATAATCACAAGGACTGGATATGGATACAAGTTCAAGAGTGGAACTACCATTAGCCACCTCCTCCACATGGATGACATCAAGCTGTATGCTAAGAATGAATGAGACATTGACTCGCTAATCCACCTGACACGGATCTACAGTGAGGATATTGGGATGTCATTCGGACTGGAGAAGTGTGGCTGGATGGTAGTAAAGAGAGGAAAGGTAGTCAAGACTGATGGGGTGGAACTACCAGCAGGCCACCTAGCAGACATACAGACCAGCTACAAGTACCTTGGCATCCCACAGTCACATGGGAACCACGATGAGGAGGCAAGGAAGACAGCAACATCCAAGTACCACCAGAGGATAAGACAGGTCCTGAAGAGCCAGCTCAATGGGAAGAATAAGATCCATGCCATCAACAGGTACGCCCTGCCAGTCATCAGATACCCTGCCGGTATAGTGAGCTGGCCAAAGGAGGACATGGAGGCGGCCGATGTGAAGACCCGGAAGTGCCTCACAACGTATGGAGGTTTCCACCCCAAGTCCAACACCCAGAGACTGTACGCCAGCTGGAAAGAAGGCAGGCGGGGTTTGGTGAGTGTCAAAGCCACTGTCCTGGATGAAACCCAGAGCATCCAGGAGTACATCAGTAAGATGGCACCCAAAGATGAGCTGCTGAGAGAATGCCTGAGGCAGCAGCAGCAGACATGGGAGGAAGATTAAGCAGAAGAAGTGCCATGGCAAGACAAGACCCTGCATGGAATGTACCATCGACAGATAGCTGAGGTGGCTGACATTGGGAAATCCTACCAGTGGCTGGAAAAGGCTGGACTAAAAGACAGCACTGAGGCACTGATCATAGCAGCACAAGAACAGGCACTGAGCACCAGATCCACTGAAGCAGGGGTCTACTACACTAGACAGGACCCAAGGTGCAGCCTGTGCAGAGAGGCCTCAGAGACAGTCCAACACATAGTGGCAGGATGTAAGATGCAGGCAGGAACAGCATACACTGAACAGCACAACCAAGTAGCTGGCATTGTGTACAGGAACATCTGCACAGTGTATGGGCTAGACCCTCCCAAGACCAGATGGGAGATTCCACAGAAGGTCGTGGAGAATAACAGGGCTAAGAGTCTGTGGGACTTCCAGATTCAGACGGACAGGCAGGTACTGGCCAATCAACCAGACATCGTGGTAATAGACAAGGACCAGAAGACAGCGGTGGTGATAGATGTAGCAGTGCCAAGTGACAGCAACATCAGGAAGAAGGAGTATGAGAAGCTGGAGAAGTACCAGGGCCTGAAAGAGGAACTAGAACGGATGTGGAAAGTAAAGGCCAAAGTGGTCCCAGTGGTGGTAGGAGCACTCGGGGCTGTGACTCCTAAGCTGGGAGAGTGGCTCCAACAGATCCCAGGAACAACATCAGAGCTCTCTGTCCAGAAGAGTGCAGTGCTCGGAACAGCTAAGATACTGTGCAGAACCCTCAAACTCCCAGGCCTCTGGTAGAGGACCCGAGGATGAGGATGATACATACCACCCATAGGGGTGAGAGGGGATTTTTTTTCCCATGAACACTGATGCAATAAATAAAGTTGTTCATCTTTAAGTGCCACAGGACTCTTTCTTTTTGTGAACTTCAGAGTACAAGGTCTGCCTGCTCACACTGGCCTAAGGTGGTCTGTGGTCTGAAGGATTTTGACCAGGGATGGGTAACATTTATGGCCTGAGGGCCACATGCCAGGAATGGCCACTCATAAAGGGTCACAGGGGTGAGGGGCAATGGGGGGGGGCTTTGGGGGGGAGTGGCCTGCCCCCCCTGCAGAAAAGGGGGGCAGGTGGGCTCCACTGGACTCCCCTTCCCATTCCTCCCAGTTTCAGTTGGAGCTGTGTAGGAGGGGAGAACAAGTGGTGATAGCACTCTGGCCCCAGCATGAGCTGTTGCTGCCTCTCTCCCTCTCCCTGCCTGGTCCAGCAGTATTTAGATTTAGAAGGTCAGACAAGTTGGAGCAATAATAATATACACAAACACAGAAGAAGCTTAAAACAGTTCCTAAGAAAATTCCCAGTGTACCTCCCAGCACAAATAAGCTTATTCCCTAATCTGACCAGGTCATGTTTACCGCATTTTTTGATGTTATCTCTGGAGGGTGTTCAGCAGACCCATTTTCCTGTAGGAAAAATAAAGGAAACAGCACAGTACAGAGTTTAGCTGCAATTGGATGTGCAGATCAGCATGTCTGCCTGTGCCCAAATTAAAACTGCAGCTGGATTGCATGCTCAAAAAGAAAAATCAATCTGCACTTGGCCAGCCCTGGGCCTTATACTACAAGGTTTGGCTGCAACCAGCTAAGCACCTCCTGCCACTCCCTATCCAGGAGAAACAGTGGCCCTCTGTGGGCCCTGCTCTCCAGGAGTGCCCAGGCAGAAAAACCAAGAAGGAAAAACAAAAAGAAGAAAAATTAGGAAAAAAGACCTGCTAAAAACCAGGCTCCCTTTGTTGATCAGGCAAAGGAGGATTGAACGCCTCCTTTATGGATGTCGGGGGGGGGTGCTTTGGGCTGGCCAGACCCTCAGCAGTGCAGGAAGCAATTAACCTCTCACCCCTCCAACGAGTCAGCAGAAAGGGCCCCCTCTTATAGCCAAAGCTCATCACATCAGCATATTACCCCATTTTTCCTGGGAAATTGTTGTCCTTGATTAAGAAATTTCATTGTATTCTGGTGCTGTGCAAAATGTTTTCTTATGTTCCCAAAAAACTGCTGAAAGCCAGTGCTGTGGGTGCTTACAGTAAGGTTTTAAGACATTGCTTTGGTATGTGGCTGCTGACCCTGGGAGATAAAGTTACATAGAGCTATTGTTCTTTGTATAGGCCTGACAAGCAAATGTCCTGCCAGGCTGTAGGCCATTGTATACACAGGCCTGAGGTTTGGTCAGTGACTTTAGGACCCTCATAAAATATCTTTTTCACAGGCTGCCCATTTAAAATTCAAAAGTTAGTCTTTTCTATTTGTGCTGTTTGATGTCAAATGTCTAGTCTGTCATTACTAAACCAGTTAATAATGCAGCTTGCCCAGTTACTGTATGAACCCATGAATAATCAAGGAACCCACGAGTAACAACTGGAGACCCTGCAATGGGAGCAGGTTGGGCTGATAATTGTGAAATCACAGACATTAATGAAATGGTGTCAAAGCAGGTTTCCTCCAGCTGCTTACAGACACAGGTGGTTCTTACAAGGCACCCTGCACATCTGTCAGCAGATGCCTGTGAGGAAAACATATATTTGTAAGAAATAGATCTGGGTTCAAAACCATACTGTTAGTGAAATGGTAAGAAAAGACAAATGCCAGACCTCCATATTATAAAACAATAGAAATAATGTTGGCCAGTGAGAATGGGATGATGAAGTCATTTGTAATAAAGTATATAATTGATCATTGGAACATTTTGTGTGCATGGAACACAAAGTCTGAGAAATGGTTCTGAGCTTAAATTTGTTTGCTGTATTACTCAGAAGCAAAGGACAAACGTAAACAGCAAAAGAAAAAAAAGTTCAAGCACGTGAACCCAAACCATGGATGGGTAGTACTTAAAGCAGTCTCCCATTCAGTAATAAAATATGCTTCTGATTCCCCACACTGGTTATCATGAAGCATAACAAAATAGAAACAGCCCCCTTTACTACACATCAACTCCTCTGGTCCCCTCCTAGCCACTGGGTCTCTTAAAGAAATAGGTTCTCCCAATGTTCCCTCTAAGGCCCTAACACGGTTGAGAAACTTACGTTGCTC
The DNA here is from genome assembly GCA_007922195.1 of Podocnemis expansa. Classification (NCBI taxonomy): domain Eukaryota; kingdom Metazoa; phylum Chordata; order Testudines; family Podocnemididae; genus Podocnemis; species Podocnemis expansa. The sequence goes on along the minus strand of ML682024.1, from coordinate 11,646,465 downwards.
ACTTTGCGGCCCCTCCTACCCCTGCACAGGCCCAATCCTGCCTCTCCTACTCTCCCAGTCACTGCCAATCGGCCTGATCCCACCCCACCATACCATTCCCAACCGGCCCGACCCCCTCTACCCTCCAACCCTCCATCCCCTTTCAAGGCTGGCTGCCCCTGCCCTGTCCAAAATCCTACCCCCCCACTCCTTTATCCGGCCGTTGGAGCAGCACAACCTGACCTTGGCTGCTCAGTGAGAGCTTACTCCGAGCAGGATTTTTAAAAACTCCCAGCTCAGAGCTGCTCTCAGCCAGGACTGCAGCTGCTGGTCGTGCACAGCCAGCAGCATTCCCTGGGCCGGGCAACAGTGGTGGGCTGAGCAGCCACACAGCCACGCAGCCTAAAGTGAATATTGTCCCAGACCACAAAGGGTCAGCCACATCACCCAGAACTATACAGGCTTGAATCTTACCCAAAATACCATGCTGCCAGCTAACCCTTTAGTAACAACTAAAGATCTAACATAAAAAGATAAGAAACAAAATGAGATACAGGTAGTCCTCACTTAGTGACCGGGTTCCGTTCCTGAAACCTGGTTGATAAACGAATTGGTCACTAAACGAGGAGCAGCCCTTACCAGTATTTCAGGCATAATGTACTTTACTGGTAGTGGGTTTTTCAACCATCGGTAGATAGTTTTAATGTCACCTTTGCATCATTTATAACATTTTTAATATATATTTTAAATGTTTTAAGCTCTAATGTACTGAACTTAGTTTGCATAGTGTACTGTAAATATAGGTAATCTGAGAGAGTTGATGCGAGTTCTCGTACATCGCCATAATACCAACTCATCAGAGAGCCGGTCATAACTCTGAGGGGTCACTAAACGAGTAGGTCACTAAGTGAGGACTAGCTGTATGTTAAAGGGTCCAAGTGAATCCCATACATATGAATGATTTAGAGCAGGGGTCTAAAACTCAAATCACCACAAGGGCCTCATGAGGATTACTACATTAGCCCAAGGGCTGCGCCACTGAAACCTTTTCATATAATGATATTGCAAATATTGATAGCGATAGTGTTGTTGCGGGCCACAGGAAATAACTTTAGGGTCTGCATGTGGACTACGAGCTGTGAATTTGAGACACCTGCTTTAGAAGAATCTGGAGCTTGCAGGTTAGTCTAATTCCTTTGGTAGACACCCAGCACGTGGGTGGGTCTCAGTCCTTCGTCCAACAGTAGAAGGGTTGTTCCAGAGGAGGGTGCTGGTTGCAGATTAGAGATTGAAGACTCAAGACAAAATGGAGATGGGGCTACTGCCTTTTATCTCCTCTGGCCTTACCCATTCTGTTTGGAGTTTTTTGCAGTTCAAAATGGAGCTGAGTCACATGGGCATGTCTTAATGTCTCCAGAGGTTTCTCCTTGAGCTCACTGTATCTAGGAGCTTCCTTAATGGGCCATTAAGGAGACAATGGTTTTGTAGACATCCAGTCTGGAAGTGCTCTGGAATCCAAGAACTTGAAACACAAATAGAACAAACCTATTCCTAACTTCTAATTCCTAACTTCTAATACAGATATGACACTTACATATAAACAGTATAATCATTCCTAGCACATAACAACCTTTCTATTGGTAGCAGACATGGCACATCACATGGATTATTGCAAATATGAAATATTAATATGAAAGATAATAATAAACAATCCCCTAAACCCAGACAGCGTCACACCCTCCTTTCCCTGCACCCCCACATTCATTCCCAGGCTCAGTGCTGTCACCCTGCCTGCTCACATACCACATTCAAGTCTGTTCTTCCCACTACTCCTTCTGAACCTCAGTCGGTATGACTTTCCAGAAATCCTGTGTGACCAGCACTGGCTCCATCCCCTATTCTGTTCCTTCTCACCCGGCCCCACAGGCAGGGTGCCATGGGTAAAGCAGCTTACTATTTTCCCAGTCTGTAGCTGGCTGCTCCATCCTAGATCCAGCTGCCATCTCATCTGGCACCACAGCAGCTCCTGCTGGACAAAAAATGTAATTACAGCAGCCCTTCTGCAGAAAGTATTTCTTGTGTAGAAAAAGAAAATCTGCAGGGGACATGAATTCTGTGAATGTACACTGGTACAGAACCCTCCTAGAAATTATTACTGCTCTGGTCAGCACACAGGATACAAGGAAGCTTAGATAACAAAGTGCAGAGATTTCAATAATACCTGGTAGATCGAATATTGAAAAAAAAGGGATACATATGAAATAGGATCAGAAAATGCTGTCTAGAACTTAGTATTGTTTTCTGGTGCTTTTCAACTGGATGAACTAGAATCCTTTCTTTCATGAAACCAGCCATGTTCTTAATTTGTCCCCTTAGTAGCAGATGCCAAGTGTCACTCTGTATGTAAAAGAGCTCTATCACTGCTCAGAGCTCCAATATGGAAGTAGAAATGAGCCGGTTGAAAGTCTGTGGGTTAAGGTTAGAGGAGAGGGCAACAAGGGGGATGTCGTGGGGGGTGTTGTGGAGAAGTGGGAACCCTCTGCTAGATTAGTCAGGGAAGACATGGGTGTTGATCCTCTATCTTTTCTATTTGGGTGATGGGACACAGGTGGGTGATATGAGGTAGAGCCACTAGGGGGCAGGGGGGTAGTGTTTAGGGAGCCTGTACCTGGGACCCCCCCGCTGGTCACACTGGATTCAACTGGTTGGGCCAGGGGGCGGAGAGGTGGGCAGAGCTAGGAGGGGAACAAAGGACCGGGGGGAAGGAGGGAGAAGAGGGAAAATGGGGGGGTCCAAGAGACAGGACCCTGCCCTGGGGTGTAGCCCTAATCCCCTGGGGGTTTCACTTGTGGTTGTTCTGAGGATGCTGATACCAACTGTCCTTGCTGCTGTATGAACTGGTTTGCTAATAAACCCTCTGATTGCCACACTGGCTGAGAGTCGCTGCTGATTGGGATGATTGGGACCCTCCTGGGGGGAGGAAATCCCCTCCAAGGGAGACCGGACAGAGCAAGGATCTGACCCTCTGAGCCTGGAGTTGGGGGCTGGCTGCACGGAGCGTGGAGACCCGAGGTGCTGGATGGGAGGAGACTCCACCGTGGCAGAGACCTGACTGGCTGTGGACAGAGGGGATCCAGGAGGCTTGTCTGGGGTCTCCATCACAGGTGTCTGCTATGGACTGCCAGACCAGTAGGAGAAGGTGGATGAGGCATTCTATGGACAATTAGCAGAAGTTTCTAGATCACAGGCGCTGGTTCTCATGGGGGACTTCAATTAAACCGACATCTGCTGTAAGGGCAATACAGCAGGCCACAGGCAATCCAGGAAGTTTTTAGAGAGCATTGAGGACAACTTCCTGGTACAAATTCTGGAGGAGCCAACTAGGGGCCTAGCACCTCTTGACCTACTGCTCACAAAGAGAGAAGAATTGATTGGGGAAATAAAACACAATGGCAACCCGGGCAGCAGTGACCATGAGATGGTAGAGTTCAAGATGCTGATTAATGGAAAAAAGGAAAGAAGCAAAAAGCAGACCCTGGACTTAGAAAAGCAGAGTTTGGTTCCCTTAGGGAGCTGATAGTCAGGATCCCTTGGGAGGCTGATCTGAAGGAGAAAGATGTCCAAAAGAGAGGGCTGTATTTTAAAGAAACCCTGCTAAGGGCACAGGAAGATACCATTCCGATGAGCAGAAAAAACACACATCCCGGGGTGGGATTGGGTGGTCGATGAGGGAGGGGATCTCTGATCTCAGTACTCTATACTTGAGGCTGGCCGTGTCTGACACTGGGGAAACGGAACCTGGGTTCTGCCATCGGGAGGAGGCAAGGTCTCAAACACTGGGGTGCAGGGGAACCGTAACCGGCTCCGCTGAAGAAAACACCGGCCCAAATAGGGTGTCTTAGGGGGGCTCGGAGGATTGCACCTCCATCCCCAAATGGTCTGCAGCATGGCACAAGAGGTCAAAGTGCACTGATAGATCACCTGTATATGAGCTCGCTGCCGGGGAGAGAATGATACCAGGTGCCCTCAGCAGGACTGATGGCAATGACGTCTCATGTGGTGACTGTTCATGAGGGCGGAAGCGGAATGGGGATGGTGCCGAAACACCGAGGCTGCTTGGCCGAAATGCCGAGGCCACTTGGAGCCCCTTGATGGACCATCCTTGGCATTTGAGCAAGGGGAAGCATCACGTGATCCCTGAGGTGGTACCGGAGACAGCAAAGTTATATGTTGCCACGGGGAAGGCTCTCCCGTACCCGGACCCAAAAGGGTAATAGGCGGTGGGGCTTCAGTGCCTGGGGTCTGTGGGGGGGATGGAGAGCAGTGCCATTTGTGATGCACCCAGGCCTTTGATATGAAGGCTGGTTTGCCCCTCCTAACCGGTAGCGGGGAGGGAGGTGTGGGCAACAAAAGGAGTGCCCATGTGGCCTCCACTGCCTCCGGTGTCGTTGGGATTGGGAACGACCCTGAACAGACTCGTGGAAAGTCCCTACAAGGAGAGATGGGGCTGGCTTTGTGACGAAGCACCAGGGAAGGGGGTGAAATTCGACCCTGCAGTGCTGAGGGTGGCTGGTGCCGAGGTGAGCCTGGCAACGTTGGTACAGGACCGAAGCGAGTCTGCGGTACCTGAGGTGACTCAGAGTGGCGCCTGGGCAGGCTATGTACTGTCACTATGGGGCTGCGGTGAGCTTGCGGTGCCGGCAGTGACCTAGAGTGGTGCTGGGGTGAGCCCAGTGTCAGTGGACTGTGTCGGTGCCAAGGTACCAAAGTCAGTACCGAGCTCGTCCACCTGTGGCCTCTGTTGTCAGGTACTGGGTGGGTCCCGGTGCCGAGCTGGCTTGCAGCGCCAGATGGGCTCCTGAAGCCTCGGGAGAGGAGTGCCCAGCCTGTTCAGAGGCTAGGGCATGGTGCCTTTGCTCCCTATCCTTGATTGTCTTAGGTTTGAAGAACAGGCATAGGGAGCAGGCAGTGACCAGGTGGCCTTTGCCTAGGCACTGGGGGCAATTCCCATGGGGGTCATCCCGGAAGAAGGCCTTGCCGCACTCTGTGCAGGGTTTAAACCCCAGCATGGAGAGAGGTGGATTCCGATGTTCTGGCCCAAACACTGGGGTCCTCTTTAGTGGAACTATGTCCATGAAAAGGTGCTCCCAGTTGGGGGTGAAACTCATACAATCACAGACAGGCTGCTTGCTTTCGCAAGGAGTGGACGTTCCAGATCCGACACGTAAGGCGGAAGAAATAAAACTGGGGAGGGGTCGGGAGGTGGCCATATATATAGCTACTGGGTGGCATGGGGAGCGGTGTCTGCCTACCCTCTCCTGACAGGCTAGGACAAAAGTTTTTCCGACCAATCTGGCGCTCTGGCATGGAGATGTCTATTACTGAATACATCCAACCAACACTCAAAGAAGAATCAATGGCTCCATGTCTAGTTGGCAACTAGTAACAAGTAGTGTGCCACAGGGGTCTGTCCTGGGGCCAATTCTGGTCAACATTTTCATTAATGATCTGGATGATGGGATAGATTGCACACTCAGTAAGTGTGCAGATGACACTAAGCTGGAGGGAACAGTAGACACACTGGAGGGCAAGGCCAGGAAGCAAAAACCCCATGCTCTGCTACAGGCTGGGGAGCAATCAGCTAAGTAGCAGCATTGTAGAAAAGGACCTGGGGGTCATGGTGGATGGGAAGCTGGGTATGAGTCAGCAGTGTGCTCTTGTTGCCAAGAAGACTAATGGCATACTGGGGTGCATCAGCAGAAGTGCTGCAAGCCAGATCAAGGGATGTGAAGATTATTCCCCTCTAGTCGACAGTGGTGAGGCCGCATCTGGAATACTGCGTCCAGTTTTGGGCTCCCCACTGTAGTGATATGCTTGTAGACGGTTGTGAATTTAGAGACACTCCCTAGCATGGGCCAGTGTTGTGTAAATTGAGAGACCTGTCCCAGAGAAGATCTAACATGGCTGCTCCCAGGTACACACCTGGATACCTGTCTGTATGATTAAAGTTCTATTCCTTACTCATTCTGTAGTATCGTCTTTAATGAACCATCAAGATCATTACACGGTATCAGAAGTTGGGGAATGAGTTTGGAAACTAAAAAGACTTGGAGGAAAATTCCTGCATTTGCACCTGAAAACAGCAAAACATCAGGGATCTCTGAAAACAAAGAAAGCCTTCAGCAAGTAAGTATAAGATCTAAACATGGATGTTTTACAGGCTCCTTCACCTCTCCAAATGTCTGGTAATGTTGCAGAAAACTGGCTAAAGGTTAAGCAGCGATTTCTGTTGTATTTGTCTGCCATTGGAGCACAGAACAAAGATGAAAACCAGAAATCATCTATATTTCTGCATGTTGTTGGGGAGGAGGCACTGGATGTATATAATAACTTTGAATTTCAAGATGGTGAAAGCATGAATTCAAACACTATACTGACTAAGTTTGAGAAATATTGCTTGCCAAAAATGAATGTGACTTTTGAGAGGCGTAGATTTTTTACATGCATGCAAAAACCAGATAACACCATAGACCAATATGTTACAGAATTAAGGAAACTCAGTAAAAGCTGTAGCTTTGGTGGCTTGGCAGAGTCTCTGATCAAAGACAGACTCATTTGTGGCATTACAGACAATGGATTAAGAGAGAGACTGCTCAGAGAGGGAGAGATCTCTTTGAAGGAAACCCTTCAAATATGTAGGGCCACTGAAATGGTAAAAACACAAGTAAAAGAGCTGAATTCACAGTGCGTGTACTTAGACAAACAGCATGTAGCCAGAGTGGTTCAAATCACAACGTGAAACCAACCCCTGCTATCAGGAAGACTGAGTCCAGACAGTCTTGTGGCAAGTGTGGATCATGGCATAGTCCCAAACAGTGTTTTGCCTATGGGAAACTCTGTCATAACTGTGGAAAACTTAATCATATTGCAAACTGCTGCAGATCCCAAAGGTGCAAAAATCAAGTGCATTTGGTTACTGACAGTGAGACTGAGGAGTGCTTTGTTGATGTACTGGGATCAAGCAAACCTAGTGAGAGGGATTGGATACTGCCTCTGTCAGTGAATGGAACAATCATTCCACTGAAACGAGACACAGGAGCTCAGGTTAATATTCTGTCTACATGAGATTATGAGAGACTGAGAATAAGACCCAAGCTGAGACCAACAAACATAAAAGTAACTGGGTATTCTGGAACAAATATACCTGTGCAGGGATGCTGCTTCGCTAGTGTTAACCATAAGAATACCATGTACAGGCTGCCTTTCACTGTAGTGCCACAGGAGGTGACACCAATTTTGGGCTTGGCCGCCCATGAGAAACTGAATCTGGTAAAAAGGGTGCTCTCACTACAAGATAGGGCTGCATCTGGCTATGAGGCACTCCTTCAAGAATATCAAGACCTGTTTCAGGGATTGGGTTGCTTGCCCAGTCTCTGAACATACAATCCACATAAACAAGCAGACCCCTCCAGTTATTCATCCATGTAGAAAGGTGCCATTTGCACTCTGTGATAAACTCAAGGCTGAGCTTGAAAGGATGGAAGCAATGCAAGTAATACAAAAAATAGAGGAGCCAACGGAATGGGTGAGCTCCCTAGTTATAGTGCAAAAAAGTAATGGCCAGCTACACATATGCTTAGATCCCAGAGACCTCAACAGAGCTATACAAAGAGAACATTTCAAACTACCAACTAGAGAAGAGACTATGGCTCAGTTTGCAAATGCTCAATACTTCAGTAAATTGGATGCATCCTCTGGATTTTGGCAGCTAAAATTAACAGAGGAAAGCTCAAAATTAGGCACATTTAATACTCCTTTTGGAAGATACAGATTTTTATGCTTACCTTTCAATATAGCTTCAGCACCAGAGGTGTATCACAAAACTGTACACATGATCTATGAACATATTAGCGGTGTGGACACCTCCATGGATGACATCATCATATGAGGTTCTATAAAAAAGGAGCATGATAGTTGCCTTCGGCAAGTGTTGGATGCAACTAGAGCCGCAAATCTCAATCTACATAAGGACAAATATGTGTTAGGAGTTAGAGAACTGACTTTTATAAGGGACATTGTTTCCCACGAAGGTGTAAAACCGGATAAGACGAAGATTTCAGCCACTGAAATGATGCCAAGTCCCCAGTCAAAGAAAGATGTCCAGTGGTTCCTGGGAATGGTTAACTATCTTGGAAAATTCATACCCAATCTTTCTGCCAAGGCGGCACCATGGAGAGAACTCCTACAGGACAAAAATGAATGGTGCTGGGATGCTGTACAGGAGGAATCATGGAGAAGTTTAAAACAAGACTTGATACAGGAACCAGTATTGAAATGTTTTGCTCCAGAGAAGCCCATTAAAATTTCAGCAGATGCATCACAGTTGGGGTTGGGTGCCGTGATTTTACAAAAAACATGAAGACTGCTGGCAACCTGTGGCATATGCATCCAAATCACTGACTGATGCAGAGACTAGATATGCACAGATTGAGAAGGAGCTTTTAAGAATCTTGTTTGCTTGTGAGAGATTCAATCAGTATATTTATGGACAGAGAGTGGAAGTTGAAACAGATCACAAGCCCTTGATTGCATTATTTAACAAACCACTAAATGACTGTACCTTAAGGATTCAAAGAATGATAATCAAATTGCAGAAATACAATTTATTGGTGACCTACACACCAGGCAAGTTTATGTTCACTGCAGATGCACTTTCCAGAGCAATAGCACCCATGGTACCCGAGAAGACACTGGAAACAGAAGTGCAAGTCTATGTAGATATGATTGTGAGTGCAAATCCCATAACTAACAGAAGACTGCAACACATAAGAGAAAAGACTGAGAAAGATGAATCATTGGGACTCCTCAAAGAGGTGATAATTAAAGGATGGCCTGAAATAATAAGCAGTTGCTCTCTAAGTATAAGAGACTATTGGAACTGCAGGCATGAACTGACTGTGGTAGAAGGGGTGATTTTCAAAGGTGGGAAGGTTGTAATACCACGGAGCCTTCAAAAAGAAATGTTACAGAAGATTCATGAGGGTCACTTGGGAATTGAGAAGTGCAAAGAACGAGCACAAGAGGTTATGCATTGGTCACGGATCAATCACAACATTACCAATGTGGTAAAAAACTGCTTTTCATGCTTGAAGTACAGGCCAGCCCAAAAGGCAGAGACACTGAGACTCCATCCTGTTCCACAGAGACCTTATGAGAAGGTAGGTGTGGATTTATTTACCTGGCATTCCAAGGATTACTTAATAGTCACTGATTATTACTCTTTATATTCAGAAATTTGCACAGTGAACAGTACTAATACTAATTCAGTGATCACTGGCATGAAAGGAATTTTCTCCAGACATGGAATTCCTGATAAGGTCTTCAGTGACAATGGGCCACAATTTTCAAGTGCAGAATTCAGGCAATTTGCCTTAGATTGGGATTTTCATCATGAAACCTCCGGTCCAAATTATCCTCAATCAAACGGGCTGGTGGAAAGGTCTATACAGACAGTAAGGAACCTGATGAAAAAAACTTTTGAAAGTGGAGGTGATCTGTATACAGCATTGCTGGTCTACCAAAGTACACCCCTGGAGAACGGCTTTTCTCCAGCTCAGCTGTTAATGGGAAGAAGGATCAGATCTAATTTACCTATTACTGATAAATTGCTGCAATCTAAGAACAATGCTAACATTCGGAAGATGAAAGAAAACCAGAAGTGGAAGCAGAAATATTATTTTGATAGAAGGGCTCGTGATCTTCCATTCCTTAACCCAGGCGATAGAGTGTGTCTGAGGAATCACTCCTCTAATACCTTGGGACAAAGAGGTACTATTAAAAAACAGCTGCATCCACGGTCTTCCGTGGTCCAGATAGATCAAGGGGACACATTTCGACATAATCGACGGGATCTACGATTTATTCCAGAAAGTTCCAACACCGTGGAATTTGAAGTAGATTCTGGCATGCCTCCCCTGACAGATCGAGTTTCTTCAACACATGGTAATGAAACTGTCAGGGAGCAAGAGAATTCAGACCTGAACGAAGGACCAGTACTGAGAAGATCTAGTCGAGTCATCAAACACCCAGGGTATGTCTACACAGGGTTCTTATTTCGAAACAACAGAGGTTGTTTCGAAATAAGAAGTGGCATGGCCACACGACGCACGGCCATTTCGAAAGAAGCAAACCGCTTCTTTCGAAATGGCCGTGCTGCTTTCGAAACAACCTAAACCTCGTTGGCTGTCGAAACAGGGTTGTTTCGAAACCAGAGGTTTCGAAACAGCCCTGTTCGGACATGTTGTTTCGGAACAAAGCCCCTCTGCACTGCACCCTGTGGGTGCCTGCAGTCCCCTCCCCAGGCGAAATAGCAGGTCCACACTGTGGACCTGCTATTTCACTCCCTTATTTCGCGGACATGGTTTTTCTCCAGCGAAATAAGTTGTTTCGAAATAACATATTATTTCGAAACAGCTTGTTTCGAAATGTGTTGTTTCGAAACAAGCACTCCCCGTGTAGACATAGCCCCAGAAAGACTCATAGAGACTTGCTAGCATATGTAAGGGAAGTGGGTGGTAAAGACTCACGTGAGAGTGATGTGCTAGTAACCTCTCCTCTCTAAGTAGTTCATATCCTGGGTTTATGGACTGTTCTGCATGTTTTTGTATAGATAGCTGTTATGTGTTGTTAGATGTTAGTGCATGTATTATTAGCTAGCTTTTATACGTATCTGTTTACTTCTTTTCCTTAGAGGGGAAGATGTAGTGATATGCTTGTAGAAGGTTGTGAATTTAGAGACACTCCCTAGCATGGGCCAGTGTTGTGTAAATTGAGAGATGTGCCCCAGAGAAGATCTAACATGGCTGCTCCCAGGTACACACCTGGATACCTGTCTGTATGATTAAAGTTCTATTCCTTACTCATTCTGTAGTATCGTCTTTAATGAACCCTCAAGATCATTACACCCACTACAGAAAGGATGTGGACAGATTAGAAAGAGTCCAGCGGAGGGCAGCATAAATGATCAAGGGTCTAGAGCACAAGATTTATGAAGAGAGACTGAAGGAACTAGGCTTATTTAGCCTGCAGAAGAGAAGACTGAGGGGGGATTTGATAGCAACCTTCAACTACTTGAAGGGATGCCCCAAGAAAAATGAAGCTCAGCTGTTCTCAGTAGTAACAGAGGACAGAACAAGGAACAATGGATTCAAATTGCAGCTGGGGAAGTTGAGGTTGGATATTAGGAAAATCTTTGTTACCAGGAGGGTAGTGAAGCATTGGAATGGGCTACCTGTGGAAGTGGTGGAATCTCCATCTTTGGAGATATTTAAGCATCAAAACCCTGGCTGGGATGATTTAGTGAGAGTGGTCTTGCTTTTTTTTTGCAGGGGTTGGAGTAGAGGGCCTCATCAGGTTCCTGCTAACCTTATGATTCTATGATCTTTGTGCACAGGCCAGGTCGCCTGAGTTCCTATCTCATGTTCTGGCCATTCAGTGAAGCTTCCTCTAATGTTGAAAACTAGATTCTTGGGCCCTCAACAACATCCTGAGGCACTGTGTTCCTTTGGACATGGAATTTCAGGTCCTCTGATATAAGACTGGTCTTTCTGGATTTTGAATTCCCTGTCTTTTAAGTGGCATGGACAGGCCCCCTTTCATGTGATGGGAGAGGGAGACCTGATCATCTGTCTCCTGACCTTCTTTATTGACAGTTCTCACTGGTAGTCTCTTCTTCATCTAAGCTCTGCCTTTCCAGGTGTTCACTGCAGAAGAACTTTTCCATCTCCTGGATTGTTCTTGTCCTTTTCTGTCAATGGGATCCTGGTGTAACTGTCCCATTCCCTGTTCTACTCCAGTACTGGTTTGCTTTGTGTGTGTGCAGCTGCCCATTGAGATGCCAGCAGAGGTGCCTGGGGGCCCCTGTCCTGCACTGAGAAAAGTTATGTAGAGCCCTGGAAAAGGCAGGACGTATTGACTGTCAAGAAATGGATATTAACCTCCATTGGTGCTGATTGGACTTTGGAGACATTGTGTGATGATGGTTTTCCTCCCCCTTGGTTAGTCAGGATTTTCTTTGCAGCCTTTGATTAGATCCCTTCACATTCTGCCTGTGCACAGCCCTGCCCCACAACTAGCTGGATGCACACATGGCAGGGGCTGGATCTGGATGCTAGGTGGGGTCCTGGGAAGCAGGGAATCACTGCTACCTAGAGAGGGGCTGGCGGTCCTCCATAGGGACTGCTGCTGAACAATCCCTAACTGCTGTGGGAAGGCTAATGTTGAGAAGCTGGTTCAGGAGGTGGATACAGACAGGTGTGTGGGCATCCAGATAACCAACAGCACCACAGATGTGATCCTCAAGAACTCCAGGTAAGCAGGTTCCCATTTTCTTCTCCAAGCAGTTTCCCAACTCAGTCTGTGGCTGGTGGCTATATGGATGTGTCAGGGTGTGTGGTATCTATCTATCTATCTATCTATCCTCACTACCACTTGTTGATCCACCCTTTCCACATACTGGGTCACTGTTACATGTCCCAGTGGGTCACCACAAAGCCCCCAGCCCTCTGGGCTGAATTTCCAGTTTCTATCCTTGCAAGGTACAGGACAGGTGTCTGCAACAATCTGTGGCTCCAGAGCCACATGAGACTGTTTGGATCCCCCCTTGTGGCTCTGGGCTCTGCATGCGCTCCTCCCCCCCGGCTCTGGGACGTCATTCCCACCAGGGGACCCTGAAGGTTCCTGTGTTAGCTCCAGGCTCCCCCAAACCACTGGGGGATCCTGCAAGGAGCCTGCTCCTGGTTCTGCTCCCCCCACCATGAGACCATGTAGCAGGCACCCTCACTCAGCTCCTCTCAGCCCCCACCAGCAGGCTACACCCATTGCAGCTCTCAGAACACTTGGTTATTGAAGGAGTTTCAAAAAATGGCTGTTCTTATCATTTGGGTTGCCAACCGCTGCTATAGGACATTTATGTTGGCACCTGTTCGCCCATGGGACATTGATTTTGAAGACACCATGTTTTTGATTGTTATTGATGCTCATTCTAAATAGCCAGAAGTCTCATAATGCGATCCGTTACTACTGAAAGTGCTATCTAGAACCCACATAGTTTCTTCAGTCATTATGGTCTCCCAGAACAGTTGGTGAATGACAGCGGACTGCAGTTTGTATCCCAGGCTCTTGAAAGTTTTATGAAGGTCAATGTAATACATCACATCAGGTCAGCTCTGTATCATCCTTTCATCAATGGACTAGCTAGCTGAAAGGTTTGTGTAGACTATGATACAAGTGGTAAAATCTTTGAGAGGATGTTCATCTCTTCAGAAGTGCTTGGACAACTTCTTGATAGCCTACAGGAACACTCTGCAGGCTGTGACAAAGGAGTCCCCAGCTTTCCTTATGATAGGACTACAGTTGTGCACTTTCCTTGACTTGCTAAAACTGCAGAAACTTGACAAGTTGTTCAACATCAACAGCAGAACCAGGTTGGCTGGAGAGCACTGAGAGTGAAAGACTGAACCTGCAGCCTCAGATGGCCTGTCATAGTCTGAAGCTATGCTTCAGGAAGCTAAATGGGTATCAGCTACCATCATCACACAGACAGGACCTGTTTCCTATTCACTCGGATGGCAGATGGCCTTGCTTGGCAGAGGTGTGTAGATCAGTTGATGCCCAGTCCTACCTGTCCCGAGCATATATCTTTGACCCATCTGTCCGCAACTTTACATATGATATGCCACTGAGTCACAAGTCCACTGTACATGACTCTCCCGCTCCAGCCACCTCTTCAGCATCTTTGGCTTCCTCCCGGGTCTGACTGGAGACTATATCCGCTTCGGTTCCAGCTACTTCTTCTGTACCTGTGGTCACACCACCATCAATAATACCTTCCAATGAAAGCATACAGAAGTTTACTTTAATTCTTCTAGAGAGAGAGGTGGCCTCCTACTCGACTTGATCTTCAGTTAGTGGCCACCACCCATCAAGGGGCACAATAATTACCCAGGGGTTTGCCTAGAGATGGGGCAGTCTACCCTCATCTCCCAAAGCATTTTCAAGGGTGTGTGTCCGTTTTTATTAGAGGAGGAGGAATATGTGGTGTTTTAGGTTACATCAGTGGGAGATAGGGGTTCCCATTGTAATTTATGGAGGCGTATTGTCTCTTGTCTTACTTGTAGGAAACAGTCTATCCAGTTTCAGATATGCTTTAATAAAGCCACAGGAAGAGAGCTACCCTGGTGTTTTGAACTATCTAGGGTCATTAGGGTGGTCATAGTGATAAGTGGCAGGGTTGTTTTAAGTGCTAAGGAAACCTGTCTATCTGGTTCCCATTGCTCTCAGTTCTCTTTCAATAAAAATTCCCTATACAGCTCTGAATAAGCTGCATATAATTATTGGATTACAATTAATTTTAAGCTTAAAAATTGGTGACGAGGGATATCAATGTTCCCTCTAAGAGGTGCTGGCAGCTGAGCAACTCATGTTGCTCGCTGCGCTGGTCCCTCCCCCCGCGGGCTTGCTGTGGTGCCCCCCCCACGGGCCCGCTTCTGGCCGCCCCCAGCTGCCCCCCCAGCCCTGCGGGCCTGCTCCCGACCACCCCCCCTGCTCCCAGCGGCCCCCATGGGCCTGCTCTTGGCTGCCCCCCACGCTCCCCGCCCCCAGTAGCCCTCCCACTCCCAGCGACCCCCCCAGCCCCACTCCCTGTGGCCCCCACGCCACCACAGGCCTGCTCCTGGCTGCCCCCCACCCCCATTCCCATGGGCCCACTCCTGGCTGCCTGGCTGCCTCCCCCGCTCCCCACCACCGGCAGCCCCCCCGCCCCCGCAGGCCCACTCCCGGCAGCTCCCCCACCCCTGTTCCCGGCAGCCCTCCCACTCTCAGCCGGGCCCCCCCCGCGGGCCTGCTCCCGGTGGCCCTCCCGCTCCTGGCCACCCCCCCCCCCCATGGGCCCGCTCCCCGCCGCTCCCACAAACTTACCTCGTGGCTGGAGCCGGACGGCCCAGCCACAGCTCCTGGGGCAGAGAAGCTCTACGGAGCATGCCCAGATTTTCTGGGCATGCTCCGTTAGAGCTTCTCTGGGCGGGAGTTTTCAAAACTCCCTGCTCCACAGGAGCTCTATGGAGGGCCTTTGGCTGCCGGCAGTGCGCTGCTGGCTGCCTTCCCTGCGCTGGCGGCTGTGGCAGGCTGCGCTGCAGCGCGCCAGCGCAGCTTAGAGGGACCATTGAATGGGATATGTGATGGATTTGGCTATTCTCAACAATCCTGGCAGCTATGAAAATCCAGAATGCAATGTAAGAAACAAAACTTTTATTTACTGCTTGCATGGGGGGGGCTGGATTATGACTCTGAAAGCTGATCTGTTTGCCTAAGGGCTGGCTGGCTATTCTGAAAGCCGATCTGCCTACTGTAAGTACAAGTGAAGAGCTAAACAATAACCACAAGAGGGCAGCATGGCTTTACTTACTATACCCCTTGAACTGTCTGATCCATCTTTGAATTTGTGGGAAATCTATACAGCCTGATTTCAAAATTTTGTAAAAGCAAATGATTTAACTGATGAGAGGAAGGTATCAGTTTTCCTAACAATTGTTGGAGCTAGGATGTATAGCTTACTAGGTGATTTGCTTTATCTGGAGGAGCCAGAGCAAAAATGTTATGGTAACCTATTGGCCGTTCTGGGAGCACATTTTTCCCAAGGCCACTGGTAACTGCAGAAATGGCAGGTTACTTACCAGTAACTGTCCTCCTTCAAGATGGGCTGTTCATGTACATTCAGTGTTAGGTGCCTACATGCTGCAGCACATGACTGGTTGGAAGCTTTTTGCCCTAGCCTATCAGAGCATGGTCGACAGCTGACGTCCCCTCTGGCCACTCCTATGGCTATATATATGGCCCTGACCCTGAGCGTCCCCAGCCCCCTCAAGTCACCAACTCTGGATAGTGGGGATAGCGGGGGGGGGGGTCCTAAATGTATGCAAGCAGTCCATCTCAAAGAAGTATGGTTACTGGTAAGTAACCTGCCGCTCTTCTTTCAAGCGCTGCTTGGATGGATGGTGGGCGGAGTTGGAGTTTTCCATCATCAGCACGTCTATCCCTCTTTAGGCAAGCCCCAAAACCCAGAAGCGTGCCTGAAAGTAAGGTTTTTCCCTACATGGAGGGATATCTTTAACTCTTTGGAGTCCTGGGACAACGCTGAGCAAGGGGACCCAAGAGAAGCTATGTGTCACCATGAATTGGGTTGGGAAGTGTATCATTGGCTATGCCAAGCCTAGAAGGTCCCCAACCCTGGCAACTGAGCGAAAGAATTTGATGAGCTGGAGGCTTCTTCGCCCCTAAGTGATAACACCACTCCTCTCAATTGCTCTACCAGCACTTCCAGGGAAAACATTGAAGGGTAGTGAGTTACTTCTTCTGAAGGTTGGCATGGCTACTGCCCAGGTTATCTCATATACACTGGGGGGGAAAGGTAGATTGTCCTGTACAAACTGGGCCCTACCAACTGCTTTAGAAGAGCCTGTAGCTAATATGTATTGTGCAAACTGTCGGGAGCCAGGGAGCTTCCACCGGTGAGACCTGTGAGACAAAGAAGCCTGCCAGCTGTGTAGGAAGTGGGATGTAATTCCTGAACCCATTAAAATCTTCAGATAGTGGGAAGTTGGAAAGATGGGCCATCTATTCTGAATCGAAAGACTGACTTGCACCTCCATGGAGAGGGTTGGGTAGAGGTCTACCCTACCCATTTTGGGGGAAGGTGAGGGGGAATATCACTGGCTGTGTTCACACACAGGGGGTTATTTTGATACGGTTGTTTCAAAACAACTTGTATCGAAATAACACCTTATTTTGAAATAACTTAATTCGAATTAACAGTTTGTTAATTCGAATTAAGGAAAAAAGCTCAAAGTGAAATAGCAGGTTCAGGCAACAGTTATTTCAAAACAAGTCACCATTGTTTTGAAACAACACGTTCGCACGGCGTTGTTTCGAAACAAGTTGTTTCAAAACAACATTGTTTCGTCCCCGCATGGGGTTTAACTTGTTTTGAAACAACGCTGTTGTTTCGAAACAATGGTTCCCGTTGTTTCGCAACAACCGTGCGTCGTGTGAACAGGGTATTTATTATTTCGAAACAACCTCTGTTGTTTCAAAATAAGAGTGCTGTGTGAACACCGCCACTATGGCCTCCATGTGTCGCTAAGCCAGGTGGGGAAAAAAATGATGAAGGGATCTAGCAGTGTGGTCCTGATGGGAGAGGGTTCACCTCAAGGCGGTAATGGGGTAACCTCGGAGACCCAAACCTTTATGGGCATCAGTCTGGAACACCTAGGACAAGATGCTTTCCTAGTTCCCCCATAGGCTGGGGCGGTCATGGATTCCACTGCCCCATAGTGCTAAGGTGAGGCTGAGGGAGGGAAATTTGCTACCTCTAAGGGTAATTCCCCTAGGATCCCTATAAGTAAACATATGGTTGATCCCTCCTTTTGGGGTAGATGTGGTCCCAGAATATCAAAAGAGGAATCACTGGAAAAGAACCCCAAGAAAATGGGAAAGGTGTGGGGGGGTAATCTTTCACCTTAAAGCCCTTCGTCCTCCAGTGGGAGGGTACAAGTGGATCCCAGGACACTGAGATCCTGCTTTAAGGTAGCGAGGCTGAGGATTCCAAGAATAGTGAAGAAATACAGCAAGTGGCTAGAGGTTGGCCTTTGCCTGCACCAAGGTTCCTTTGCCTCAGATACGAAGGGAGGTTCGAGTATGCTGGGAAATGACCAGCCCTCTTAGTTCTCTGTGTGAGGGCATGGGGCTTGAGGTTCCCAAGTGCCTCTGTAAGTTAAGAGATGAAGTGATCCAGGGTTGATGAGGATAAAACTGGAGGACATAAGTTAACATACTATATCCGGGGCAGGGTCTGGTCACAAAGTGCACAGGGACTATCATGTTCGCTCCGTCCCTTTCGATTTTCAAGAGAACCCTCTGTATCAGGGGAACCGGCAGGAAGGCATACATCAGGGGGCCTGACCAGCTTATGAGGAAGTCATAGGTGAGAGATCCCTCCTCCCGGCCCCTGAGGGAGTAGAACTGGGGACACTTGAGATTCTGCCAAGTTGCAAACAAGTCTATCTGGGGAGTACCCTATTTGTCTATCAGGAGGGAGAACACCTTGTCGTGGAGGGGCCACTCATGGTTCGCTAGCGGTTTACTGCTTAGCGAGTCCTCTAGCCCATTGTCCATTCCTGGTAAGTGGGAGGCCACTGGGGTAAGGTTGTGTTGTATGGCCAATTCCCAGAATTTGCACACCTCCTCGCAAAGTGGTGGGGAGCAGACCCTCCCCCCCTTGCCAGTTCATGTAGAACATGGCTGTGGTATTGTCCGTGAGAATCTGGACTGACCTGCCTCATATCTTCTCCAGAAAGGTCATGCAAGCTAGTCTGATGGCCCATAGTTCCTTCACGTTTATGTGGAGAGGACCATCCGTGTGGGACCAGAGGCCTTGGGTCCCCCAGAGATGTGGTGCCACTCCCCCCGAGTTCGAAGCATCCTTTATTAAGATCACTGAGGGCCTGAGGTCTTTGAAGGGGATGCCCCCCATGGCAAACCAGAGGTCCCTCCAAACCTGAAGTGTCCCCAGAGTGTCCTGAGGGACAGACAGTACCTTGTTTAGGGAAGCCCTCCATATGTGGAACCCTGTGGAGGGCCAGACCTGGAAGGGCTTCATCCTCAGGCGTGCCATCTGGATCACTGAGGTGGAGGCTGCCATATGGCCGAGGAGCTGCAGTCACCAACGGGCCGTGGTCATGGGGAACATTTGCAGCTCTGTAATGATGGTGCAAATGGACCGAAATCTAGATAGAGGTAGGAATGCTGACCCCTTGCAGGCATCTAGGCATGCCCCTATGAACTCTATGTTCTGAGATGGGCAGAGTTTTGGCTTTTTTTGGTTTATGTGGAGGCCCAGATAGTCGCAGAGCCTCACTACCGCTCTGACATGGAGCTCTACTTGGGAACTCGATTTCCCAACTATTAACCAGTCATCTAGATAGGGACAAATTCTTATACCTTGTTTGCGCAGGTATGCCGCGACCGCTGCCATGCATTTAGTGAAGATCCTGAGAGCCAGGGAGAGCCCAAAGGGGAGACAGGTGAACTGGTAGTGGCTTTTTGCCACTTGAATCTTAGGAACTGCCTGTGGTGGGGCCACATGGCTATGTGGAAGTAGGCATCTTTTAGATCAAGGGCCATGAACCAATCCCCGGGAGACACAGATGGGAAGATCTGTGATAGGGAAACCATGCGGAACTTTATTTTCCTTATGTGCTTGTTTAAGGTTCTGAGATTCTAAAATGGGTCGAAGATCCCCACTGGATTTTGGGACCAGGAAGTATTGGGAGTAAAACCCCTTTCCCTACTTCCTGCTTGGGAACCCTTTCTATGGCTCTGAGGGAGAGGAGTTTCTGGCATTTGATTTGAAGAAGGTGGGACAGTTCCCAGTTTCTGTGAGCTGGACAAGGGGGCGGTTTTGTGTCCCAAGGAATCAAAAGGAACTGAATACGATACCTCTCCACAACCATCTCAAGGACCCACTGGTCAGATGTGATGTTGGACCAGTGGCGTGTGAAGTGGTGTAAGTGGTTGGGGACCGGTCGGGTTGTGGGTTCCTGTCAATAGCACTGTTTCTTCCCTGACAAGCGTTTGGAGACCTGCCCACACCTAGCCCATTGCGGGGCATGGGACTTCTCACTCTTGCTTGAATGGACATTGTCCTTCTCCATGTCCCCAAGATGGTGCTGGGGAAAATGGAGGGACCTCAGAAATGAACTCTGCAGTTGAATTTGTTGTTTTAACTGCTGAAGTTGCTGTTGGAGGAGTTGATGGGGTTTTAGAGAGTGTCTGTTAGGCTGTGGGTTGTAAATCCCCAGCAACCAGAGCATGGATCTCGGGTCTTTCATGCCATGAGCTTCGCGTCCATGGACTTGGTGAAGAGGTCAGGGCCTTTGAATGGAAGGTCCTGAAGAGTAAGCTGCAGCTGTGGTGGTAGGCCCGAGACCTGGAGCCAGGCCGAGTGACGCATTACCACAGCCAATGCCATCATATGAGCGGCTGTGTCAACGGCATCCCAGATGGCCATGAGACCACCTCTGGATGCCATTTCCCCTTCTTCGAGCATTGTGTCAAAGTCCCTAAGGCGATCCTTCAGGATAATGCCGCGGAAGCCTTGCATCGCATTCCAGAGGTTAAAGATATACCTTGTCATAAGGGCCGAGTGGTTTGCTATGTGCTGCTGCAGAGTAAATTTTCCTGCCAAGGAGGTCGTTTTCTTGCCTCCTTAGTTTTAGGGGTGGAACCCAGTTGACCCTGTCTCTCTTTCTGGTTCACAGCATCAACGACCAGCAACCCCAGAGTGGGCTGCTGGAAAAGGAAGAAGACCTTGTCCCGAGGAACAAGGTACTTCCAGTCCACGACCCTTGATACTGGAGGAATCAAGGATGGGGTTTGTCAACGGGCCTTTACAATGCTATATACTGCTTCCTGAAGCGGGACAGATGCCTTAGCGGGTGGGGCCCTACGGCTGATGTCAAAGAGGGGGCTAGTTTCCTCTTGGACAACCCCAAACTCCAGGTTCAGTTTTGCTGCCATGAGGCGTAGCAACTCCTGGTGGGGGCGCGAGTCCTTGTTACAGTCAATCAGTCTCTCAAAGGTATACTCATCGGGTGAGGAGGAAGAGTGAGCCCACGATCTACTGCGACGTGTAGAGTCTGTATTGGGCTCATTTTCTGAGAAGTCCGAGTCCATGATCTGCAAGGGAGACTGGATGGAGCGGTGCTGTGAGACCCAGGTATTGTCAGCTGCCATGTCCAGCCAATCACATGGCCAATCATTAAGGGATGCTCTGGCCTCCAGACAGCATGGAGGAGAATGGCCTCGACTAGGTTACGGTGCGGTACCGGAAGGGGAAGGCTCCACTGGCCCAGACGGTCCCAATGATCTCTTCTTGTGTCGAGCTGTGGGCAACGGGGAGTGCTTGCAGTGCCGTTTCCCTAAATGTTCTCTGACCCTTGGTACCATTTTGGGTGAAGGAGAAGAGCAGACCGAGGCGGGGGGTGAAGTGGGCGTGGGATGGGGCTGTTCTGGAAAAAAATATGCCCAGAAATGGGTTCAGGTATGTGTTGCAAAAACTGCCCCTCGAGCTTCTATCAACTTGCGCTTTGTATAGCCTGGTGGAATAAACACTAGGAGACAGGTTTCCAAGACAAACACAGTTTATTAAACAAACCCCCACCCCAGTTACAGTAACAGGTAAGATCTCTTTACACCCCTGATCAAACACATCCACCCAGTAGGACAATGCCCAAACCCTGAAACCTAAACTAAGAGAACAGGAAAAGGAAACTAAGAGGACCTATACACCCAGCTGCCTGGACTTCCCTTATGGTCTTTCTTCACCCTGCCATGGGGTGTTGGCCCATGACTCCCATGCAGTCTTCAGCTCAAGGCACAGGCCGAGTCCCACCACTGCAAGGAGCCACACAGGGCTCGAGTTGATCAGTGGCTCTCAGGCAGTGCCAAGCTCCCGATCCTCTGACTGTCTGCTTCTGGGTCCAGGTCCGGCATCCTCCAAGCGTGGACCATCTACTTCTGGACCGCTTCTGGTCTAGTCCCACAACTAGAGTCCATTCACCCTAAGCAAAGTCCAGTGATCCCAGCCTCCCAGGGTTGAGCAAGGCACTGAGACACAGTCCTAGGCTCTAAACCCGAGGCTTCCAGGACGGATCCCGCTTCAGAGTCTCTCCTGAGCCAGTCCACTGAGTTCCCACAATGATTCCTCCTCTATCTACACTTGGGGCTTCCAGGTACCCAAGCCAGAATTCTCGATTAGGAAAAGTCTCACTCAGTTCTCTTACTTCGCTTCTTGCAGTTGAGGGCTTCCAGGTGCCTCAGCCCAAGTCCCAGCAATGGAGCAAGGTCCACACACTGCTTGAAAGTGTCCTTTTCAGTGGCAGGTGCACAATCCAAACTAGCCAACCTGCCCCAGCATGTTCAGCTCTGCCAGCAATCCCCACAGGCTACTCAGCAAGAGCCACCTTGTGTGTGCACTGGTCTCCTGGTCTTCAGGCTCTTGCAGCCCTAATCCAACTGAAGCACCCAAGGAAGAACGAAGACCTCTCCCCACAGCAGGCAAGCCATAATAAACTCTGTGGCTCATTCAAACAGCTCAATCAGCGAGAATTGCATTCTTCTGGTGTGGAGGGTCTACCAATCACCCAGCAGAGTGCACAGAAAGGTCCAGTAAAAAACAACCTTCCCCCAGTCACATTCAAAACCTTATGGAAGGTTCTCACAGCCCTTCTGTCTCTCCAATCAAGTGGCAGCCCTGAGAGAAAGTTCTTGGGCTGCCAGGCAGACTCTGTTCCTGGCTGCCAGGCAGACTCTAAATCTTGGCTGCCTGCCAATGTAACATAACTGTTACATTACTGGATTGCGCAGTCTTGCTGTTTACATAACCAAGCCTGCAGCGGCTTAATACTACTTAATAACAACTTACCATTATAGCAAGCAAAAATAAGGGGTATAACAGAAATTTACCCCAACAGGGCCACTGAAGCCTGGGGGCACGGCACTGATGGGTCCTTTGAGGAACGTGGAGAGGAGGCCGGGGAGCAGTCTTCAGTGCTGGATTGCGTTACTGGCAGTGGACTGGGCGGTACCGGGTTGGTAGGCAGTACCACTTCCTGTGCTGACTGGGCTCCTCGTACCATGGTCGTCATTAATCTGGGTGTCGGGATATGGTGGTGATTTTTATCTATAGTCTTACGGATCCATTTATTGTTTCTTATTTTCTGTCAATCTTCATATAGTCAAATTAATTACTTCTCATTTGTAATAGTACCCCAATATTTGTATCTTATCCCTGCCAATCTTTGTTTCATTTTGATTGCTTCACATTGGTGGTCTTATCTTGGCATTTGCAGCTTTGTCACATTGGTCCTGTCAATCTCCATTTGGTTTCATTCCATATTCCATATTGTAAATGTAGAAACTCCATTTTGTAACCATTGTACCCCATCTTATGTAAGACTGAATAGGCTATAAGGTGTGGATGGAGGGTGGATGTGTGTGTGAACTAGCCCCAAGCTGCCAGCTTGTTCTGATCAACTAGGTGTGAACCAGCCTCAAGCTGTCAGCTCACTCAGCTGAAGTGAGAAGCCCACCTTAACTGCTGAAGAATGTGAACACACCCCTAAAAACAAAGGAATATAGGATCCACCCCAAAAGCAGACACCCAAGAAAACAAGCTGAGGGTCACATCCACAACTGCCTGGTGACTAATGGTCCCAGAGCACCTGGAGTGGTGTGACAAAGCTATAAAGACTGGGTAAGATCCAAAAGCAAAAGGGAGGGAACTGTTCTGCATACCACCTGGAAGAAAGGAGCCTCAGTGTGCACCTGATGAAGACCCTGCTCCTCCTCTTGTCCAGCTTCCCTGGCCAGGCAGCTGCCATGAACCCCAGCAACAGACACTGACACAGACTCCAGCAGCAGCACCATCAGGACTGATAATGACACAGACTGCAGACCATTGTGTGGTATGCTTGGGCACCTGGATGAGTGTGTGTGTGTGTGTGTGTGTGTGTATGGGCATAGGGATAAGCTAGTTATTAACTTTCTCTTTATTTGTAATAAACATGGCATATTGCCTTCTCCCCCTAAAAAGATCTCAGATACTCATTTGGCATAACATTTTGGTGGAGAATGCAAAAGGGGGAGCATAGGAATATC
This sequence comes from Podocnemis expansa, assembly GCA_007922195.1. Classification (NCBI taxonomy): domain Eukaryota; kingdom Metazoa; phylum Chordata; order Testudines; family Podocnemididae; genus Podocnemis; species Podocnemis expansa. The sequence continues at coordinate 11,622,714 of ML682024.1, read as the reverse complement.
CCACAATTATTGTAAAATTGGTGTGGACACCACAAGCTTTATTAAGCTTGGCAGTATAGAGGAAGATCTGAAAAAATTGTGTGTGTTTGTTTTTCTTTCTTTCTTTGTGGTTAACCAGGCAGGCTCTGAAGGATATAGGAGTTGCCACCCTAACTTGGAAGGATATAGGAGTGTATAATCAGAATAACCAGACTGCTTATGGGAGTTTGTCCACCTAACCTCTGAAGGACATAGGAGTTTAGGGTTCTGTGTTATTACTGATATTAAAATAACTTTGTTGCAACTAGGTTAAGCAGGCAGACTCTGAAGGATATAGGAGTTTGCCGACCTGACTCTGAAGGATATACTTGTCTAGGTTTATTAAATATGTTATTTAGAGTGTAACTGCTGCAGAGCATAGAAACTGTAAGTTGCCACTGGGTGCAGTTCTGAATTAACCAGGCAGGCTCTGAAGGGTATAGGAGCTGCCTCATTTTTAGAGTGTAATTGCTGCAGAGCATAAGAAACTGTAAGTTGCCACTGGGTGCAGTTCAAAATATTGGTAAGCTACCTCCGGCTGTAGGGAGAGCCAGAATTAGGGCCAGGTTTAGGATACTGGCCATATTGAGTGTGACAAGGGTTAAGGCACAGTCCCTGGGGGACAGCAGTGCCACTATAGTTTAACCCAGGATAGGGGCTGGGATGTGGGTCCAGATGGTCTGGTTCACAGAGCCCCACTTCTTGATTTGTTGTTACTGTCTACTTTTCTTGACTTGGATCTTCCTCTGCTACTGCCTCTTTCTCTGTCTTTCTTCTTTCCTCCCCCAACTCTCCTTACACCTCTGAAGGAAACTTTAAATAGACTGTAAGTGTAAACTAAGAAAGTGATAATCTAAGAAAGAATTTGCTACCCCTTAGGGGTAGAAAATTGTTTTTTGCCTTTCAGACCCTCAAGAGAAATTGGTGCCAGCAAAACACCTAAAGAAAAATCCATGGATCTGCTGTTGCAACAGAAACTGTGTTTTGTGTTTATGTTTTGTATTGTTTGTCTTGTTACTACCATTATTGTGTATTATATTGTGTTTACAAAAAAAAAAAGTAATTTTGGGAATAAGTGTTTTAATGGAAGTAATAGTGCTGTTTAACTTTGCTAACTGTTTTCCGTAGAAAATGCCTCCTGTGACACCAGCCTGGGAGCCTTTGGAAACTTCAGCAGGCCCTAAGCAAACCAGTGAGGGCTAATGTGATGAGTATGCTAACCCCCATGTGGGTGGGGTGCTCAAAGCACAGTTAAAAGCTCAACAGTCTCCTCCCAGGGGAAAATAAAAGGAAGAAAAGGGACCCAGGCCTAACTAGGCCTGAGTAGAGGTTTAATTGAGTTATCTCAAATGTTTTAATGATATCTCCTGCAAAGGGAGGGGAAAGGTTGTTCTGTTTTGTGTTTCAAGTTAACAACTCTGTGAATACTGAAAGATCTTAAACCACCTATAGCAAGAAGTCAAAAAAAAAAACAAAAACAAAAAACATGGTCTTTCTTTTATCTTCTTGAGAACTACATGCATAAACTAGATTATAACCCTTTCAAAAACATTTATTTTTGTAGTTTTGTGGTGATTAGCAAATGCAATTGTAAATTTCAAGTGCGTAAACTTAAATATGAGCAGTTTAAAGGGTATGTTTGCTTTTTATTCTGCTGTGAAGCCCATACCATTTAAAATGAATGTCACTGTTTTACAGATGCTGCTTGTACATCTAATTGCAAAACCAGTTGCACTACCAAACAGGAGGGCTGCAGAGTTATGGTTATGCCTCATGATGCCAGAATTGGTATTTGCAAATTGGCCAAGGATATAAAACATAATTGGTAAAAAATCATTGCTGAGATTGTTCCTCCACCAGCATGAAAATATTACATTTGGCCTTGCACACCATGTTTGTGATTTTGGAGGTTCCAAATAAGAGTGGTCCTCTTTACCAGCTAACAGCATGCTAGATCTGGTGCAAAGGCTGGCTACTACAAGTTTCCCAACAGAAAAGTCAGTGGCTTCTGCCCCCATCATTCTGTCCTTGAAGGAAAATATCTAAATATTAAATTTGTCACCCCTCTCTTAAATGGGAGTTAGGGGAGATGACTGCTTATCAGTTGCTGGTCTGGTGTGCTGGGTATGTGATGCCAGCAAGAAGATCATTTGCCCGGTCTCAGATGAGAGCCTTGAGCTTTCGTTGGATTACAGCTCAGATGCATCCAGAATAAATGTGACAGCAGTTAAGTAAAGGCTCCATGACCTTTTAAGAAGGGGAACTGTATGGGAAAACTTTAATCATATTTGTTGCCAACAACACTCCAGATCAGTAGGCTTTTCTGCAGGCCTGTGCAGCTACGGCATAACAAAGCCAGGGGAGAATGGGAGCCTCTTGCTCAACATTTGCCTGACTCTGCACTCCTCCCTGATGCTCTGCTAAATGTGCAGCCAGCTATAGTTAAGACAAACACCAATAAGCTAATTTATGTTGTTCTCATGGAATGATCATCCATAGCCACAACTACATTGTGTGCAAAGGTCCACCCATCCATAATTATTTCACTACAAAGCTGTTTGTGCCCTAAACTACTGTACTGTATCTGCTGTTGGATAAAAGTAAGATGTGACTCATTCAATACATCTGATTTGAAAGGTCAAAAGGGGGATAATGTGGGGCACAGACAGATAATGAATTACATTTACCTTTGAAGTATATGTTAGTTAATGTTCTGTATATGTGTTTCAGTGTCATAAGTAAAGTAATTCTGTAACCCTGTGTAACAGACATTATAACCAATGTTCAACAAGACTCCATATTGTCAGTTTGGAGCGTCTGCTTAAACAGTGAATTCCATTTTGTATACTTGATGAAATCTGGTTTAGGCGTATGCTGTATATGTTCTTTTAAATGTGTGAACAAGGTGTGTGAATGAAGGGTGTGTGTGTGAAGAGGCCAGTCTCAACTGCCAGCCTGTCCTGATGAACCATAAGTACCATCTAACTGGCTAAACAATGCGGACATCTCATTAAAGCAAACAGAAGGAACCACCCCAGAAAGAAAAGAACAAAATATAATCAAGTCTGCAAGCAACTGGTGACCAATGATCTCACAGGAACCTCGAGGCTACATGACACAGCAAGTCCCATAGACTTACAGGAAGGCATGCAAGTATAAAAGATGGGTGAGAACATGAAAACTTTGGGGCCTCATTCTGCAACTGTCATCTTGAAGCATCGGATCATGACTGACAGAGGCCTGGCTCCCTCCTTGTGCTCAGCCTAGTTGGCCACTAGGTTGGCTCAAGCAACACATGAAAAGACTGGTAATTACATCACACCAGCTTGCAGAACTTCGTGTGTGTGTGTGTCTGTGTGAGTGCTTTTTGCTATCCTTACTTATTTACAATAAATGTGGCATATTGCCTTATCCCCCTGAATAAGATCCTGCTAGGCTTTGCTTTTTATTCGGGGGTACTCTCCTGAGTGCCCTTTTTGGTATAACATGGGTTTCTTCTGCGGTGCTGGAACTGGTTCCGGGGACCACGCCCACACCATCGCAGAGTCCTGTGGCATCAATGGTGCCATTGGCGGTGCCACTTGCAGTTCGCTGCTGGATTGGTTCAGTGACCAAAGTGCTTGGTGACCTGACAATACCGACCGGGGCATTGACCGAGACTTTGAGCTTGGCACCAAGAAGCGGTCCCGGTGTTCCAGTGCCTGGACCAATCAGTGAGGTGGAGGAGCACTCACAACTAGGGCAGCATCAGAGGCTTGCACGCTGCTCCCAGCTAGGGATTGGAGGTGCAGCTCTCTATTCTTGTGAATCCTTGTTTTGAAGGACTGACAGATAAGGCAGCTCTCGGCAAGATGGGACTTACCTAGGCATGCGAGACATCTATCGTGTGGATCATTGAGCAGGAAAGCTTTATAGCATCCTAAGCCCGGTTTGAAACTAGGCACTTTAATTTTGCGGTAGAAGACAGGCACTTGCTTGTGCAAGTTTCTTGGCTAATCCGAAACCGTTGCCGAGGGTGGAAAAAACAACTAGGAGGGTCAGGGTCACGGTCACCTATATAGCCGCAGTCATGATGCAGAGGGGGCATTGGCCACATGCCCTGACCTGACAGGCTAATGCTGAAGACTTGCCGAGCTACTGTGTGCTGCAGCACATAGACAACTGTAATTGAATGCTGTGAGCAGTGCTCAAAGGAGAATTACTATTATCTTTGTACTCTTGAACTTCTAAATATTCTTGGGGCCACGTGTTCCTTCATTCTAAGGTTTCTCTTGGCTCTTATGGTGTACTCAGCTTATGTTAGCGAAGAAGAGTTATGGTAGAGAAAAATGAAAATGACCTAAGACGAAAAAAAATCAAGAAGGCAGTGTTGGCTGAACTAAGGTCGGTTGTTTTGTTTTTAAAGGGAAGCTGTATAAAGGAAGAGTACTTAGTGAAAATTATGACACAAATATTTCAATTTAATGATAGTTTTTTTGAGAAAAATTCTAATGAAATTGGAGACATGGGTAACAAGAATATAGAAGAGGGTTATAGTTGATGCTAAAATAATTTGTTAAAGAGGGGATATTCAACCTCCAAGGATCAATTCAATTTGTACCTATTGGAGGTTGTTTGAGATTACCTCACATCTGTGTTCTGATGTGTTGCTGACATCTTTCTGTTGTACAACTGCTTCTCGGCCATGGCACAGACAGGACACTGGAGTTATCTTTATATCTAATAAGTAATATATTTTAATTACTTTTTGTTTGAGAGGGCCCTCACACTTCTTTGAAAATCACTGTATATAACACTAAATATTAAGTATGATTTACACTGACAAAGCTAAAATAGAGTGAGTACTTTGTGTGTAGGAACATGACATTTTGTATTTTTTCCAGTATTGAAGGCAGTTCTTCTTCCTCTCTTCTCCTTCATTTCCTCCCAAAAATTAGAGCTCTTCTTTATTGCTAAATGTTAAATAAAAGTAACTTCAAAGTGATGATATACTTCAACAAAACCTTCATTCTGCAATGTGTCATCAGCCAATTATTTTTCAGTAAAGATCTAAAAGCTGTATGTTTCAAAGAGTGAACTGTCATTAAAACACATAATATATTGTTAAAATGTATACGTAAATTGTTTGTTCACATCAGCAATCATTTTTGTTATTAAAAATCAATATGCATCTCTAGTCTGTTATTCAGCTTCTTAACTAGCAGGCAACACCCCTTGTGGCTCTCAATCAGCTGGTTATTGTAGGATTTTTTTTTTTTTCCAAACAGGATCTTCTTATCTTTTGGGTTGCCAACCCCTGCAGTCAGATCACCACACACCCAGCCCAGATGAGACCCTTAAAAAACTCTGATAGCCAGTGATTCCTTGTGATGCAATCTTGCAGAAATCATCCCTGGGATCCCCTCTCACCACAGCCGGTCTGGAATTTGGTGCTGCAGAGTCTGCCCCCTGGATCCTCACACATTAGTGCTGCCAACTCTAGATCTAGCCTTGGAAGGTCTGACCCCCTGCTACACCTAGAAGTACCATGTGGAATCCATCCTTTGGAGGGTTTCTGGGGAATTCCTCCATACTCCAAAGGGCATTGCACCGTGTTGCAGTCAAAAGTGATTCACATTCAGCATGGAAGTCAGAAGGGTTTATTAGTTCTCAAGATGACAACATGTAAAGACTTTGCTAGCAGCCTAATTGGAAGGTACAGCAGCAACCAACTGGGTAGTCCCATTCTCAGGGCACCCACCCAACCACCTCTAGGCCCATCCCCTAGCTCCTTCCCTGTTCTTTGTCCAGGGGTATTACTCACTAAAAAAAATTCAGGGTACTATCCCCAGGAAGGTGATGGGATAGGATGGGGTTGGCCATGTGAGCAGATACTCTGTCCACAGCAGGGTGGTGCGGCAAGAATGGTGCTTGGAGGCAGGCCAGCCTTGCAAGGCAGTGCACCACAGGGCCAAAGAAGCCCAAGAGTGGGATGGATTGGCATTGTGGGGTGGCATGATCCAGCAATCTTCAGGGTTGGCAGGACCCCTCTTAGCACCAGGCCCTGGGGTGCACCAGTCTGCCCCACCCTTGAGCTGGGCTGGGCCTACAGTGCACCACCCTGCAATGCCATCTACTTTGCAGTGCCAGCCCTGTCCTGCCCCATGATGGAGATAGAGTGGCTGCCTGAGTGGCCATCCCCACCCTCTGGGCAGCCTTGCCCAGTCCCCCTACCAGGGGAGATTCTGGAGGGGGCCAGGATGTGGGGCACATGCCCCCACACAAATGGCCCTGATCCAGCTGTGCATAGGGCCGATCTGGCTTCAAGTCTCCTGAAAGGGGCTGAAAACCGGGGATGGTCCAGGCTGCTTGTGGGAAGCAGCAAGGACAGTCCCCAGCTTCAAACCTCTTGTAGGAGGCTTGGAGTGGAAGACAGTCCTGCCACTTCTTAAGAAGTGGCAGCAGCCATCCACGCTTTCTGGAAGTGGCCCACAGCTGGATCAGGCCAACTCCGGCTAGCTGGGGCTGGAGATGCAGGCCCTGTGCCCTGCTGGCCCCAATGTAGTGATGCCCCTACCCCATACTGGGGGTGACAGGGGAGGGGGTGACACCATCATGGAAGCAAGGGTGGGGAGCACAGTGGGCAGCTCCTTTCACCTGAAGCACTGCCCAAAGTATTCAGGGCCAGGCCCATGGGCCAGTGCCCTGCAACGCCACTGCCTTTGTCTCTTTCCCATGCTAGGATGTCCGTTGCCATGGTCCTCACCTGTTGCAACTGGTTGGGCTGAAACAGGGGGTTCTGACCATGTCTGTCTACATGTGACTGTGGAAGGCCCATCTACACCTCTTGTGGCCTCTGCAGTGATCACACAGCTGGATCCCAAAACTGAAATACATGAATAACACATAGGAAAACAGAGGTACACACACACAACACTCAGAGAAAACTCCCAGAATATCTCCACTTCATTACACTCCCCTGCTTAAAAATCCTTCCGCTTAGAGTTCCCTATACCATAGGGATACCCAGAGCCCTCTTACAACGTCTGTCACTCAGATTCCCCCTCCTGCCACCTAGTAAAAATGCAAGAGCCAACCCCAATGGACACCCTGCGACTTAGATCCCTTCCATGTGTTGCCCTAGAAGGGCAGCTGTGGATTCTCCCCCTGCCTTGGATCTGGCCTAGTTGCTGCTACCTCTGAGGTCACAGGTCTCCTCCTTACCCAGCCCCAGAGCCTGCAGGAGGCTGCTGGGCCCCAGCACCTCATCCTGGGCTCTGAAGCAGGTGGTTCCACCAGGTGGACAGCAGCTGTATGATCTGAGTGGGGACAAGGGCCAGAGCGCAGCCTGTGTTGGAGGACAGGGATCAGACCTGCCCTGCGTACCTCATATCCACTGCTTCGTGCCTTGGTCATGCAGAACAAAAGGGTCTGTGCTCCCTTGTCCCACAACCTGTTGTGCATCCCCTCTGCAGAATAGTTACAGGTTGTAACAACCCCCCTCCCTCAGGTCAGGAGTCCCTTGTTGCCAGATTGCAATTATTAATCTTTCTTAGGGATGTGTTGTAATGAAGGAACTCTACTGGTGTTTTCCTCTAGGACTTACTGTTTCAGTGGTTGGGCCATGAAAGTGCCTGAGCCCAGCATCTGCCCTGGCTTCTCAGAAAGTTGTGTGTTTGTGAAAACAAGCCATGTGGCCTGTGGGAGCGTCAGGGTGCTGACCTATAAGTCCGATGTTTTCACCCTGGTCATGTTCTCCAACCCCTTCAACCGCAGCATCTACAACAGTGAGTTTGCCATTGAGGTCTTCACTGGCGGGAAATGCTTCCACAGCATGGAGATCCTCTACCACTATATGTACAACTGGGGGCCACCTTATCTATCCGAGTCCTATGGAAGAATAGAGTTTAGGGAAGACCAGGATGGAGAGCTGAACATGAGCAACCAGACAGTCCAGGTGAAGCCTTTTATATCCAACAGTAATAGGGCCATCATTAAAGTGTAGATTGACCCCTGCCCTCCCGACACTGCCTATCTAGCTGATCAGAAAAACCGAGGGAAATTTCCCAATGTGACAGACAAGGGAGCTGCTGATTGGAATGCTGGGAAACAGTGTTTCCTTTTCTCCCAGTCTGATTAGACAGAGACATGCTAGCTTTGCTCAGCGTAGTACATGAGAAGTGGCTGGAGTGGTGTGCATGGTGGGAAGAGCTAGGGCATGATCTTGCCTGAACTCATGGGCATGTATTCAGGATGGAAATTGAGCTGCTGCTCATGCCCACAGCATCCACATTGCTATTGTTACCGTATTAGACCAGTGGTTTTCAAACTTCTTTTCTTGGGACCCAGTTGAAAAAAATCATTTATGCATGTGACCCAACAATTACATCATTGGGCAACACATTCCAGTTTTTCAGTGGCAACAGCAGGAGATGCCATGACCAAGTACCTGAGGCTATGTCTACACCTAAAATCTAAGTTCAGACTTGCTTAGTCTGAACTTAATAGTTCAAAGTTAGTTTGAACTAAGCATATTTTTACTTTTACTTCAAACTAGCTGTGCTTTTTTTAGTTCAAACTAACTTTTTAGTTCAAAGTAGGAAAAACCATTTTATTTTCAGTAAAAGTCAAGGAGAGGTCACGGGCTTCCATGAATTTTTATTGCCCATGGCCTCTCTCTGACTTTTACTAAAAATTACCAGGACAAAATCTTAACTTTAACTTTGCTCTGCCATGTTTCTATGATGCTAGTTATACTATCATGTTATATCAATATATATCAGTATCCTCATTTAATACAACAAAGGAGTCCAGTGGCGCTTAGGCTATGTCTACACTGGCAAGTTAGTTGGAATTAAGGACACTTAATTCAAACTAACTTTTTAGCTGTCCACATCAGGCTTTCCTTAGTTCAAACTAAGGAATGCTTAGTTCGAACTAGTAACTACCAGAACTAAGTTCAAACTAAGAGCTTAGTTCAACTGTTAGTTTATGCTAAGTCCAGTGGAGATGACGATTAACCCTGAGTTTGAATTTAGTAAGTCTGAACTCAGGGCAGTTAGCTCAAACTAACTTAGTGGACTAGCTCAAACTAACTTGTCCTGATGTAGACAAAGTGAAATTGCATGAGCTTTCATGGGAGAAAATCTTACCTCATCAAGATGCTTTCAAAGCATCTGATGAAGTGGGATTTTCTCCCATGAAAGCTCCTGCAATAAATAAATTTGTTGCTCTTTAAGGGCCAAAGGACTGCTTATTTAGTTTACTGAACTAGACTAACACAGCTACCCCTTTGGAATTCACCTAATACCACTCACTCAAGTTCACTTAATACTCCTAACATTTGTATAGAAACATTTATAAAGTTTGTCAATATCTGTCTGCCTTAATGTGATGTAATTGGATGGCTCTTTTTTTGACCTTATCAATGTCCACCCTCTCAACTAAGACACAGTCCCTTTAATAACTAGAGGCGTCGCTGGCACTGGGCACCTGGGGGACATGTCCTGAATCCCAGCGCTGGTGCCCCGGATCTCTGGCCCAGTCAGGCCGGAGATCCGGGACCCAGCCACTGGCAGCCGCAGTGGCCCGTCCCCATTTGGAGATCCAGGGCCTGGCCTCCTGTGCCAACAGCAGCCCCATCCCCAGCCGGGGATCTGGGGCCCGGCCGCCTGCAGCCACGGTAGGGAATGCAGGGCCTGGCCACCTGTGCCGACAGCAGCCCCGTCCCCAGCTGGGGATGTGGGACCCCAGCACCCGCGGCCGCTTCCGGCCCCATCCCCAACCAGGGATGCGGGGCCCAGCCTCTTGTGGCTGCTTCCAGCCCCAGCCCTAGCCAGGGATCTGGGGCCTGGCTGCCCGCGGCTGTGGCAGGGAATCTGGGGCCGGCTGCCCAAGGCAGTGGCAGCCCTGTCCCCAGCTGGGGATCCAAGGCCCGGGCGCCTGAGCTGATGGCAGCCCCATCCTCGGCCGGGGATGCGGGACCCTGGCATCCGTGGCCACTTCCGTCCCTGTCCCCAGCTGGGGATGTGGGGCCCGACCTCCTGTGGCTGCTTCCAGCCCCGTCCCTAGCCAGGGATGTGGGGCCTAGCCACCCGCAGTGGTGTGGCGGCTTCTGGCTCTGTCCAAGGCCAGGGGGCGGGGCCTGGGGCCGGCGGCAGGGCCTGGAGCCATGCCCTGGGTCCCTCCCCAGACCAGCGACGTCCCTGTTAATAACTCCTCCCCTAAGCCTAACTTGCACACAAACTTCCACTTGGCTGATCTTTACAAAAACAAGAGAGGCCACCTACAAGACAGGCACACTTTGCTTCTGTACAGAGGAAAAAGGACATTAAATGATCTAAGCTCCTACATACCACAAGGAACCACAGCTGTGATACCCTTGATACACCCAGCAATATTGTAAATCTATCCAGCTATACACTCAACCCAGCAGAAGCAGCTCTTTTGTCTCAGGGACTCTCCTTCTGCCCCTCCACCCCCCCATACATGATACAGTTCTGTGGTGACCTGGAAGCCTACTTTCACCATCTCCAACTCAAGGAATATTTCTACCCCACCACCAAACAATACACTAAACCACAGACACCTTCCTTCTACCGTAACAAGAATTTTGCATGGACTCCTCCTGCTGGCTGCAACAACAGACTGGATTTTTACTTAGAGTGTTTCTGCTCATGCACACAAGCTGAGATTATCGACAAGAAGCATCACTTACCCCATAATCTCAGCGGTGCAGAATGCAATCCCATCCACAGCCTCAAAAACAACTCAGACATTATAATCAAAGAGGCTGACAAAAGAGGTGCTGTGGTCATAATGAATACAGATCACAAATGGGAAGAGGCCAGACAACTCTCTAACACCATATTCTACAAGCCATTACACTGATTCCACTGAGGAATACCAAATGCAACAATAACAGCTGCTTAAGAAACTCCCTAAGGAAGCACAGGTACATATCTACATGGACACACCCCAAGAGTACTAACCGGAGGTATTTTATCTACTACTTAAGATCCACAAATCTGGGAATTCTGGATGCCTCATCATCTCAGGCATCGGCATGCTCACAGCAGAACTGTCTGGCTATGTGGACTCTCTCTCCTCAGACCCTACACACCAGCTCTCCTAGTTATCTCCCGTGCCATGACCTACTTCCTGAAAAAAACTACAATCCATCGGTGATCTCCCAGAAAACACCATCCTAGCCACTATGGATGTAGAAGCCCTCTGTACCGACATTCCTCACAAAGATGGACTACAAGCCATCAGGAACAGTTTCCCAGATGATAACACAGCACACCTGGTAACTGAACTTTGTGACTTTGTTCTGACCCACAACGAATTCCAATTTGGGGATGATCTATACCTCTAAGTCAGTGGCACAGCTATGGGTACCCGCATGGCCCCACAGTATGCCATTACCTTTATGGCCGACCTAGAACATTGCTTCCTTGAATCTTGTCCACTATTGCCTCTCCTTTACCTGCATTACATTGATGACATTTTCATCATCTGGATCCACGGAATGAGTCTCTGGAAGAATTCCACCATGACTTCAACAATGTCCATCCCACCATCAGCTTCAGCCTGGACCAGTCGACACAAGAAATCCACTTCTTGGCACTACTGTATGTATAATAGATGGATGCATTACTACTATACTGAAAACCAACTGACTGCGATGCATACCTCCATGCCTCTAGCTTCCACCTAGGACACATTACACGATCCATCATCTATAGCCATGCTTTAAGGTACAACCAGATCTGCTCTGATCCCTCAGACAGAGACAAACACCTACAAGATCTCTACTAGGCATTCTAGAAACTACAGCACTCAGCTGGTGAAGTGAAAAAACAAATTGACAGAGCCAGATGGGTACCCAGGAGCCACCTAATACAGGACAGACCTGACACAGAAAACAACAGAACACCTGTAGTAACCCTGGAGAGGAAGTGGTTAACACCCTGCTCAGTGAGCCCTAGGGGAACCAATAGGAACAAAGTACAGGTTTTTGAATTGGAGCAGCAGCCTTACCTGTCCCTGTTTGGTAGCAGCAGAGCTCCTGGAAGGATCAAGAGGAGGCCAGAGGAAGGATCCAGTGACATTCTTGCTGAAGGTAAGCTCAAGTTTGTAAATGACTAGGTGTGAGTAGAAAAGGGAATGTTTACTTAGCTGCAGTCAGGGTATTTCTTTGTTTTTGGAGCTTTCTATGCTGAGCATATGTACCAACTCCCACTGCCCTGTAACTGCCTAAGTTAAATCCCAGAGAAGCAACTCTCTGTGTTTCTTATCTGTCTTTTTAATTAAAGATTTTACCCTTTTATAGTAAGCTCTGGTTCTGTGTCCTAAAAGGCAAGAGGTTTTGTGCGCATGTGCCTCAGACTACACAGCCAGCTACTAAAGGGGATTCTGTCCCTGTTCCAGCTGATATTCCAGCCGGGGATCAATCACTCTCCTGAGGGAGGACTAAAAGTGATTGAGGGTACCTCACAGGAAGGAATTCCAAATTGTGCCCTCCTGGGTTTTTAAGAGGTCTTTGCATTTGGGTAGTGGCATCAATACTGCTCCAAAGCAAGGAATTGGTGGCCCTGGAGAGTTTTAAGACCAGACTTTAAAGCCAGTGGGTTTTAAGGCCTGTTGGTGGACCCCAGTTTCTGCACTCAGTGTCCCAAAGTAGGCAAACAGCCTTGACAACACCATTACTTATCACCAACAGTCCTCAGCTTAAAGCTGTCCAACATCTCATCAAAAATCTACAGCTTATCCTAGAAGATGATCCCACACTCCCTCAAGCCTTGGGAGACAGGCCTATCCTTGCTTACAGACAGCCCCCCAACCTGAAGCAAATATTCACCAGCAACCGAACACCAGACAACAAGGACACCAACCTAGGAACCTATCCTTGCAACAAACCCCGTTGCCAACTCTGCTCACACATTGACTCTGGCGATACAGTCACAGGCCCCAACCACAGCAGCCACATCATCAGGGGCTCATTCACCTACACATCCACTGATGTGGTATATGCCAGTGGTTCTCAAAATTTTCTCTGCCATGGCACACCTTGCTACCTTTAATTTGAGGCACACCACCATATAGTTTCTAAATGAACTCATGAATATTCATGAGCCAATCCAGAGCTCTTTGAGTAGTTTCTCAAAAAATTTTCTGGCACACCTGCTCAGACCTGATGGCATACCTGTCTGCTGTGGCACATTGGTTGGGAAACACTGGTATATGCTATCATGTGACAACAATGCCCCTCTGCCATGTACATTGGGCAAACCAGACTGTCCTTGTTTAAAAGGATAAATGGACACAAAATGGACATCAAAAATGGCAACATCCATAAATCACTAGGGGAACAACTCAAACACCCGTGGACACTCAGTAGCAGACTTGAAAGTTGCCATACTTCAAACCAGAAACTTCAAAAACAGACTTCAGCATGAAACTGCAGAATTGGAGCTAACCTGCAAGTTTGACATAACCAAACTTGGTCTGAATAGAGACTTGGAATGGTTAACACGTTACAAAAAGTGATCCATCTGTTCACATGTTCTCTCCCTTTGATCAACTGATGTTAATTGGCTCCATGTGCTCTGAACTGACTTTGCATACACTTGCCCTCCTCTACCTTGGCATGCCTATATATACCTCTCAACTGTAGTTTCCACTTCATGCATCTGACAAAGTGGGTTGGAACCCACAAAAGTTTATCCCTCAAGAAAGTTGTTAGTCTGCAATGGGCATGGCTAAACTGCGGCTCAGGAGCCACATGTAGCTCTTGAATGAAAAAGCGTGGCTTGAAGAAGAATGTCAGCAAATCAATTTAGTAGGTAAAAGTATATGGCTATATGCCTCAGTGCAGCTCTTGAAGGTTTAATAATCAGCTCTTCTGGCTCTTGAGTTCCATAAGTTTTGGCCACTCCTGGTCTATAAGGTGCCACAGGACTCTCACTGTTTTCACTAACATGGCTACCTCTCTGGAAATTCCTTCCCCAAGCGATCTCTGCTCAAACCATGTGCTGCTCTTCACCTGTCAGCTTTCCCCCAGCTTCTCTACAACCTTAGAAGTCTGTCTAAACCCTTCAGGCCCCAGCACACCTCAGGACAGTGTAGGCAGGCAGGCCTTTTACTCAATTCATACAATTGTCTTTTCTGTTTGTGCTGTTTGATGCCCAATGTCCAGTCTGTAATTAATAAGATAATTCAGTTTGTCCCATTAATCTAACAGCTAATAAATAATCAAGGGAGCCATGAGTAACAGCTGGACACCCTGCAATGGGAGCAGGTTGGACTGATAATGTAAAATCACCAACACTTAACAGTAAGTGGTGACAGAACAAGAAGCAAAATGTGCATCGCCAAGTGGATAGGTGTTTTGGGCTCAGTGCATGGGCTTATGTTGGGAGCTTTTCAGTTGGTGTGAAGCCTCTCCAGGTGGGCTAGCCAAAAATGGCTCAGTATCAGTCAGGCTGCAGCTCGTAGGGCTCTAAGCCACCCAAGTGTTGGTTATTTGAACCCAGAGCATCCCCTGCTGTGAGGACCAGCAAATTGCTGGTGTCCTGGCATCTCACCCATGGGGAAGGGGCAAGGAAATTTGTAGAACCCAAGCCCAGAAGGGATCCTGGGATCATATAGCCAGAGTGCCTGTAGGTCACGGCTGAGAGACCTGCCCCACAGAATGGTAACAAATCTCCAGCTCACAGGCCACAGGTGAACATGCCCAAGTGCAGATGGGTGGAAAAACCATCTCTGAACTGAGCTGCAGAATAGGTTGCAGCCCCCAGCTCAGTGCACTGCCAGGGGGATGGTCCCTCAGTCCTCCACACCTGCTGCATAGTTAATATATGGTAGCCCCCATTCCTTCCACTGACAGCCAGCACCACCAGGAATACAGCCCTATCACAGGTGAGGAGACTCAGCTCCTATTTCTCCACAGAATGGGGCTCACTGGCTGAAGGCTGGGGGCCTAAGCATCCCAGAGTATTCGGGGCAGTGGGATCTTCAAGGTGGTACTGCAAGACTGGGAAGGCAGGACACAAGCACTTCTCCCTGAGGCCTGCCTCGTCAACCCAGTCCAGCCTTGCGCAAGCACCAAGCTGGGCCTGTTTTAAAACCAGAAGCTTGGGGGTTGAAGAAGCAGCAGCCAACCCCATGATAAGACAATCTAGCGAGAGGTGACTAGGCCCAGCTCACAGATTGAAGAGCAGAGATGAGACAGACACGTGATTAAATAACTGTTCTGTAATTAGTGTTAAGGAGCTGTCATGGCCCAGGGCTCCCCGACCCCACCCTACAGCAGTGATACAGAAAGGGATTTGGGGCAGGGAGAGAGTCCAAGCACAGAGTCCCATGGCTTCAGGGCATGGGAGTTCAATTGACACCACCAGGCCAGCTGCCCCCACTGCAGAACCAGATTTTGTTCACTGAGAAAGGGCCCATTCTCATCCTCTCAGCACAGCCAGCCCAAGGCAACCAGAAGGGTGTCTTGAAGCTTTTGGAGCCCAAACCACTACTCCATGCCCTGGAGTGCGAGAAGTAGGGAGGTTTGGAGACATAGTGAAGAAGCATCTGGCTCTCCCTGAGGCTGGATGAGTCCCTGATGCATGCAGGGCCCATCCCCTCCACCCCACACCTCTTTCAGGTGCAGGTGATGTGTGGCCTAACCAGAAACTTGAAATGTCCCATGACCACTTAAATAAGCACCTGGGCCCAGGCCCCCTGCCACACTGGGACAGTGTCACCCAGCCCAGCGCTACAGATGCCAACCTGCTGTGGATGGGCTGTCCTGGTGTGGATTGAGCACCCAGTAGCCAACCAGACCCCTGTAGGGCAGGGTTAGTGTTTGGAATCTATATGTACTGGGTGGGGCTGGTGCAAACCCAATGTGCCTACTATAGAGTGACACAGGGTACTTGCACCTTTGGCTGCCAACCTGCCGAGCCAGACTTTGCTTCTTAAAACAGATCAGGGCATAACCTCTGTGATACAGCCCACGGGGATCTGCTGTCAGTTGAACCCCACAGCTACCATGTGGGTGACCCTCTTGCTGGGCAAAGCCCCATGCTGCCAACTTCCCCTACCAGGTCATATGCCCTATGCACCCATTTGTGCCCCCCAAAGGCTAGAGGGCTGTGCGTGCACATGTGACAGCAGAACATCCCATTGCCAGCAATAGGGCAAGTCACTCCTCTCAACAGCAGATTTGGGGATGGTGGAGCCTCACCAACTCTCACACCCTGGCGTTCATCCACCTCTTGGCTGCCCATTGGAGGTCACCAATCCCATGGGGACAACGCCCCTTGTGAGGGAACAGCTCAACCAGCCAGCTGCCACTGCTCCCCGTCACAGCAACTGGGCTGTTGCAGGACGCGCTGCAGCTGGGTGCACCCAGCACCACGAGGATGGGACATATTTGGGCTATGACTGCATCTAGCATGATGGAGTCCTAAGCATACTCACACTGACCGCTGATGCACAGCTGCTCCACCGAGCACCCTGCCACCCACCCTATGATCCGCAAGGTACCCTGCTATGGGGAAGTCAGAGCAAGCAGCCATCTCCTCCCACCACAGCACTGGTTGGTTCATCTCTGACTCCCATAGGTTATGCAAGAATTGTAATTTGGGGAGAGGACCTGTTGTGGACTGGCCCCCTAGATATTCCCACACTAGCAGCACGCCTTTCCCCACTGAGCCCCAAAATGCAGATGTTGAAGGACTAGCCGGCTAGGCCCACACCAGCTGGTGGGAGGAATTGGCAACCCCCAAGGAATCAAGCTCATGCGGCATTCCTGGGGTGGGAAGCTGTTAACTCTGCCTCATGAACGTGGCTCCTTGTGGCTCATCTCGCACTTGGGCATCCATCAGGGAGGCTCCCAGGCACCAGTCTTCACTACAGGTAAGTGGGGAGAGAGGCACCTGGGGTGGGGGTGGGGGATGCATGTGGCAAGGAGTAAATAAAAAGCATCTGGCTCCTTTCCAACCCTGCTCTAAAGGGGAGCTGCATGGAAGGGTGGGTAGAGTGTGCAACACAGGCTGCTGGTCTGTCCCAGTTTTCATTATATTGAAGGCCAGGAAGCAAGACCTGATCAATTTTGATGGGGAAGGGTGGGGTTTCTATCCAGATCATTTTATGTTAACACCTATTTAACCCAAGCACCGAGGAGCATCAGACCCACCCTTGCACCAGTGCTCTGGTTATCCAGGGAGCCCGCTAGCCAGGTAGGGCAGATGGCACATTGGGGTAGGTCTCATACCAGTTACAGCGAAGTGGTGCTGGGCTGTTATTCATGCCATGTCATTTCAGCATGTGTGCACCTGGTGCAGACTCGGAGAGCTTGATCTGGATTGAGGGTAAGTTGTTTTCATACTGTGATAACAGGTGGTGGGAGAAGGCTCAAGCTGATCCTGTTCCCTCTCCTTCTGTCTTTGCAGAGCGACACATGCCACTAGGTCATGTAGACACCCCAGCAGCGCAGGCTGAGGGCGCTGAACAAGAGGAAGCGCTGAGGGCCGGCCCTCACCCACCTGGATTCAGCTCCTACAAGGAATCAACCCTATATCCTAAACTGGAATGGAGGGTGCTCGACTCCCCATCCCCCATTGCAGTAGAGGTGTGAGGCAGAGGATGCAGCAAGCACAAGCAGGACTGTCTCTAGGGGGGTGCAGAGCCCCCATCACCCCCACAATGGGTGGCAGGGCTGGCTGTTCCCCATCCTGGGGGTGGGGTGAGCTGGCCATAGCAGAGGCCTGGTTCCACGCTCCTGGCACCCCCCCCCCCAACCCGGCGCTGCCTTCAGCTCTGTGCTGAAGGCAGCAGGGAGGAGACAAGGGGCAGCATAGGGCACGCACTGCTGCCCACCCCTGCGGCTGTGCTACCTCCCGCCCCTTTCCCACTGCCTTTAGCATGGAACCAAAGGCAGCATGGGGGGGTGGGGGGGAGGAGCACAGATCCTGGCCTCCAGTTTGGGCCAGCTCACCCTATTCCCAGGATGGGGTACAGCTGGCTGTTGGAGGGGGAGCAGTGGTGCAGGCTCCACGCTCCCCTGCTCATGGCAGTACAGCATGGGGCCCATGGAACCGCAAGGCGATCACCCCTTTTGCGCCCCCCCAACCCCCCCAAAATGGCCCTAAGAACAAGATATCCTCAGCATGAATCTTTGGAAGCCCAGCTGCTGACCATGAAAGATCCTGCTTTCCCACCCCTAATCTAGGGGCTCACCAAGGATCCCACAGAGCTCCCACTCAAGCTCCAAGAGGAGCTGCCAGCCCTATTGTGTCAGTTCCCAACACACAAGCAGGGACCACACTGTCCAAGGACAGGAGTGCTGGCTCGTGAGAGGTCATCCTGCCTGTGCCCAGTATGTGTGTTTATCTGTCAGGAGGCTGTCATGAGGCAACAGCCCAGAGGTAGGGCTCACAAACTCCTCCCTGGCCAGGGGCACAGAGTCTGGCCCTTTGCTTAGTGTTCACCAAACTGGAGTTTCCTGGGGGAATGGCGGAGGGAGTGTGGGCAGGAGAGCACCCCATGGCTGGATCTACAGGAAGAGGGGCAGGTCTCAGGGGCCCTTTTCCTGCTGTCCTGAACTGATCTGTCTCTTTCGGGTAACCATGGCCAGCCCCCCCGGCTCCTCCCCATACACATGGAGCTAACCCCTTCCAGGAGACATGATTCTGGTGAGCCAGCCATTCCTCCCTCCACCCAAGGAGTCCCCAGGAGAAAGGCCAGTGGGTCCCAGAGCCAAGTGCTTCTTCAGAGAAGGGCAACCACCCCTTTGCAGAGCTACAGCCCACGCCCAGTCTGCACACAGCACCAAACCACAGTTTGCTTTGTCTTTGGGACTGAGCAGTTATGGGCTGCCTGAACTAGTCCTCCCAACAATCACTCCTTCACCCTGATGCCCAAGGGACTGCAGTGTACACTGGGAGAGGTAGTCTCCATGGGCCTCCCCAGGCCAAGACAGTGCCCACTTGCAGCTATCTTTCACCATGGCTCAGCTGGGATAGCCCCTGCAGGGAGCTGTATAGAGCCCGTGCTGCATGCATGCTGGAGCAGGAGTCAGGTCAGCCGTCGCGATGCACACGCTGGTGCTGCAGCAGGTTGGAGGGGTGGGCAAAACCCTTGTCGCAGACACTGCACTTGTAGGGTGTCTCACCCGTGTGCACCTTCTCGTGTACTGTCAAGTAGGCCAGGTCCTTGAAGAACTTGTCGCAGAAGCTGCACTTGTAGGGGCGCTCCTCGCTGTGCACCCGGTGATGCTGCAGCAAAAGTGAGGGCCGGGCAAAGGCCTTCTGGCACACCTCACACTTGTAGGGCCGCTCGCCCGTGTGTGAGCGCTCGTGAATCACCAGGTAGGATGACTGTTTGAAGGCCTTGCCGCAAGTCTTGCAGACAAACGGGCGCTCACCGGTGTGCACCCGCTCGTGCGAGGAGAGTGCATTAGACTGCTTAAAGCCCTTGCCGCAGATGGGGCAGACGAAGGGCCGGTCACCAGTGTGCACCCGCTCGTGCACCTTGAGGCTGTGGCCGTAGGTGAACTTCTTGCCGCAGATGCCGCAGACGTGGGGCTTGTCGTCGCAGTGCTGGCGCTGGTGCAGCAGCAGCGAGTTGGAGGTTGGGAAGTCCTTCCCGCAGTCGCCACACTTGAAGGGCTTCTCTGTGCAGTGGGTGAGCATATGGCGCTGCAGCTCGTAGGGCGTCTTGAAGCTCTTGTCGCAACAGGCGCACTGGTAGGGGCGCTCACCAGTGTGGATGCGCCGGTGCTCCTGGAGGTTGGATGAGCGCTTGAACTTCTTTCCACACATCTCACAGTGGAAAGGCCGCTCCTCTGTGTGCACCAGCCGATGGCTCTTGAAGTCTGAGTGTCGCTTGAAGGAGGCCTCGCAGAGGTCGCAGTGAAACGGCCGTTCCTCATTGTGCACCACCTCGTGGCTGAACAGCTCCCAGGCCCGCTTAAAGGTCTTCTCGCATACACCACAGGCGAAGGGCTTGTCATCCACGATCACCTCCCGGATTTCCAGCTGGGGCCCTGCCCGCCTCAGGTGTGGTGGCAGCACCACCGCCTCATCCAGTTCGCCCGCTGCGCCGCCCAGCACCAGCTTGGCTGTAGAGTAGATGCCATGCTCATCAATCAGCTGCACAAAGTCTGGCTTGGTGCGGGAGGCACCAGGCCCAGCAAGCCTGGGGGAATCAAATCTTTTTTCATCCTCCTCCTCCTCCTGCCAGTCCAGTGCCAGGCACTGCTCTTCCTCCTCTTCCAGCTTCAGCGCCTGGCACTGTTTCTCTGCCTCATCCCGCTTTGATGCTAGGCCCTGGCCCTGCCCCTCCTGCGCTGGTGCTTGGGCCTGTTCCTCCTCTCGGCTACACCGTGAGGAGGGGTAGGAAGGCCCCACATCAACAGGCCCTGCCTCCTGTCCATTCTCCAAGGGGTTTTTCTTCCTGCAGAAGTCACCGACTTGACTCCGGAGCAGCCGAAGCCTTTTGCCCTGCGACGGCCCTGGCTGCTCAGCAGTGGCTGGCTCCCTCCTGTCCTGGGCTGGGGGCTCAGTGACCTGGCTGGTTTCTGGCCTCAAGTACAACCGGTGCTTCCGCCGGAACGGCTTACGGGGCTGTGACTCGCCTGGAGCTGGGGGCTGGGGATGCTCATGGCCCAGTGGGGACACTGCCACCTCATTTTCTCCCCCATTCTGGTTCTGGCCTGTCCTATCAGTGTCATGGGGGATGGCAGGGCCATGCCCCCCTGGGCACTGGTTGGGTGGGCAAGGAGGGGGAGAGCTCCTGGCTTGCCCCGGGGAGTGCCCCACCATCACTGGATCCTGCATGTTGCCACTCTTCTCCCAGGTCCCATCCTCCTTCTCCAACCCAGCTGTCTGGACCATCTGGATGCAGTTCACTGGGGACGGGGTCCTGCTGGAAGGAGGAGCCGGATCATCCTCCATGCCCGTGAATGCCAGTCCCTGTCCCAGGCAGGATCCTCTGCAGGAGACCAGAAGGGAGAGTTAAGAGCCTGGTAGCCTTAGAGCCTTCCCCACCAGCCTGCCTTTCCTTCTGCTCCTGTCACCTTCCCTGCCCAATTCGCAGGCACATATCCCAGCGAGAAAGAGGCTTTCCACAGCTCACCCACAGCAGCTACTGGGCTAATCAGCTTACTAGAGGAAGGGAGGGAACAGGGGCAGTCCTGCACCAGATGGATGGAAGGGAGGGAGGCACATGGGGAATGGGGGAGTGCATGGGGAATGAAGGCCTGGTTCTCCCCCTGAATCCCACATTGACCGTTACCCCAAGCCTAAGCCATTCTCAGACATGAAACTCAGGGTGGCTCTGAGCATCTACTAACCCCCATGATGTGGTGTGGCAGCTCAGACATGGGCACAACTGTACTAGGGACTTAAGGGTATAAACCAAACTTGAATGGGTAAGAGCCACGAGAGCACACAGATGGGGAGCTGGAGGAGACACAGTGCCTAGGCTCTCCCATGACTACATTGGGCCAGTGCAGATAGGACAGGATGTTCATAGCTCACCCACCCTGAAGGAGAGATAAAAGCTGTCCAATTCTCTGTGCAGTCTAGGGTCTGACACCACTCGTCCTGTACTTGTTGGCTCAGGGGCTTGTGTTTCTCTGGAGGCACAAACCTTGCTGGAAAGTTCTGGGAGATGCACAAGCAGGAAATGTTCCTGCCAAAACATTTCAGGCCCAGGCTCAATTCATACAGCACCAGGCACGGCAGCATGGACCCATGTCAGTCTAGAGGGATGGGGCCCATAGCCCAACCATTGCTACAGCAGGCTCCTCAGCAGCCCCAGGACAGACAACGAGGGCCTGTCTCCATGCAGAGTTGTACCAGCTTAACAATAAGAGCATAACAACAGCCACACTGGGGCAGAGCAATGGTCCATCCAGTCAAGTATCCTGATGGCCAGCACCAGGTGCTTTGCAGGGAATGAAGGGAAGTGGGCAATTTACTAGTGGTTTGCCCTGGCTGCCCAGTCCCAGCTTCTGGTAGTCAGAGCATTGGGCAGGTTTCTGGGTGTTTTGAACAGGGGTCAGATTGGTAACGGCCAGGGTCCCTTTTGGCAGAGGGTCAATGACTCGGGCACGCACACATTGGGTTTCCCTGCCCCCATGCCATAGGGTGAATACAGATGGCCTCCCCCATCCCCCCCTGCTCCTCACACACAATGGTTTTCTTCATAGTGGTGTCCTTCCACTCCCCTCATAAACTCTTCAGTCTACAATCTCATCCCCTCCCCTGCAGGGTGCAAAGAAATGTTCCCTCCCCTTCTCCCCCACACAATGGTCTCCCCCATCCCCTACAATTGTTTTCTCCCCTGCTCCCCCAACAGTCTCTCCTTCTGCAACCTCATCCTCAAAGGCTTCCCACTATGGTCCCCCCCATCTGCAACCTCATCCTCCCTCAAGTTGCACATAATGGTCTCTTCCATCCCCTCGTGTGCCCAAACAATGGCCTCTCCCACTCTGCCCTCCCCCCACAGCGTGCATATAATAGTCTCCTCCATCCTCCCCCCACACAATGGTTCCCCTCATCCCCAGTCTCATCCTCACCCCTTCACAAGGCGCACACAACGGTCTCCCCCATCTCCCCAGGGCGCACAAATGATCTCGCCCGCCGCACAGTGTGCATGAGGCACGGAGCGGACGGGCCCATTCTCTCCCGGGGGGGGGAGGGTGTTTGTCCCCGGGCGGGGGAACTCACCCAGCCAACAGCCCCGTTCCCTGCTCCCCTCTACCCTTCACATCCGGCCGGTGTCTCAGCCAAACGTCTCCCCCGCCCCGGCTAGCGTCCCACGAGCCCTTCCCTCCGGCAACACTTCCGGCCCGCCAGAGCCGCCATCTTCCACGTGACTAGGGGCAGCTGCTCTTCCGGCGCCAAGCAGCTGGGCGGGGCTCCGCTTCTCCGGTCTGCTCTACGCGTGCGCGCGGCGGCCCCCAAGCCGGAGGGAAGGGCCTCGGATTTGCACATGCGCACTGAGCGTCCCGTCTGAGTCGGGCGCGGTGCAGGTGACCCCTCGAGCGAGGTGAGGTGCAGGGCGACCAATCGCTAACCGATGATGAGCTGAGGAGGATGATCGATGAGTAATGTCTGGTTCTGAGGAGCAACCGGCCCTAGTAACCGATTCCCAACGGCTGCCACTCGCCAACGGCCAGTCCTAATAATCAATAACCGATCACCAATTTGGCGACAGTAACCAGTAGCTTACCAATAAGCTGCTGTCCATTACAGCAACGGGGAGTCACCAGCAGTAGTAAGTGAGAGCTGTCCCTAATCAACTTTCTGTGGCAGCAACAGCAAATAGCCGCCAATAATCGATTAGTCACTATGAAAGCAATCAGCAATTGATGGTAATCGCTAATGAACTAAAATAATCGATCAAATCATAGGGCTGGAAGGGCCCTCATGAGATCATTGAGTCTAACCCCCTGGGAATTGAACCCAGGACCTTCTGCATGTTAAGCAGAGGTGCTAGCTACTACACTATCTGCCTCATCATCATGATTAGCAAGTGATGGTTGTAAGGTGTAATCAGGAAATCAGTAATAATCAATTGCAATAACCAGGAATCAGTGTTATAGCAATCAGCAGTCAGTCTTCTCAAGCAATGGTGAACCACTAGTGAGTCATTTATTTTCATCAGCAGCAATCAATAATTAGTTATTAGAATAGCAGAGATCAATAGAAATCATCAGCAGTAAGTAAGGAAGAAATTCAGTCACATCATTTAATTACTGATCAAAAAAAAATTTCTAGTGTTAGTCTTTAAAAGTGCTACCGAACTCCTTCTTTGTTTTGGTTGTAACCCAAAAGCAGAATCTGTCCCGTCTGTCAGTGTAAACATAGAAAGACAGAGGATTCATGTAATGGGAGGTGTAGGTCAGGTCTGAGGGACATTTTCAGAGCTGTGCAGGTAGGAGAGCATAGGGCTGAGGTAGCGGGGGGCGGCTAGTTGGGAGTGAGAGGCATTGGCAGAGCTGTGGGGAGGCCCAGGGCTGATGGGACAGAGAGAGCCAGCCCTGTGCAGCAGATTTCCTGCCAGTGGGGCAAGTGTGGGTGTCAGGATTGGTCTGAAGTTAGGTGGTCCTTTCTGATCCTCAGGCAGCCCTTGTCTAGGGTTATGGACGTTGCTAGAGAGGGATCTCGGTGACTTGGTGTGCTGAGCCCAAGCAAACAATGTATGATTTAAAATGGTAAATGTATCCATCTGGGAACAAAGAATGCAGGCCATGCTTATAGGATGGGTGACTTTGTCTTGGGAAGCAGTGACTGACAGAGGTGGAGTTTATAAGAGGAAGGGGGAGACATTCAGCAAAAAAACCAATGACAACAACCAAGGAGTCACATGGTACTTAAAGACTAACAGATTTAAGTCTTTAAGTGCCACATGACTCCTTGTGGTGGTGTGTTTTTTTTTTTTTTGGTTTTTTTTTTGCTGGACTAGACTAACACAGCTGCCCCTTTGGAAAAGGGGGAGACATTACCTTCCCCTTACTGGCCATTCTCTACATCCCCCCTGAGGCAGGAGCAGGCCCTGCTGGGATCCAGTGTCTTTCTTTCAAATGAACAAAGAGCAATTGTGAAGAATGTGGTGTGTTCAAGGGAAGTGCTACAGGAGGACAGGGGAACAAGTGAGGTGTGAGAATAATGCTGTGTAATAACACTGGGGAGAAAGCCAGACAAAAGGTGGATAGGTCTGTTGCTAGAGAATATACTCAGCCATTTTATTTTTTTCCCCGCAATTGCTTTTAATTTGTTTTTCTACAAAAGTTATTACTTGTGCATGATGTAGAAAATGTGGCATGAACATCTAACATTCATGTATGAGAGCCTGAGCCATAAGGCCCAATATTATAGAGTAGGTCAAGGCCTGACTGCTGTTTTAAAGCAAAGGTAGCAAAAGTCATGCAAGTTCACAGAAGCTGGAAAGACCACAGCTGGTGTTATAAAACCATGCATTTTTACAGAAGTGCTAGGACTAGGCATAGTATATTCAATAAGCACAGGCTGAGGAATTGGTACCAGAGCAGCTGGATACCAGGAGTAGTACAAGTATGCTTATCAAAGATAATGAGGACATACTGACCCCTTCTAAGGTCAGAACAACACTGGGAGATGTCTTAATATGATAGATAGAGGTGTTTGACCCAAGCATCCAGTACAAGGTAAAGAGTAGTATCTTACCATGTTAGTGGGTGATGTCTTGCTACATCAGGGAGTGGCAACTACATGTCAGAGAGGCAATACTCAAACTTGTTTGTAGCAATGTGTAAAAGAGGATCTTAGTTCAGTGGTTCTCAACCTTTTGCAGTCATGACACACTTGGTGGCTTATCACGACCCTACAGGACACATCAGGCTCCTCTCAGGCCAAATCCAGCCATCTTGCCAGCTCTCCAGGACACACTTATCACTGTGTGGAGGCAGTAATGTGTCCCGAAACAGTGGTTGAGGGAACACGGTCTTAGAGGAAGCATTTTTTCCTGGCTAATTGAGGAACAGAAAGTCCTGCTGTTTACTGAGCTGGTACCGTTGTCACAAGCATCCTTGTATTAAGTCTATTTGTGGTATGTATGAGATGCTTTTTATCATGCTTGACTGGTGATAGACTTAGCATGGTTCCTTCATTACTGAAATGGATCTTTGGTCTTATTGAATAATCTGTTTGTGGTGTGGTGTCTCAGTTATCTGCAGAGTTGGGGCAGCAAACACACTGCGAGAACATGCATGCAGCTGACGATACAACAGTAGGGTCCTCTTCAAATAAACTTGTTATAACTGAATGTGTGATGGTATTACTGTCACCCCTTCAAAGTCAGAACAAGTTGAAAATTTAAAATTAAATCATGACTTGAGCCATGGCAACTCTGTGTCCGCATCTGGTGCCTACACACTGTAAGAAGGACATTGATAAATTGGAGAAGCTGCAGAGAAAAGCCTCCAGAATGATTAAAGGAGTAGAAAACTTGCCTTCTGGTGAAACACTGATAAGTCAATTGATTTAGCTTCACAAAGAGAAGACTAAAGGGTGATTTGAGTACAGTGTATAAATACCTACATGGGGAACAAACATTTAATAATGGACTATTCTGTCTTGTGGAGAAAGGTCTAGCAAAATCCAATGGTTGGCATCTGAAGCCAGCAAATTCAGACTGGAACGATGAGAGTAAATAACCATTGGAACAGTTTACCAAGGGTTGTGGTGGATTCTTCATCAATGCCAATTTTCAAATCAAGATTGGATGTTTTTCTAAACTATCTTCTCTAGGAATTATTTTAGGTCAGTTCTCTGGCCTGTGTTAAGTGGATGGTGGTGGGTAGGAGAGCTAGGAAGTGGGGAGAGGGACTCAAATTAGATGACCACTGTGGTCACTTTTTACCTTGGGAGCTACAGATATCTGAAAAGGCAATAGTCTCACTGAATGATCTCCTAGGGCAGCTCCAGATGGCCCATCTTATGCTGTGGCCTTGCCCTAGACTTCCCTGCTTCTGTCACAGCCCAGCCTATGGACAGCTCTCAGAGAGTATTGTCTGCTCCTCCCACTGGGATATCTTGCTGTTGGGCTCCCAGAGGAGCTCCGTTTCTGCTGGTGGATGTGCTGGTCCTTGAAGCAGGGGATAGAGTGCTTTCAGTCACCAGCTCCTCCAGGTGCACATCGCCTGCAAAGAAGGGTGGGGGGAGCATTTAACACACCATGGCCTGGTGTGCACTAGGTTCCCCTTTCCAAGAGATACAAGGACACTCTGTGGATGGGTTCCCTTCCTTCAGGGCTTTAGGGCCAGGTCATGCACACTTTGTGTCCAAGGGGCATTGCTAGACATAAATATTGGAGGGGGCCCAGCCGCCACTGACCACCAGGGCCTTGATCTGTTCTCTTCCCCCTCCTGCCTCCTGCTGGTTCCCCAAGCCCTTCCCAACCCCCCCACCGGCAGCCCCCTGAACCCTTCCCTAACTCCCCGGTCCCGTCGCTGGTCCCTGCTGCCCCTGGACTCCTCTCCCCGCTCCCATACTTGGCCTCCGGAAGGAGAGCAGAGCTGCAGCAGCGGCTGAGGTCCCTGGTTTGACCCTCCTCTGAGCATGCTCAGTGCAGAGTCAGGACAGGGCAGAAGTTTTAGAAACTCCCAGGCCCAGCCTAGGGCAGCTCCCTCCCAGCCGGAAAACTGTGTCTTCCAGCTGGGTAGAGGCGGCGGCTGTGGGTTGCCTTCTGCCTGCTGTCTGGGCAGTATTCCCTGCACAGGGGCGTGACAGTGCACCCCTGGATAGTTTTGGGGCATGCTGCTCAGGGAGCTGACCCTGAGTTTTAGGGGGACTGAGGCCCCCCGAACCTCCTCTCTTAGTGACGCCTCTGCTGGGTTCATAGGCACAAATGAAATTGGGCAGCATGGCTGGCTCAGGGCAGGGACCCTGCTGGGGTCAGTGGAGGGAGCTCTGCCTTTGTGGAAGCAGCAGCACCTTGGTGAGTGGGAGGGTGGGTGTTGGGCATGGGGTTGGGCCTAAGGGGTCCCCAGCGTGCTGTGGGGCCTGAGCAGAAGTGGCTTTTGGGGTAAGCAAAGCAGGCGTTCACTTAGGGTCCCCAGCAGTAAGGGGACCCTGTCATGGTCACCTACTTCACCTACCCTTGCTCCCATGAGGTAGCAGGGCAGGGCTGCAGACCACCAGGGCCACAAGCTGTGCTGCCCACCTGGCCTCCCTGCAGCGAGCGCTGAGCAGCAAGCCCAGACTACCACAGGTCGTGCCCCCCAAGGGGTGGAGGGGGCTGGTGCTGTGCTGCAGCATGTGGGAGCGGGGCCCTGGAGTGGCCCTCTCTGAAGAGTTTGGACAGCTTCACCCCCGCCCCCTCAGGACTGAATGGGCCTGATCCAGGGCCTGGGTGGGCTGGGGGCAAAGTGGCCCAAACACTTTGGAGCGCCCCACTCCAGGGCCCCGCCTCATCCGCCGCAGCTCAGTGCCAGCCCTCTCCGCCCACTGGGGAGGTACAGCCAGCCAGGTGTAGGCTGGGCTTGCTGCTCCACTACTGGTACAGAGAGGCCGGGCGGGCAGGCAGGCGGAGCAGCCTCCAGCCCCAACGGTCTGCAGCCCCCCCACTCCCCACCCCACCCTCCGTGGGAGTTGGGACGGGGGGACTGGGGACCCAGTGAGGGCGGCAGTGGGAGCCTATTGGGGGCCCCATAAAGGTCCTTCACCTAGGGCCCCCAACTGCCAAAGGCCGCCTCTGGGCTTGAGTGCCTCCTTTCCTCCTCTGGGCCTGTTAATTGATTGAGGTCAGCACTGACTGTGACCAGCCGTTACCTGCAGCACAGGCCCCACAGCAGCAAGCTGGGGCTCTGCACTTGGCCATGATTGCAAAAGGAAAGCACCCACCCCACTCTGGGAAGCACAGCTCCACTAATACCACACTGCAGCATGGACTGTGGCGGAACAGAGTTCCCTGCACAAAAACCAGCATCCATCCCTGCAGTACAGTGTCTGGCAGTGACATGGATGAAGGTTACCTGAACACACAACACCAGCATCTTCTCCATGACTGCACTTATTGTCTCCCCAAGGCCCAGCCCTGCATTCAGTGAGGGCAGCCTCTGTCCCAGTGCAGTGAACATCAGCCAGCCAGATAGGGTCAGATCCTTGCCCAAAGTGAGCCCCCTTTGGGGCCAGTAACGCCATCCCACAGCCAAGCTGCCTGCACACAACTCCAGCATTGTGTAAGTCCCAGTTGCCAGCACACACAGTTCTCCACTGCTGGTTATGAAGCACCTCAACTCGTCCAGCACAGCGATTTGGGCCATTCACGAGTCGGATCAGAGCCTTGCTGGGAACAACTGAATCTGCAAACGTACCAAGTAAAGAAACAGAGAAATTCTTTGGTATCTGACACGAGTTATGCTGGGGGATGTAGGGTCTTCCACTGACAGATCTAGTGTTATGTAGGACATCACACAGATAAGGATTACCTGTGTACCCCACACTGACATCTGCTCTGTGGTTGGAATGTTAGAGGTTTAAGAGTTAATTACCTGAGTGTGAAATTGCCTAGAAGGACAGGTTAAAAGAGCCCAACTCCTGAAAAATTATATCCAAATTTCTATTAGCTGTGAGTGCCTCTAGGGCCAGTCTGACTCCAAATCCATCTAGTGGGATCTCTGGCCACACAGAGCTTGATTGTGTTGTTGTGGGGCAGGAGGACCTGGGATGAGTTAGATGTGAAAACACCCATCACAGCTCCATTCCATGCCATGTACTCCATACACACATTGTCCTCTACCCTCGGGGGGTACCAGTTACAGAAAGAGAAGGGCACAACCTACTTATGTACCAATGCCTCTCCCCAATGGCTCGCTGGCATCTTGGGCTTATTGTGACTTCAGAGGGGAGAGCTAACTTGCTGACCCTCAGACTGGAGAATCTGAAGCTGAGACCTCCCTGTGCTGCACTGGTGTGCTGAGATTTGAGCAGAACAGGAGGGAATTCAGCCCCCTTCCAACTCACCAGATTCCCATCTCCCAGCATATGGCTGCTTTGTAAGGCTTTGGCCACTGGCATGAGCACTGACTCAGAGAGGATGGAGCCTCCCTGCGAGACACAGACATCCTCCCTGCAGCACAGTACTCACTCATGGCATGTAGAAGGTGACATGGATGAGGGGCTACCTGAGCACACAACACTGGCATCTTCTCCGTGGGTGCACTTATTGTCTCCCCAAGGACTAGCCCTGCAGTCAGTGAGGGCAGCCTCTGTCCCTGTGCACTGAACCTTATTCAGCCAGATGGGATCAGATCCTTGACCAAAATGAGCCCCCTTTGGGGCTGATAATGCCGTCCCACAACCCAATTGCCGGCACACAACTCCAGCATCCTGTAAGTCCCAGTTGCCATCACAGACTGTTCCCCACTGATAATAACGGAACACCTCGACTCTCCCAGCACAACGATTGGAGCCGTTGACCAGCCGGAGATGAGGAGCTTCTGTAATGGTGAAAGATATAGACACCCCACAGGTTAAATGGACAGGGAGATTCCAGTGCCCCTGGTCACTGTTGATACTGGGGAACATAGCACCTCTCACTGACTGATCAAGTGCCAGGTACAATGTGAGATAGATAATGACTGGCTGAGTGCCAGCGCAGCATCTCCTCTATGGTTGCAGTGTTACAGGTATAAAGACTAGTAATTTGAGTCTAAAATGACCTTGAAAGCTGGACTTAAGAGTCCAGCTGTTAATAAAGGGACCCCAGTTGCTAGTGCTTGTGATTGGCTGCAGGCTGCATCTCATGCCAAATCCCTCCAGTGGGCTCTGTGGCCATATGACACCTCATTGTGCTGTGGTGCATCAGGGGGATCACCCAGGCACAGATGGGAATCTTCTCGCTGCCCAAACACCTTGCCTTGGCACACAGCACGCTGGAGCATCACACTTTGGCAGTATCAGTGAGTGAAGTGCCTTCTGCTGTGACAGCAGTGCTACACCCAGGCATACTGTGCCCCAAGTACTATGATGATGCATTGCAGGTCATTGTTAACTGTGAGGGATTCTCCTAATGGACCACCAAGACACTATTTGGAGTCCAAATCTTTGGCTGGTGTCAAAAGGAAGATCTCCCAGGCCCCCATGACTGACACACATCCCTCTTGCCACCACAGGTCTTCTTGCAACTCTTGGGCACTGGGGCTCCCTTTACTGAGCCACCCATGCACCTCCCTAACGTGCATCACTCAAGTGGCAAAGGGTTAGTGGGGTCAACACTTGCAGACAAATGATAATCCCAGAGACAGACCCCAACATCTCTCCCCGTGGCACAGCACCCCATTAGGCCAAGACAAGTGCGAAACAAAGGAATATTACCTGAGCACACGACACTAGCATCATATCCGTGGTGACATTTATTGTCTCCCCAGGGTCTCGCCTTGCAGTCAGAGAGGGCAGCTTCTGTCCCTGTGCACTGAACCTCATCCAGCCAGATGGGGTCAGATCCTTGCCCAAAGTAAGCCTCAGTTGGGGCTGATATCGGTACCCCACAGCCCAGCTGCCTGCACACAACCGCAGCATTGTTTAGGTGCCACCTGCTGTCACAGACGGTTCCCCATTGCTGGTTGTGAAGCACCTCCACTCGCCCAGCGCAGCGACTCGAGCCATTCACCAGCCGGATTGGAGCCACGTCTGGAAGGGCTGAATCTGCAGAGAATCCCATGGAAGAAACACTCAAGGAGAGTCCTGTGCATGAGATATCTACTGACACCGGAGAACGTAGACACTGATGGTGTTAGCTCCAGGTCAGATGTGACATGGATAAAGAGTACATGAGCACGGATGTTTCTGCAATACTCCAGGTTACCAGGGATAGTGTGTGGAGATCACCAGAGATTTAGAGCTGGCTGCTCCATGTTCAGACCAGGCCAGACCCTACAGCACCATTCCCCTAATTGTTTGCTGTCGTTTTGGGGTTGTTACTGAGTCCAAAGGGAAAGCAACACTAGTGAACCATCACTGCACTGTCTGCAGCACAGAAATCCTTACGCTATGCTTTTGTGTGGAGATTTGACAGCAAGAAGGAAGAGATCCTCCTGCGGGCTCAGCTGCATCCCTTTGGCCAGCACATCCTTCTTTGTATCACTTTGGTGCAGTGGTGAGCACTGTGTTAAAGGGCAGATCTCCCTGTATCAAGGCACTCATACAATGCCCTAACGTAAATTACCCACCAGCAATGCATTTGGTCACTGGGGTCAGCACTGCTCTCAGAGGGGAGAACCTCCCAGAGAGATCCCTGCAGCAGCTTTGAAATATCCAGGATATGACTTACTGCATTAAGTTAAGCCTTCAGAGTCCATTGAGTTAGAAAGGCAATTGTTTCTGTGTGGTGGAGATTGTTTGTACTCCTCTACAAGGAGAGGGTAAGCTAATGTGGGTCCTCTAGTTGTCAGTTCTTTGGGCCTTGGCCTTAGGGAGGGGGCCAGTTGGCTTGCTGATTGCCCATTCACAATCCCTTCAAAGGGTTAAACTGGATTGTTTGGAGCCCAGCAGACAAGAAAGGACTTTGAGATGAACAAGTTGTGTCAAAACTGACTCAGGGCTTCCTCCCTGACACACCAAATGGAGAGACCCTCATGTGCACATAGGGCCCCAGTGTTTGGAGGAGAGTTGGAAGGAGATTGAAGGTTGAGTTCTTGTTTGGAGCAAAGGATGTGATGGATTTGGAACCACAGAAAATCCTTTGGTGAGGGGTGAAGGATGGCTCTTGCTAGAGCTAATGTTGCAGTTGTTGGTGATCTCTGGTTAGTTTATTAGCATGCATGTAAAAGACTCCACTGGTGTTAATATGTATTCTCTCTAATGCTTGTTCTTTAAGAATAAATGTGCTTGCTTACAAAGCGCTGTGCAGTTACCTAACTGTAGGCAGTGATTCTGTTTATTAGTCTTCAAAAAGAAAGGAAGCAGACCTGTTCAGGCAGTCTGTATTGATGGGGAAAATCTTGATGTATACAAGGGCTGGGCAGTCTGGAAATAGCCTAGTGAAGTGGGAGACAGATACTGTTCTCCATCCAAGAGTGATGCCAGCTATAGAGATAGAGATGAGAGCCTGAGTGCTGGATCATGGAGAGAGAACACAAATACACCTGGCCTGAACTGTGACAACACCAGCATGCAGGATAGCTATATAGAAGATGACATGGATGAGGGTTACCTGAGCATATGACACTGACATCTTCTCCATGGTGACAGTTGTTTTCTCCCCAAGGCCTAGCCCTGCATTCAGTTAGGGCAGCTTCTGTCCCAGTGCAGTTAACCTCATCTAGCCAGATATGGTCTGATCCTTGCCCAAACCAAGCTCCCCCTGGGGCTGATAATGCCGTTCCACAGTCCAGCTGCCTGCACACAACAGCAACATCCAGTAAGTCCCAACCGTCATCACACACGGTTCCCCAGTGCTGATTATAAAACACCTCAATTCTTCCGGCGCAATGATTTGGGCCATTCACCAGTCGGAGCTGAGCTGGCACAGTGACAGCTGGACCTGCAAATGCCCCAAAGAAAGAAACGCTTAGAGAGATTCTTCCAAATTTGAGCACTAGTTATGCTGGGGAATGAAGCACCTGCCACTGATGAATCTAGGGCCATGTAGGGGATGGCGTGAAGAAGGGTTACTGTTGTACCCACCATGACATCTCCTCTGCGGTCAGAGTGTTAGAGGTGTAAGGGTTAACTGTCTGAGTGTAAAATTGCCTGGAATGAGGTGCTTAAAAGCTTCATTCCTGACCAAGTTTCCTCAGATTTCTAGTTGCCCATTTGCCTGAAGGGCCAATGTAATTTGTGGCTGCACAGAGCCCCATTGTAATGTAATGGGCCAGAAGGATCTGGGTGGACTCAGATAAGAAAATACATGTTACAGAATGGCCAACACTCACTCTGCCCCCTACACAGATTGTCCTCTGCCACCACACTGGGGCACTGGGGTTAATAATGACAGAGAGGAAGGGACAGATCCTGCTGAGTCACCCATCATTCCCTTAATCACTCACTGGCGTTTTGGTGCAGGGGTGTAGCAAGGTGTGCTGAAGTCATTACTGCCTCAGACTAATGAGCATCCACTCTGGTATCTGCACTGCAGAAAGGCATTGAGATTTCAATGGAGTAGTTAGGAAGACAGCCACCTTCTCACTCACCCACATCTCTCCTGCCAGTGCACATCTGCTTGTAACAGGTTTGGTCACTGGGATGAGCACTGACTCAAAGGAGAGAGAGCCCCCTGGGAAGACAACAACATCTTCCCTGCAGCACAGTGCCCACTTACATCATGTAGGAGGTTGTGTAGTCAATCAGTTCATTTTATCATTCATTTATGGATTGTATTATCTATTGTTATGATTGGCTTGTATTTATTTTGTCTGTATTCACTGTGGATTAAATAGATTTAAGCTGTAGTTTAAGTTGAAGACAGACAGGATTTGAAAAGCATATGATTAATGAATATTTAGAAGTGACAAGTAGGTATTAGGCACATAAGTAAAGCATGGCAGTAATGCAAGGCCTACAGGCTGAGGCCTGTAAGATTTCAGCTTAGCCACATGAGGCGTTAAGGGCATTTTGCCTAGGAATAAAGCCTTTGTCAGTAAGGTTACAGTTATTGGAAAGAAGTGCCAATAGGTGATATTTCAGATATAAGTTGTAAGGTTCCTCTGCTAGATAGTTTAGACTGCAAGACACCTGATTGTAACATGATTGTAACATGGGATATCCTTCTTTGACCACAGGTTACCATGGATGTATGCTGTGCTTTAATGCTAATAAGAATAAGAAAGAAAAGAACCTATGAAAAGTTGGGCACCCTAGCATTCATGGTGTGTGGACACACAGATAAAGAAAGAATGGTTGAAACCATTATGCATAAGGTTTAGGCATGGTCATAATAGTAGGATGAAGAAACTTCTCTGATTGGGTACAGTGGGAAGACTCATGGCAAGACCTAGCGGAGGACCCCAGATGGAATCTATCAATACCCACTTGCTAAGAGATCCACAGGACTGAGAGAGATCTTTGTCTATGGGTTTAATACTGGCCAGATTTTATGTATGTGTACATGAGTGTAACTTATGAATAAGATTTTTTACCTGTAACTGTGTTTGTGGTCACTGTTCTTGTTCTTCATGTGTTCCAAGAGCTTCCCTTTCAATCTAAGAAAATCACTGAAGGTGATTCTCACACTATCGATTTTGAAACTGTGGCAACAGGAGCCAAATCTATCATGATTTAACACACACCAATTAATTTAAATAAGAGGTTGTAATCACCTGAGCACACAACACTGGCGTCTTGTCCATGGGTGCACTTATTGTCTCCCCAGGGTCTAGCCTTACATTCACTGAGGGCAACCTCTGTCCCTGTGCACTGGACCCCATCCAGCCAGATGGAATCAGTTCCTTGCCCAAAGTGAGCTCCCCCTGGAGCCGATAATACCATCCCACAGCCCAACTGCCTGCACACGACTCTGGCATCCAGTAAGTCCCAGCTGTCATCACACACAGTTCCCCACTGCTGGTTATGGAGCACCTCAACTCGCCCGGCACAGCGGCTGGAACCATTTACCAGTTGGAGCTCTGGCACTTCTGTATCAAGGAAAGATACAAACACCACAGTGGATAAAAACATAAGAACAGCCACACCCAGTCAGACCAATGGTCCATTTAGTCCAGTATCCTGTCCTCTGACACTGGCCAATGCCAGGTGCTTCTGAGGGAATGAACAGAACAGATGCCATCTCTTATGTTAAATGCATGGGGAGATTTCCATGCAACTGATCTCTACTGACACTGTGAAACATAATGCCTCCCACTGACAGATCAATTACAATTTACAACCTTTATAAAGATAAAGTTTACTTGAATGCCTGATGCACATCTTCTCCATGGTTGCAGAGTTAGAGATTTAGGCTATGTCTACACTTGCCATGTCAATTTGAATTACTCAATTCGAATTAGTGAATTCGAGTTAATAATTATTAGTTCGAATTGAGTCAATTCGAATTGACATGGCTAGACTAGACAATCCAATTCGAATTGGCATGCCCATGGACTGGACTTGCCAATTCAAATTGGAGGGGGGCGCCAGGGGAAGTGTGGCATGATGGCTGTCCAAAAGGGCCACTGCCACAGCCAATCCCTTGCCAGGCTCTAGCTGCTGGAGCTGGGGAGAGGATGCTTTACCCCATGCCAGGTTCAGAGTGCTGGAGCCTGGCAGGGGATATTTCCTCTGCAAGGGGAGGGGTGAAGGGATTCCCCCTGCCCCCTCCCAGAGGGGCTGCCCCTGCTGGAAAGGGAATCCTCCCGCCCCCCAGGGCTGGAACCCTTGCGGCTCCATCCTTGCTGCCTGAGGTGG
Source organism: Podocnemis expansa (assembly GCA_007922195.1). NCBI lineage: Eukaryota > Metazoa > Chordata > Testudines > Podocnemididae > Podocnemis > Podocnemis expansa. The sequence continues at coordinate 11,586,826 of ML682024.1, read as the reverse complement.
GGGGAAGCACCCCAGAGGGTGGCCTCTGCGGGGCTGGCCATGGGGGCTGAAAGCACGCCTGCGTGCCGCTCGTGCCAAGCTGGCTGCGCGGGGGGAGAAAGCATCCTGTGCGCCGCTGGTGTGGGGCTGGTGGCGCAGGGGAAAGGAATTCCCCCACAGGGCTTCTTCCCGGGCAGCCATGCGGGGCAGAAAGCACCCCATGTGTGGCTCATGAGGGGCTGGCCACACACACGGACAGCCCTGCACCAGCTGTGGGTATTTTCTGCCCCCATGTGCAGCTGTCAGTGGAGAAGCAGCGCAGGGGGACTTCTTTCCCTGCACACCGCTTTCTCCCCCCTGGGGCTGTCAGGGGAGAAGCCCTGCAGGGGGATTGCTTCCCCCCAGCCCTGCACCAGCCCTGCACGCAGCAGTTCACCCCCCCACCCCAAGCAGCCAGCCTCTCACAAGACGTGAGGGTACTTTCCCCTGGGACCAGTGCCTGAAGCGCTGGCTGGGATCTCTGTCACCAGTCAGGGGACAGGAACCCCATTCCCCACACAGCCAGATCCAGCTGGGGGGGGTAAAGGCACCTTTGGGGCTGCTGCCCCAGGTGCCAAAGGGCTGTTCTTCCTTCCAGAGTGTATGGCACCCTGGGAAGAAGGTCAACCCTTGTCAATTTGAACTCAGTGAGTTCCAATTGACATGGCTACACTGGGTCAGTTCGAACTACTTGGATCGAATTGACCCTGACTTCGATGTCAAACGAGGTTTGATGAATTTGAAGTCAGCTTTCATTAATTTGAACTAAAGAGGTCCTCAGTTCAAATTGATGAAAGTGGCCATGTCCATGCACTTAATTGTATTAGAACTGATGACAATCAATTCGAATTCAGCTGTAAGTGTAGACACACCCTTAAGGACCAGTAACCAGATTCTAGAAACGTCGCTTCAAATGAGGGGGTGAAGAGTCTGGCTGTTAACATAGGGGCCTCACTTATTAGTTCCTGTGAGCAGCTGCAGGCTCCATCTTGCAGTAAATCCCACCAGTGGGATCTGTGGCCACATGGTGACCCTATTATGCTGTAGTGCTGCATGGAGGATCACCACAGACAGAGATGAGAAAGCAACTCTTGCTTTCCACACACCATTTCCTGTGAACACAGTGTCCTGGAGTGTCATGCTGTGGCAGTATCAGTGAGTGAAGCACCCCCTGACTTGTCAGCAATGCACACCAGGCAGCACTATGCTGGAGCCTTTGAATCATCACTGACTGGGAAAAGAGAGATTCCCTTAATCTTAAGGAGACACCAACACGCTACCTGCTCCTTGCAAGCCAGTGCCTCTTAGCACATCCTTGAAGTTCTGATCTTTGCTTGGTGTTGAATGGAAGAGCTCCCCCTCCCTACAGACTAACATGCATCCCTCCTGCTAGCCAGGTCTTCTTGCAACTCTTTTTGGCAGTGGGGTCAGCATAGAGTCAGAGAGGAGATCTCCCTCTGTTGAGTCACCCCTATACCTGTCTACTGTGCATCATCCAAGTGCAGGGCAAATGGCAGCTGGGGTCAGCACTAAGTAAGACAAGTAAGAGCCCCCCGAGAGACACCAACATCTCTCTCTGTAGCACAGTACCATATGGTGCCATGTAAGATGCAATCTGAATAGGGGTTACCTGAGCACACAACACTGGCGTCTTCTGTGTGGTTACAGCTGTGGTCTCCCCAAGGCCTAATGTTGCATTCGGAGAGGCCGGCTTCTGTCCCTGTGCAGTGAACGTCATCCAGCCAGATAGCATCAGATCCCTCTCCAAAGTGAGCCCCCCCTGGGGCTGATAACGCCATGCCACAGCCCAGCTGTCTGCATACAACTCTGGCATCATATGTGTCCCAGCTGTCATCACAGACAGTTCCCCAGTGCTGGTTATAAAACACCTCCACTCTCCCAGTGCAGCGATTGGGGCCATTCACCAGTCGGATTGGAGCCATGCCAGTAACAGCTGTTCCTGCAGCACCCCCAGAGAAGAAGCAGTCAAAGAAATCCCCATGCCTCATATCACTCATTATATTGGAGAAGGTAGTCCTAATCAGTGATGTAGTGCCATGTGGGATGCAAATTGCATAAGGATTACCTGAGAGTTCAGTATTGGCATCTTCTCCATATTAGAGGGTCAAGTCTAATATCTGCAATGATGGGTTTAAGAGACCAGTTCTTACTTAAATGACCCAAAGTTAATAGACTCTGTGAATACCTGCTGGGCCAGCCTGACTCCACATCCATGTAGCAGGGGCTGTGGCCACACCACCTGTTGTGTGGTAGTGGTGGTGCAGGAAGATCTGGGATTACGGAGATGGGAAAACACTTGACATATCTCCAGCTCACACTTTCTACTGCATACACATACACACTCCTTCCTACACTCCATGCATTGCTCTCTTTTTTTGGTTATTTTTCTAGATAGTTTAGGCATTATGACAGGTGACTGAGAGAAAGTAGAAAGCCTACAAGGAACGGAAGATGGGAAAGATCAGCAAAGAGTGTTGCCTCTTGAAGGTCAGAATGTCTAAGGATAAAGTGAGAACTCCAAAACCCAAGCAGGTCTGGATCCTACAAAGAAAATTAAAACTGATAGTAACAGGTTTTAAAGCCATATAACTAAAAGAAAATAAAGAAGAAGTGAGTCTGGTACAGGAGAAGATAAAGTGAAGTTCTGTGGCTTGCAACATGCAGGTATGACTAGATGATCATTGTGGTTCCTTTGGCATTAAAGGCAATGAGTTTATGACATGGATAAGCATTACCTGAGCACACAACACTGGCATCTTCCAGGTGGCTACAAGTACTGTTTCCCCAGGGCCTAGCCCTACAGTCAGAGAAAGCAGCTTCTGTCCCAGTGCAGTTAACCTCATCCAGCCAGATAGGGTCAGATCCTTGCCCAAACCAAGCTTTCCTTGGGGCTGATAATGCTGTCCCACAGTCCAGCTGTTTGCACACAACTCCAGCATCATGTAAGTCCCAACTGTCATCACACACAGTTCCCCACTGCTGATTATGAAGCACCTCAACTCTCCCGGTGCAGCGATTTGGGCCATTCATCAGTCGGATTGGAGCTGTGCTGGTAACAATCGGTCCTGCAAGCACCCGTAGAGAAGAAACACTCAGAGAAATTCCTGTGCATCAGATCAAGAGTTATGTTGGAAAAGATAGCCTCACCCACTGATGTACCTAGTATCATGTCGTATGTGACTTGGGTAAGGACTACCTGAGAGTCCAACACTAGTATCTGCTCTGTGTTAGTGGTTCAAAAGTTCATTATCTGAGTCTGTGCTCATTTAATTGACCGAAAACACAAAGACTGTGAATATATGCAGAGCCAACCTGACTCCAAGTCCAACTAGTGGAATCAATGGTCATACAGCAACCTATTGCATTGGTTTTCAAACCATGGGTCGGGACCTGGTACTGGGTCACAGACCCTGAGGTTCTGTGTTGTGGCAACCTCTGCTGCTGTTGCTGCCAGACAGGAATGCATTTCTGAAAGACATGATGGGTTGTGGGCATAAATGATTTTTTTCAACTTGGTCCTGAGGAAAAAAATTTGAAAACCAGTGCCCTATTGTATGGGAGTGGTGGAGGAGGATCTGGGATGACTGGGAGGGGAGAACACCTGCCACGGTTCCAGCGCATACTCTCTACTCTATACACACACACATTCCTTTATACACGCTGTACATTGCTCTGTCTTTGTTTTTTTCTTAGTAGAAGTTTTAGTGGAAAGACCATGACAAATACAGAGGGCAGCAACTGTGGTGACCCAATGAATGGAAAAGACAATGAAAATGACCTGTTGTGGAAGCAGTGGGAAAGTCATGATCCTGAACTGGGTACCTGAGAAAAGTTTCGTTTGTAAGACGTGCCACCTGCTAAAACTGATAAAAGAGACAATCTGAGGTTTGGAGATGCAGGTGGAAACTATGGTTCAGTTTTGAAAGGGAATTGAGCAACAGTGAAGGGAAACTGAGAGGATACTAAAGGAGAAAGTCCAGATTCACAGATACAAGCTGGACTGAAGAACTCTGAGGGGAAACTGCTGGGTGAGAAAAGTGGCCAGTGGAAGCATGTGACCGCAAGAGCTAGGCAAAGTAAAAGACCAGTTAGTGAAGGAGAAATAGACTTAGGTTTGCTGAATTGTGAATTGAAAAAGGGGAACAGCAAGCAGTAACTGAAGGTGGGAGGGCTAGAAGAAAGAGCAGCTAGTCCTAGAAGAAGAGGAAATGAATCAGTGGAGATAGCCTTTGTTCTGGGCTTCAAGAGGATACAGGATGACTTACAGAACATTACGATGGAGAACAATACACAAGAGGACTTGCAGCCAGAAAGAATGGGAGGACATCCAGAGAATCATACCAATGCCAGGAAGTGGCAGGTCTATGTGACTGGTGACTCCTTGCTAAGAGGGACAGTCAGGTGTGGCACCAGAGCTGACCCTGAGAAAAGGATGGTATGCTGTTTGCGGAAGCTAAAATATGGGATCTGAGGCTAAAGAGGATTCTAATAGGAGCAGAAAAGAATCCACCGGTTGTCCTTAATGCGGGAACAAATAATACTGCTAGATTCTCATTGACACATATCAAATGAGACTATGCCAGACTGGGGAGACATAAAGAAATGGAGGCTAAGGTGATTTACAGTGTGATTCTACCTGTCCCTAGAGGAGGGAGGAGAATGAAGCGAAACAAGGTTAGGATGATTAACAGATGTCTCAGTCAGCGGTGCTATAAGTAGGACTTTAGGATGCTCAACAACGGGGAAGTGTTCATGGACAGAGGACTGTTCCCATGGAATGGACTCCACTCAAGTAGTGAGGGAAATAGACTTCTGGGATGGAGTTTGGCACAACTGATTAAAAGAGCTTTAAATTAGGAGTTCTGGAAAGACAGCTGGGATATACTCATATAATATTGTGCCTGATTCTAACACTGAATGGAAGGCAAGTCAAGTAAGAGGGGACAGAACAATGTAAAAAGGAACAGAAATGAGTAGGAAAAATGGTGCTGATACCTATGACAGTCACACTCTGGTAGGTGATATTGGCAGTGGAATGCCTGTCCCTAATCAGATGAGGAATCTGGGCAAAGTGAAGGAGATACAACTAAGAAGTTTGTACACTAGTGCAAGAAGACTAAATAACAAAATGGAGGAACAAGTACTACTGGTGGAATAGTAGACAGGTCTGGTGTACAGGTAATGAAGGCTATCTGCTCTTTAGGAAAGACAGTTATAAAGGCAAAGGTAGGGAAGTGGCATTGTATATCAATGATGAGATAGACTGTAAAGAAATTCAAAATGATGTAATTAGCAAGACAGAGTCTATCTGGGTAAAAATCACATTGGAGAAGAAAGCTACTAGAATTTCTCCTGGGGTGTGTTACAGACCACCTAGATCTGATTTAGACATGGATAGGGACCTCTTTAAGGCTTTTAAGGAAGTAAATGCTACTGGGAACTGTATGATTATGAGAGACTTTAACTTCCCAGATATACACTGGAGTATATGTGCGAGTAGTAATAAAAAGGCCCACATTTTCTTGGATGTGATAGCTGATAAATTCCTCCATCGAACTTACTGAACCAATGAGATGGGATGCCATACTAGATTTGGTATTGGTGAGTAATGAGGACCTCATAGAGGAAATGGTTGTAGGGGACAACCTACATTTGAGAGACCACAACCTAATTCAGTTCAAACTAAATGAAAGGATAAACAAAAATAAATCTGTGACTATGGTCTTTGACTTTAAAAGGGCTAGCTTCAGAAAATTAAGGGAATTAAGGAAGTGGACTGGATTAAAGGACTCATAGATGTAACAGTGGAAGAGACTTGGAATCACTTCAAGTCAAAGCTGCAGGTTCCATATGAAGCCTGCATTCCAAAGAAGAGGAAATATTCATAGGCAAGAGCTGTAGAACAAAATGGATGAGTAAACATCTCAGAAAGGTGATTAGTAAGAAGCATAAAGCCTACAAGGAATGGAAGATGGCAGGGCTTATCAAGGAAAGCTACCTCTTGGAGGTCAGAACTGTAAAGATAAAGTGAGAAAGGCAAAAAGTCAAGCAGAGCTAGACCTTGCAAAGGGAATTAAAACCAATAGGAAAAGGTTGTTTAGCCATACAAATAGGAAGAAAACAAAAAAGGAAGAACTGGGACTGCTGAAAGCTGAGGATGGGGTGGAGGTCAAGGATGATCTAGGAATGACTGAATAGCTTAATAAGTACTTTGCCTCTGTTTTTAATGAGAGTGATGATGCACTTGGGGAAAGAGATAGGGTAGCTAATGGGAATGAGGACATGGAAGTGGAAATCACCATATCCGAGGCAGATGCCGAACTTGAGTTGCTTGACAGGACTAAATTAGGAGGCCTGAATAATCTCCATCATAGAATATTAAAGGAAGTGACACAAGAAATTACAAGCCTATTAGCGAGGATTTTGAATGAATCTGTAAACTTGGGGGTTGTACCATATGACTGGAGAATTGCTAATATATTTCCTATTTTCAAGAAAGGAAATAAAAGTGGTTTAGGTAACTACAGGTCTGTTAGTTTGACCTTAGTAGCATGTAAGGTCTTGGAGAAAATATTGAAAGAGAAAGTACTTAAAGATATCAAGGATAATGGTAACTGGGAAAAATTACAACATGGCTTTACAAAAGGTAGACCATGCCAGACCAACCTAATATCATTTTCTGAGAAGATAACAGATTTTTTGGATAAAGGCAATATGGTGGTCCTAATTTACTTAGATTTCAGCAAGGCATTTTTTATAGTTCCACACAGGGATTTATTAGTTAATTTACAAAAGATGGGGATTAATATGAAAATAGAAAAGTGGATAAGGAACTGGTTAAAAGGGAAACTACAGCGGGTCACACTGAAGGTTGAACTGTCAACATGGAGGAAGGTTACCAATGATGTTCCTCAGGGATCAGTCTTGGGACCTATCTTATTTTACCATTTTATCACTGACCTTGGCGAAATAGCATGCCCTGTGTGTGGACATGCTATTTCGCTTTAAGAGAGGGGCAGCATGGGATGTGTGGCAACACAGCCCCCTGGCAGGGCCATGTTGTGGACCAATCCCCTGCCTGGCTCTCATCTGGAGAGCCAGGCAGGGGAAAGCTGACCCCAGGGCAGGGATCCCCCTGCCCTGACTCCCCAGGGGACTGTGGGGCACTCGCAGCAGTAGGCTATGTCTGCCTCCAGAGCTGGGTGTCTGCCGCCCAGGCAGGGGCTGCAAACATGGGAGAAATTGACCGCAGGCTACAGAACTTGTGAGGGGCTGGGGGAACCGGCACCCCGCCCCCCGCCACTTACAAGCAGCCAGGGCTGCCTGAGCAGGTGTCTTCCCTGGCCACCTCCAGGCAGCCAGGGGCTGGGGGCTTGGGGTGCCCTCGCTGGCCCTCTACCCAGCTGAGCAGCCCGGGGGGGCCCACTGGCCCCCCCGTGCCAGGCAAGGGGGAGCATCTGGCTTCACCCACCGCTCCTCCTTGGCAGGGGCAGGGGGGACGAAGTGTGCTGGGGTGCCCTACCCCCCCCCCCAGCAAGGGGGAGCAGCAGGCAAAGCTGGCTTGGGCACCTGCTGCCTCCCTGCACTTCCCCTCAGTACCCTAGCCAGGGTGCTGATCGGCTCCCTGGCCAGATTGCTGAGGGGGGGTAGGACTTGGCACCCTGGGAGGAAGGTCAAACCCCTGTTTCGAAACAGGGGTTGTTTCAAAACATCGTGTCCTAACTGCGTTGTTTTGAAACAACCCTTTTGAAACAAGGGTTATTTCGATTGCAGGTGAAGTTTAGCGGTTTCAAAATAACCGCCCTTATTTTGAAATGACTGAGTCCCTTGTTTTGAAATAACAAAATGTTGTCTGGACATAAGTTTTATTTCGAAACAATGGCTGTTTTTTCCAAAATAAAACTCTCGTGTGGACACAGCCGATGACTGTACTGGTGCTGGAAGTGAAACCAGATATTATAGGGATAATAGGAAGATGGTGGAATAGTAGTCATGACTGTAGTGTAGGTATTGAATGGTACGTGCTCTTTAGAGAAGACAGAAATCAAGATGAAGATGATGGAGTAACATTGTACATTAATGATGAGGTAGAAGGTAACTACATTGGAAGTGATGGAATGGGTAAGACAGAATTTATTTGTGTCAAAATCATTTCTGGGAAAAAAGCCACTAGAGTTATCCCTGAGATAGTGCTTGGGATCTCTAAAGGCCCCCAAGATCTAGTCTGGATATGGAGAGAGGCCATTTTAATGTTATTAATCACATCACTACTACTGAGAATTGTGCGATTATGAAGACTTTAATTTCCCAGATACATACTGGAGAAGTACTACTAATAATAGTAGGGCCCAGATATTCCTGGATGTGATAGCTAACATTTCTTCACCAAATGGTCACCGAACCAACAAGAGGTGATGCCATTTTAGATTTGGTGTGGGTGGGTAGTGAGAACCTCAGAAGAACTGGTTGTAGAGGCCAACCTATGTGCTTGAGTGGTCATTAGTTAATTCAGTTTAAACTAAATGAGAGGATAAACAAAAATAGGTCTGCAGCTTGGGTCCTTCATTTCAAAAGACTAAACTTTAAAAAATTAAGGGAATTAGTTAGGGAAGTGGACTAGACTGGTATTTGAATGTGGAAGAAGTTTGAAATTTCTTGAGTCAAAGTTGCAGACACTGTTTGAAGCCTGCATCCCAAGCAAGCGGGACTTATTTGTAGGGAAGGTTTGCAAACTAAACTGGATGAGGAAGTGTCTCAAGTAGGTGATTTAAGAGAAAGCAGAAGGCCTACAAGGAATGGAAGATGGGAAGGATCAGCAAGGAAAACTATCTTTTGAAGATCAGAATGTGTAGGGATAGAGTGCAAATTGCCAAAAAGCCAAGCAGAGTTGGACCTCTCAAGGAAATTAAAACCAGTAGTTACAGGTTCTATAGCCATATAAAGAAAATAGCGAAGGAAGAAGTGGTTTTGGTACAAGAGCGGGTGGGTGAAAATCTGTGGTGTGCAACATGCAGGTCAGACTAGATGATCATGGTGGTTCCTTCTGGTGTTAATGAGTCTATGATATGGATGAGGGTTACCTGAGCACACAATACTGGCCTCTTCCAAGTGGTTACAGGTATTGTCTCCCTAACACCAGATACCAGCATCAATCACTGCAGTGCCAACTGCAGAGGTAAAAGAATCTCTCTTTACAATTTGTGGCACTGAGCTTTTATCACCCAGCGGGAGGCCGGGGTCAGCTCTGACTTCAAAGGGAGAGCACACCAGAGTGTGTTCCCCAGTTGCCCCCTTCAGTGCAGGCCCTTAGCTCTGTGCTGGGGCATGTGTACTGCAACAGGAAAGCAGGGGCTGGCTGAAAGCTTCCTAATCCACTCCCTGAAGCACCCACAATGACACAAGAGATGTGAGTTACCTGAGCACTCAACACTGGCATCTTCTCCATGATGACAGTTATGTCTTCCCCATGGCTTTGCCCTGCAGTCAGAGAGGACAGCTTCTGTCCCTGTGCAGTTAACTTCGTCCAGCCAGATAGGGTCAGAACCTCCTCCAAACTGAGCTGCCCCTGGGGCCGATAATGCCGTCCCACAGCCCAGCTGCCTGCACACAACTCCAGCATCTGTTAAGTCCCAGCCATCGTCACATACAGTTCCCCACTGATTTTCATGCAGCACCTCGACTCGCCCAGTGCAGTTGTTGGGTCCACCCACCAGTCGGAGAGGACCTGGGTCTGGAATAACTGAGTCTGCAAATATAAACAGCAAAGAAGATTCCTGTGCACTGGATGCTGATGGACGTATTGCCTACCACTGATGGGTCTGAACGGCCTCCTCACACAGCAACTACGTGTCAGTGCTCATGCCCCACCACTGACATGCTGCCACTTCTGGGGTGGTACTGTGCAGCCTAGAGTCAGGGCACAGAAATATGGTGACAGGTCATGGCAGGAAAGTTAGGGAAAATGTCATGTCCAGGTAGAGCTATGGGGATATTACAAGTTCAGGGTGAATTATTTGTGGTGCAAATTGTCAAGAATACTTGAGATAGGAGCCTAGCTATTGACAAAGTGACCCCGGGGTTCTAGTTCTCAGGAGTGACTGCAAGCTGTGTTGGGCACCAAATGTGACAGCTGGGGTCCAGCTTTCCCCAGTGTCCCAGTGTGCCATATACCTGATTGGCAAGGGGATCAGAGCTTGAAGAGGGCTCTTCGCTGTGTCCCACACACAGCCATCTGCAGCTCCCAGCACCAGTCTGGGGAATTGGGATCATTACTGACTGTGAGGTGAAAGCACTGAGCCCCAGCTGAGCCCCACACCCTGCAGCACAGACCTTTTATCGCCCAGTGTGAGACTGGGGTCAGACCACACTGTTCCTGTTCTGTTCTGTGCAGGCCCTTTGCATGGGGTTGGGGCATGGGGACTCCGAAGGGGAAGCAGGGTCTGTGTTGAAAGCATCCTAAGCCACTCCTTGTAGCCTCCAGAGTAACAGGAGAGATATGGATTACCTGAGCATTCAACACTGGCATCTTCCACATGGTTACAGTTATGGTCCCCCCAGGGCTTCGCCCTGCATTGCGAGAGGGCAGCTTCTGTTCCTGTGCAGTTAACATCGTCTAGCCAGATATGACCAGTTCCTTGTCCAAAGTGAGACCCGTGAGGGGCTGATAATGCTGTTCCACAGCCCAGCTGCTGGCACACAACTCTGGCCTCAGTTAAATCCCAGCCATCGTCACACACGGTTCCCCATTGCTCGTTGTGAAGCACCTCTACTCTCCCAGAGCAGTTACTTGGGCCGTTCACCAGTCGGATTTGAGCCATGTCTGAGATGCCTGAGTCTGCAACCCCCCAAGGGAATAAACACTCAGAGATGGTCTAGAGGAGAGGAATATCAGCTATTCCCTTAGAGTTTGCTCTAGCTGTTCAGTCCCAGTGTGATGGACAGGTTGACTCAGGGGAGCTGAGAATGGGATTCTGGGGGTTCCCTTCTGGAGGTCCCTAGCTCTGATCAAGCCCTAGGCCTGTGGGAATGACTGACTTGTTGGATGGCGAATGGGACACAGACTTTTTTCCCCAGGGAATGCTATCTCCAGTGCAGTCTGCACCTGACGATGAGGTGATGCAGTAGGTCGGGGAATGAGACTTGGTACTTTGCCTAGAGGCAACTGGTTCCTGTTTGTCCCCAGCTCAGGTGGGGCCAGTGGCTGGCATGAGGGAAACAGGCTTTGACATCTGGAGCCCTGGTTCCAAGCCATCAAAGACTGGAAGTTGCGGCCATTGTAGCCATCAGGTGCCCACGATGTGAAATGAGATGCTGGGGTTAATTTCCTTCTGTGATAGAGTACGTGTGCCCAGTCCAGCCCAGTCCTCAGTCTGAGTAGCTCCCAGCTGAGGGGCTCAGGGCATAGCTGGTCAGGAGACTGGACTTGTCTGCACCTTGCTTTTGAACCACTTGGTCAGTAATCTTAACTTTTATTTATGGGAGACCTGCACATGGAGCAGCGCACTGAAGCATGCACCCATACGCATGTCCCGAGCCCACACCCTCTGCCTATTTTTGTATTTACCTGCCACAGAGAATCCTGTCATGGAAGCTGAAAGAAAGTAAAGTCACAAGGTAAGTTTCTGTTTCCATGGCTGGACACCTCAGGGATCTCCAAGCACTTGCTGATGTAAGCAGTGCCTGAGTGAGCTCTCCATTGTCACCTCTTGAAGCCCTGGAGGAAAAGATCTCAGCTGCAGCTTGTATTTCATTGACCACCTACTCCCTCTCTGAAGGTGGATTGCATACACTGACGAGAGACCTGTCAGCGTAGGTAACATCTACCTGGAAGCACTACAGTTCCAAGTTATTTAGTTCGAACTAGCATGACAACATCATACTAGTTCAAACTAATGTCTGATATAAGTTCAAACTAAGTGTTACTTAGTTCAAACTAAGAATTTTTTTAGTTCAACCTAGGCAAAGCCTAGTGTTGACAGGGGTCAAATTAGTCTGGATTAAGCCTCATTGGGACTAATTTGTTAGTGTAGAAATAGCCTACATGTCCAGCCAGAGGTGAACAGTAAAACATGAATGAAATGCAAACATTTTGAAACACAAAAGCACTTAGGGTGTTCACTCAAGTTTACCAACAATCAAGAGTCATTGGTTTTTGTATTTGCCATTTGTGAGGACAGAGAGCCAGGCTGGGGTATGAAACTGAATATTCATAGCCAGACTTGACCGTAAATTGGAACCGGAAGCAGATGGCTGAGATAACCTGCCAAAGCTGTGACTAGCTCTGGCCAGTTCACTACAGAAACAGTTTACTAAAACCAAGACTTTGTACTCAGTGTGCATGTGATCAAAGAACTGCAGCCCAACAACCTGCTTAGCCTCAGTGGGGCAGCTAGGAAGGGCCTAATGACAACAGTGGAAGAACTCACCTTGAGATGCCTTCCAGTGAGGTGGTGATAAGAACAGGGCTTCGTTCCCAGCTCTGGCAACACTGAGATCTCATATTCTGTCTGTGCCCTATTGCCTGTTTCTATCCTCTCCATTGAGACTGAGCTCTTGGGAGCAGAGACTTCCCCCACCAAGCTGGTGCATAGCCCAGCACAACAGGGCTATGAGCTTGGCCATAGATGCTAGGTGCTGCCTTAACATGAATTTCTTGTGTTTGCATTACAAGTAATAGTAAATAGAGTCTCAGTGAACAAATACAAGAAGAGCAGGACAAAAGTTAGGTCAATCAGAGCAATCATCTGGAATCTTATGTGCAGTTCTGGTCATCTGACAGATGGATTCACATGGGACTAAGTGTGGAGAAGAGCTGCTTGGGTTGTCAGGGGATGGAAGCTGGTTGTACCAGAGGACCCTGGAAAAGTGTGACTGGTTTAGCTGGCACAGAACAGGCTGAACATGGCTCTGACTGCTTTGTATGAGTTCATTGGGTCAACCCTGCACCTGGCATGGGGGAAGAGCAACTGAAGCCAAAGGACAGCATTGGCACAAAAATAAACAGGGATAAATTGGCCAGCAGTAATGTTTGACTGGAAATGAGGTTTGTGACCCCAGAGGAGTGTGGTTTTAGAACAGACTTCCCACAGGAGCAATGGGAAGCAATCAGGTTATCAGGGGGAGCTTGATAAGTTTAGAGGAGACTGATATGCTTGGTTGGCTTCAGTAGCAGGGACTTCATTCCATAACCCAGGAGGTCCCATCTAGCCCTGTGTCCTCTGTTCAAGGGGAGCTGGGGAACATCTCCAGGATTCAGAGGCATGCTATTTTTTTAAAACTCTTGGAACACTTAAAAAAAGTTGAATTAATTGTACTGTAAAATCTTACACACATAGATACATGCTGGTATCTATCACTCTCCTGCTCTAACCACTCTCCTTCCTCACTGTAGCCACTAGACCTCATTCTTCTCCTAGAGTCAGGCATGGAACCCAAGGGTGTGTTCACACAGCAGTCTTATTTTGAAACAACAGAGGTTGTTTTGAAATAAGAAACGCCACGTTCACACGCCGTACCATTGTTTTGAAACAAGTTAAACCCCATTTGGTTATGAAACAACGTTGTTTCGCAATGATTGTTTCAAAACAATCCCATCTGAACATGTTATTTTGAAATGACGGTGACTCATTTTGAAATAACTGTTGTCCGAACTTGCTATTTTGCTTTGAGCTTTTTTCCTTAATTCAAATTAACATTTTCTTAATTCGAATTAACTTATTTCAAAATAACGCCTTATTTTGATACAAGGTGTTTCAAAACAACTTGTATCGAAATAACCCCCTGTGTATGAACATAGCCCAAGAGTCTTGACTCCCAGCCCTGCTCTAACCACTAGATACAACCTCCCTTCTAAAGGCAGCAATAGACCCCAGGAATTCTGGCCCCCAAGACACAGCTGTACCATGTCTGATGGATGGGTCTGGAGGAGCACAGGTTGCCCATAGGTCTATTCAAAGCCATAGCAAAAGGAAAAGGCCACTCACCCCAAAGCCAGGCCAGGAGGATGGGAATCCTGATGCTCCTGGCTCCAATGCAGGCAGCTGAGATCCTGCCCTGGAGGTGCCTAGCTGGGAGCAGGAGATGCCTAGAAAACCCCATTTTCATAGCACAGACCTTATGGGACAGTGTGGCCAGGAGTTAGTGCGGGTGATCGTCTTTATGAGAGAGGTAGGCTGAGCTCAGTGTAACATTTGGCAAGCTGGGGAGATAGGGCAGGACCCAAGGAGGCAGGGATCCAAGAGGGATTCACTAGTGAAAGCTCTCCCTCCACATCTCCCCACAGTGACCCAGTGGATGCGTGTCCAGCTGAGCTCACAGAGCAGTGACCCTCATGCCATGCACTGTGTCTTTATTTATATCACTGGATTGTGACATACAGCATTCCCAGAACATGCTGAGCGAACAAACCTCTTTGGGGACAACTGGTTCTGGGACAGGTGGGGCAGGAGGGGCTGTTACCAGGGTTGGTTCACAGAGAGGCAATGGAACTGATCCACTGAGGCCTAGTGGACATAGGACAGGCACATGAGTTTGACTGAGGGTGTAAGGATCAGCCCACACAGTTAAAAGAATATTGAAGGCCATGTGGACACCTTTACTCCAGTTGAAGGAGGCTGAAGCCTTGGCTTGGTCTGTACCTAAATGTAGGGTGACCCAGCTATATTGCTCCGGGGTGTGAAAAAATTCAGACCCCTGGAGAGGTGGTTAAGTCAGCCTAAGTCCTGGTGTCGACTCCAAGCTTGTGCTTGTCATGTATCTTCCTACAGTTCACCAGTAGATGGTGGCAAAGAGCTTCCACCAGCCTCAGTCTGTAGCGTTCATGATTAGGCTCTCATTTTTAGCTCACTAACTCTATACAGCAGTCAGGGGTTGATTCTGGATTTCAGCCTACGGAGTTGCAATCAGAATCTGGTCCTTTGTGTCCTACTGTAATTAAATTCCTCAGAATTTTTGATGTAAATAATTTTCAGTAATAAACCAGTTCAGAACCCATTGGTAAGGGATGGGGATGAATTTGGACTTGGGACTGATTCTTGGATTAGAATGAAGGACTTCCTGTTGGTGCCAGTGCATTTGACTGGGAGTGTAACACATATTGCTCTGTGATTAATAATGGCTAGCACCTCTGTTTAGTATGCCAAAGGTCCTCAGTTCAAGCCCCAGGGGGTTGGACTGGATGATCTCATGAGGTCCCTTCCAACCTTATGATTCGATTCGATTCCTTTCCTCCCTGATCTCAGAAAAGTAGTTAGTTCAGCAAGTCTAGGCTCCAGTCAGCATGTTATAATTTTATTTTTCATGGAACTGTTTCTTTTCAGCACTTTGCTTTGCTACCCCCCAAATCTCTGCACTTTGTGAAATCACTTGTCCTTGTTGTCACTGTCAAGATATCTAGGCCTGTGCCTTGATTGGGGCAGTGGTGGGAGGTGGAACTGGGGACCTGAAGGGCCAATTCCTTTGGTGGGAGCAGTGGATAAGGGACTGGTGTGAGTGCCAGGTGGGACAGGCACTGGGTGTTGCAGTAGGATGCCTGGATGGCTGGGGACAAGAGTGTGCTAGTTGCCAACAAGGAGGAAGGGCCCCTGTGAGGCCTTTTGGGCATAGCTTGTGTGGCCTGTGACTAGGGAATGTGGGGAGCTGACCCACAATGGGCTCAGACAAGGCTTCCTCATGTCAGGGACAGGTGGTAATGAGGTGCCTCACAGTTCTGCATTACAGGTCCCCAGAACTCCTGGCCTCCTCTTGCTACTCTTCCTCCCCACCTTTCTTCTCAGCGCATATGGATGTTCACCTACCATTCCCCCCCAGAACTTGCCCATCGCTCCGGGTCAGACTGAGCGATGGCTCCTTTCCTCGGAATGCAGGTGATGATCTTTGCGGACAGGAGGAGGAGCAGGACCAGGGAGGCGTGGAGGATCCAGATCCAGATCCAGACCCAGAATGGGACAGCAGGGCCTGGTATATGGGAAGGAGCAGAGTGTGAAGTCACGTGCCATGGGGCTAAGTGGAAGCAAACGTACAAGATGTACATTGCACTTGTAGCCTTTAGCCATACTTATATTCAGCTTGCGTGTGCATATTGTTTTATCTCTTATACAAACATAGAATCATAGAATCATAGGGTTGGAAGGGACCCCACGAGGTCATCTAGTCCAACCCCCTGCCAAAAAAAAGCAGGACCACTCCCATTAGATCATCCCAGTCAGGGTTTTGTCCAGCTGGGCCTTGAACACCTCCAGAGATGGAGATTCCACCACCTCCCTAGGCAGCTTATTCCAATGCTTCACCACTCGCCTAGTAAGGAAGTTTTTCCTAATATCCAGCCTGGACCGCCCCAGCTGTAACTTGAAACCATTGCTTCTCGTTCTGCCCTCTGTTACTACCGAGAACAGTTGAGCTCCATCTTCCTTGGAGAGACCCTTCAAGTAGTTGAAGGTTGCTATCAAATCCCCCCTCAGTCTTCTCTTCCGCAGGCTAAATAAGCCTAGTTCCTTCAGTCTTTCTTCACAGGGCTTGTGTTCCAGCCCTTTGATCATTTTTGTTGCCCTCCTCTGGACTCTCTCTAATTTGTCCATGTCCTTTTTGTAGTGGGGAGCCCAAAACTGGACACAGTATTCCAGATGTGGCCTCGCTAGTGCAGAATAGAGGGGAATGATCACATCCCTCGATCTGCTGGCAACACTTCTTCTGATGCAGCCCAGTATGCCATTGGCCTTTCTGGCAGCAAGCGCACACTGCTGACTCATATCCAGCTTCCCATCCACCATGACTCCCAGGTCCTTTTCTCCAGTGCTGCTGTTTAGCTGATCACTCCCCAGCCTGTAGCAGTACATGGGTTTTTTTCGTCCCAAGTGCAGGCTTTTACACTTGTCCTCGTTGAACCTCATGAGATTCCTCTTGGCCCACTGCTCCAATTTGTCTAGGTCTCCCTAAATCCTGTCCCTGCCCTCTAGGGTGACTACCGTTCTCCCCAGTTTGGTATCATCTGCAAACTTACTAAGTGTGCTATCTATCCCATCATCCAGATCATTAATGAAAACATTGAACAGAACTGGCCCCAGGACCGACCCCTGGGGCACACCACTTGTTACTGCTTGCCAACTTGACATGGAGCCATTGATTCCTACACGCTGAAACTGATGATCTAGCCAGTTTTCTATCCACCTTACAGTCCACGCATCTAACCCATACTTCCTTAATTTGCCAATGAGAATGCTGTGGGAAACCGTATCAAAAGCCTTGCTAAAGTCAAGGTATATCACATCAACGGCTCTTTCCACATCCACAAATCCAGTCATCTCATCATAGAAGGCGATGAGGTTGGTCAGGCATGATTTACCCTTGGTGAATCCATGCTGACTGTTCCTGATTACTCTATTTTCCTCCAAGTGTTTCAGGATGGATTCTTTGAGAAGCTGCTCCATGATTTTTCCAGGGATTGAGGTGAGGCTGACAGGTCTGTAATTCCCTGGATCCTCCTTTTTGCCTTTCTTGAAGATAGGTACTATATTTGCTTTTTTCCAGTCCTCTGGCACCTCCCCTGTTCGCCACGAGTTTTCAAAGATAATGGCCAACGGTACTGCTATCTCATCAGCCAGCTCCCTCAGCACCCTCAGATGCAGTTCATCCGGCCCCATGGACTTGTGCACATCTAGTTTCTTTAAGCAGTCCCTAACCTGACCTTCTGTCACCAAGGCCCTTTCTTCTTCTCCCCAGTCTACCGTACCTAGTGTAGTGGGCTGGGAGCTGACCTTGCTTGTGAAAACTGAAGTAAAAAAAGCATTGAGCACTTCAGCTTTTTCCTCATCCTCTGTCACGAGGATGCCTGCCCCATTCAGTAAGGGACCTACGCCATCCCTGATCCTCTTCTTGTTATTGATATACTTGTAGAACCCCTTCCTGTTATCCTTCACATCCCTTGCTAGTCGCAACTCCATTTGTCCTTTGGCCTTTCTGATTTTATCTCTGCAGTCCCGAGCAATGTCTTTATATGCCTCCTTAGTCATCTGTCCTAGCTTCCACTTCCTGTAAGCGTCCTTTTTATGCTTCAGCTCAGTGCAGAGCTCTCTGTTAAGCCACAGTGGGCGCCTTCCACATTTGCTGTGCTTTCTCCTTATTGGAATTGTATCTTCCTGTGCCCTTAGCAGGGTTTCTTTAAAATGCACCCAACTCTCTTGGACACCTTTCCCCTTCAGATCAGCCTCCCAAGGGATCCTGCCCATCAGTTCCCTGAGGGAGACAAAATCTGCTTTTCTGAAGTCCAGGGTCTGTGTTTTGCTTCTTTCCTTCTTTCCTTTAATCATCAACTTGAACTCAATCATTTCATGGTCACTGCTACCCAGGCTGCCATTCACTTCTACTTCCCTGATAAATTCTTCTCTATTCGTGAGCAGCAGATCGAGAGGTGCAAGGCCCCTAGTTGGTTGCTCCAGCATTTGTACCAGGAAGTTGTCCTCAACACTCTCCAGAAACTTCCTGGATTGCCTGTGCACTGGTGTATTGGCCTTCCAGCAGATGTCAGGGTAATTGAAATCCCCCATGAGAACCAGGGCCTGTGCTCTAGAAACATCTGTCAGTTGTCCACAGAATGCCTCATCCACCTCCTCCTTCTGATCTGGTGGTCTATAGCAGACACCTACCACAACATCCCCCTTGTTGCTCTCCCCTCTAAACTTAACCCACAGACTTTCAACTGGCTTGTTTCCACTTTCATAATGAAGCTCTGAGCAGTCATAGAGCTCCTTTACATATAGTGCTACTCCTCCCCCTTTCCTTCCCTGCCTGTCCTTCCTGAACAGTCTATACCCATCTATTGCAGAGCTCCAGTCATGCAAACTATCCCACCACGTCTCTGTTACCCCAATCATGTCATAGTTCTTTGTCTGCGCCAGTACTACCAATTCCTCCTGCTTGTTTCCCAGGCTCCTTGCATTTGTGTATAGGCACCTAAGATACCCAGCTGATTGCCCTACTTTCCCATTTTGATTTTCAATTCTATTGTATCTACCTCCCCGGATTTTCTTTTGGTGTTGACCTCCCCCACCTGCCTCAGGCATTAGGGCTTCATTAGAGCATCTAAGAAGGTTATTTGATTCCCCCCGCATGTTCCAACTACCCTCTCTTCTATCCCTGTAGTTACAGTCCCGGCACCCCCCAAGTTCCATCCTATC
Source organism: Podocnemis expansa (assembly GCA_007922195.1). NCBI lineage: Eukaryota > Metazoa > Chordata > Testudines > Podocnemididae > Podocnemis > Podocnemis expansa. The sequence goes on along the minus strand of ML682024.1, from coordinate 11,567,618 downwards.
CGCCTGGTCTCCCACATAGTCACTTACCTGTGGGCTTTGGTCTCCTTCCCCCTTCAGACCTAGTTTAAAGCCCTCCTCACTAGGTCAGCCAGTCTGCGTCCAAATACGCTCTTCCCCTTCCTTGAAAGATGGAGTCCATCTCTGCCTAGCAGTCCTTCTTCCTGAAACAGCAACCCATGGTCAAGGAAGCCAAAGCTTGTACATCCTCTTTATATAAGTCTAAGAATTTATAATTCCATAGTGCTTTAGTTAGCATACGTAATTCATGGTTCTATAGCATTGTAGTTAGCATAAAGTAAATTTAGCAGTAGGCCAAAGTGTTCTTACCTAAATGGAAAAATTGCAAGCAATTGCTTCGCAATAGTAATGTTTCAGAAAATCTTGCAAAAGTGGTAAGGTTTGTAAGCATCAGCTATGCTATAATAGGAAAATAACTGGGGAAGGGGTGACAGCAGGTTGCTGAGTTGGATGGGAAGTACCAGATAGGCTATTTGTACAGACAAATACGTGAAAGGGTTCTAAACTGCAAGTCTGCAGAACATGGTAAACAGGAAAATGGGGAAAAAGGCAATGGAGGAAAATATATCAATTATATGCATAAACCCCCGAACCAATAATCTGAAAGCACTCTGATAATTTTTTGGGTTCAGACCCATATTTGGACCAGGGGGAATAAGGTAATATGCAAAAAAGGTATTTAAGGCCTCAAAATGAAGAGGGTCTTCAATGCTTCCATCTCATTCAGGCCTGAATTCAGTTCCTTCAGAAGATCTTTGCAGACCCACCCAACTTTCCTTTACTTTGTTTTTTATTTGTTCTTAGTTTAATTAGTGTTAAAATTGTTAGCTTTATGCTTTAATTTGTCTTCACTTTGAGTGTGGGTATAATCTTTGTAACTGTAAAACTCTCCTATAGTTTAGGAATATCTTAGTTGGTATATTGTCTATGGTTATCTTTAAAATGTATTAATGTATTTCATTATTTGCTATTTTCCATATACTAACTGGTAACTTTATCAATTAGATGCTATAAGCTGTTAGCAATAAAGACTTGTTATAAAAACTTAAATTCAAAGTGTAACTTCTGTGTCCATTCCCAGAGGGATCCCTTATCACTGAGTTTCAAGATTAATCTATCTGTAGCCAATTTAGGTTAGAACCTTTGCCCTGTAAATTAGTTTAGCAAATTCATATTGATCACTTCAAATTCTTATTTAATTATTGAATTTGGCTACACACTTACAGTCTGACTGGAAGTGTCTTTGCTGAGTGCTGCATTCCCCAACAGAGGTGGCTTTAGGGGGTAGGTGAAGCAGGTGGTTGCCTAGGGCCCCGTGAGCAATAAGGGGCTCCATCCTCAATTTGGTGGACAGAAATGAAAATATAGAAGAATATAGAAATTGTTCCCATCTAGCAGGGCCAGTAGTCTCAGCACTTTTCAGTCTTGGCTCATCAACGCAAACTATCATTAGGATCTGTGCTTCGTCTGAATTGCAGATTTCGCCATTATCTGCCCATCACTTTCACACTGACATGCTAAAAAAGCAGTAGCAAGCACAATAGCAAGAACTCTTCCAATGGTCTCATCTTTTAGTTCCTCAGTGTGGTCATTTATTCTGCTATATTTTATCCCAATTGTGAAATTTTGCCTTTTCCTTTTCTTTTTTTTTAATTGTTCTTCTTTTGCCTTTTCCTTTGCCTTTGTGACATTTTTTCCTTCAGCTTTGGTTAGCTCAGGTTACTAGGTAGGTCCATGTAAAGTACTACATATAAATACAGTGCTGCCCTCGAGCAATCATTACAGCTTTGTGTGATGTCTGTGCTGTATGTCTTTTTTTTGGTATGTAATTTTTGGCTTCTTTTGTACTCACTATTTAATATTTTCAAGGAGGCCAGAGTCTTATAAACTTGTGTATTTCAGAGAATTTCATTGAAATTTGGTGTTTTTCATTTATAGCTATAGACTAGAAACCTTCTTTTCACTGATTTTTATTTATTATAATTATTTGTATTAAACTTCTAGCGTACATAAACCAAAGCCTATATGAAAAATTTGTAAGATTTGACTGCCAAAATTTTAAATGTGGTATTTTAGTTATTTTAGAGCCATCATTAATTTTACCACTTTTTATTTGTTAATTAATGCACATACCTTTTAAATTTTTTTAAATGTTCATTTTAACTTTGTAGTTCAGCATTAGCTCATTAAGTGAAAGATGAACAACTTACAAACTTCATGATAGAAAGATCTTTAAAAATATCATACCCAGGAATAATTTATGAAATCCAGAGGGATAGTTGTGTTAGTCTGGTTCAGCAAAACAAACAAGGAGTCCTGGGGTTGGGGGTGGATGGACTGGGGCCACGGGGAGGGTGACAGTGGGGGCCTTCAGGAGGCACTTTAGGGGGGCCCACAATGGGCCTTTGCCTAGGGTCCCCAATTGCCTAAGGCTGCCTCAGCTCCCTAACCACACACAATGGGAGTATTTCATGAAGTACTGACTGTGATGCTGTCTAGGTCTAGGGGACTGTTTTTCATATTGATATTTCATATTTACAATTATCCATAGTGATATGTCATGTTTGGTATCAATAGAAAGGCTGTAATATGCTAGGAATGATTATATGATTTGTATCTAGGTATCATGCCTGTATTGGAGATTAGAAATCTATTTGTTTTTATGTGTGTTCCAAGTTGTTTGAGCTAAAGCAATCCCAGACCGGGTGCGTGCAAACTATTGTCATATTGATGGCCCATCAGGAGGGGACTCCCATCTCCAGTGGGCCCAAGAAGAAACCTGTTTGACCATTTACCTAGACTGACCATGTGGCCCACCTCCATTTTGATCTCGCAAGGACCCTGAGATAAAAGGCCATCTCCCATTCTCCATTTTGTCTTTAGTCTCTAGTCTCTGGTCTATCTGCAAGCAACACCTGCCTATGGAATTATTCTTCTGGGACTGAACAAAGGACTGAGACCTACCTAGCTGCTGCTGCTGCTGCTGCTGCTGGGTGCACACCAGAGGAGTGGGACTAATCTGCAAACGACAGGATCTTCAAACATTTGTTTTCTATGGACTCTAAATCATTTGTATGTATGTGATTCATTTTGACCCTTTAACATCTCTCATATGTAGCTTGTTTTCTTTTTATATTAAACCTTTAGTTGTAGTTTCTAAAGGATTGGCTGACATCATCGTGTTTTGGGTAAGATCCAAACCTATCTTGTTCTGGGTGATGTGGCTGGCCCTTTGGGGTCAGGAGAACCTATTTCATAAAGAGACCCAGTGGCTAGAGGGGACCTTGGGAACTGATGTTCAGGAAGGGGACTGCTTTTATTTTGTTATGCTTGGTGATGACCAGAGTCGGGGAGTCAGGAGCATGTTTTGTTACTGACTGAGAGACTGGTTTAAGTACCACCTGTCAGTGGTTTGGGGGTTTGACCCCTGGTTTCACAGCTTGCCCTGATTTTGGCACATTCAGAAGGTTATCTCAGGAAGCCTGGGTCACACTGACACATCCTGGACAAGCCAGGGGAAGGTTTCTGAATGACCTATGGACCTGCTGGTTAGATGCTTCAGGTAACCCTGTCTTGTCCCACCCTGTGAGGGTCTTCTGCCTTGGTGGCTGTTCGCCACCCAGTGTCAAGCCCTAGCACGTGCTCAGCTGGCATCAGCTTCCTTGCTCCGCACTCTAGGATTAAGCTTTAAAGCATGTGACCATGAAAACCACTGGTAAACTAAGGGAGTAGCTGAAAAATTGCAGCTGATTTTGGGATACTGATGTGCTGAATTCACAGGCTATGTGGTTGAGTGACCTGGGCATTAGGAATAGGTTCACCAGAAAACAGATGATCATCCAAACCATACTGAGTTAGGTCTCAAATTCATTACTGACTTTAATGGGCATTGAATGAGACCCTAAGCAATTGATGTTCTTTTTTTCCCGTGATGCCTGGTGCCTGGACCCACAAAGTAAAATATACCAATCTTAAATTTCTTCCATATAATAATAGGGGGAAACATATACATAAAGAGCTAATGCTGCTCTCACTGAAATCAGTAGCTTGTCTGTTGCTTTCAAAGGCTATGTCTACATTGTAAAAGCTAAGGCGACTTTATTAACTCGACTTAATAAAGTCTACTTAAAGTTGACTTTAAGTAGACGTTATTAAGTCAACTTAGTGAGTCCACACTACATTAAGTCGACTTTATAAAGTTGACTTAATGGCCCTACTGCACTAAGTCGACTTTATTAAGCTGACTTAGTGAGTCCACATTGCCTTAAGTTGACAATAAAGTTGACTTATCTGTAAAGTCGACTTTATAAGTGGACCTTATAAAGTCAACTTTACTGGACCCTAAAGTCAACTTTATTGCCTTGCAGTGTAGACAGGGCTCTGTTTAAGTCGACTTAAGAGCTCTTAAGTTGACTTAAACACATAGTGTAGACGTACCCAAAGGAATTTGGATCTTGGTCATCCTAAAGTATTTTAAATCTTTTAACTCTGTCTCATTAACAGATTCACAGACATTTAAGGCCAGGAGGGACTTTTATTATTGGACCACCTACATCGTAGCAGTTATTCTTATATATGAAGCCCACAACCACTCTTGCACTAAAACATGTCTTTTAGCAGAGCTGTAACATGGTATTTTGCTGCCCAGGGTGGGTTCCAATCAGAACATTCCCCTTCCCATTAGCAGTGCATGGGGCCAGCGCCGCAAAAGCCACTCTTTAATACAGTGAGTCTATTGACCTGCTCCATGCCGACTGGGGCAAAGCCCCATCAGCCCTGCCGTAGTTATGGCTCTGCCTTTTAGAATGAGACATCCCATCTTACTGTAAGGGGACTGATAGCCCCTTACTGAGAGTGAATGGGCCTTTTGATTGGCCACTCCCGCCTGGAAGCAGGACTCTGAAACAGACAGCCCCAGGGCCAGTGGGAGAGGCCAGTGTCCCAGGATGGCCTGATTGATTGAAAGTGCTCCCCTGCCCCTGAGCTGAAACTGCAGGCTGGACATGCCTGGGCAAGCCAGTGTGTGAGTGTGTGTGGGGCCGAGCTAAGGAGGAAGCACTAAGCAGGCAGCAGCTGGGAGCCAGAGGACCCAGGAAGGGAGGCCAGACTGAGCTGATTTGTGCAGAGCAGACCCACAGCAGCTGGACCAGCAGAAAGCCAAGTGGGGCTGAGCAGAGCAGAGCTGGAGGCAGTGACAGAGCCAGAGGTGCCTGAAGCTGGGGCAGGAGGCCAGAGGAGGAGCCCAAGGTGCTGAGCTCATCTGTGCAGCCCCACAGCAGGAGGGCCAGAGGAGCCACACTGAACCAGAGCAGCAGCTGGGAGCCGGAGTTGCAGCCATCTGGAGCTGGGTGTGGTGAGCAGCTGGGGAGGAGTGAAGGGGGGCTGACGCTGGGAAGAAGGGCCCTGCCCCTGGAGCTTGGGGACGTGCGGCCACAGCTGGAGCCTGCATCTGGCCCCCTGGATCATCCAGTCACAGCCAGGCCTGGGCAGAGGCCTTGCAACGTGGAGGACAGACTGTGAGACTGTTCCTCAGGCCCCAGAGACTCTGTTTGTAGTGCTCCCACACCAGGCAGCAGCGCTGGGGGTTTATTGTTCACCTTTTTCCACTTTTTTCTATTTTCTTATTGGGTTATCCTTTTTATTTCTGTATGCTTAAATAAATTGTATATAGTGTATACAGTAACTGGTGGGCCAGAAGAGTGGTCAGTGTGGTCAGCACCCCGGAGTGGGGACACCCTAGCCCTGTCCTGAGAGACCACGATAAGAGTCGGGGGTCAAGCCCCCAGAAATCCTGGGGCCCAGCCTTGTCGGGGTTACAGAGACTCCTCCAAACAGGAGATTGGGAGGTGAGCCTTTGAGGTCAGGCAGGCCTTGGGGTAAAGGAAGTGGGAGCAGGGACTCAGATCCTTTTGCTACCCACCTTCACCGGGGTGGTATACAAAGTCTGGGAAGTTCCCCACAAGAGCGGGTCCATCCCCCCGCTTACATTACAATAGAGATTTCAAGTGATGAAGAATCTACCACATATTAAATTAAGTCCCCTTGAGCAGCTGTTCCTTTACTAAACGATCTTTAACAAAATAAGTCCCAGAACATAAATGAGGACGATGAGCCAGAACTTAAATTTTCAGAGCCAGATTTTAAACTTCTCCTTTCTCAGTGCCAAGCAACAATAGAAGGTTTTTTTAAACCAAGAGTTTTGATTGGGCTCATTAGATGGGGAGGACTGCATAATATGGATCTGGATAACATGTATCCAGAATTTAGATATGCCACCACATGTAGTTTATAATTTAACACCTTTCTGCTATGCCTGAGCCCAGGGTGATTTTCCAATGGTCACAAATTGGTTAGCTTACCCCTGTCTGTTCTGAACTTGAAGCAAAGTCCATATAGATATTAATGACAATACATTTGCTGAATTTCTCATTTATCAATTTGTCTGTCACCTTCATAAACCTGTGAAAGGGCTGATGGAATCTGACTCAACAAAACTAAAATTACGGACATTGAGCTGTAATGCAGGCATGGAGAATTTGGCACAAGAAATGGAAGTTTTGAAACTTGCATTCTGACTGACGCCTCCTACCATGCCCCTGCCTCTGTCCACTAAGCAGCCATCCATGCGTTCAGCATGTTACCTGTCACACTCAGGTACTGGCAGGTGCTGAGCAGAGAATTACTGTCATTCATGTACTGATAGTGACAGGAATATTCTCCCATGCTCTCTGGAGACACTAGCTGGGTTGACTTAAAGATGAGGTCTTTTTTGTCCCCGGGCAGCGTTAAAGTTTCCTTGCCATTCTTATAGAAGATAACATGAGTCAGTGAGGTGTCCAGAGGGACAAAGCACATCAGTGTGACTGTGTCACCTTTGTGAGCAGAGCCCTAGTCTAGGAGCAGTGACAGGGCAGAAAGGTCACCTAGGTGGTGAAGAAACATTATTTGGTTAAATGGCTCATTGTGCATGGAGCTGAGGTTTTAATTATGCCACAGACTGATAAGGACTGTCTTACTCTCATGAGTGGGATTTGTAAATTCACACCTAGATGAACTATGTGGGTCAGGGGGAGCTTCCCAGTCCTGCTTTACATCCCCATCAGCTCCCACCAGCCCCTCTGCTTTTATGTCTCTTTGGCAAGCTCCTCATTGGGTAAATCAGCAAAGTTGCTTCAATTCCAGCAGAGCTACGTCTCTTTATCCCAGAGGCTTTACCAAGGGAAGGGACTGGTAGGATGAGCCCTGGGAAGCAATTGGTTGGAGTCACTATCCTTTGCATAATGATTTATCATCATCTGCAGCCGCATCCCAGGGGGCTGGTTCTCCATGCCCAGTAGCGTGCATACATCCACAGTGAACAGCTGTGACTGCAGTACGTGTAGACAGACCCACACTTGGTTTAATAACCATCGACGTGAAGCCATGGCAGAGTGCAGTTGCTGCTCGAGTGTGACTACAAGGTCTCAGACTACCATGATCTTTACTTCTGTTATTTGAAGTAACCTTATTTTGTGTGTCTACATGTGCTCTGGTCAAACCTCTGAGTGCGGTGTAAACGTGCCCCATGTTTGGTCATTGCCATCTGTAAAAGGGCGGGGGAGGTGAGTTCAGTTCCTTGTCTGCCGGTTCAGGTGGTGGCCATCAGATAAATGGGGGTCCTCCAGGATTCAAATGTCTGGGTGCTCAGGAGACATTTGCTTTTATCAGAGGAAGTAAGTGACCCAGTGGGGAGTGTCCCCCTCTCTGTGCCATTCAGCAGAGGGTGGGTTACTATGACTGGTCCAGCTAAAGAGTTTCAGCTCAAGAAACAAAATCGTATATTTTTAGTTCCAAGAAACTGTGGGTCTGAAACCCAGCTCAGTTCCCACTTACACATTTGTAATCCTGCCAGCCCTCCAGGGATAGAGCCAGAGACTGCCAGAACTAGGACTATGGGCTTCTGATGCTCTCTAGTTGGGGCATTGATGTACTGATATTCATTGTGGTCCAGGCACCCAGGTTCACATGGGTGCGCCTGCCAGGGAATTATTGAAAGAGGTGGAACTCTACTTGAATTCAATGGGAACTGCTCCCATGATGCCAGTGGCTGAACTTGGTCCTCACCTGATGCTGAATTAGTGCAAATTCCACTGCTTTGCCACTTACAGTCTTACCCCCATCTTCTAATAAATCCTGTGTAATGCCACCATTAACACTACTATTGGATTTGGGCTCCTTATACCTCATCTTGTGGATCTGTCTCTGCTCCCACTGGAGTCAAGAGTCTGGCTACATAAAACACCACCAGATTTTTTTTTTTTTTTTTTTAGAATCAGTGGCAGTATCCAAAATGTCCCCTGTGAGGGACATTTAATTCACCATCCTCTGCTTTATGCACTGGACACACAGGGCTTGACTCTCATTTACACTAGAGCTCCATCCACTGGTAAAGTGAGTATGAATTTACACCCTCTTTTAGCCACTTTACACTACTAAAATGATACCAAGGTAACTGAGGCACAGGCCATGTTATAGTTAATATTGTTACAGGGCGCTAACACTCACCTGTAGAGCTGCAGATTTCTTGACTTTCAGCCAGCAACCCTGGCAAGAAGAAATAAATTCCTGTTATTAGAGCAGCCAGGTCAACTTGAGAGCTTATAAGAATTATTTATCATGACAGGCTGCTCCCAGATTCTGGTCTGGTGTGCCGCTGTGAACCCTCCCCCCCCCAGACTCCTGAACCCCAACTTACCCTGCTTTGCTAGGTGACTACTTACTCCTGAGTCAGTCAACACCAGTCTCCTGTGTGTAATTAGTCCCAGGCAGTGGGTGTGTGCCCTTGGGCTTCACAAGTGATGGTCTCCCAGTAAGCATCCCCAGCTCCAGATACCACTCTGGGAACTCCCATCCTACAGAAATTGGAAGCCACCCCCAATCACTATTGCCTCATGTCCTTCCATTTAACATCGAAATGGATTGAGCCCAGCTTCTCTCATCATACTGTCTAAAGCAGTGGTTTTCAAACCATGGGTTTGTACCCAGTACTGGGTTGCAGACCCTCATGTACTGCATTGTGGCACCCCCTACGGCCACCACTGAAAGACTGGTATGTATTGCTCAAAGATGTAGTTGTTGGTTAGCAGACATATATGATTTTTTTCAGTTGAGACCTGAGAAAAAAAGTTTGAAAACCCTTTCTCTAAAGTTCACCTGGCTTTAGATAAAACAACTACTAGTTTATTGATTAGAATATGATTTTGAGCATATAGCAAATCAATACGCAATCATTTAATAAAGCAGTCAGAAATAGCCAGAAGTCAAATAAAGGTATAAAATGCATGCTAATTTAATAACCAGGGGCCTTGCTGGCCTGGGGAGGGACCTGGGGCATGGGCCCAGGCCCCGCCCCTGCCGCGCAGGCCATGCCCCCTGGCCGCAGGCCACGCCCCCTGGCTGGGTGCAGGGCCAGAAGCCTCGCGCTGCCGCTGGCAGCTAGGTCCTGCATCCCCGGCCGGGGCCGGGGCTGGTAGTGGCCGCAGGCAGCTGGGCCCCGGACTCCCTGCCGCGGCTGTGGGCAGCCAGGTACCAGATCCCCAGCCGGGGACGGGGCCGCCATGGTCAGTGGCAGTGGGGTCCTGGATCTCCGGCCCAATAGGGCTGGAGATCTGGGGCACTGGCGCTGGGGTTCGGGGCACGTGCCCTGGGGTGCCCAGCACCAGCGACGCCTCTGCTAATAACACTATCTTGGATCACATGTTAGCTTGCTCTCATCTTTCTTACCCCTAAGTTTGACTGTTTGGTAATTTTCAGCTCAACTAGACCCTTCTGGCCATGGAGGTAGGCTGAGTATCTTGCAGTTGCTTCTAAGATGGTATTTCTCTTCCTCCAGCCAGTAGCTTATCTCAAAGTGTCTCTCTTCGTTTTTTGTCTTCTGTCAGTCTCTCCTCCTTTTCTGGGTCCAAGGACCCCCCGGCACTTACCTAGTTTCATTGTCTTTGTTATGCACCTCACCAGCCTCTGTGCTTGTTCACAACTTTGGCTGTTACATGCCGCTGGAAAACAGCTCCATTTGTACCCTTCCCCACCAAGCAATGTAACCTGCTTCACATAGGTGCACATACATGATGCTGCAGGAACATGGCACCATGGCAATTGTGTAAAATATGCTAGAAGCATTCATAGAAGAACCCAGGTGGGCACATGTGGCATCAAATCCCATAGTTACCTTGCAAAAGTGAAAAGAAAAGTTACACAGATCATACTCTAGGGATGCATGGATATGTATCCTGTGACACACACATTTAAAATAAATCAAGCTTTTGTAGCCATGAAGGAAATAAAACAACGTGTACTATGTGGCAGTGTTTAGAACATGGGTCTCAAAATCAAATCAGCATGAGGACCACATAAGGACTAGGATATTGGCCCAAGGGCCACATTACTGAAACCTTTTCATAGAGCAGGGCTATCAGTTCATTTAATTAAAATTAAATTAAAAATAACTAATTGAATTCAAAGTGATTGTAAATAGAATTAATTAACTGAGTTTAATTGATTGAATTTGCATGAATTTTAATTGAAATTTAATTTTTAGAAAGGCTTTTTAATTAAAATAAATTTTTTTAAAGTTTTTTTTAAAAAGGAGGGAAGGAAGGGAAAGAAAGAAAAAGAAAGATGGAAGGGAAGAGAGTAGGAAGGAAGAGAAAGGAAAGAGAAGAAAGGAAGAGAAAGAGGGAAGAAAGGAAGACAGAGAACAGAGAAAAAGAAAAAAGAGAAAGAAGGAAAAGAGAAAAAGAAGGAAAGAGAAGAAAGGATAGAGAAATGAAAAAAGGAACAATAGAGGAAGGAAGAAAAAGAGAAAAAAGAAAGAGGGAAGGAAACAAGCAAGGAAGAGAAAGAAAAGAGAAGGAATGAAACAAGAAGGAAAGAAATGAAAAGGAGGAAGGAAGAAAAAACAAAGAAAGAAACAGAGAAAAAGAAGAGAAAGAAAGACCGACAGAAATGAAAGGGACCACTTGCAATCGCAGCCCCTGAGGGGAGGTAAACAGCTATAGCCCAGCTCTCACCTGCATGCGGGGAGCTGTAGGGGGGTGCTGCTGCTGGCACCCTGGCCACAGTGAGGTATTCCAAACCATTGCTGGGAGCTGGCTCTGCACCACCACCAGTGCCTCGGTAGGCTGAGCCTCAATGTCAGTGGGGGCCAGCCCCGGCCCAGCCCTGACTTGTGCAGGGCAGGCCAGCACCGGCTCAAAGAGTCCTGGGTGCTCCGCACTGGAAGCGGGGGGTTTCGGCCCAGAGGTTGGGAGAAACACTCTCAGCTTGAAGCGCAGCTGTGGGTGGGTGGGGTGGGGGGGGCATGGCCTGGCCTGGAAGCACTGTGATAGCACTTTGGCATGGGAGGCAGGCGGCCGCAGCCTGGTTGCTGGCTCCCAGCCAGTGGGGCATGGACCTCAGGAATTGGGACCCCCAGATTCCAACTCTGTTGCAGGCTGCAGGCAGTAATTCCTAGGGCCGCATGCAGACCGTGTGTTTGAGACCCCTCATTTAGAACTTATGGATCACCACATCTTTGCTGGGCTGGCATGGACCCACTTAGTTTTTACACAAATATGTCCAAGACCAAAAGGATCACTGAAAACATTTCATCTGACCTCCAGTATAACACAGACCAGAAAGGATTCTCGAAATAATTTCTGGAGCAGATCTTTTAGAAACATCCAGTCTTCATTTATAAATGGCCCATGATGAGAATCCACCATGCTCTGTGTAAATTGTGCCAAGAGTATTTGCAAAAGCATTAGTAAAATAAATAAATGATATATTAAATATAGTAAAATATGGTAAAAACAAGCCCCCAAATGAACTCTTGCCAATGTTTAATTAATAACATTATATCTCATCCTTGGTTAATACGAATATTTCCCACCCATTCTCACTCCAATGACATTTACCAAAGATGTTCCAGTTCTGTTTATAATGAAAACTTTGATGACAATTCATTCTACTTGGTTAATCAATAATTTGGGTAGAAACAACAAAAGTTTCTCTAGGTTAACTGTAGCATAAATGTAAACCTGTGTAACTTTTCCAAATAAACAATTACTTAATTCCAGTGCTCTGACCAACTCATTCCTACATACATACCACAAATCACTTTATGGTGAAAAAATGCACATTAATCCAAGGTCAGGTAGAGATGGTGACAAAAAAGAAAAATTAAATAAAAAAAAATAACATGGAGAATACTTAAGATAGTCATATGAGCAATACAATCTTACTCAAGTTCCAAAGGGGCAGCCACATGAGTCTAGTTCAGCAAAAAAAGCAAGGAGTCCTGTGGCACTTCAACACTAACAGATTTATTTATTGCCTGAGCTTTCGTGGGAGAAAATCATACTTCATCAGATGCTTTGAAGATGGGGAAGCTTACAGAATGGGATGAGGTCATACAGTAACAGCAAATCAGAGCAGTTTTTAAGATTCAAATACTGGGAAACATCACATAGAGGAGAGTGAAGTCAAATTATCTGTTGTAATGGGAAAAGAAGCCATAGTCACCATTTAATCGTGCTTTCACACAATCTAATCTGCATATCAGTTCTAATTCAGCTGTTTCTCTTTGAAGTTTTGCTGTCCCACTGACTTTCTTGAGCACAGTCATTAACAAATCGTCCACAGAGGGATTAGAAAGATGGAAGTGCTCAGCACCTGGTTTTTGTATTTTGTGATATCTGATGTCAGTTTTGTGCCCATTTATTCTTTCGTGCAAGGATTGTCCTGTTTGTCCAATGTATGAGGTGTGGGAGCATTTCTGGCACATGATGGCATAAATCACATTTGTGGATGAGCAGGTGAATGAGGCCTTGATGGAGTAGCTGCCTTGATTAGGTCCTATGATGGTGTCTTTTGTGCAGATTTGTGGGCAAAGTTGGCAACATGGTTTGTCACAGGGGTGTGTGCCTGTTTTAATGTTTCTTTTGTTAGGTCTGTGGTTGCTGGTGAGTATCTGTTTAAAATTGGGTGGCTGTCTGTAGGCAAGGAGAGGTCTGTCTCTCAAGGCTTACAAAAACAACCTATAACACATTCTTCTACATGATTGGACATCACAAAAAAGAGAAGATCCATATACAACACATACTTTGCTTTCCTACATAAGAAAAAAACACACTAAACTGTGTAAACTATTATACACCACTAAAGACAAAAAGAGCAACACTTTCAACCTAGCCAACAATATTGTTAATCTCTCATGCTACATACTTCCCCAGCAGAAGAATCTGGGATATCTCAAGGATATTCCTTCTGCTCCACAATGCCCCCACATAAGATAAAATTCTGCGGTGACCTGGAGGACTACTTTCGCCATCTAAGACAGAATTTTTCCATAACACCGCCGATCAATGCAGTGACTCACAGGTACCTTCTTCCCAACACTGCAAGAAGAAATATTCTTCATGGACTCCTCCAGAGGGTCAGAACATAAGACTAGACTTCTACATGGATTGTTTCTACCACCATGCCAAGGCTGAAATCGTGTACAAACAACATCCCTTACCTAATAACCTCAGCCATGCAGAATTCAAGGCCATCCACAACTTCAGAAACAACTCTCACATTATTATTAAGGAGGCTGACAAAGGAGGTGCAGTCGTCATCATTAATAAGTTGGATTATGATCAGGAGGCTTATAAACAACTCTCCAACACAACATTCTACAAACCTCTTTCCTCTGACCCCACTGAATAATATGAAAAGGAATCATCACATTTGCTCAAGAAACTCCTCAAGGCAGCACAGGAAGAAATTAAGGCAGATACACCACTGGAACCCTGACCAGGGATATTTTATCTACTACCGAAAATTCATAAAAAAGGAAACCCCGGATGCTGCATCATCTCAGGCATTGGCATTTGTACAGCAGGCTTATCTGGCTATGTGGACTCCCTCCTCAGACCCTATGCTATCAACATTCCTAGCTATCTTCACCATGGACTTCCTGAGGAAAATCCAATCCATTGGTGAGCTTCCAGAAAACACCATCCTGCCCACTATGGGTATAGATGCTCTTTACACCAACATCCCACACAAGGATGGATTACAAGCTATTAGAAGAACCATCTCAGATGATGCCACAGTACAGCTTGTGACTGAACTTTGTGCTTACCCATAACCATTTCAGATTTGAGGATAATTGAAGCACTGCTATGGGTACCCACATGGCCTCACAATATGCCAACATTTTTATGAGTGACATAGAACGTTTCCTCAAGTCTCATCTCAAAGCACTTCTCCTCTACTTATTCTACATTGATGACATCTTCATCATCTGGAACTATGGGGTGGTCTTGAAGATTTCCACAGAGATTTCAACAATTTCCATTCTACAATCAAACTTAGCTTGGAACACTTCACACAGGAGATTCACTTTAGGGATGGACATATCATCCTATATTGAAAACCTACTCATCAGTATAATTACCTATACCCCTCGAGCTTCCATTCTAAATACACTACATGACCCATTGTCTACAGCCAAGCCCTAAGATATAACTGCATTTGCTCTGATCCCTCAGACAGAGACAGACTTCTTCAGGATCTCTATCAAGCATTTTTAAAACTACAGTACCCACCGGGGAAAGTAAGAAAACAGATAGACAGAGCTAGACGAGTACCCCAAAGTCAGCTACTGCAGGAGAGGCCCAAAAAAGAAAACAACAGAACGCCACTGGTCACCAAATACAACCTCCAAGTCAGACCTCTGCAACAGATCATTAAGAACCTTCAGCCTATTCTAAAAGATGATCCCTCATTCTCTCAAGGCTTGGGAGACAGACCTCTCCTCACCTACAGACAGCCCTGTAACCTTAAACAGATACTCACCAGCAACCACAGACCTAACAACAGAAACATTAAAGTAGGCACATACCCCTGTGACAAACCACATTGCCAGCTTTGCCCACATATCTGCAGAAAAGACACCATCACAGGACCTAATCAAGCCAGCTACTGCATCAAGGCCTCATTCACCTGTTCATCCACAAATATGATTTATGCCGTCATGTGCCAGAAATGCTCCCACACCTCATACATTGGGCAAACAGGACAATCCTTGCACAAAAGAATAAATGGGCACAAAACTGACATCAGAAATCACAGCAGGCAAAAACTATTTGCTGAGCACTCCTATCTTTCTAATCACTCTATGGATGATCTGTTAATGACTGTGCTCAAGAAAGACAATGAGACATCAAGACTTCAAAGAGAAACAGCTGAATTAGAACTGATATGCAGATTACATTGTGTGAAAGCACGATTAAATGGTGACTATGGCCTCTTTTCCCATTACAACAGATAACTGGACTTCACTCTCTTCTATGTGATGTTTCCCAGTGTCTGAATCTTAAAAACTGCTCTGATTTGCTGTTACTTTATGACCTGATCCCATGTCTTACACTCCCTTGCATTTATTTTCATCCCATTCTGTAAGTTCCCTCATCTTTAAGGCATATGACGAAGTGGGATCTTCTGCCACAAAAGCTCATGTGATAAATAAACCTTACTCAAGTGTTTTTCAAGTGTATCTGGAATGTTTCTTGATATGCTGGAAGTGAATAATGAGTGGGGTTCTGCAGGGGTCGGTTCTGGGTCTGGTTCTGTTCAGTATTTTCATCAGTGATTTAGATGATGGCACAGAGTGTTCACTTACAAAGTTTGCCAATGATACAAAAGTGGGAGGGGTTGCAAGTGCTTTGGAGGACAGGATCACAATTCAAGATGATTTAGATTAACTGGTGAAACAGTCTGCGATAAACAGAATGAAATTCAGTAAAGAGAAGGGCACAGTACTCCACTTAGGAAGCCAATTCATTGCACGTGTACAAAATGGGCAATGACTGCCTTGGAAGGAATGCTCCAGAAAGGGACTGGGTGTCATAATGGACCACAAACTAAGCATGAGTCAACGGTATAACACTGTTGCAAAAATAGCAAACACCATTCTGGGATGTATTACCAGTAGTATTGTAAGTAAGATGCAAGAAGTAATTCTTCTACTCTACTCCACCTGGACTAAGCCTCAGCTGGAGTACTGTGTTCAGTTCTGTGCGCTTCATTTCAGGAAAGGTGTGGACAAATTGGAGACAGTCCAGAGAAGAGCAACATGAATGATTAGGGTTCTGTAATCCTTGACTTATGAGGGAAGATTGAAAGAGCTGGGTTTGTTTAGTCTAGAAAAGAGGAGACAGAGAGGACATGATAACAGTTTTCAAGTATCTAAGGCTGTGTTCACACAGCACTTTTGTTTTGAAACAACCTCATTGTTTCGAAACAAAAAAAACCATGTTCACACGACGCAACGTTGTTTCGAAACAACAGGAACCC
>ML682024.1:11480747-11550838 GCA_007922195.1 Podocnemis expansa | reverse complement strand
GGTGCCTGCAGCCCGGCTCTGCAGGCACCAGCGGGGAGCACCGCGGGCAGTGCTGAACCCTACCTGTGCCCGCAGCCCCCTGAGGAAGCAAAATAGCAGGTTCACAGTGTAAACCTGCTGTTTTGTTTCCTGCTTTTTTTCTTATTTCGAAGTAACATTTTGTTAATTCGAAATATGTTATTTCGAAATAAGGTGTTATTTCGAAACAAGTTGTTTCGACACAACTTGTTTTGAAATAACCATGTGTGTGTGAATACAGCCTAAGATATTGTCAAGAGGAAGAGGGAGAAGAACTGTTCTCCTTAACTGCCAGTGATAGGACAAGAAGCAATGGACTTAGAGCAAGGGAGACTTAGTTTGGACATTAGGAAAAAATTCCTAACTGTGATGTTGATTAACAAGTGGAATAAATTGCTTAGGCAGGTTGTGGGATCTCCATCGTTGGAAGCTTTTAAGAACAGGTTAGACAAGCAGCTGTAAGTTTAAGAGGGAACTTAATCCTATCATGAGTGCAGAGGACTGGATTTGATGACTTCATAGATTGTGGGATCTTAAAGACTAACAGATTTCTTCAAGCACATGCTTTCATGGGCTCCAACCCTCTTCATCTGATGCATCTGTGGCAAAGTGGGTTGGAGCCCATGAAAGCTTATGACCGAAGAAATCTGTTAGTCTTTAAGGTTCCACAGGACTCTTGTTTTTACTGCAGAACAGACTAACATGGCTACCTCTATATAGATTGTGGTCTTCCCAACTTTTGCTGCTCTTTACTGGCTGGCTTGTCTCCTAAATGCCACCAGGAAAGATAGAAGGCTTTTTAAATGAAGAGTTTTGACAGGGCTCATTAGACAGGTGAGGACTGGAAAATACATATGTATTCAGAATTTAGATATCTATTCATATGTAGTTTATAATTTAGCACCATTTCCTGCTGTGCATGAGCCTAGGGGGATTTTCAAATGGTCACAGCTCTGTTGGTTTCCCCTGTCTGTTCTGAACTTCAAGTGAAGCCCATATAGACACTAATGAAACTACACCTGCCAAATTTCTCACTTAAACAGGTTTTTCACCTTCATAAAACCGCAAAAGAGCTGATGGAATTGGACTCAACAAAACTAATATTACAGACATTGAGTTGTCATGCAGGCTTGGAGAGTTTAGCACCAGAAATGGAAGTTTTGAAACTTGTATTTTAGCTGCCATTTGCTTCTCCTGCCATGCCCCAGCTGCTGGCCCCAGGTGTTCTAAGGAGTCATCTGTGTTTTTAGCTTGTTACCTGCTACACTTAGGTACAGGTGGGCACTGAGGAGAGAATTTTTCTCTTGATTACTGTTATTCTTGTGCTGATAGAAGCAGGAATACTCCCCAGCACTCTCTGGAGACACTAGCTGGATTGACTCAAAGATGAATTTCTTTTTCTCTCCAGGCAGCATTAGGATTTCCTTGCCATCCTTACAGAAAATAACATGAGTCACCAAGGTGTTCTGAGGAATGAAGCACATCAGTGTGCCCATTTCCCCTTTGCGGGGGACCAGGAGCAGTAATGGGGTAGGGAGGTCACCTAGGAGGGGAGGAAATGTTATTTGGTTAAATCACTCATCACACACAGAGCTGAGGTTTTAATTATGGCAGAGACTGGCAAGAACCTTGTGTTTCACCGTTGGCTGGCCTCACCTCAGCTTGGGACTTTATGAAATGGTTGAACAAGGGTCTCACTTTCATGAGCTGGATTTGTAAATTCAAACCCAGATTAGCCATGGGCATTGGCGGTGCTTCCCCCTCTTGCTTTACATCCCCATTAGCTCTCAGTGGCTCCTTTGCTTTTATCCCTCTTGGGCCAGCTCCTCAGTGAGCTAAATCAGCAAAACTGCCCTGACTACAGCAAAGCTACACCTGTTATTCTCAAGGCTTCACCTATGGAGGGGGCCTGGCAGGACATGCCCTGGGAAAGCAACTGCATGGAATCACTAGTCTTTGCTTGATGATTTATCCCCACCTGCAGCTATATCTCTGACTCTGGTTTTCCGTGCCTCGCGCTTTGAATGCATCCACACTGCAATTACAGCTGTGGCTTCAGCGCTGCTCCAGTTTTTATTGCACTTTCTCAAGTAGCCATAGAAGTGATGCCCTGGGAGGATGGAGTCAGTGACACAAGAACATATGAATATAAAATGGCCATCAGGATTTTAGACTTTAAATTAGTCGGAGGTTTCTAACCATCAGAGGAGGGATGTTCTGGAGTAGCCTTTCAAGGTGAGCAGTTGGGGCAAAAAGAGTAGCTGGCTTCACGATTGAACTTGATAAGTTTGGTAATTGACTAATTTTTGTCTACTAATAGTAAATATGTCAAATGGCTTGTAGTAGGATGTTGGGTGGGAAGGGGGTTCTGAGTTACTATAGAGAATTCATTCTGTGTGTCTGGCTGGTGTGTCTTAAGCACATGCTTGGGGTTTAACCAATCACCATATGCGGGTTGGGAAAAAACTTTCCTTCAGGGCAGATTAGCATAGTTGTGACAGAGCATGTTAGAAAGCACTCCCATGTCTCCTCTGCTCATAGCTGATCAGGACTCTGCTACAGTGGAGTCTTCTCCCTTCCAGCCAAGGTCTTCAAGCTACTGTGTAGCCAGCTCCCAAATCCAGCTACAGAGGGTCCAAACCCTGCTCTGTCTGGACTTCCTTGAAGGGTCTCTCTCCAAGAGGGTCCCAGGAAGTTCCAATCAGAAGCGACTCTCAGCCACTGTGGAAGTCAGAGGCTATGTCCACACATAGATGTTTATTTCAATTTAAGTTAAATCAAAATAAGCTAATTTGAAATAAAACCCTTAATTCGAATTAACAGAAATTGAATTAAGGAAAAACATGAAATTGAAATAGCAAGTCCAGACACAGGATTTGCTATTTCAATTCAGGAGAGGGGCACTGTGGGAGGTGTGGAAACATGGCCCCCTGGCAGGGCCATGTTGCCACCCAATCCCCTGCCTGCTCTCACCTAGAGAGCCAAGAAAGGGAAAAAAGCTAGAAGGGCAGGGATTCCCCTGCACCCTGCATTCCTCCCACTGGCGCCGCAGCTGGGGACGGAAAGTGGCTGGCTCCCTAGCAGCTGCGGGCAGCGTGGGCACGGAGCCTACACGCCTCCCATCTTTGCAGCAGCTGCAGGGGGGGACACGGGCAGGGAGCCCGCGCACCAGCTGGCTCCCTAGCAGCTGCAGGTGGCGTGGGTCATGCTCCATACCCGTGCCACCTGCAGCTGCTAGGGAGCTGGGTGGCTTGCTAGCTCCTTGCCTGCTCACTACTAGCCACTCTCATCCACCCTCTTTACTTGCTGTTTACTCTTTCACTACTTCAGTTCAGAGAAAGTGTACTTTTTTCTCAGATCACTGATTATCAGATATTTCAATCTTTACCAGCTGGCTAATCAGCTACTAAAATAACAAAGACCAAAAAAACCAATGAGGAACAAAGTACTCCAGGCACTGCTCCAACAGATTTAAAGTTTTTATTAAGCAAATGTTCAAAACAGGTACAAACGAGCACAGTGATGTATAAAACAAGAGTGGTCAGGTAGCCAGGTTTAGAGTACAGATCATTTGTTAAGGAAGAGGTATTTGAGTGAACAGAAATCACAACAAGAACATGATCTACGATACCCTGGAAGAACAAAATAGATTGTACACTTGTGTATAAGAGTCTGACAATTTCAGAACATCTTAACATATAGGGAATACAAGCAACAGTGGTAAACAAGGCACATATGATGTTAAGAGTAGGTTATCCCGAAATACATATAAGGTAGTATGGGTTATAGGTGCTTTGGAGATTATTCAGTGTTGTGAGAGAGGAGTTCGTGGAGCTCTCTTGTTGGTAGAAGTGAAGGAGGATTGGTTTACACTTCTTGGTACTGTCTGTGGCTGGTGATGTTTTCTGTGTAAATGTCCTGGGACCATCTGATGGTGTCAGACACCATGAGGCGATGCATCAGGGGGGAGTAGCGCTGTCCGACACCGCAGGCCCACAGCACGTCCTCATTGGCAGGATCCCAGGAACCCAGGGCGCCCACGATCAGGGCATGGGTCTGGACCTGGTAGCCCCTGGATCTCAAGGAGTCCACCAGCGGGGTGTACTTATTCATCTTTCGAGCCCGGGCCTCTAGGAAGGCTGGGGACCGGTTCTCGAAGGGGACCGTGATGTCAGCCCTGATGATCTTCCTCAGGTCCTCATTGGTGATGACAACATCAGGTCTCAGCAAGCTGTCTGTGCCGGGGATGGTGCGGTTGACCGAGACCTCCCCAAGGTGAGGCGGGATTGCTTTGACCAGACGGTCCTGGACCGCATTGTGTCTAAGCTGCCAGGCTCTGGAGTGGGGTTTGCAGCTGCAGAGGACATGGGGCAGGGTCTCATTGGAGTGGCCGCACTTCCTGCAGCATTTGTCCCGGTGACCGTGGCGGATGGCTCCATTCAGGGGAACGCAGTTGAAGCGGGCACAGTGGATGAACCTCCAGTCAGCAAAGCAGGTGAAGCTGCCGTCTTGGAGGAAGTGATTGCTAGTGTCCCACTTGCTGGATAGCTCAAAGACCTTGCCCTGGTCAGGCTTCTTTTTGAGGTCAGCTACGTAGAGTGCGCGGACAGCAGCTTTCAAGATCCTTTCCAGCATGCCTCTTCCCTTGGGGGTAACGATAGAGTGGCCTTCCGTCCTGATGCTCGGTACCACGACTGACAGCTCCTGGCGCTCCTCGCACCACAACCACGGGCAGCCGATACGTTTCCCCAGGCGACATCTGGCGATCTGGGCCTGGGTCCAGAGGGAAGCGATGTCGTCCCGGTCTTGGCTGAATTCACCTTCCAGGGAGCCACTGAGGTAGGTGGCGATGTCTGCGTTGTAGGGTGATCTTTTCAGCCGCTTTGTAGTGACCTCTTGGAGGGAGTTTGTTGCGATGTTCCTGACGGTGGGGTCTGGGCAGGTCAGCAAGCGGAAGGCGGGGGTGATGGTGGCAATGTCACAGAGGTCACCCATGCAGGGGACATTGGCACCTCCTTGCTGGCAGTCAATGTAGATTAGCTCATTGCTGGCTCTCACAGGGAGGAACAGCCACTTTTTCACAAGCCAGCGGATGGTGCTGTCAGCTTTGTTCAGGGGAACTTTTGCGACCGCTGAGCCTCGCAGAACGAATGTGATGTGGGGAATCAGGAAGGTGTTCAAGGTGTTGATCTTTTGCCAGGGTGCCAGGGGGGAGGAGTCAATCTTAGCAGCATCTTGCAGGATCGAGTGGATGGTATCATCAGGGGTCTGTTGAACGTGGAACCCCGTCGGTGTCCCCAGGTGCTGGTATGCCTGTCCTTCTTCGAGGCAGATGACGGGCTCACCCTGGATCAGCAATGGAGTGGGGAGGACACCATCTTTCGTGCTGCCATTGATGTGGAGGGACGCACACTTCCTGGCATTGAAGCGCAGTCCCATCCAGTCGGCGATCAGGCTGGCAGTGTGCAGCATATCCTGGAGGCGTGTGGGGTTGTCCGCGATCAGGACCAGGCCATCTGCGTGCGCTAAGATGCTGGCTCTTTCTCCATGGAGTTCGAGCCCTCCTGGACCATTGGCAATTGCCCGGATCAGCGGCTCCATGGCGAGGTTGAAGATGATCGGGCTGAGGGGACAGCCCTGCTTCACCCCCCTCCAGATGGGGATCTCGGCAGTCTCCCCCTCAACAGAGCGGATGGTGGTGGTGCACCCTTCGTAGATCTCTTGGAGCATCTGGAGAAAGGTGTTTGGCAGTCCAAATTCCTGGAGCGTAGCGAAGATGTGGCGGTGGGGAATGGAGCCGAAAGCGTTGGCTAGGTCTAGCCAGGCCATGGTGCACTGCTTCCGGGACCTCCGGGTAGTCTGGATGGCTGTCTGGAGGATGAAGTTGTGCTCATAGCAGCCTTCGCAGGACATGAAGCCTTTCTGGACAGAGCTGATGGCTCCTTTGCTTACTGCCCAGTCGGTGATCTTTGCCGCGAGACAGCTGACATAGAGCTTGTAGATGGTGGAGCACAGGGAGATGGGCCTCCAGTTGCAGGGGTCATCATGCTCACCCTTCTTGTAGACGAGCACCATTATGGCCTTCTTCCAAGCGTCGGGTGTGCGGCGGAACTCTTTGCAATGGTTAAAGAGGGCAGAGAGCACCAGACAATTGGGATCCCCCTTCTTGAGGATGCTGTAGGGGATGCCGTCTTTGCCTGGAGCAGTGTTCTTTGACTGAGCCAGTCTGGCCATCACTTCCTTTGGAGTGAAGTCCATGTCCAGGTCCTCAGTGCCATCCAGCTGGGGCAGGGGCGGCACAGTCTGGGCGACAGGTGGTAGCCAGGGTCACACGGCTGAACACGTCTGAGAAGTATGAGAATAGGCTGTCTGGTGGGATTGTGCAAGAAAGTGAAGAACCATCGAGGATCTCTCTCATGGCCTTGGTCCAGTTGGACTGGTAAAATTTCTGAAGTCTGGAGGCAGTGGCTGAGTCATAACGGTGTCTCGTGTTATGCCCTCTGGGTGCATTCCTGTTGTTGCAGTTTGCTGGTGGCCTGCGAGTGGACGAGGAGCCCTCCTGGGTCGCTCTGTGTGCCGCTGCGACTTCAGCTGACAGTTCCAGGACCAGCTTGTCTGCAAGGTGGTTGATGTCATCGAAGGAGGATGCTGCCCTTAGTTGCTCCAGCCACAACAGCTACCATGGTGTAGGTTGTCTGGATGCTGGTTGTTGCAAGCTAGCGTCTGCAAGGCAGGCATCACGGGCTCCTTCTCCTTCCCTGCACTCAGGGTCCAGGCTCATTGGTGAGTTGTTAACCAGGGGAGCAGAGTTCACACTAATGCTCCTCTGGTGGGAGTCAGTCCTTTGGGGGGAGTCAGGCTCAGGGGAGCTGTCACAGGGATTTTCAGAAGGGCCACTTGGAAGTTGAGGTTCCTGGGCAATAGTAGGTCACTGGGGCTCAGGAGAAGTGGTTGGTGGTCCAGGAGTAGAGGCATGATCTCAGCCTATTACAGTCCAAAAAACAAACCTTACACTTCTGTTCTTGTCTCTTTCAGACTGAAACATGCAGGAGCGTCTCTACAAATCTTTTTCTAACTAAGGGTAGCTTTTACCCTTTAACTAACCCAGACAGATTTGAAACAAACAGAGAGTAGCAGTTCACACAAGAACAGTATTTCATATTTCCCTTTAGTAGAATTACAGATATTGATAAATTTGTGAGCAAATGAACCCCAAATACTATTACCCACTATGCTTTGCACCCACTGCACCTAGTATGCTAATCAGTTAATTGTGCTGTTTGTATCTGTAATAATCCTTGGGGAGGAAGAAGTTAACACTCTGGTCAGTGAGTCCCAGGACAGCCAATGGGAACAGCAGCCTGGCCTGTTCCTATTTGGATGCAGCAGAGCTCCTGGGAGGATCAGGAGGAGGCCGGAGGGGCCTGAGGAAGAATCCAGCAACATCCTTACCAAAGATAAGTTAAGTTTGTTACTGACAGGCATGGGTAGAACAGGGAATGTGTACTTAGATGTGGTCAGGGTATTTTCTTTGTTTTTGGATTTCTCTGTGCTGAGCACATGTACCTCCTCCCCCTACTCTGTAACTACCTAAGTTAATTCCCGGAGAAGCACATGGTAATGATAATGAATGCAGCATTAAAACAGTGCGAAGTCATGTGTTTTTAAAATTATTTTGAAATAAAAAGAATTACCAAAATGTTTTATTTTACAGTAAATGAAAGTTTTTCATGATCCTTTCATTAATTTTAATGAGCCTAAAAAAGTTAAAAAACTTAATTTGTAAATATAATCTTGAAAAGTACATAAAAAGTTGAAAAAAAGCTGACTTGTTGCTTTTTCATTTTCCACAGCAGCCCATTTTAAAAATTCTTTTTTAAAAAATAGTCCTGTATTGTTTATAACCATTTCAAATGTGCCCCTGTTGATAATTTTATTCACAGTGTACTTTTTTCTTCATTTTATTATGATTTGCTGTATTTTTTTTTTTTACCCACAATGTAGCCCTTTTGTAGGGAGCAATGGTCCAAAAAGACAAAATGCCCAGCACCAGACTCAAACCCACAACCATGTGATTAAGTCTGTTTGGTCTACCACCTGAACCACAGACACTACTGCTCCAGAAAGTTCTTGGAATCAGAGAAGCTTTATGTTCAACTGCCCTTTGCTTCACATGTTCAGGAGACAGACTCATGCTAATGGTTTTGAGCCCTGTGTTGGACATGTTTTGGGTTGTTTTTTTTTTTTAAATATTCTACTCATAAAAAGTAACAAGTCTGAAAAAAAAAACACCTACTTTTAGAATAGCTGGAGGACGGAGGACATGAAGGTGAAAAAGAGGACATGTCCTGCTTTTCCCACATGTCTGGTAACCCTAGTCCTGGGTAGGGTTACCAGATACCAAAGCATAGAGAGGAGGATGGAAAAGTATGAAAAGGAGGACATCGGAGGACACATGTAATATTAGTGTAATATTATTCTGTTTCTAGGGGGCTCTCGAACACTTCCAGCATACTTTAACTTCTATAAATAAAAAGCAAGACGAAACCATGTATTTTAAAATGCCTGCCGGATGGAGGATGTGAAGGATAAAAGGAGGACATGTCCTCCTTTGGCCTGAAATCTGGTAACCCTGGTCTTGGGGAAGCTGCATGCTCCCCCTCCTCCAGCACTTTCCCTGGTGGGCAGACGGGCAGCTGGTGGCAGCGCGGAGCTGGGGCTAAGCTTCCCTGAGTTCCCTGAGCTGTGCGCCTTCTCTGCATCCCCTCAGACTGGCTTCCCCAAGTCCCACAGGATCTCCTGCCCCCAGGTCCCCATCCCCAACTCCCTCAGGCCACTGCCGTGGCTGCTAAAGCTGCTCCCATGCAGCACATGCCTCTCTCTGCTGCCATTCTTCAGGGCAGCAGGAAGCTGCGCTGGAAAGTTTAAAAACATGTTCAGGGGAGATTTTAAACTCCCTGGACCTGCTCCCTGCCGGCCAGATATACATGTGCTTGGACAGCAAGCAGCCACAGCTGCGGGCGCTGCACGGTGAGCACTGTGGCGTGCACTGGGGAGCCAAGGATGCTGCGCATGCACACAGCTTAAAGGGAACATTGCTTGGCACCTCTTGTCAAGCACCCTCAGCTTGCGAAGCTAGGGTGTCTACATGACCTAGTGAGATGTGTCACTCTGCAAAGACAGACGGAGAGGTAAAAGCATCAGCTTGAACTTTCTCCCACCACGAGGTATCACAGTACGAAAACAACTTACCTTCAATCCAAATTGAGTTCCTTGAGTTTGTGCCAAGTGAGCATGTGCTGAAATGACATGGCCTGACACCACTTCACTGCTAACTGGTGCGAGACTTACCCCAATGTGCTGTCTTCCCAGCCTGGGCTAGTGGTCTTGACAGCCAACGAGCTGGTGCAGGGTTGGGTCTGATGCTCCTCAGTGCTTGGGGTTAAATAGGTGTCAACGTAAAATGATCTGGATAGAAATCTCACCCTTCCCCATCAAAATTGGTCAGGTCTTGCTTCCTGGCCTTCAACAGAATGAAAACTGGGACAGGCCAGCAGTTTGCGTTGCACACCCAATCCACCGTTCCGTGCAGCTCCCCTTTAGAGCAGGGTAAGGGAGAAGTCAGATGCCTTTTATCTGCTCCTTGCCCCGCCCCCCTGTGCCTCTCTCCCCACTCAAATGCAATGAAGGCTGCTGCCTGGCAGCCTCCCTGAGGGATGCCCAAATGTGTGAGATGAGCTGCAAGTAGCTATGTCTGTGAGACAGGGTTAACAGCTTCTGGCCCCAGGAATGCAGCATGAGGTGGGTTCCTTGGGGGGTTGCCTATTCCACCCACCAGCTGTTGTGGGCCCAGCCAGCTGTTCTTTCCACGTCTGCATTTGAGGCTCAGCAGGGGAAGGGGTGCTGCTAGTGTGGGAATATCTAGGGGGCCAGTCTGCAACAGGCCCCTTCCCCAAATCACAATTCTTGCATGACCTCTGGGAGTCAGAGATGAACCAGCCAGTGCTGTGCTGGGAGACAATGGATGCTTACTCTGACTTTCCCATAGCAGGGTACCTTCTGACCATGGGATGTGTGGCAGGGTGCTCAGTGGAACAGGCAGGGTGTTGTGGGGGACAAATTAATCAGGGCTCTCAACCTGGAAGAAGAGACCACCGATCCTCCCCAGTGATGAAGGCCCGTTCCCAGCTGAGACTCGAATTAGCAGAGAACGAGGTGTGGTTCAGGATTTATTATTCAGCTGAATAACAAAAGGAACTGCATCAGAGGGCAGCAAAGAAGTGCTAGCCCCTCCGAGCAGGCCCCCCCAACAATTGAGTGTGAGAGAGAGCCCTGAGGGGCAGCATCACAACATTTTTATCCAGTACAGTATGATAATACTATGATAATGCTTACATGATTGACAATGTTTTAGAGATCCTTATATGGTTATATTAACATTATTAAATGCATATTAATACTTAAAGAATGCATATAATTATCCCCGCCTCTGTTTACTGTTGACATCATTTGAATTATCTTGGGCAGCCACAGTGCCTGCAAACTCATTAATTTCTGCCTAGAGATGCTGACCTTACATTCTTGTGAGGCTATGGTGCCAAGAAGGGTGAGCAGGAGATAGGAGGTAATACTCCCTTTTCAGTTAGAACAAAGACGGGACAGTCTAGCTTACGTTCCTCGTCCAGATGGTCAGGAGAAAAAGCATGAGAAAGGAGAGATAACACACTTTAACTATCAACTCTAGGCCGCTTGTTAAAGGAACTTAGATATATAACTTGCCTGAAAAACAACCCCACTACCATGGCAACCTGCAGCCCCTATAAGGCCTATACTATGGCACCTTCCCTGTTATTCTACAAAGGAGATCACCTAATATTTCCCTCACAGTGTGCATCAGCGGTCAGTATGAATGCATTTAGGACTCTGTCTTGCTAGGTGCAGTCAGCCCAAACACGTCCTGTCCCCATGGTGCTAGACAAGGGGTGTAACCTCCTGGTAAGGGGTATGGGGAGCTGAGCCAGGGTTCCTGCAACAGAGTCACCTGGTGGGGTGGGGGCCTGGAAGCTGTACTGGACCTCCAACAGGGTTCCCGCTGGCAGGGGAGAGCCTGGAGCCTTGAACTGGCCACCTGCAGGGTCCCCTTGTGGCACACTGTGGTTAAAGTATAATTTGGTGGGTCCTGGAACCCTCTTAATTGGCAGGCCCCGTTTCCATATCATTAGGCCCCCTTTCATGCATGTGTGGGCCCCAGCCCAGGTAGGCATTTGCAATCACTTTTCAGTACCACATGCATCAGTTATAGTTCTGCTCTAGACACCCACACATCCCCCGCAGCCCAGGGATTGGGGACCCGGCCGCCAGCTGCTGCTTCTGGATGCGCCACAGCCTAGCCGCTCATGGCGGTGTGGCCTCCCCCTGACCCTATCCCTGGCCAGGGGTGGGGCCTGGCTGGAGGCCAGCCAGGTGTTGCATCCCCAGCCGGGGATCGGGCCCCGGGTCCCCGGCCCGATTGGGCTGGAGATCCGGGGCACAGGCTTTGGGATCCAGGGCACGTGCCCCAGTGTGCCCAATGCAGAGATGCCACTGCTAGGAGGAATGATATTCCAGTATGGAGTGGCAGCATATTCAGAGCTGCATAGGCCACGGTGGGTTACTGATGTAACTGACCTTGTTCGAGATGGGCTGCTTGCATGCATTCGGTTATGGATGTCTACGTGCTGCAGTGCACGGTGGGTCAGAAAGTCTTTTAGCCTAAGCCTCTCAGGTCAGGGGCAGCAGCTAACCCTCCCTCTGTGCCGCTGCATGGCTATAGAGGTGGCCCTGGCCCTGATCCCCCCCCATTTCCTTCTTTACACCAACTCTGGTTAGCGGGAACGATGGGGGTGATCTGAATTTATGTTAGCAGCCCATCTCAAAGAAGGACGGTTACATCAGTAATCCACCGTTCTTTGAGCGCTGCTCATATCATCCAGTTACAGGTGACTGCTAGCCATACCCAGGATGATGGGTAGAGTTACAGCTTAGCCACTTTGAGTACGGCTCAGTCCAATGAGGCATCCTTTCTAGTTTGTTGGACTATAATGTAGTGTGTTGTGAAGGTATGTACTGACAACCACATAGCTGCCCTGCAGATCTCCTGTAGAGGGACTTGGGACAGGAAGGCCATTGATGAAGCTTGGGCTCTGGTTGAATGAGCCCTAACGTTCCGCAGGAGGGGCATGCCTGACCTTCTGTAGCAGTTTTGGATGCAGTTTACAAACCACCTGGAAATACACTGCAAAGACACGGGATGTCTTCTTCCAGTCCACAGTTGCCATGAACAGTTGGGATATTTTCTGGAATGGGTGCATGGGCCCAGTGTATGTCAAGAACACTCTTCTGACATCTAGGGTGTGCCACTTCCTCTGGTTTTCAGTAACCTGAGGGTATGGGCAAAACACTGAAAGGCAAATGTCCTGATTAAGGTAAAAGGGAGAGGCCACCTTAGGAAAGAATGCTGGGTTTGGGAGAAGCACCACCTTATCCAGAAAGAACCTTGTATAGGGAGGTTCTGAGGAGAGGGCTCTAAGCTCAGACACTCATCTGGCCGAGGTTATAGCTACCAGGAAGGAAACTTTCCAAGTGAGGACTAACAGAGTGGACAAGTCCAGGGGTTCATATGGTGGCTCCGTTAAGCAGCGGAGCACTACGTTAAGGTCCCATTGTGGGGGAGGGCTTCTGGGTTGTGGGTAAATCCTTTCAATTCCCTTCAGGAACCTAGTGGAAGTGGGATGAGAGAAAATTGGAACCCCCTCTATCTTATCATGAAAAGCTGAGATAGCTGCCAGGTGGACCTTCAGCAAGGAAAGGGACAGCCCTTCATCCTTGAGGTCTAACAGGCAATCAAGGATTACCTGTACGGGGGCTGATTCAGGAATTGCTCCCTTCCCTTTTACCCAGAGGGAAAAGCGGTGCCACTTAGCAGTGTAAGTAGTGATCCTGGGGGCACAGTAGATATTGCCAAAGAGGACTGGAAGGAACAGCCCAAGCCAGGAAAGAACATTATTGAACATGTGGCTTAGATGTGAGAACGGATAGCCCGAGTGATGCCCATAGTGCGAGAGCATCTTGAGAAAGCACAAGAAACCCAGAAAACTTATTACAACTGGAGAGCAAAGGGATGGAAATTTCATCCAGGACACAGAGTGATGGTGTTAGTGCCAACAACAGAAAGTAAGCTCCTTGCCAGCTGGCAAGGACCATATGAGATAGTGGAAGCTGTTGGGGAGGTAAACTATAAAGTGAAACAGCTGGAGTACAGAAAACCAGAGATCTACCCTACCAACTTGTTAAAGCCCTGGCAGGATCCAGCAACATGCCTGATCACCCAGATGACGCTGCCCCAGGCAGACGCCTGCCAGGGACAAGTGAGAATATCGTCTGAGCTGACCCCAACACAATGGGCAGAAGTCATTGACATGATCCACAGAAACCAGGATGGGTTTTCCATGTAGCCAGGCTGTACCACAGCAATCCAGCATCACATCATCACTGACCCTGGTGTATGAGTAACAATGAAACCTTACTGAACTCCTGAAGTAAAAAGGGAAGAAATTAGGCCAGAAGTAAAATGAATGTTGGAACGTGGAGTGATTGAGGAATCTCACAGTTTCATTGTCCTAGTTCCTAAACCTGATGGCACCTGCAGGTTTCGCAATGATTTTAGGAAGCTGAATGAGGTATCCAAATTTGATGCTTAACTGATCCCACGCATTGATGAGCTAGTAGACCGGTTGGGCATGGCTCAGTACCTAACAACCTTGGACTTGACCAAGGACTACTGGCAAATTCCCCTGGCAGAAGACGCCAAAGAGAAGACTGCCTTCTCCACACCTGATGGCCTATTCCAGTATACTGTCTTACCATTCAGGTTACATGGGGCCCCTGTGACATTCCAGTGATTAGTGGATACGTTATTAAGACCACAAAGCAGATATGCTGCTGCTTATCCAGATGACGTAGTCATCCATAGCTCTGACTGGGAGATGGACCTGGAGGAGGTAGAAGCCTTACTGGATGCCCTTGGAGAGCTGGCCTCACTGCTAACCCCAACAAATGTGCAATAGGGCTAGCTGAGGCCAAACACTTGGGCTATAGAGTGGGAAGAGGCTTAGTAAAACCTCAGTGGGGCAAAGTGGAGGCTATTCAGGCCTGGCCCCATCCAGTCCACAAGAAGCAGGTCAGGGCATTTCTGGGGATAGTGGGGTACTATAGAAGATCTATCCCCCCCTTTGCAACTAGGGCAGGGCCTCTGACAGACCTAATAATAGCTCACAGTCCAGATATGGTAAAGTGGACCAACACAGTGGAAGAAGCATTTTTGGATTTGAGAACAGCCCTGTGTAGTCACCCAGTATTTGTTGCCCCAGACTTTGAAAAGGAGTTCATCCTCCCACACACATGTCTCAGAAGTAGGGCTTGGTACTGTCCTTTCCCAGATGGTAGAGGAAGAGGACCATCTGATATTCTATCTTAGTTGGAAGCTTCTCCCCAGAGAACAGAAATACGCAGTTCTGGAAAAAGAGTGTCTGGCAGTCAAATGGGCAATGGAAACCCTTTGTTATTACCTTCTAGGGAGACGGTTCACCCTGGTAACAGATGATGTCCTGCTACAGCGGATGCACACTAACAAGGAGAAGAACACAAGAGTAATGAGGTGGTACCTATCCCTACAGCCTTTCAACTTCCATGTGCAGCACAGGGCCAGAAGCCAACATGGTAATGCTGATGCCCTATCATGCCAAACATTGTTGCATGTCCCAAGTAGCCTAACCCTGTGGTGTTGAGCAAGGCGGGTGATGTGTGAGATATTAAGGACAGCAGATACTCAGAGAGTGAGGGAAGGGAGGTATATAAGCTGTAGAATGTTAAGAGCTTGTTTTCCTAGGAGCTAGCTGGGGTTACTGCAGGGCAATCAGAGGCACCTGAGATCAATTAAGGCCTAGCTAGGTGCCTGATAAAAGCCTCCGTGCAACAAACAGTCAGTGCACAAGATGGAGGTGGAGAGGATAAGTGTGGTGTCAGGCTGAAGAGTGTTGTGTGAGTTTGGAGAGAGGAGCAAGAGGACTCTGGAGGAAAGGGTCAGAACCTTGGAAGAGTGGAGAGTAGTAAAGAGGACTGAGCTACTTTTTCAGGTACTGGAGAGTCTGAGTACTAAAAAACTGAAAAGCCAGAGGGGGAAACTAGTCCAGGGGAAACCACTGCAACTGGGATTACTGTAGCTGCAGTGAGTAACTGCCATTTGAAGGGCTCTTGGGCTGGGACCCACAGGGGTGGGCAGGCTTGGGTCCCTCTACCCCTCCTCAAGCCAGTAGACTCCCCTGGAGGGGCCTCTTTCCCTCACTGGGAAGTCATGGAACTGGAGTGCCCTAACTCACACAGGAGACAGAAGCATGAGACCCACAAAGGGAGCTGGCTGTTTACCACATAGGAGATGAAAGAATAAACACTAAACTAGGAGATGAGGGTAGACTGCTCCATCTCTGGTGAACTCCTGGGGAATTATTTGGCCCCATGAAGAAGGTGTCATCACTACCTAAAGATCCAGCTGATTAGGAGGCCTTCTGTCTCAAGGTGGATTGTGGTGAACTTCTGGTGTGCCCACACCACAAGGTGGTATTGGTGGCAGTGTGACTACAGGTACCTGGGAAAGTAGCTGCAAGCCACCATTTGCTGTAAAGGGACTGACTTTTCCTTTCAACTTTGGGGTAAGAAAAGGGTCCCAAGGAGGGGAGGACAGTGAGGAAAAAGATTCAAAGACCAACAGACTGTTTCATTGCTGACAGGGGGCCCAATCCTTACAAAGTAATTTTATGATTAAAAGTAAACTGCCTAGGAAAGTGTGAGACAAGGAACACAGACTAGGTTTTTAAAGGAGTAATAATAAGACCTAAGATCTCCCCATCCCATAGGCAACCAGCCCTTGCTTATGGGATGTTATAGTTTAAGTGTTTCGTATTTGTCTCTAATGCTTTAAACTTTGTCTTGCTATTTAGTTTGTAATTATGTGTCTGTAACTGTAAGAAGAGAAACCCAGCAGAGAGTATTCCATCCTAACTGTCACTCTGTAATGATTGCTGAGATATACAAGTATTGATTGATATTTTTCAGTCTTTGACTCTCATGATACTTCTGTAAGACCTTAAAGTAAATGAAAATATGTTTAACATCTTTTAAATAAATGTTAATACTTGTTTTGAAGGAAATTCTTGTTTTAAGTTTCTTCATTGCTCTGAATCTGTTCTTGATTGGCAGGCTGTAGCCGTGTTTTCCACTAGGGGTTTTACCCATTTGGGCTGCAATGATCCCACCCTCCATCTCAGAACTAATCTGGTTTGGAGGCAATTGAATGATATTTGTTGCCTTCTGGCGGCTTAAAACCCGCATGCGAGTTCTGGGGTAACAACACAGGTGAAGAGGTGCCAACTGAGGTACGCTCTGGATGCTCTGGCATGAGGTACAAGCTCTAGCCATCTCTTCAATGGCCCTGTCCAAGCCCGGCCACCATAAATAGCTCTGTGCAATTTCTTTCGTGCGCACTATGCCGCAGTGACTTGAATGGAGCTATTCCAACAAACATAGTCTTAATGAAGGTGGGATAATGACATGCATACCCTACAACGAACACTTAGACTGGGTTGATCACTCCATCTTCATAGACATGTAGGGGCAGAGGTCAGGTGAGACCTGAGAGTCAGGTAAGAATGTTCCATGCACTATGAACTCTCTAACCTGAAACAGTACTGGGTCAATCAGCATCACTCATCACTTGAGTAGGCATGACAAGTTTGTTTTCCACCTGTTCAAAGCAATGTTCCCTCTAAGCGGAGTGGGCAGCTGAGCAACTCCTGTTGCTCGCTGTGCTCCCCCCCCCCGCAGGGCCTGCTGTGCTGCCTCCCCCACTCCCGGTGGCCCCCCCAGCCCCCACAAACTTACCTTGGGGCTGGACTGGAGCCGGATGGCCCAACCATAACTCATGGGGCAGAGAAGCACTACAGAGCATTCTCAGATTTTCTGGGCATGCTCCGTTAGAGCTTCTCTGGGTGGGAGTTTTGAAAACTCCCTGCTCCACAGGAGCTCTGTGTAAGGACTCTAGCTGCCGGCCGTGCGCTGCCGGCAGCCTTCTCTGTGCTGGCGGCTGCGGCAGGCTGCGCTGCAGTGTGCCAGCACAGCTTAGAGGGAACATTGGGTCAAAGTAAAATATTCTTCCTGACCCAGATCTTGATGATGTAGTGCTAAGGGTAGCCTTGAAAGACTATCAGTGTTGTAATGCAAAGAGGATTGCTTATACTTGATCTCATATGTGTGTTCAGAAAGTATCAATGCCCATTGTTGCATCCGACTAGCAGCCAGAGTTGGGATGCCTGTGTGTGGCCCCAAAAGTGATGTCAGGGTCGATGTTCAGTGAGAAGTGTGAACTTCTTTCCCTCCAGATATGGGTGAGATTTTCAAGCACCAAAAAAAAAAAAAAAGCGCATGCTTCATGTTCAATTTGGGCATAGTTAGTTTCTGCCTTGGTCAGGGCACGTGAAGCAAAAGCAATAGACTTCTCTTCACCTGAAGGCATAACATGTGACAATAGAGCCCCAGCTCCATAAGGGGAGGCATCACAGGCCAACTGTAGGGGCAAAGATGATCAAAATGTGTCAGAACCCTAGAGTTCACCAGTGTGAGTTTAGCTTTGTTAAATGCAACATCACAGTCTTCAGTCCGGTTCCAGACCCTTGTTCGGCCCAAGAAGCTCATGGAGAGTGTCACTGACTGTGGAATAAACTTGCCATAATAGTTCAATAACCGTAAAAGACAGCAAAGTTGGCTTACATTCTGAGTGAGTGGAGCATCCACAATAGCCTTAACCTTGGCTAGAGACTTATGGAGACCATCAGCATCAATTACACATTCTAAATATTCAATCAAGGTCTGGGAAAATTTACATTTGTCTCTGTGAACACACAGACCATACTCTTACAGTCTTTGAAGAATAGCTTTCAAGTTCATAAGGTGTTCCTCCTCACTTTTGCCAGTGACCAGCATGTCATCTAGATAGCACTGTACGCTTGATAAGCCACTCAAAATCTGGTCCATTGCCCTCTGAAACATAGCTGGGACCAAAGTAATTCTGAAAGGGTAACAGCAGTATCTGTACAACCCCTTAAGCATTATGACTGTTCTCCATCCTCCAGGCATTTCAGAAAAAGTGCAATTTGTCCGGCTTTTTGCCGGATGCCTGGGGCAACACTGTGAAAATACAAGGGCGCACCAGCCCTCAGCTCCCAAATGTTTTCCCCTGCTGCTCAGCCCAGCAGCTGCAGCGCCTGGTGGAGTTGGGATTTGGAGATGGTCCCTTGCTGGCCCCTGCATGTGAAGAGAGCCAGCTGCCCAGGGCTGGGGATGGCTGCAGCCGGGGACTTGGTTTCGCTTTGCCTCCTTGCTTCTGCTCCTCACCCTTGGCTTCTTTCCAGGCTCCAGCTCAGATCTGCTCACCTCCCATTCTCTGGATTTTGGGGAAGGCTTGATCTTATTTTTTGGAGGGGCTGTGGCTTTTCTACAGCTTGATGGGGTCTCTGTGGTGCCCTGTGGCTGCTTCTTCACTTTCTGCTTTGCTACCCTGCTTGGCTTAAAGTTTCTGGGGAGGTTTCTTTCTCTATTGGCTCAGCTAAGCCAGATTTTTATTCCTCCTAATGGGGATTGGCTTTTTACAACAAACCTTTTGTTTATAGGTCAAGGAAAGTTCACTTTGGATTGTGAGGAAGTTTGAATGCATATGATTTTCGTTTTTTGAAGTTGCTTCGCCTTTCCAAGATGAGATTAGTCCACTATAGTGTATTGTTACATTTTATTAAGATGCACCAATGTGCAAGTATTATACATGATAAAGTAGGTGCTGAGCTGGACCAGATCCTATAGTTTAAATGAAGTCAGTGAGAAATTTGAGCAAGGATTTCAATATTTGTCCCTTTGTTAGTAGTTTATCGAATCACAGAAACAAGCAGCTTGGTTTTGCCTTTTGCTTATATATTCTATGATTTTTATTTTACTTTTAGGGAGAGTGTTTCTTTTGGTATATTTAGGAAAAAACTGATCATGGTATCGAAGAATAGGTGCTGTTGTCTTGTGTGGAGCATTTGATAGTGAAAAACATCTAATTCTACTCCCCCCCCCATTTGATATGTATTTCACATAAAAGCAAACAGAAAATGTCAACTGTCATAAATGAGATATATCTCTGTTTGTGGTTTATGGTGGACATAGTAGGATATGATGTCTAGAAATTTGCATTTTATGTAAAAGTTTGTTTCAGGCAGGTCTGCACATAAAAACCAGCAGCTTTCACTTCTGATTTCTCCTTGCATGTGTGTGTCAAACTTAAACAGCTTGTCTGTAATTTTTTTTTTAAACACTGCACAGTGAGGCTCAAAACTGAGGCTAGATGGGGATTTCCCTACACCCCTCCTGAACTCCCCCAGTTGTCATCTAGTAAAAGTGTTATACCAAATCAGTGAGCACCCCCTACAACCCCCAAATCTCCCTTTGTACCCCCCTAATTTCATGTGTTGGGGAGAATACTGCCAACAGAGATTACTTTTCCTTTAGTAGCCAACACCTCAAATTTAGCTAGACTTCATG
The DNA here is from genome assembly GCA_007922195.1 of Podocnemis expansa. Lineage (NCBI taxonomy): Eukaryota > Metazoa > Chordata > Testudines > Podocnemididae > Podocnemis > Podocnemis expansa. The sequence continues at coordinate 11,531,155 of ML682024.1, read as the reverse complement.
GTGTCAAGGGCCTGCCCCTCCATGCGTCAAACAATGAGAGTGAATTCTGTGAAGAACTTACTGTTTTAAAACTGATTTTAATCTTGTCCATAATTACTACATTAAATTTATTGGAGGTTTGCTTCCATTTGCAACTCACAATGTAAAAATACCAAATATCTGGGTAGGAGTTCTGCAGTGTGATTCTGCTTGCACCTTGATATAAATATTAAATACTTAATTTTGTGATGCCTTAAAGTGGCTGGCTTTATGGTTATTTTAATGTGAAGATGAAAAATAGTTAAGCTATTCATTTGATTTTCCTGAGCTGCTGTTCTTCCAATTCATCTCACACAGTAACTAGGGGCTAGACAGATTTCTCTGGAGTTGGATGATCAATGGGGCAAGCATTTGAGGGGGGCAGTGGCTGGGTGGATGAAGGGAGCCTGGGCAGGGCCCTGGATGTTTGTGTCCTCCAATGTCCTCCTTTTTGTACTTCTCTGTCCTCCTTTCCATGCTTTGGTATCTGGTAACCCTACCCAGTTGGAAGCTCGAGGCATGTAGGTATGCATCGCAGTCAGTTGGTTTTCGGTACAGGGTAGTGGTAGTGCGTCCATCTATTATACATACAGTAGTGCCCAAGAAGTGGTTTTCTTGTGTGGACTGGTCCAGGCTGAAGCTGATGGTGGGATGCACATTGGTGAAGTCATGGTGGAATTCTTCCAGAGACTCATTCTGTGGGTCCAGATGATGAAAATGTCAAAAATGTAACGCAGGTAAAGGAGAGGCAATAGTGGACAAGATTCAAGCAAGCAATATTCTAGGTTGGTGTAGAGGGCTTCTAAATCCATAGTGGCTAGGATGGTATTTTCTGGGAGATCACTGATGGATTGTAGTTTTTTCAGGAAGTCAGTCATGTCATGGAAATAACTAGGAGAGCTATTGGCGTAGGGTCTGAGGAGAGAGTCCACATAGCCAAACAAGCCCAAGATGGTAGGGTGTTCAGGACTCCCAGGTTTGTGGACCTCAGGTAGTAGATAAAATACCCCTGGTTTAGGCTCTTGGGGTGTGTCTGTGTAGATGTGTTCCTGTGCTTGCTTAGGGAGTTTCGTAAGCAGACGTTGCAGTTCCTTTTGGTACTCCTCAGTGGAATCGAAAGGTAATGGCTTGTAGAATGTGGTGTTAGACTGTAGTTTGGCCACTTCCCATTTGTAATCTGACCTATCCATGATGACCACAGCACCTTCTTTGTCTACCTCTTTGATTATAATGTCAGAGTTGTTTTTGAGGCTGTAGATGGCGTTGCATTCTACACGGCTGAGAGTATGGGGTGAGTGATGCTGCTTGTCAATAATCTCAGCTTGTGTGCATCAGCGGGAACATGCTCTGTAAAAATCCAGTCTGTTATTTTGGCCTGCAAGAGGAGTCCATGCAGAATTCTTCTTGTTATGTTGTAAGGTTGGTGTTTGTGGGTTAGTGTGTTGTTCAGTGGTGTGCTGGAAATATTCCTCGAGTCAGAGATGGCAAAACTAGGCTTCCAGGTCCCCGCAGAAATGTATCATATCTGGGGGTGGGGTGCGGCAGAAAGAGAGTCCCCGAGACAAGACAGACTGTTCTGCTGGGTCGACTGTATAGCTGGATAGATTTACAATATTGCTGGGTGAGTCAAGGGTATCACAGTTGTGGTTCCTTGTGGCATGTAGGAGCTTAGATAGTTTCATGTCCTTTTTCTTTGGTAGAGAAGGAAAGTGTGCTGTGTAGGTGGCCTGTCTTGTTTTTGCAAAGATCAGCCAAGTGGAAGTTTGTGTGGAAATTAGGCTTAGGGGAGGAGTTATTAAAAGGGACTGTGTCTTAGTCAAGATGGCAGACATTGATAGTGTCAAAACGAGTCCCATCCAAGTACATCACGTTAAGGCAGACAAGTATTGACAAACTTTTTAAGTGTATCTATGCAAATGTTAGAAATAGTAAGATAAGTGAACTTGAGTGATTGGAATTAGATGAGTTCCAAAGGGGCAGCAGTGTTAGTCTAGTTCTGTAAAACAGGCAAGGAGTCCTGTGGCACTTTAAGACTTACAAATTTATTTATTGCAGCAGCTTTCATGGGAGAAAATGCCACTTCATCAGATGCTTTGAAAGCATTTGACGATGTATGATTTTCTCCCATGAAAGCTCCTGCAGTAAATAAATTTGTTAGTCATTCATTTTGTCTAAATCAGGACAAGGTAGTTCAAACTACTTTACTTTGTTAGTTTGAACTAACTAACCCTTAGTTCAAACTTACTAAGTTTGAATTAAGGGTTAATCCTCATCTCCACTGGGCTTAGTGCAAACTAATGTCCAAACTGAGTGCTTAGTTTGATCTAAGCACTGATAGTTACTAATTGAAACCAAGCATTCCTTAGTTTGAACTAAGGAAACCCTGATGTGGGCAGCTAAAAAGTTTGTACAAATTAAGTCTCCTTAATTCAAACTAACTTGCCAGTGTAGACATAGCCTAAGCAGCACTGGACTCCTTTGTTATATTAAATGAGGATCCTGATATATACTGATATAACGTGATAGTAATAGATCTATAACTAACCTCACAGAAACATAGCAGAACAAAGTTAAACTCCAGATTATGTCCCAGTGATTTTTAGTAAAAGTCAGAGAGAGGCCATCGGATTCAAGGAAGCCTGTGACCTCTCCTTGACTTTTACTGAAAATGAATAACATTCCCTGTGAAGCACCTGGCAGTGCGCTAGATGGACCTTTGAGTGGACCTAGTACTGCCATTCTCACATCCTTACATTAAGAGAAAGACACTAGAGAAGCTCATGTGGTTTGTTACAATTTATAACTTATTATTTCAGTTTCATAGCCAATTATATTTTACTAAGCAAGTACCTGTGCAATTTAAAACAGCCTTATACAGCTATACCAAAAGGTCCTGCTCTTAAATGTATTTCTGGTTCATAAGATTAGCTGTTATTTGCTAATTCTTCTATATTATCTTTTTAGCTCTGCTCTTTGCAATGCTTTCTGGGAATTTGTGTAGCATTGTAATCATAAATGCTTAGGCCTCAAATCTTCACGTGCCAGCACCTGCTGTTTCTGAGGTGAACAAATGAGCAAGCAAAAACCTTCTTTATGAAATGATGACAGTGTTCTGGATGCCTGGACACCACTCAGCCTGGCTAGACAGACATGCATAAGGTCAGTGATTTTTCAAGCCACAGTCAGGACCCAGTGTTAGGTCAAAGACTCTCACGCTATGTCTACACTAGCAAATTAGTTTGAATTAAGGAGCCTTAATTTGGACTAATTTGAGCCCTGTCTACACTAGGCTTTGCCTAGTTTGAACTAAAAATATTTAGTCTGAACCAAGCAAAAGTTTAGTTTGAACTAGTTAGTTCAGCTGTTTAGTCCAAACTAGCTGCTTAGTTCAAACTTATTTTGAAATTTAGTTCGAACTAGGACGATGTAGTCATGCTAGTTCGAACTAACTTAGTTTAAACTAACCGTGCTTTTTTAATTTGGACTATAAAAAGCACAGCTAGTTAGAACTAAAAGACAATTAAGACTAAAAGAATGTGTTTAGTTCAAATTAACTTCAAACTACTTAGGTTGGGGTAAGCAAGTCAACTAAGATTTTCGGTGTAAACATAGCCTCAAGTATTGGATTGTGGTACCACCTGCTGTTGCTGCTGAAAGACTGGAATGTGTTGCTGAAAGATGTAGTTGTTGGGTCACAGGCAAAAATATTTTTTTTCAACTGGGTCCCAAGAAAAAAGTTTGAAAACCACTCTACTAATACAGTAAAAATGGCAGTGTGGATGCTGTGGGTAAAAGCAGCAGCTCAGTTTCCCATCCTGAGTACATGTCCATGAGGTCAGGCAAGCTTGTTCCCTAGCTCCTTCCACCATGCACACCACTCCAGCCATTTATAGTGTACTAGGCTAAACAGAGCTAGCACATCTCTGTGTAATCAGACTGGGAGTAAAGAAATCACTGTATCCCAGCATTTCAATCAGCAGCTCCCTTGCTTGTCACACTTGGAAATTTCCCTTGGTTTCTCTGATCAGCTGGTTTGGCCAGGGGTTGGCAACCCAGAAGGGGAGATAAGCTATTCTCCCCCTCCCTCCCCCAACTGCAGGAGCTGGAGCTGGCCCATTGGCTGCGCCATGGCTCCCTAGTGCTGGCAGGCAGGTTTCGCGGGTGGCGCATGCTACCTCCCTCCTCTAGGGGGATGGAGCAGAGGAGCCCCACCTACCAGTTGGGCGTCCTTCCCAAAAGCAGCCGGTGGCAAGCTGGTTCTTGTGGAGGTGGGGCCCTGGAACAGCCCCTCCGTGGAGTTGAGGCCACTTCAACCCCGCCACCCCAGGCCTCAATGGGCCCGATCCAGGGCTTAGGGTGCCTGGGTCAAAGGCTATGTCTACATGGCACTTTTATTTCTAAATAACACTCGTTATTTTGAAATAAAAGAAATTTAGTCTACACGACGTTTTCTTATTTCGAAAGGACAGATTCTGTCCTTTCGAAATAAGAATCATTGTTTCGAAACAGTTAAACCTGGATGTTTTCGAAATGGCTGTTATTTCAAAATGGTCATTTCGAAATAATGCTATTTGGACATGTTGTTTCAGAACAAATGGATTCCGAAACAACATGATTTGAACTTCCTCCCCGGGTGCTTAGCACCCTGGGAGGAAGAGCCACCCCGTCAGCACCCTGGCCAGGGTGCTGAGGGGAGTCAAGCCGCAGGGCATGGGGGGCTGCCCCAAGACCAGCGGGGAGCCCTGAAGAGGGGTGCCGATGCCCCACTCTCCCCGCTGCTGGGGCTGCTCAGAAGCCCTGTGGCAGGGTGCAGGGGCTCCCCGCTCTGCCCGCTGCAGGGGCTGCTCCCAAACCCCACTGTGGGGTCCGGGGGCGCCCGGCTCTCCCTGCCGCCAGGGCTGGTGGCAAACCCCGCGGCAGGGTGCGGGGGCCCCGGCTTTTCCCCACCGCGGAGGCTGCAGCCACGGCGAGCCGGGTCCCACTGGCCCCTCAGGCCCTGGGCTCAGTGGTGGCAGCGGCTGCGAGCCCCGTGGCTCACCCCGCCACCAGCTCAGGGGCCTGCAGCCACGGGCGGGGTGGCCGCAGCGCCCCCCAGCAGGGCACGGTGTGTGCTGCCCTGGTTGCGGCCACCCCACTGGGGGCTGCAGCCCCCGAGCTGGTGGCGGGGTGAGCCGCGGGGCTCGCAGCTGCTGCCGCCACTGAGCCCAGGGCCTGAGGGGCCGGTGGGACCCAGCTCCCTGTGGCTGCAGCCGCTCAGTCATTGGGGCGCTGGGGAGCCGGGTCGGGACCGGCTCCCCATGGCTGCAGCCCCCATGGCGGGGAAAAGCCGGGGCCCCAGCACGCTACCGCGGGGTTTGCCACCAGCCCTGGCGGCAGGGAGAGCCGGGCGCCCCCGGACCCCACTGTGGGGTTTGGGAGCAGCCCTGGCAGCGGGCAGAGCAGGGAGCCCCTGCACCCCGCCGCAGGGCTTCTGAGCAGCCCCAGCGGCGGGGAGAGCGGGGCATCGGCACCACTCTGCAGGGCTCCCAGCTGGTCTTGGGGGCAGCCCCCCATGCCCTGTGGCTTGTCCCCCCTCAGCACCCTGGCCAGGGTGCTGAGGGGGAGGAAGTTCAAATCATGTTATTTCGAAATAAAGGTTTTATTTCGAAATAAGTCATTTTGGAATGACTTATTTCGAAATAAAACCTTGTGTGTAGACATAGCCAAAGTGTCCTGAAATCCATGCCACTTTTGCGAAGGATGGCTGGCTGGTAGGAGGGCCCCCTCTGCTCTCCCTGCCAACAGAGGGAAGGAGTGCGTGTCACCTGCACCCCCCCCCCCACCAGTCCTAGGGAGCCACAGTGCAAATGCTGGGCTGGCTCCTGCTCATGCAGTTGTGCTGGCAGGGAGGGTGAGGAGGGCGTCCACGGGCACATATGGCCCCTGGAGGAGACTTCCAGGGAGCAAGAAGGGGACACTCAGTGAGCCTGCATTGCCTATCTCTAGGCTTGGCAGTTTAGGGTGAGTAGGGGCACTGTTCCCTTTAAGGTGCATGCCTGTGCACAATTTGTATGGCCCCTGTGCACACACATTGGCTGGCAGTGCATGGGGCTGGGGCTCAACAGCTGAGATCGGAGTGGCTGGCCAGCGAGGAGGCACCGTCAGCTCCCAAAGACCCCCAGCGAGTGCTGTCTCTGAGCCTTTCATGGCAGCGCTGGGCTGGAGAAAGAAGAAAAGACCGGCTGCAGCAAGAAGCTTGGGCTCAGAGACAGCACTCGTTGTGGACCTTTGAGAGCTGACCATGTCTCCCTGCTGACTAGGAGCTGCAATTTTAGCTGCTGAGCTGAGCAGAGCAGCGCCTGCAGGGCGTCCTAGGCACTGGCAGGCATGCAGCGTGCAAGGAGGTGCAGCCTGGTGTCTGCTTTCTTTTTCTCTTTGTTTCTCTTCTTTCCATCTCTCTTTTCTTTCTTTCTCTTCCTTCCCTCTTTCTCTTCTCACTTCCCTTCCCTCTTTTTCTTTTTTCACTCTCTTCCTTCCTTTCTCCTTTCCCTCCTTTCTTTTTCTCTTTTGTCTTTCCTCTCTCTCTTTTGCTTCCTTCTCTCTTTGTCCTATTTTTTCTTTCCCTTCCTTCCTTCTCTTTTTCCATTCTCTTTCTACCTTTTTTCTTTCTCTTTCTTTTCTCTTCCCTTCTTTCTTTCTTTTTATCTTTCTCATCCTTCTTCTTTCTTTCCTTACCCCCATTAAAAAAAAAACTTTAAAAAATAGTTTAATTAAAAAGCTTTCTAAAAATTAAATTTCAAATAAAAATTCACACAAATGCAATTAATTAATTCTATTCACAGGAAACACATTTTAAAACATAGGCCTATTTTGTACAAAAGAAGCAAGAAGTCTTGTGGCATTTAAAAGCTAACAGATGTATTTATCGTATGAGCTTTCATTGGAGAAATTCCACTTTGTCAGATGCTTTGAAGATGGGGGAGCTTATAGAATGGGATGCAAACAAATGCAAGGGAGTGTAAGACACGCAATCAGGTCATACAGTAACAGCAAATCAGAGCAGTTAAGATTCAAACGCTGGGAAACAGCACGTTGACACAGGTGAAGTCAAATTATCTGCTGTAATGGGGAAAGAATCCATAGCCCCAATTTAATCCTGCTTTCACACAAGCAAATCTGCATATCAGTTCTAATCCAGCTGTTTCTCTTTGAAGTCTTGACTTACTGGACTCACAAGAAAAAATCTCTGCTCACAAACTAAAATTTTTGCTTATGACATCCCCCAATCATTTGAAGGAACATTGCTCTGGGACCATTAAGACAGCTTAAATGCTGCCAGTGATGACTAGCTGGCCTCCCTGTGAACTGTAACTCTGCATGTAGAACACAGAAGATGAGGGTATTAGGCAGAAATGTGACAACTAGGATCCAGATTAAATATAACTTTGGTCTTGGGTTATTTGAAAGCCATGAATTAGTTTCTTTGGATTGTATAGCAAGTTGGGTAAATGCTAAGTAACTTAGGTGTTTTTATTAATAAAATACAACTTTAAATAACAGCTTTTATTAATTTTTCATTGTTCTAGATTTTACACTAATTTTTTGTCACATGAGTTTGCACACAAATTTTATTCAGAAGAAATTTTCCACACAGGTTGAAAATTTTGCACACAAGCCGCCAAACCATAAAGGGAATGTTGGCTGTGTCTGTCACTGGCTTCGCTGCAGCCAGAGGGTCAGTGTGTTCCTAGCTGTTCTGTCATGGGCCTGAGGCTGAACATGGTGACTTTAATTGAATCAGACCCAGGTCAGGATGACACAGGAGAATCATGGCAGGCGGGTAGTATACTCTTCAAAACTGAAGTTGCAGATATGTTCCGCTTTAAAACTGACTTTGATACCTTCTTTAAACTCCCATGAAAAGTGAGACTGGCCTGAAAATTGGAAAATCAGGTCAGGGATTGGGGTAGAGTTTGTGAAGAAAACTGGAGATTAATTAACAAGATGTTACTCAAACAAAAACTGTTCTAGTGTTGTGAAGTGTTTCTGTAATTGGCCAAAAAAGAATTGTCAAAAGATTGAAGTTAATGAGGGGCTGTGATGGTGAGAACTTCCACTGATGGCCATGGCAAAGGTCTCATTGACAGCAATAGGATCTGGTCCTTTCTTTGTAATTTAGCCACATCATTCAATGAACTAATTATCCCCACACTTTCAGTAAAGTCTCACTTGTGCTTAAATAATGCACCTGGTGCCACATTCCTTATTGGCACAGCACTTTCAATTTAGCCACCCATCCTTGGGTTTAGAAGCAATCAAAGTCATCTCCAATGGTTTGCCTACAGATTTAAAGGCTTTATGTGATATGAAATTTGTTGCCTAGGAAGCAGGGAGCTCCCAAATCTTTTCCCTCATGAATATGCATTTACTGATGTCATAGTTTAGGGCAAATGCAGCCCTTGTTGTGGTCCACCAAGAGCACCTGGTTTAGGCTCCTGATTCTTTGTCAAAGGATGCACATCCATGCACCCATAGGTTATGGTGTATGCAACTATCTTGTTCACTTTTGCAATGAAATTGTGTTTTGCTATGCCAGATATGCCATGCACAGTTCTTTATGAATGCTCATAACATATTCCATATGATTACTGTGGTTTCATGTTTCTTGCAGCATCATGTATGTGTACAGGTGTGAAGGCATGTTACATAGCACAGATGCTTAGGACTACGTCTAGCACTAAGGCTGCAGAATTACTTAACAAATACAATGAGGCTAGCTAAATGCTTGTAGCACCTTGGCCGAGAAAGAGAGGGAAGGACCACGGCAGATTAAAAGTAATGCAGACATTTTGGGAGAGGAGAAAAGTTGCTGGCTTTTTCCCAGAAATACTCCATCTTGAAACATACAGAAGAAGAATTGGTCCCTGTTCAGAAACAGGCAGAGAATGGCTGCAAACGATCACAGCCAGACCCAAGTGATGAGATGAGCATAATTGTAACAGTGTTACTAGAACAGCATGCGTTTAGATTTTTTTATTTACTGGGGATCACTTCTTAATTCTTTATCAAATGATTGTGCTTTGATTTTCTATATACTAACTTAAAATCATACTTTGATCAATACAGTAGGTTTTGGGTTTTTTTTTTAAATCTAAAGCTGTGTGAGCTGTAGGAGGTTTGAGTGAGGGAGGCTCAGTCACGGTCCATTTCATTGTGAAATGGATGGACATGACTGTGTGGTGATTGGGGAAGGATCCCAACCCCTGTAAGACAGAAGTTCCCACTGTGGTATTTGGGACTGCGGGTGCTCATTTGGGGACTGCTGCCTGAGCACCCAGAGGGTGCACACACACTGTCTGGGAATGATTACATGAAGAAGACTGGTGTGAGCTGACTCAGGAGTGAGTGGTCATCTGGCAAAGCGGGGTAAGTCAGGGTTCAGGCGTGGGGATCGGGGGTCATGGCAGCATACTGGACCAAATCAAGGGAGCAACATATCATAATCCTCACGCAATACCTTTTGTGCATGGAGACCTCCTGACTGGAGTTTTGTGAGGCTGCACAATTCCCTACCTATCCCTAGCAAGCCAGAAAACTCAGTAATCATCAGAATTTCAACTATCCTTATATTGACTAAGTACATATAAACTCAGGGCAGGATGCAGGACACCACCAGCAAGTGACCCATGACCCATGCTATAAGGGAAGGTGAAAAGACCCAGGGCCCTTTCCAATTCATTCCTGACCCCAAATATGGAGATCATCTAATTCCTGAGCATGTGGCAATATTCAACAATCAGACCTCAAAAAAGAATTCTCCACACCAACCCCAAACCAACCCCACCTAACATCCCATCACAGGTCATTTGCATATTTACCACTAGTAGTCAAAGATCAGTTACTGGCCAAATTAGGCTATCCTATTTTCCCATCCCCTCCATAAATTTATCCAGCTCAGTTTTAAAATTTATCCAGCTCAGTTTTGAAACCAGCAGTCATCAACAGAAGGACAACATGGTCTTTCTTTCGCAGCTCTTTGTTGGAGTTTGCACTTCATGAGACAACATTCTCCAGGTAAAATCTAATTCTCTCTCTGCACGTTAACAGATTGGCAGTGATCACACTATAGCTGGGTTCCCCCCAGCAGTTGAATTGAGCTCAGAGCGGGGCACACACATGCTGGGGAGTGGCAGGAAGTCACAGGAGCAAGCACAGTTCGCACTGTGGGCACTGGAACATCTGTGAGGGATGCTGCTGGGTCACGTGACTGATCCCATTACATGAGCTGTGTCTCTTTCTGGAGGATGCCTCAGGGTGACTTCTGCAGGTCCAGCTCTGGGTTATACTATAGTAGGCAGAATTCAAATTTTATTTTTTTTATAATTTTGAAGGATGATATTTATGTTTATTTTAGACATTATTATTATATTGTTTCCACAGTGTAGGAAATTACGGGGAGGAGGAGTCAGATAATAAATAAATAATAACAGTATCCATTGAGATCAAAAGAAGGTAAAGCTTTATAACCATTAAAGCACAAATTGTCAGCATCATATGTCAAAATATGCAAAGTAAATATCTTTCAGTCAATTCTAATAAGGTCTCAACAATGTTTCTCTTACTTTGCTTGTCTATAAATTTCAAATATTATTGATGGAAATGTTCTTCCATGGGTTTTGCATGCATGCTGGTGGGGAAATGGATGTTTGCTGACATTTACCAATAATACTCAACTCTGTTGAAGCCTGTCTATAATAAAGAGAGCATCATGCTGCCTGTATGATAAGTGCAGAGATGGGGCTGTGGTTACTGGCTGTGGTTGTTGGTCCCAGAGCAGAAAGCTCTTCTGCACCCAATCTTTTCACCACAGCCCTAGCAGTATTTATAGAGGCACGGTCCCAGAGCAATGCTGTGCTCATGATGCAATGAGCTACCTGTTAATCGTCTGCTGTGCTCATTTCTGTCTCAGGCATCATCATTGTGGTGTATTCTCAGAATGGTTGAGGGGGCTGAAAAAATAACTCGCCTAAGCCCCTAGCGGAGCAGGTGACGGGATGCGTTGTTCAAGGCCTGGCCCAACATAGAAAAAACCCACCAAACTGTGGCTTACTTTCTGTAACCCCTTTGAACCATTCTGTCTTTGGTCGATAAATGTTTTACACTCGGTACACCATAAGCTTGTAGCCCAGCCCTGTAAAGCAGAGCAGGAAGGAACTTGGGCTGTATGGAACAGGACTCATACTAAAATGTCTGCCTCATGCAACCACACCCCTCAAGGGTAGTGTGTGTCTAGAAACTGCAGCCTCTGGAGAAAATGGGGGTCCAAAGAGTTCAGTCACTGTGAACATTAGCAATGTCAGCTCACAGGACAGCACCCCCCCCCCCATTTGTATGAGCCATACTGGAGCAGGGCCCAGGGCTGTCCTGATGGATCTGTTCCCTTGCCCTGAGCCAGGTCCAGCAGGAGTGAAAATGAAATTCATTAAGAAAATGTGTCTCCACTTAGAGCCAGGGGGCTTGGTCCTGGTGTGGTGACATGATTGTGACTAGAAGCTATGGGATTGTTCTGGCTTCTCTCTCTCTCTCATACACACACATGCACAAAGGACAGGGCAGAGCAAAGACAATGGATCATGCTCACCACAATGACCCCATGACATGGGCACAGAGAGCAGGAGCTGCCCTATGGGCCAGCCAAGGGAATGGGGGGAAATGGGTAGGTCTGTAGTTAAGCGAATGCACAAATCCCATGATAGGGGAACCTCAGGGGGTGGTGGCTTGCTAGCCCACATTTATCAGGACCTCCCTTCCCCAGTTGGATCAATGTATTACTCTCCCTGAGCCATGTGGACATGTATTTGCACATTAGCATAATTCCCAGAACACCCAGTAATCCCATCTCCTCATCCACTCTGCCCCATGCAGCAGGACCCCTCAGAGCCCACAGCCACCTCTCCTTCCACTGGCAGAATGATGGCTTTGTTCCTCAGGTCCAGGATGCTTGTGATGATGGGGGCGGACACCAGCAGGATTGCTACTAGGACAAAGCGGAGAATCCAAACCCACAGCGGGATAGCAGGCCCTAGGACAGGGAATGGATAGGGTGAGGAGTGTGAAACTGGAGGCGAACATGCAACGGAAGTCACCTCATAATTCTGCCACATGCTGGCTGCTCCGCCATGGGACATTACACCTGGCAATGACTTGGCCCTGACCAGTCTTGGAGGAGCCTGAGCAGCTGGGCAGCAGGCAACTCTGACTTGCAGGAGAGCAAAGCCCAGCAGGCAGACTTATTTTTGGAACATTTTAATGTGCTGTTTTTGGAACTCCCTGTGATGAAGTAGGAGACCCCTCTTAGGCTAACATAGGATGGAACGGGTGATGACCTGGTTTCTTTTCTGTTCTGGTGATGGGAAATGAGTGTGTGATAGGTAGAAGAGCCACTGGGGGTGAGGAGAGGGTTTAGGCGGACTTTACCTGAAACCCCCACTGGTCACACAGGGCGCAGGGTTTGCCCCAGCCCAGGAAACAGAACAAAAGACCCAGGGGGATAAGAGGAGTAGGGAAACGAGGGCCCAGGAGGCAGGACCCAGACCCTGTGGTATGAACCTGCCCATCCTGGGGTTTTATTACTATACTTCCTGGTGAATTTGATAACCAATGGTCCTTGCTATTGTGTGAACAGGATTGCTAATAAACCCTCTGACTTCCTCAGTGGTTGAGAGTCACTTCTGATTCAGACTTCCTGGGACCCTTCTGGAGGGAGGACCCCCAATGGAGTCCAGATAGAGGAAGGATCAGACCCTCTGAGGCTGGGTTTAGGAGCTGACTACATGATAGCAGGGAAACCTAGGTTGACTGGGAGAAACTCCAGCGTAGCAGAGTCCTGACCAGCTAGGAACAGAGGTGACCGGAGAGTGCTTTCTGTGTAGGGTTACCAGATACCAAAGCCTGGAAGGGAAGACAGGGAAATAGGAAAAGGAGGACATTGGAAGATGCATGGAGAAAATGTAGTATTAATGTCATATTCTTCTGTTTTTAGGAGGCCCTGGAATGCTTCCCTCTAAAAATAGGGTGTTTTGGGGAGTTCCAGCATACTTTAACCCCTGTAAGTAAAAAAGCCAGACAAAATCATGTAGTTTTAAAATGCGTGCTGGATGGAGGATGTAGAGGTAAAAAGGAGGACATGTCCTCCTTTCACCTGACATCTGGTAACCCTATTTCTGTGAGACTCTGTCACACTCCCTCATGGGGATGAGGTGGGGAGGGGGGAGGCTGTGCTAGGCTCAGTTCCTCACTGCCCAGCTAGAGCTACTCTGCCACAGCTCTTTCCCTTCTGCACTTGCGAGGTGAAATGCTGGGCTTTGTCTCTTTGAAGTGGGATTTTCTTCCACTAAAGCTCATGCAATAAATAAATTCATTAGACTTTAAAAGTGCCAGTAGACTCATTTGTTTTATAATAATCCTAGATCACTTTGAACAACTGATGATCTCACACCATTGAGATGTAAAACAGCAGAGATTGCTTGTGAACTATACACAAGAAAGTGTCTAGAGCAGAGCTAAATCTTTTGACTGAAACGTTTTTCATCAAAAAAAATGTAAATTGGGTGTCTCCTGTGAGTCAGAGCTGCACAGTTACTCTGGCTCATGCCCAGCTGCAGCTACCTACTCCAGGATAGTCTCCCCACTAGCAAGTTCCAAAGGGATCGCTGTGTCAATCCAGTTCAGCAAAATAAACAAGGAGTCTTGTGGCACTTTTAAAGACTAACAAATATATTTATTGCATGGGCTTTCATGGGCTAAGTTCCACTTTGTGTCAGACATCTCTGGCATCTGACGAAGTGGGACTTTGCCTATGAAAGCTCATGAGAAAAATATATTTGCTAGTCTTTAAAAGTGCCACATGACTCCTTCTTTGTTCTCCCCATTGAGACTGGCATGTGCTCACCCCCTCATCCAAGGTCAATCCCCTTTTTCTATAGGATAAATCCCACAGCACTGAGCAAAACCATTTACCTTGGGGCCATGCCTCCCCTCCAGCGTCGTCAGCATCTGTGGGGCAGATACACAATAATCACAGATCACTTCAAACAGCCAAAAGTCCTCATACCAATGAGAAGCAGAAGGGCAGCTATTGCCAGTGAAATGCAGAAAAGCATGTGTAATGCTGGGTTCAGCCTTTCTACTGAAAAGGCATTTTTTGCAAAAATGAAAATTCAGCAGGAATGAAACAGTTCTTAGTAAAGTTGGGTTGATTTTTCTGAATGATTTTGTGTTTAAAAAAAAGGCAGAATTAAAAGAAATGCAAAATAGTTTGCTCAGAGATTTTAAAAAGAAAATGTTTTGATTTTTCAATTTTAAACTTTTTTTTAAGAAATTGCCTTTAATTTTATTAATAAAAATAATTAAAAGCTGACAATACCAGCAGATCATTTTTCTGTGGGTCCAACCAAATGTTTCATTCAATCTTAAAATTTATTTTTGTTCTTCAATTTTGCTGTAAATTTTGAAGTTTCATTTCCAGTCCAATCCAAAATAATTCCCTACCTTTACCCCATTTTTTAAACTTGTTGGTGATCTGAAAATTCTGTTATTTACCGAGCTCTGATTGTGGATGCAGTTAACATACAGGAGGCCATGGGAAGATCCAGTAAGGAAAAAGCCACATAAAAACTAATGATGATCATATTATTATGGAGACAATCACCAGATTTAGGCCCACTGGGTGATTTTTCCTTGTATTCTTGGAAGCAGATGCCAAGTTCAAAAGGGGCAGCCATGTTATGGAGCTGCCTGGTCATTTTACATTTCCCTTCCTGCCCTTAAGGCACTTATGTCAGGTAAAGTTTCCCCCATTGAGACTGGTTTTGTCCTAATCCCAGACCAGGCCTCCCCTTTCCCACAGGGAAATCCCACACAGCACTGAGCAAAACCATTTACCTTGGGGGGATACCATCCCTCCAGAGCCATCACCATCTGTGGGATAGAAACACAATTCAACAAAACAAACAAAGAGTCCTGTAGCACTTTTGAATACTAACAAATGTATTTATTGCATGAGCTTTTGTGGGAAAGCATCTGATGAAGTGGGATTTTTCTCACATGAAAGCTCATGCAACAGATAAATATGTTAATTTTTAAAAGTGACACTAGACCAGTTGTTTATTTTATAACAATCACTTCAAACAGCTGACAGTCTCATATCACTGAGATGTAAAACAGCAGATATCTTCTGTGAACTACATGCAAGAACATGTCTAGAGCAGGGCTAAATCTTTCAACTGAAACATTTTTCATCATAAAATATAAATTGGGAGGCACTGAAAGAATCAGTGAATTAATTTGATTTTGTTTTGGTCAAAGAAAAAACCATTAAAAAAAAAATCAAAATATCTCTCTTCACGCCTCTGTTCCTTTTCCTCATGACTGCAGAGATGTTATGTCCCCATACTTTGAATGGCCTCTTGAAGGAGTGTTAACAACCTATGCCAAACTATATCTTACATCTTGTATTTAGATATGACACTCTAAGTTTGTGCCCCAGCCCTGAGGAAGAGCTCTGGAAGTTTCTCTCTCCCACCAACTGAAGATATTACCTTTTGCCTTATCTCACATAGTTTTCTTTGATGTTTTCAAAACAGAGCTAAATCTGGTTTCAGAGAAATTCATGGAAGGTTTGCCCTAGAATTCAATGGGATAAGAATTCAATTTGCACTAGTAGGAGAAGATTTCAGGTCTATGAGAAACAAATTCCCTCTGAGGACCCTTCCTTTACTACTGAGTATTTGAACAAACACACCATATAATCCATGAGAGAGCTAGGACAGGGCTGATATATGCTGAACCAAATAACAGAATTCTCTCTCTCTTTGTATCTGCCATCAAGTTAGGGACAGTGGAGAGCTGCTATTCACAATGAAGAAGGGCACATGTCACCATTGACTGTTTAGCAGCATCACTGCCTGGGCAATGACCATAATGCTGTGACTTCACACAAGATGTGGAAGTTTCCAGAGGGGCAGCCATGTTAGTCTATGTACGGCAAGAACAAGGAGAGTCCGATGGCACCTTACAGACTAACAGATTTCTGCCGGCATAAGCTTTCATGGACTCCAACCCACTTTGTCAGATGCACAGACAAAGTGGGTTGGAGCCCACAAAAGCTTATGCCCGAAGAACTCTGTTAGTTGATAAGGTTCCACAGGACTCTCATTGTTTAAGATGTGGAAGAAAAATTCTAGGTAAAGTTTCTTCTGGGAAAAATGCAGATTTGGTGACTCCAAAGCAGTTGCTGAATTTGTGTCAGTTTGCCTGAATTATTCATCTTGAAAAAACAAAATATACACCCTCCCCCACAACCCTTTTTTAAGAGTCAAAATCACAGTATTGTTGAAACCAAACATTTCAGTTATTTTATTCAAAATAACTTCTTATTTTGAAATTTCATTCAATTTCACTCTCTCATAGCCACTGATCAACATGAAAAATTCTGTCCAGCCCAAAACACTATTTTTTCAACTTTTTGATTCACTGGAAATTTAGACATATTTTCCTTTCAGGTCAGCCTAAGACAGATCCCCCCCCCCAAACATTCTTTCAGAATTGTCAGCAAACTGGATAACAGTTACGCCTGTAGCTATTCTTTATACCTGTTTCCTGGTTGCTTCAGAAAAGCAAAGCATATCATGAACAAACCTGGTGAATTTCAGTCTGGTGCTTTGTCCATTTTCCTGGTCTGCCCCTCAAAGAATATCACAATATAAATATCTTTTTTAATTAGTGGGAAAGACACATGTTCTTCTTCATCAAGAAACTCAGCAGTGACAGAGAGAATGGTGCTTAATCATTAAAAGATGTAAAAATCCCCCTGGGGACAGAGTTCTCAGCCTGGAAATATTGGTGAAGGAGAGCAAAGTTTTACCTCTATAACTCTAGATATTACGGTGTGACCCCAGCCTGTCCCTGCTCCCAGACCCCTCTGCACCAAACCCACCATTAGTGCAGTGCATTACCAGCTACGTGCAGGTACAAGGGATCACTTGGGAAAGAATTGTTCTCCTGGTTATTGTCATCCTTGAACTGGTAACGGCAGGAAAAGTCCCCTGCGCTCTCCTTGGATACTGTGTGGGGTAAGTCATAGACGGGTTTGTTTCCTTCCTTGGGCTGAACAGAAATCTCCTTCCCATCTTTGCAGAAGACAATGCGGGTCATGGGAGTGTCCAAAGGGACTAAACACGACAGCACAACTGTGTCCCCTTGGTGAGCTGACAGCTTGTTCAGGAACAGCTGTGGGGCTAGGAGAGTGCCTGGAGAATGAACACATTAGTATTAAACATCTGTAGCTAGATCCCCTGCTGTTGTCAATCAGCAAAACTGCATTCAGGGCAGTGAAGTCAAGCCAAGTTACACCAGTTGGACATCTATCTCCAGTGAGGCATGAACCCAAGTTTCTGAAGTCCCAGCCTAGATCTCCCTCCTTCCAGCCCATGAACTCACCAAGAGAGCTGCAGATTTCCTGGCCTGTAACAAGGGAGCCTGTGAAATAAACACAAAGGGATTTCAGTGCAGGAGAGGCGGTGGAACAGGGGAGTTAAAGTGACTGGAGCTGGAAATAAAGGCACACACCTTCAAGGAAAGTGAGTGTCACTGGTCTCTGTGGGCCCAGAGAAATCTAGTTCCACAACTTGCTCTTTTAGAAAAGAGCCTGTTGAAAGAAACGCCCACAGGCTGGCAGCCTTGTGGTAAGTGTGCAGGGTGGCTCAGTGCTCAGAGCCAGGGTACAGCTTCACAAAGGCCAGCATTTTGAGGTAATACAATGACCTCTTGCTGAGGTTCAGCGCTATCCAGACATTTCCATAGTCTTTAACCCTGAGTCAGATGGTACTAATTGAACAGGCGATCACTGTTCTCATGTTGTTTGGGAGCCGGATGTGAAGTGTAAGACTCTGATCCTGGCTGTGCAGTGTTGGCACTTTCATTGCCATGCAGCACATCACCAGAGGGCCCAGCACCTTGCAGGTTGGACTCTAATTAAGTGAACGATCCTCTGCCTGCGTGGTCTCAGCCTGCAAACTAAACCTGGCCAGCACTACCATACTCACAGAGAATCCAGAGGCCCAGCGATGTGATGCTCAGGGGACGCTTTGATAATGGCATGGTCTGGCAATGCTGTGGTGTGGTGGCATCTACCTCCTAAGGATTCAGCGGCAGGGAAGACCTGTCTTTCTCTGTTCCTCTGTAACTCAATCAGTGAGAGATGTCTCCGTCACTATCTGATCTGACCTCTCCCCTTCTGATCTCAGGAAGCAGGGAGCTGAGAAGTAGCAGGTGCTTTCTGGTCTGTCTCCTGGCCTTAGGGGTAAGGTATGAAAAGCCACAGCCTCTCTGCTGAGGCAGGGCTGTGTCCACTGTGGGCCTTTCTGCAGCCTAGGGGACTCTCGCTCCCTTGTGTGGCTGGGAGCTGCTCTCCTAGCTCATCTTTCATGGGTTTTGGGCAGGTTGTTCCCAAGTTCTGAGTATTGGGGATCAGACCAATCCATGGATTAAAATATAATCTGATGGGTCCTGGAACCCTCCTAAATTTCCAGGCCCCCTTCATGTACCACAGCTACTGCCCCCCAAATGCCTGCCCCCACCCAGCTACTGCCCCACAAACACCTGCCCCCACCCCAGCTACTGCCTCCCACCTCAAATACTTCCCCACAAACGCCTGCTCCCCATCCCAGCTACTGCCCCAGAAACACCTCTCTCTCATCAGACCACTCTTTCCCCATGTCTTCTTTAGCCTCAGTCCCTATTCCCTAAGCTCCCTGCCCCCATGTCCCCACTCTGACCCTCCTAATCTCCCACCCCCCAGCTCCGCTGTCTTCACTTCACTGCCTTCAGCCCCCCAACTCTCTCCACACCTCCCCAGCTCACTATCCAGATCCCTTCTTCTCACCCCCCCATGCTGAGCTGCCAGCTGCTTGACTGTCCCCAAACCACCCCTACGGGCTCCCTTACCTGCATTGCCGAGGAGCTGGGTTGGGCTGGGCTGGGCTGGGCTGGGCTGGGCTAGGGGGAGGGAGGCTGCGGTGCTGGCTGGTGAAAAGGGACACAGGCCTGAGACTGGGTCCAGGTCGCATGCTGCCTGAGCCCAGCAGTAAGGGATGGGGTCACTGTAGGATCAGGGGAAAGGGGGGGGGGTGGCCAGGCTTACTCCAGCCTGCAGCCCCTTGAGCCAGCCCTGGGGGAATGCACCAGAATACTGTGTTCTGGCACATTCCTCTATTTTGGGGGTGGGGGGAGAATGCTGCCCAATACGTTCCAGGGTGTTCCAGCTTACTTTAACCCCTGGACCAGCCCCTCTGCAGCAGGACCAGCTCTGAGCCTTTGATATTGCATCAGACCAGCTCTTCAGAGCCCAGCTGTTGGCCTTTAGGATCAGACACTGGGTCAGATCAGCCCCTTACAAATGCAGCTAACCCACTGTCAGCTGCTGGCAAAGATGGTATGACTGATTTGGTATTCTATTAAAGGCAGGGATTTTAAGAGCTGTGGAACTCACTTTAGATGGGAGGTGGGTTCTTTGCTTCAATTTTGACTACAGGCTCATGTTTTTTAACTAAATAGAAATTTGGGGTTGGAGTTCAAAGGGAAGATGCTGAGAAATTTATACGCAGTTCAAAATACAGATTTGTTGTCTAAGAACATTAAATATAAAACAAGAATTATTTTCATGATGCTGTTATGGCAGCAGTTGTGTTCAGTTTTTCCAAGACAGGCTGTATTGTTGTCAGCTTTATCATAGAGGCATAGAAGTGTAACACCCTTGTGGTGAAGAAGGAATCTGCCCCACAGGCAGCTCTGGCCAATGAAGGGTATGCACAGGAATACAGCAGGGACAGTCCCTTCACCTCCGGGGTACCTGTTCCTGACCCCCCCCCCCAAAGTGACCACACATGCACTGGGACAGGACAGTGATTATGGGAATGGGAAAAGTTTATTTACAGAGGAGGGAAGGAAAAACCAACAGGGCAGATAACAATCAATAACACCGGGTAACAGCTAACCGAGGGCCCTGCAGGCTCAGCAGTGGGGCAGGCTTAAAGCAGACAGGCTTAGTATGCACAAGGCGGGGGGTTGGGGGGCAGAGCCTGGAAGTTGATTGCAGAGTATTTCTGCCCTGGACACAGGCTGCCCCTCCTCCATCCCACCCCCCACCCAGTCCCGATTGGGTACCAGAGCCCAAACGGCTCCAGGAGCCAATCGGGCTGTGGGGGGCCCAATCCAGCTCCTGCCCTCTGGCAAGGAGGTGGGAGCTGAGATCAGCTCCCAGCCCCTCTCCATGGGTGGCAGGGCTGGCAAAGATGGGCCAGGACCCTGATCTGGCTCCCACCTCCTCTCCAGAGGCAGCGGGGGCTTGAAGCCAGCTCCTGCTGGAGGTGACAAGCAGGGGCATCGCTGGAAGGGAGAGGGACCTGGGGCATGGGCCCAGGCCCCACCCCTGGCCCACAGGCCCCTCCCCCAGCCTGCAGGCCCCGCCCCCTGGCCAGGGCCAGGGCCTGGTGCTGCCGGCTAGGCCCCGCATCCTCGGCCGGGGATGGGGCTGCTGCGGCCGCCGGCAGAGAGGCCCCAGATCCCTGGCAGGGAACGGCACCACTTGGCCACCGGCGGCTGGGCTCCAGATCTCTGGCCCGATTGGGCCGGAGATCTGGGGCACTGGCACTGGGGTTTGGGGCACATGCCCCAGAGTGCCCAGCACCAGCAATGCCCCTGGTGACAAAGAGGCCACGGGTCACTTATCACCTCGCAGGAGGCTCCACAGCCTGGTCAGTTTTACAGGAGTGAAACTGACCAGGCTGCAGAGTGGCTTGAGCAGGGGCTCTGCATCCTAGTCAAGTTTACTCCCATGAAACTGACCAGGCTTCTGAGTCTCCTGCCCATAGTGATAAGTGACCCAGGGTCAAATTCAGCCCGGGTCACTTGTCACTGCCAAGCCCCCACCACCTGTAGAGAGGGGGTGGGAGTGCGATGGCACCCCTAGCCCCTCTCCGCAGGTGGCAGGGTGGCAGAGAGTGACTAGGAGCCCAATCTGGCTCCAAGTCCCTCTCCTCAGCCATGGGCATATGGTGATAGCCTCTCCCTTGGCTGCTTGGGGAGCTGGCTTGTCCCCTGGCTAGGGGAGATGCTGGCTCTCCATACCCGTGACTGCTTGCAAGTGGCCAGGGGTCAAGCTGGCTCCCCAAGTGGCCAGGGAAGATGTCGGCTCCTTGCATCCTGCCCTGACCAGAGGCTGCTTTTGGAGTAAGTGAAGCAGTCAGTTGCCTAGGGCCCTCGAGCTATAAGGAAGCCCTGTAGCAGCCACCTACTTCACCTACCCCTGTGCTCACAGGGTAGTGGGGGAGTGGGGGGGCCACTGATAACCAGGTCCAGAAGCTTTGCCACCTGCCCACCTGCCTGCCTGCCTGGCCTCTCTACAGCGGGGATGGAGCAGTTCTCCATGCCTACTCCCAGCTGGCTGTGCCTCCTGAGGGGAAGGGAGGAGAGTGGCTGGTGTGGCGCTGCGGCTTGCAGGGAGTGGGGACCCCTGGAGTGGCCCGCTCCAAAGAGTTTGGGCTGCTTTGCCCCTGGCCACCCCAGGCCTGAACAGGCCTGATCCATGGCCTGGGGGCAAGGCAGCCTCTATTCAGGCCTGGGATGGCTGGGAGTGAAGCAGCCTGAACTCTTTGGAGTGGGCCACTCCAGGGGTCCCCACTCCCAGCAAGCCACAGTGCCACACCAGCTGCTCTTCCCCATTTCCCTGAGGAGGTGTGGCCAGCCTGGGGCAGGCAAGGAGCACTGCTCCATCCATGATGCAGAGAGGCCAGGAGGCGCAGGCTCTGGACCTGGCAGTCTGTGGCTCCTCGCTCCCCCTCACCACTGTGGGAGTTGGGAATGTGGGGGGGTAGTTAGGGTGGCAATGGGGGCCCAGAGCCGCAGTGAGGGTGGCACCATAAAGAGCCTTCCCTTACAGCCCCCAATTGCCTAAGTCCACCTCTGGCCCTGACCGCTTGCAAGCAGGCAGGGCAGGAGTGAGCTGCCCACCCCCACCAACCTCTCTGCAGCCTGTGGGAGCTAGGAGCTGGCTCAGAGCCCACCTGGCTTCCAGCTGTTTGCGCTGCCGCGGAAACAGCTCAGAGGCTGATAAGTTTCATAGACTGGGAGCCTGTGAAATTGACAAGGAGGTGGTCAATTTCACTGGCTCTGAGCCTGTGAAATTAGCCAGACTCTTAGGGGGGCCCTCCCTAGGGTAGGGCAAGTGGAGCGGTTGCCCCGGGCCCCACGCTTTGGGGGCCCAGCGTGGGCACCTTGCTGCCTCCCCTTCCATGCCAGTGACTGAGTGAGCCATTGAAAAGTGGCGTCCCAGTTCAGTGCTGCTGGTCCCCCCACATGCCCCGCACTGCTCCAGCACAGAGCCGAAGGCAGTGTTGGGGGGGTGGACTGGCAGCGCTGAACCGGGCTGCCGCTTTTGCCTGACTGGCCTGGTCCCTGGCATAGGATGGCTAGAGCAGGGGCCTGCCCCTCCCCTGGGCTGGGTGGCCCTGCCCCCCAGTGCTGGGGTGGGGGGGGTGGGGGCCCTGAAGAGGGTGATTTGCCCGGGGCCCTGCACCCCCCAAGGAATGGCCCTGACTCCTAGCTGCTTGCTCCGCTGTGCAAGCAGCTGGGGGCCAGATGTACTCCGAGCTGGATCCTAGCCCCTGCAACCGGCAAAGAGGGGCTGAGAGATTTGCCCCCCCCCCCAGCTCCTCACTACAAGGCAGGAGCCAGATTGGGCCCCCAGGCTGGATCTGGGCCAGAGTCAATGATGCCCAGGGTAGGGAAGAGGGCAGGAGTTATTAAGTTGACTTAAGCACTTGCTTAAGTTGACTTAATCATTTCTAAATATAGACAGGGATTTGTTTAAGTCGACTCAACGGGCTTTAAGTTGACTTAAACCCATAGTGTATACATACTCACAGTGAGATCTGTGTCTGTAGCCCGAGTTCAGGAGTCCCAGTACAGCTCCAGTCCTGCGGTCAGTCCAGGGGGCTCCTCATCATGCTCAGTGCCATCAATTTTCTCCAGCAAACCCTCTGGTGCCTCCTCTGCTGCTTTCTGTGACCACAAAGCGATGCCCTCTCCGCTTAGCTAGCTACAGCCTCCCTGTTAGTCCCAGGCCAAGTCCAAGCCACAGCTCTAGGTGGCTGGTCAATGGGTATGGCTCTGATTTGTCCTTGGGTGACTCCCCTTTGCAAAGTGTGCTCCTGTGGTTTCTGTCCTGGCCTCCCCCATTACCTCTCTGTCTTCCCCAGCTTCAGCAGGGCCTCTGCTGCTTCTCTGCTGGGCCTCTGGCTGCAGCTTCTGTTCTTCCCTGAACTTCACAGCCACCCCTCAGAGTCACCCTCCCCATGAACAGCACTTTTTCTTTCCTGAACAATTAGTGCCTCCCCCACAGGGCAAAGATTTAAAGGGATTGCACTTTTTAAGACCCCAAAGGAATTACACTCTCCCCCCTCCAGAAGAAAGGATCCTTGATGTCCCCAACACGGTGGGTAGTTTTAGTCAATGGATTCTCAGCAGGAGACCGGAGGACTCAACTGGTCAGGAGAATCTCCATCATCCAACCTACCAGATGCCAAGGGATGGAACAGGTTTCCCATGAGGCAACTCACCCCTCGTGGTATTCCAGAGATTTTTAGTTCACTGAGTTCCCCCAAATGATCATATGCCAGCACACACCTGGCCTTTGCTTTCCTGGAGGAATGTTTAGGCTGGCTGTCAGAGATCTACTGAGGTAGCACCACTGAACATGGGAGCATGATGACAGGTCCTTGAGGTGTAAAATCAAGGGCGTATGGATTTAAAGTGACTGTCTGTGGTACAGGGTTCTCTTCTTTATCAGGCTCTTGGGGGACCCTGCAGATTCGGCCACTGAAAGCTCTGGGATACTTACTGTGAGTTATTCCCCTTCCCCATCTCTTTGTGCGAGAATGGAAACATATGGTGTGGTTGAAGCTTCCCCAAGAGGACATCTGCTGAACCTTAGTTCATATTCATTCTCTGAGGAGCAGGTTTTTGCAAAATACTGGTACATCTCCATCACTGGGATTGTGTCAGACTTGTGAGACCAGGGAACTCAGAAACTGTGGAAACATCCACATGGAGGAGCCATGCCTGTCCTACAGGTAACAGGTGATTCATTATCAGGGGTCTATTTTGTTAAAGGTCCAAACTCAGATGTGCAAAGTCCTGGATCAGTTGGAAGAGGCTGGTCTCAAGTTATCCTTTTGACTAACTTCTCACACAGATGGTCCTTCTATTCGGCAGGAATGGGGGAATCCCCAAACTGGAAACTATAACTCCTGGAAGGTTTAGCCTTGGTGTCCTCTTAGGATGTGGGACACGCCACTCACTGTTATGCAGGTTCACATAAAGTATGCATTGGCAGCTCCTGCAGATAGTTACTCCCTGCCATCTCTTGACACTTCTGTGCTGATCTTTGGAACAGGTTTGCATTTGTCCCTAGGATTAAAGGTGCATATTCTCTTCCTTTTGAACCAATTCCTCAGATTGTTAAGCTGGAAGAGGATACAATGGCAAATGCTGCAGGTGTTCTCGATAGTAAGATTCATAAAGTATGGTGACCTGTGATCCACTATCTAGCAATGCTTCACACAAACACTCCTCTGTATGGATGGGTACCATGGCGTGGGGTCCTATTAGTCCATCAGGGTAACCCCGATCTGTGTTTTTTCCTGGTGAGCCTTGGAATTTCAGGGTCTTGGATTGCTCCTTCTCCAAGCCCCTTTGGCATTTCTCTGAAGCTCCCTAAGGGTTTTCTGCAGTCTCTGAGATACCCTTGCATGGTCTGTCTTGTTCTGGAAGCCTAAGGCACAGTGTCTATCTTTCCCACAGCTGTAACAAAAACCTTCTTTCCGCCTATTACCCCTCTGGCCACTTCCCCTTTTTCCAGGGGCACAGTACAAGCCTTCATCATGGCCAGTTCTCGGGTCAAATCTCTTAGAACTGCTGCTACCATCTCTGTTACTCCGAGCACTGTGGTGATGTAAGTCCCTGCCTTCTTTGGCAGCAGCTCTGTAGCTACCTGCAAAAATTGCTCCTCTTCTTCATGTATCTCGCAAATGAGATTGTGGAATGGAGATGAGTTTTGAGCCCCCTCTTTCAGCTGCAGTTGCCACAGCATCTTGTTGGGTGCCCCGAGGAATCTGGTCGAACCTAGCAGAATCAATGGACTTAGTGGGAATTCCTTCCTTCTGCACTACTTGCTGCAATAAATCCTCTAGTATCTGATGCAATCTGATAACCTCTCATGGGACCCTTGCTAAGTGTGGCAGAACCAATAATACAGGTCTTTGCTGCTATCCATCATGCTGCAGACACTCTCAAGGGCAGCTAAATAGTCTTGCACTGTGGCAGCTGGTTGGAAGTCTTTCAGGTCTCGGACTACCCACATGGTAGTTCCCTTCAGACTCTCAAGTACCCGTTTCCACTTTTCAGCATCGAAGCATTCTCACTTTTGGATAAGGGGCACTGCAAAATCCCTCCAGGTCTCATAATCATCTTCCCCTGAAGGTACAGGTGTGACTCCTGAGAAGCAACGTAGCCGCTTGTATGGTGCATTTTCATGTACTGGCTTCAACACATCTTTGAGGCCATTTCCCAACTCTTTCACCCACTTCACCGGGCTGGGTGCTGCAGGTGTTGGAGTCCCTCCTAATGCCAAATTAATTCCACTTGTGTCCACTTCTCGTCTGCCATCAGACTTTGTAGTTTCTGTGCTAATGAAGCCACCTCCATTAACAAGGTTGCACGAGCAGAGGACTGCTCTGGCCCCAGAATTGTCCAGTGGGCATCTCTCACTTGCACTTCTTTAGGCACCTTATCAAGATCTGCTTCCTTGGAGTGAGCACATAGTGCTACCATACCCTTCAATTCTCGGCTGTAAATATGGATGTGGACCTTCACTCTCCCCAGTATTCCCACTGCATTTAGGCTCTGCTCAATTTCATTGGGTTCCATCTCTTCTGGGAACCCTGCCACCAGCACAGCCTGCATTACTGAGATTTGTGCCCCTGGGTAAAGGTCTTCTAGTAATCCTGTCTCCGTTCCTTTTATTTATTGATTTGACTCAGCAGGTGGTCTCTTTTCACTGTGAAGGAGTGCCCATGGTGTGTAACACAGAAGTTTGTGCACTGCACGTTCTCTGTACAGGCCATCAAGTGTAACACCCTTGTGGCCAAGATGGACTCTGCCCTGCAGGCAGCTCTGGCCAAGGAGCAGAAGCAGGGACAGTCCCTTCACCCCAGGGGCACCTGTTCCAAACCCCCCAGAATGACCACACACACACTGGGATAGCACAAGGATGATAGGAATGGGATAGGTTTATTTACAGAGGGAGGAAGGAAAAACCAACAGGGCAGATGGGGCAGCAGTAACACAGGGTAACAGCTAACCCAGGGCCCTGCAGGCTCAGCAGTGCAGCAGGCTGAGGGCAGACAGCGAGCTCTGTGTCCCAGCACAGCTCCAATCCAGCGTTCGGTCCAGCAGGCTCCTGGTCATCATCAGCACCAGCAACTTTCTCCAGCAAACCCTCCAGTGTCTCTTCTGTCACCCTCTGCGGCCAGAGAGCAATGCCCTCCCCACTTAGCTAGCTACAGCCTCCCCGTTAGTCCCAGGCCTAGTCCCAGGCCCCATTCTCATGGCCCCACAGCTCTGGGTGGCTGGTCACGTGGTTCAGCTCTGATCTGCCCTCAGGCGATTCCCCCCAGCACAGTGTCCTCCTGTGGTTTCTGTCCTGGGTGCCCCAGTCGCCGCTTTATCCCTTCCCAGCTTGGCTAGGGCCCCTGCTGCTTCTCTGTTGGGCCTCTGGCTGCAGTTGTTCTTCTCCCGTGAGCTTCACAGCTACCCCTCAGAGTCACCCTTCCCCATGAACAGCCCTCTATCCTTCCAGAACAATCAGTGCCTCCCCCACAGGGCAAAAATTTAAAGGAATTTGCTCTTTAAAACTCCAAAGGGGTTATAGAAGATTAGGGTTTGAAGGGGCTTGAGGAAATCATATAATCCAACCACTTGTGTGATTGGGGCTGCCTCAAAGCCCAGCTGGGAACTCAGTGGCCCAAATATGGAGTGATTATAGACAGCTCACACAAGGGCCAAACCCTGATCCTACTGAAGTCAAGGGCAAAACCCCTATTTATTTTACTGGGGTCAAGATTCACCTCCTATTTCGGAGCTAGATATCATTAACAGCTGTGTGCTCAGCAGAACCCCTGCAGCGGTGTTCAGTTGTTACAGGGCTTTGTGAGCTGTGGATTTATGCTCCAGTGGGGGGCACTAGAACCATTTTAGAGGCTTTTGAAGAAGTGGGACTTGGGGCACAGGTTATGTTTTAAAAATAGCCTCTGGAATGTAGATTTTCAGGTCTGAGTCACTGTAAGCATTGAAGGACACACATACCAAGGGATCCTGCATGTTACACACACTGATTGCCAGGGTCAAACCAAGCACCAGTAGTAAAAGTGGCACTGGCACTGCCAAGCATATTTTGTTCAAGGACTGAGTGTATCCAGTGGAGGATGACTGAGAATGTGAAGTGAAGAAGTCAGATGTTGAAAGAATTTGAGGGGCAGCAGCAGAGCTCTGTGTATGAGGTGTTGGGAGTCCAGAGCAAGGACAGCAGCGCTCTGAGCGTCAGGGCTGGGTTTAGACAAGGAGAAAATATGATAGAAACTGCTGGCAGAAAGAGCAAAGCCACAAGCCAGCAGTAAATAAGCCCAGCCTGAGGCAAGGTCAGGGAGTGAATTCATGTGACTAGAGACACATGCTGTTGATGCAATGCACAGAGACCTCACTGTAGGCCAACCCTGAGCTGTGGTCACTGTGTTACCAGCGGGATCTCCAGTGCAGAGACTGCTCACTACGTCCTTGTAGCCCTGGCTTTGCTAGCAGCCAATCACCCGGAGAAGTATTTTTAACAATGCAGACCTGTGGTGAGGCTGCTCTCATTACACAGAGACCTCTCAATCCCTCGTCTGTTGCAGCCTCGTCTGTCTCAGGGACTCGGTATGACCAGCTGGCTGGGAGAGTGGCACCTCCATTCCGGCACCATGTCCCAGCCAGTGCTGATATCCTAGGGCCATGGTGCAGAGTCATTAGGCCAGACAGTCCCCTCTGGGGGGTGCTTTGCCCTATCCCTCACAATCCCAGAAGGTGGGTACAGCATTGTCCCAGGGCAGGGATTCTGTGCAAAGAGCTGCCATACTTGCTTCTACATCCACCCATGTCCCAGCTGCTGGTACAGGGCTGAGTGGCCTGAGGTAAGGGGCATGATCGGTCCTTGACCCTCTTGAGCCCAGCCCATCCCTCATTGCGGTATCAGGCCAGCCCATGGGCTACCTCATATGAGTCAGTTCTCAGACAGATAAGTGCAGGGGACACAGTCTGCGGGGAGCGCAGCAGCCTCTGGCTAACCAGGCACAGGATGGAGCTCCCAGCCCCCAGCTGTCCTTCAGGACTATGAGCCCTGGTGTCCTTCAGTCTGGGCTGGTGCCGCTGCCTGATCTAGTGACTGGTTATTAGGGATCAGGTCACTGGCATGGATTCCACAGTTAACACTCTGTGACTTGGGAAGTTCTTGTCCCAAGACCAGGACCCGTATGATTAGAGTCACTGCTTTGGGAGACCGATGGGTGACGAGAGTGACGAATCTGCTCACTCTCAGGGAAGACCCTCTTTGACCGTAACTCTTTTATTTCTATGGCCGTGTCCACACCAGGGTTTTATTAAGAAACAACAGCCATTGTTTTGAGATAAAGCCAGGCATGTCTGAACGATGTTTCTTTATTTCAAAATGACTGGATCCCGTCATTTTGAAATAATGGCCATAGTTTCAAAACAGTAAAGCCTCGCATGCAATCAAAATATCTGTTGTTT
Organism: Podocnemis expansa; assembly: GCA_007922195.1. Classification (NCBI taxonomy): domain Eukaryota; kingdom Metazoa; phylum Chordata; order Testudines; family Podocnemididae; genus Podocnemis; species Podocnemis expansa. The sequence continues at coordinate 11,502,202 of ML682024.1, read as the reverse complement.
CAAAATGGTTGTTTTGAAACAACAGCGTTTGGATACGTTGTTTCGAAACAATGGCTATTTCGATTCCAGTGTGGCTTGATCCTCTTTCTCCCAGGGTGCTCAGGGACTAGAAAGTGCCCTGCCACCCTGGTGCCACATGCCTGCACACTGAAGACAGCATGGCCAAGGCTCGTGCTGCTGCAGCACAGGGGCAATGTCATGACCCGTCTGGTTGCAGGACGAGACCCTGTCCCTCCTGTGGATCTGGGGCAGGGAGGACATCAGAGCCAGGTTCCGGGCATGTCACAGAAAAGTTGACATGTACCGGGACATTGCCGAGGCCCTGTCTGTTGACGGCTACGAGCGCACCACGGAGCAGGTGCAGTCAAAAGCCTGAGACAGGAGTACGCCCGGGCCAGGGAGGCCAGGCAGCTCCAGAGGCCAGCTGCTGCCACCAGCTGCCCCTTCTTTGCTGAGCTGGATGCCTTTTTGGGCGAGGAGCCCAGTGCCTTCCCTTCTCAGCCAGTGGACTCTGGTGAGCCCGGCACCCTGGCCACATCGCCTGAGGAAGCCCCCTCAGAGGCTGAGGCTGCCCTCGACGTGGGTGAGAACAGTCAGTCCAGCAGCGCACTACCTGGCAGCCTGGAGCTGATCTCTGCAGAGGAGAAGAGGACCAGCAGCCCCGAGGAGGAGCTGGAGGGGGAGACAGCCACCTTGGAAGGGATGTCAAGCCGGACATCAGGCATGACAGTAGGTGACTATTCCCCCACCCACCCCCACAGCCAGGGTGAGAGAGTCACTGAGACAATGGTCCAGGGCTCAGCTCTGGGCTCGTCAGGCTCAGGGAAGACTGGGTCCCACAGCAGGGCAGCACCCTGCAGGCTAGCAGCGGGTCTACCAAGCGCTCAAGGATGGCATGAGATCCGGAGAGCATCCATAGCTATGTCTCTCGCAAGCTCTTGGGAGTCACAATGGACAGTGAGGGGAGGTCAGTTCCTGTTTTTATGTGATTGGCTGGCAATATGGCCACACCTCCCATGCTGCCCCTCTTCGGAAGCGAAATAGCATGTCCACACACAGGGCATGCTATTTTGCTTTAAGGGTTTTCCTTATTTAGATTTAATATTTTCTTATTTCGATTTAAGTTATTTTGAAATAAGGATTTTATTTCAAAATAACTAATTTTGAAAGAACTTATTTTGAAATAACAGTTTACATGTGAACACAGCCTATAATAATTGGTGCAATAAGTGAAACAACCCAAACAAGTCAAATGATGTAATACAACACTCCGGGGACTGCCTGCCACACCACAGGTCTATACTCGCTGTATCCTTGGGGAGAGCGTAAGGGTGGAGATGGACTGGACTCTGACTCTAGCAGACGATGAAGGATTCCAATGAGTATATATGATTCCAGGTGTTTTATAGGGCTTGGAGGTCTCCATTCATCTGTGTGCCCAGCTCTTTCCTCATTTACCACATCTTAACTTCCTCACCTTTATACTACTGGTGTGTACTTATCCTCTATGTTAGTATAGTAATTATGTTATACTTATTAACATATACCTCAGTTGGCCAGAGAACTGCCCCAAATACTTCCTAGAGCAGGTCTGTTAAAGAAACATCCATTCTGGATTTAGCAATTTTCCAGGATGGAAATTCCACCATGACCTTGGGTAAATTCCTCCAGCAGTTAATCGCTCTCCCCATTAGAAATGTATGCCTCATTTGCAGTCTAGCTTCAGCCTAGAGCCATTGAATCCTGTTAGGCCTTTCTCTGTTAGACTGAAGAGCATGTTCTCAATTATTTGATCCCCATCTCAGCAATGTAGCAAGTGGCACAACTGGGCGTGGTGGGTGTGGTGAGGTCTACCAGTAGGTGGGTCTGCGGGGCTGCACTTCATGGACAGTAGGAGATGCAGGCTGTTCCTCTAAGTAGGCCTGGAGAGACACTGGTCATCTGTCACACCTGCGGACGCTGTGCCTGTCACACCCAGGAACCCTACATCTATCATGCCTGAGAGAGCCTGCACTTGCACACTCAAGGGACCCTGCTCCTGTCACACCAAGGACGCCTGTTAGACAAGAGAGGTTTGTGTCTGGGGAAGCTTCATTTCTGACACACCCAGACACAGCCCACCCCAAGCCCCACAGGAGAAGTGTCTGAAAGACATTTCCAGTCTCGTCTCAGTGAGAAACGCTCCCCCCCGCCCCAGCCACAGATACACGTCAGGGCCGCTCCAATACACACTAATAGAGCCCACAGCTCAGTTCCTCTGCTCTCCACCCCAGGCAAAGAGCCAAGCTGGCTTCTCTACAGAGACCTAGATGCTGCTGTAGGGACGCCCAACTCAGTCACTGGCTCGTACTCTCCATGATCCTGCTGTGGCTTTTCTGTGAGTTTGGGGAGGGCTCCCTGTCATGGGCTTGGGGAAGGATGTCTGGTCTGTGGGGAGCAGGGGGAAAGGCAGGGTGTTGTCTCTGCCTGGGCCAGGGGGACATGGGAACCAGCCTGTGAGAGAGTGACCATCCCAAATGGGTAATAGCAGGAGCGGCTGTTACATGGGGATAGGTCACTGAGAGGCACATGGTGCAGGTGGAATGAGGAGGGGATAAATTCCTGGCACAAGTTTCCTGAGATGTGGCAGAGAAAATGTTTAATCTTGTGAGATATTTGTAACAATTCCCTGGTCTGCAATGCAGATAAGGTCTCCCCAGGGGGATGTATTAAATGTTTGCAATTATGATAACATACATTGATCCCTATAGCTGAGATTTTCAAAGCTGAGTAAGGGATTTGGATCATAATGCCCAGCATACCCCTTGATGGAGCTAGAAATAGGAGCCTATGTGCACAAGTAATATAGAAGACAAAGGAAACAGCAAGAGAAGGTTTTGGAGTTGATAGTGTCTACATGGCAGAAAATGACCCACAGGGCAGCGAGTTTTAGAGCCTGAAGCTACAGATGTGGGCTCATGGCACTCAAACTATGAGGCTAAAAGTAGCAGTGTAGATGTTTGCTCTCAGGCAGGCTCTGAAACTTGGAGATGTAGAAGAGTCTCAGACCCTTAGCAGGAACTCTACATAGCTACTTTCAGCTCTATGGGTTTAGACAGCAAAGCTGATTTACTACTGCCACAATCTCTATCTGTGTAGCATTCAGAGTAATCCAGCTAATAAATGGGTCTACATTATTCTAGCAATTCCATGACAGTTGTTGTGTCACAGGGGTTGTAATGTACAATGAACCAGTTCCCAGGTGATGGAAATCTGTGCAGCCCCACCTCCCGTTGTGGGTGCAATGTGCCCATATACACCAGTTGAAGCTCATACCTTATATTGTGATATTTGTATTGATATTGGCCTCTCTTGCTGTCTGGTGCAGGTGCCGGGGTCATAGGCCAGGATTCCTGCAGCTCTCCAGGTGAGTGAGAACACAGAGGGAAGAAGGGGAGACATAAAGAGGAGTGAAACCTGGGAAAATGGCAATGGAAGGGCTGGAGGGAGTTGGGAGGGAAGTGCCTCTTGCATGATTCCTTCCTGAAATCCTCTTGTTCACAGTGTTGATGGAACTTCTCAAAGTGACAGACTATAAACATTACTGAAAGTGAAGCACCCTTGGACCAGATACTCTGCTGACTCCAAAGGAGCGGGGTTGATTTATAGCAGGTGAACACCTTGTCCAGTGTCACTGAGATACATATTGAACAAACTTTCCACATGTAAAGCTATGGAGAGTTGGTGCTAATACCAGAGAGTATTACTGAGAGCAGGGCACTGTGCTAGAAGGAATGGGTCTTAAATCATGCATTGTTCTTAATTTATTTTAATTCCAATGGGAAGAAAGATGTCTCTTTGCATAGCTGAGTCTGTATCGCATCTAATGGGCAATCCAGGAAGTTTTTAGAGAATGTTGGCGACAACTTTCTAGTACAAATGCTAGAGGAACCAACTAGGGACCTTGCACCGCTCGACCTGCTGCTCACAAACAGGGAAGAATTGATCAGGGACATAGAGGTAAATGGCAAGCTAGGCAGTAGCGACCATGACATGGTTGAGTTCAGGATGCTGATTAAAGGAAGGAAGGAAAGAAGCAAAACAAAAACCCTGGACTTCAAATAAGCAGATTTTGGCTCCCTCAGGGAACTGATGGGCAGGATCCCTTGGGAAGCTAATGTGAAGGGCAAAGTAGTCCAAGAGAGTTGGTTATATTTTAAAGAAACCCTGCTAAAGGCACAGGAAGTTGCCATTCCAATTAGGAGAAAGAACAAACATGTGAGGCAGCCAGAATGGCTTAGCAGAGAACTCTGCTCTGAGCTTAAACATAAAAAGGAAGCTTACAGGAAGTGGAAGCTTGGTCAGATGACCAAGGAGGCATATAAAGATATTGCTAGGACTGCAGGGATAAAATCAGAAAGGCCAAAGGACAAATGGAGTTGCGGCTAGCGAGGGATGTAAAGGATAACAAGAAGGGGTTCTACAAGTATGTTAGTAACAAGAAGAGGATCAGGGATGGTGTAGGCCCCTTGCTGAATAGGGCAGGCATCCTTGTGACAGAGGATGAGGAAAAAGCTGAAGTGCTCAATGCATTTTTTGCTTCAGTTTTCACAGGCAGGGTCAGCTCCCAGCCCACTACCATGGGTGTGGCAGATGGGAGAGAAGAAGACAGGCCCTTGGTGACGGAAGGTCAGGTTAGGGACTGCTTAAAGAAGCTGGGTGTGCACAAGTCCATGGGGCAGGACGAACTGCATCCAAGAGTGCTAAGGGAATTGGCCAATGAGATAGCAGCACCGCTGGCCGTTATCTTTCAAAACTCATGGAGAACAGGGGAGGTGCCAGAGGATTGGAAAAAAGCAAATGTAGTGCCTATTTTCAAAAAAGGGAAAAAGGAGGATCCGGGGAATTAGACCAGTCAGCCTCACCTCAATCCCTGGAAAAATTATGGAGCAGATTCTCAAAGAATCCATCCTCAAACACTTAGAGGAAAATAAAGTGATCAGGAACAGTCAGCATGGATTTACCAAGGGTAAATCATGCCTGACCAATCTCATCTCCTTCTATGATCAGATGACTGGTTTTCTGGATGCAGGAACAACCGTTGATGTGATATAGCTTGATTTTAGCAAGGCTTTTGATACAGTTTCTCACAGCATTCTCATTGGCAAATTAAGGAAGTATGGATTGGATAGGTGGACTATAAGGTGGATAGAAAACTGGCTAGATCAACTGTTTCAGCGTGTAGGAATCGATGGTTCCATGTCTAGCTGGCAGCCAGTCACGAGTGGTGTGCCCCAGGGGTCGGTCCTGGGGCCGGTTCTGTTCAACATTTTCATCAATGATCTGGATGATGGAATAGACTGCACTCTCAGTAAGTTTGCGGATGACACCAAGCTGGGGGGACCAGTAGACACGTTGGAGGGCAAGGACAGGATTCAGGGAGACCTAGATAAATTGGAACAGTGGGCCAATAGAAATCTTATGAGCTTCAATAAGGACAAGTGTAAAAGCCTGCTCGTGGGACGAAAAAACCCCATGCACCGCTACAGGCTGGGAAACATTCAGCTAAGTAGCAGCAGTGTAGAAAATGACCTGGGGGTCATGGTGGATGGGAAGCTAGATATGAGTCAGCAGTGTGCTCTTGCTGCCAAAAAGGCCAATGGCATACTGGGCTGCATCAAAAGAAGTATTACCAGCAGATCAAGGGATGTGATCATTCCCCTCTATTCTGCACTGGTGAGGCCACATCTAGAATACTGTGTTCAGTTTTGGGCTCCCCACTACAAAAAGGACAGGGACATGCTAGAGAGAGTTCAGAGGAGGGCAACCAAAATGATTAAAGGGCTGGAGCACAAGCCCTATGAGGATAGACTGAAAGCATTAGGCTTATTTAGTCTGCAGAAGAGAAGATTGAGGGGGGATTTGATAGCAACCCTCAACTACTTGAAGGGATGCTCTAAGGAAGACAGAGCTCGACTGTTCTCGGTAATAACAGAGGAGAGAACGAGGACCAATGGTCTCAAGTTACGGTTAGGGAGGTCGAGGCTGGATATTAGAAAAAACTTTTTTACGAGCAGAGTGGTGAAGTCTTGGAATGAGCTGCCAAGGGAGGTGGTGGAGTCTCCATCTATGGAGGTGTTTAAGGCCTGGCTGGACAAAACCATGACTGGGATGGTTTAGAGGGAGAGGTCCTGCCTCTGGCAGGGGGTTGGACTAAATGACCTATGAGGTCCCTTTCAACCCTATGATTCTATGATTCTAATTCATCAGTAACACTTAGGTCCTTGCCAGGGTTTGCCTTCCCTGCAGTGTTACTTCAAATTATGAGCACTCCAGTTACTTCTTGGAGTTTGCTGAGCTAGTGTGAGAACCGCTGTGCTGCTGTGCCTGTGCAGACTCTGCACTCACTCACTTGTAGGACTATGGGATCTAGGGTCATATCCTATGGCGCTTAAAGCTGAATAATGGGAGAACTTGTCTGTTTTTTCTGGGCACATGAGGGGAATTGTGGGAAGGCACAGGAGGGCTAGTGACATTCAAATGGCGCAAGCTTAGATCCATTCTACAGAGGGGCTGTGTTGCCAGCTGATGAGTTGATCTCCCTGTACTTTTAGGCTTTATCTTCTCTTGGGGTGGTCAAATCGCATTAAGAGCACAACTGAACTTGGGTTAAGGGATTTGTATGTGAACAGGCCTCAAGTTAGGGGCAACACTGGACTTATAACTTGAGTTAATGCTGCAGTGAAGACAAATCCCTACTTTCCTCTCAGAGACATGTTTTAACATCTCCTTTTTGTTGCAGGTGACTTTCCTTCTCCTACTCTGTCTCTGAACTCCTCTTCAGCTCAGGTAGGAGACTCTGTTTTGGCTCAGTGTTCCCTTCATCCAAACAGTTTAGCTACTCTAGTTATATTCTGTCAGGATGGCAAAGGAATAGCCACCCAAAAGGCCTTGCCAGGCCACACATTGTATGGCTATGTCATCTCTGTGCAGAGCTCAGGCCAGTTTCGATGTATGTATCAGTACAAGAATGACCAGAACCAGGTGAAGAATTCTCGTCTCAGTCTCCCCCAGACTCTGCATATACCAGGTGAGTTGCTGGACCCCAGCACAATTTGGGGGGGAGAGGGGGAGAAAGGAAGAACTGGCTGGAATCAGGCATTGTAACATTATGTGGCCATCTGCCACAGGAACCTCTTAATGACAAGGTGGGTAGTGAGCTGTGATCACTGCCGAAGAGGCTCAAGATTGTGTGCAGCCTCTTAGATTTGTTACTCCATTTTACAACCCCATCCCTTGAACTGTTTGCTTGTCTGACAGACCATGATATTTTGATTTTGGAGTACAGATGGACATTTATTATGCCTGTAAAGTTCCCCACAAAATGACACCAGACCTGGATTTGGCCTTCAGGTCCTAGTGTATCGTTATTCATGATTGTTATTGTTACACTAGCTGGGGATCTGGTCCACATATTCCAAATAAGCAGTTTTACGTCTGCTGTAGAGCTGGCCCATTGATCCCAGCACAGTGACACTAATTTGTCCCAGCTCGCTGATGTCAGAATTGCCTTGGAGGGATGAAGTCTGGGAGTTATTGCCTAGCTGTTTCACTGTATCTACAGATCTGGGTAAAAGGGGCCAAAATTTTGTGATATGTTGTGTGTTTATTTCCCAGACAGGAGTGTTAACTCCACTGACACTGTTCACAGCAATAGCAGCAGCTCTGAGGAAAAATCAGATCTTGAGGGTAAATAATTTGTATTCACTAATGGCCAGATTTCCAACCCCTAGAAAGTAGTGTGAAGATTTCCACTGAGTTCTTCAGGCTGCATATGAGGCATTAACTGAGTATTTCACCAACATGCTGAGCTAGAAGGTATCTTCTTGTTTTCTTTTTCTCCTTGAGGAGTCCAAGCTGAGCACTTCCCTGTAACCCGCCCCAGAGTGTTTGAGGGAGTCCAGAGCAAATGGAAGCAGGGGGTGCTGGGGATGCAGGAGAGTATAGATTTTTCTCCCTCCAGCTCCTCTGCCTCTCAGCCAGCAGCTGCCAGCTGACACTGTCTTCCAGGGCTAGCCTGAGGGGTGGGCTACTCAAGCAAACTATTAGGAAAGATGTCAGTAATGGTTTTCAAAATAGAATTTTTAATCATATGAAGTTTTGTGGCAAAATTCAACTATTCTTTGAAAATTTTTCTGGTTTTTTTTGGTTAGTAAATCAAAAACTGAAAATAGTTAAGTTTTTGGTTGCAAGTTTGCTGTTTCACCGTGATGCCTGGAAAGAAAAAGCAAATAACATTTTCAGTGTTTGGTACAAAGTTGAAATTTTCCCACCAAAAATGTTGACAAAAACGAACAATTGTTTTCTTTTTCATAAACATTTTCTGCTGAAAACAAAACTTAATTTTTTAACCAGCTCTGGGGCTGAGCTTTTTCAGGCCTGGTCCTGACCAGCTTACCTTCCCACCAGGCAGCACAGCTCTGGCACACTGCCATGCTAGAGAAATAGCAATGAGAGTTGGGCTTGGAGACATGTTCAGTGCTGCTCCAGCAGAGCCCTTCCTACTGGCTAGGCAAAGCGTTGCTGGGAGTATAATTACAGAGTTGTATAAATGTGAAGCTGGCAAGGACCTCAAGCGATCACCTGGTCCACCTCCATGCAAGGAGTCAGGGCCAGTTTAACCTCCATGTCATCCCTGTCAGGAGTTTGTCCAACCTGTTTTTAAAAGCCTCCCCTGATATGGATGCCCCAACCTCCTTGGGAAGCCTGTTCCAGAGCCTTAGAGTTAGCAAGGTTCAGCTAGCAACCCAGCTTGGAGCGGTGTCTCAAGGCCCAGAGGATGCAGCTCTGGCCACTTGGCTGGGAAAATGGGTCTGTAAAGCTGTCTGTATTGTCCACATTCAGCATTCACGCTCCCATAGGCTCACACTCCCCTGTAGTTCCTAGCTCCTTCCCATCTCCGTCACTCTGCCCCACCTGGAGCAACAATTCTTAACCACTCTGCTGGGAAGACACATTACTGTGTCTCCATACAATGGTATGTGTGTTGTGGAGAGCCAGGGAGATAGCTGGATTTGGCCGCACAGAGGTGGACTGGTTTGTACTGTAGGACCATGAAATGTTGCTAGGTGTGTGACAACCCACAAAAAGGTTGAGAACCACTGACCTAGAGAAGAACCCAATGGGGATGCTGCTCCTGGGTGTTGTGGGGGAGTGTGGCGCAAGGGGTACAAACCCCACACTGCAAGAGAATGCCCTAATCGAGAAGCAAGAGACCAGGCCACTGTTTTTTGTTTAAACACTTTTTATGTAACTTTTATTAAGGTAAATAGGGTTACAGAAAAGAAAATAGTTTAAATGAGACGTTAATATTATTTAAATGCTAATATTCCTATTACTAAAATTAAAAAGCTTGCAATTCCTATTAAATCACACTTATTAAAACTCATACAAACTAATCCCAATCTGTGTGCCTAACCCTGAAGTAAAACCCCATTTAGCAGAGTGGGGTTCATGGGAGACAGAGATAGAGCACAATTAGTGGTCGAAAGAGCTTTGCTATTTACCACACACACACTGAAACATCATGCACAACCTAGGACAGCACAAACACCTTGCTTCTCCACCTTGCTCTCCAGACACCATGGGTCACGGCCTAGTGAGGCTAGCCATGGGCTGTTTGCGGCTAGGAGTTACAAGGGTCAGCTGGGGTGCCTGGTGGGGAAGACAAGTGGATTTATTCTTCCATCATACTCTTTCACACTGCAGTTTTCCAATTTGGATTGTGGGAGAGGAGTTAAAGGTAACAAACACCAACTTGATTTTGATCTGTGGGGTTAGTAAGTTTAGAGGAGCAATAATACACACACACAACCCCAAAAATATTTCCCAATTTAAATCCCAAATTTGACCAGGTTATATTTACCACATTTGGATGTTATCTCCGGAGATGCAGACAGCAGATCTGTTTCTTTAGGAGAAGTGGGGAAGCGTGATTGAACAGCCCAGTGTTAGAGAATCAGCTGCAGACCAACAGTGCAGCTTCTAATGCTTGCCTGTGGCCCTTAATCAGCAGCACAGTGGTCTGGTGTCCACCAACTGCGTGCTTTCTCAAAGGACCTGCACTTGACCAGACCAGTGTTAAAATCGGCTCAACCAACTTACAGCCTATCATGGCTGTCTGGGTCATAAAAATCTGAGCCCACCACGACTGGTTGCAGCGGTTGAACACCCCCTGCCACCCCTTTGGATCTGCCAAGGCCCTTGACCCTGCATTCCAGGGTGAGCAGGTGAAAAGAAAAAAAATTAACAAAACAACAAACAAAATCCAAAAAAAAAAAAAAAAGAAAAGAAAAGGATATGCAAAAGAAGAAAAAGATCTGCAAAAAGAAAAAACTGCAGGCTCCTTGGTGATCAGTCAAGGGGATTAACGCCTCCCTTATGGATGGCGGGGAGTGCCTTGGGGGTGGCCAGATCCGCAGGTGATGCGACAGGCTGCTGACCTATCGCTTCTCCAATGTGTCTAGACCAAAACCCTGGCTTTATGGCTGGGACCCCCCAAAAATTAGCATATTGCCCATTGGCATGGAAACTTGCTGTCCTTGGTCAGTAGATCTTTCTCATGAGCTCTGCAGCTGTTCTTATCACTTTCCAGAGTCCACTCTGAACTGGTTTGTGGTTATTTGCAGTAGTTTTCTTTAAAAAAATAACCTGTTATTGTCTGTGGTCTTCCGACCTGGGAAGATAACACCACTTAACTATTTTTTGATCGGGGCCTAACAAGCTACCTTCCAATAACCCAGGCTGGAGTTTAGCCATAGCAAAATACTGGTGGGAAAATCCACCTTTCACACTGGGAACAACAGTGCCTGCTATATAACCCTGCAGGTTCTCATCCCAATGTGTTGGTTTCCCCATGTCTGCCCCATGCTGAATGTGCCCTGTGTCTCTGATCTACCTTCTCTCTCCGTGGGTGTGGCTACTCTGAGTCTCCGTCACTCCCTGGACATCTCTTACAGTGGCTTTGCTATCAGGAGCCTGCCCAAGCAGGAGCAGGGGTTACAGACAGACCCCTATGGACACAGCCATGGCAGGGACAGTCCTGGCAGTGACCCAGAAGTGACTCGCTGTCAGTATGACTCCCCCTTGCAGGGAGCCCTGCTTCATTAACTCTTGGGTGCTGACCCCCTGCAAAACTGTTCATGTTTGTCTGGTTTTCCTAGGAAAGCCATGGACACTGGTGGCCATTGGAGGAACTGCAGGGCTCTCTGTCCTGATGCTGGCTGCTCTGATCTACCTGCTGGTGAAGAAAGGTAGGCAACGCTGATCTCAGCCCTAGGCTATGAGCTGACCATAGCCATCTCAGGAAGTGACAAAGAGGAGCATTTTCCAACATACCTCCATAACTAAGGCCCCGACATTCAATGGGATTTAGGCTTCTGGGTCATTCTGGTGCTTTCAGAAATGTTACCCCAAGTGGCTGGTGGGTGAAACGGAAAGAGGGAACTGAAATGACATCGTCTTACAATGTGGTGTGAGCTCCCTGATCCCCTGGGTGCTATGGCAAATATCACCCATACATCACACTAGGCCCCAGAGGAGAGATGGACACATTACACAGGTATCAGCTGCTTACTATTCCGCTGGCTGAACTGGAAGTCCACTTGAATCCCAGGGGCTATTCAGGTGAGCTATGTTATGGATGAGATTTCCAAAGTGGCATAGAGGATTTGGATACACTGATGGCATATGGATACACTAGTATTGGAGGCTCCCAAATCCCTTGGAAGGCTCTGAAAAGCCCACCCTATTCTTGGTGTGGAGTCCGGTCCCAGGGCATAGCATCACTGAGCCATCCTCTTGGATAGGCAGGGATTGTGGGAAGGGTGGCAATTTGCTCATAGTGTTTCTTCCTTTTTCTTTCAGTTGCACCTAGACGGAAAAGCCAAAGGTAGGAAGGAAGATTTCTTAGCTGGGGGTTGTTGTGATTCTGAACATGTCCCCACTGTGCAACACAGGCAGCTGGGTGGCAGGGGGGAAGGAGAATGGGCAGAGAAGGAATCAGCCCTGGAATTTTCCCTGGGGACTGAGACAGGGAATGAATGTGGGTCAGTCCCCTGAGGATAAGGGATTGCTTGGCCTCTCTCTCACTGTCAGTATTTAGCACAGTCTGAGAAACACCTGCTGGGAAGAAGAGCCATAACTACTATTTACGGTGCGCAGGAAATGTTCTAATCGGAATGCGCCCCTTATAGTAGTCAGTGACTGTGGCAAGTGTCGCAGAACATACCCTTTATTGGAGTGGCTCAATGGAGCCGTTCCAGCAGTGTCGGGCAAAGCCCCACTCACTCCAGTGTAGTTATGGCCCTGCTGGAAAGGGAGGCTTGGATGTCACTCACTGCCCAGTGGCAGCACGTTTCCCGAAAACAGTCAGCTGCAGTGATGTGTTTCACACTTGCTTTCTTTAGGGAACAGCTCCCAGGCAGCAGCACTGAGAACACACCCACGGACGAGCAGATCCAGTGTAAGGACATATTCTTCCCCCTCTTTCATCTTGTGTCTGTGTAAGGCCCTGTGCCTGCCCTGGCTAGGGAATGGCGTGCCAGGGGCTGTTCAGAAACTAAGTCAGAGGACAGGTCCTGCCCCAAAGAGAGTCTAATCACAGGCCCAGCTCCTCATGGTCAGTCTAGGTTCCTAATATCTTTGAAGATCTGGACCTAAGGGTGAGATGACCAAATACAGCAGAAAAATAACAAGCCAAGGAGGATGGGGTGTGACAAGGAGCCAAAATACAAACTGCTGAACCAGGATCATAGAGCTTTAGGGCTGGAAGGGACCTCAGAGGGTCTTTGCTTCCAGCCCTGCTGTGCTGGGAGAGTGATAAAACCACCTTTGTGCTGTAATACACAGATCCTAAGGCCATCAGAAACCCTTGTGATCACCTAGTCTTACCTTCTGTATAGCACAGGCCAGAGACTTTGCCATGCATTACCCTCATGTACAGCACCTGGCACCAGGGGGGACCCAGCCTCCTGTGGTCTTTAGGAGCCTGCATAGCAATGCAAACAAAAATAATAATGATAAATGGCATCCACATTTCAGCTTTCCCTCACCCCCCTGCAGGTGCAATAATGTGTTTTTAGAGCTGAAACACAAGTGAAAACCTTAATGTGGTTCTCCCAGCCCCGGCACATGTTTATTTTGGGCTGCCCTGGGCTCTTGGTGCTGCCGCTGTGTTTATTTCACTGTAGTTTCGATTTCAAACCCAGCCCCAGATAGAACAAACAGCCCTGGTGGGATGTGTCCATTTACAGAGCTGGTTGGGTCTGGGACAGACTTTCTCACATTCAGCAGGACACCAGGTGCTGTGACCGCAAGCCAGCAGTGTCTGGTGGTGCTGAGGAAGTGGGGAGCTGGTGTGCACAGAGCCCCAGGCTGAGTACTCTATAGCTGTGACTGGACCTTGGAGTTAGTGCTGGGGTCTGTTTTCTTGATGGGAGAGGGTTAAGTCCTAGGCAAGTGACAACAGGATGCTGAAAGAAAGGCTGAACTCAGTGCTATCATGTGGTGCTGGCTATGCAGGGATGAGAGAGGCTGAGGGACTGTGTGGGTGTTCCTAGGAGGTGCTGGGTGCCTGGTGGGGTCTGGCTTGTGGGGGCTTCTCTCAGGAGCCAGCACTTACCCCTGATCTTTGCTAATTCTCTCCCCAGATGCTGCTATCAGCAATTTTGGCACACGCAGGGTGAGTCGCGGTATCAGTTAAATCTTGTCAGTGAATTTCAGACTCAGGATCTGGGATGTACCAGTGGGAACCAATGGTGGAGACAGCAAGGCTGACTGCAGTGCTGGGAATGTCAGCTGGGGTTTGTGTTCCCCTCTCTGCCCTGCTGGGTGTAGGGAGCAGCCTCAGAGCGTGTAATGCAGAAGGGACCATTGCCTATGTCTACACTCTCAAAGTTATTTCAAAATAGTTATTTCAAAATAACTATTTCAATATTAATTTGAAATAACTATTTTGAAGTAGTGAGTCATCACAAGACTCCTAATTCGAAATAAAGTAGGCATTATTATTTTGAGTTAGAGAGTTTATATTAGACTCTGTAACTCGAATTGGAAATCCTGGTGGGCTAGTTTCTCCGTCAGGGTGGGGGATTTCCCCACCGGGGAAAGGAGCCCACCAGGGGAATCCCTGCCCATTATTTTGAAATAAGCCAATTCTGCAGCTTGGAATGGCTTATTTCAAAATAATAATTTCAAAATAAGTTCTATTTTGAGATAAAAGCAGGTTTTATTGTTTTGAAATGGCACCACATTATTTCAAAATAACAAAACACTTATTTCAAAATAATAAAATGCTTTCATGGATGTAGAAAAATGATTTTGAAAGGAGCCTTCTCATTTCAAAATAACTTTTAAGTGTAGACATACCCATTGTGGTTGGCTAGTCTGTGCTGTGGCAGTGTCTCACCCAGCAAAACTTCTGCCACTGCAAGTCTTTCTTTTAACCACCTGTGAAAAAGACAATATTTCTCTCTCTTTGTATCCAGTTTTCTAGTACTATCTGCCCCTGCCTCTGTGTTTGAATTGACTGAAATTTTTCTAACAAAAAGATGTTTGGGAGAAAAATGAGAAAATTTCACAAAAAATTTTGAAATTTTCTATTCTGTTTGCTGAAAATTTGGTGAACATTTATGTTAAAGTATGTGCTAAAATTGTTTATTGAGAACTGAGTTTTCATAAATTAGAAATAATAATGATGTTGATGACATCTGTTGAGAATTCTGAAAGAAAACTTAATGGCAAATAGTGCAAAATCAGAAAATCAGCTTCATCTTGAACCAGTGAAATGCAAACAAAGCCATATATTTTTTGCAATATTGTTTCTCCATAGTTTGACCAGCTGCTTTGCATGTAGGTCCCTTCAGACAGCTTTCTGATGGGGCTTAAGGGTTAGTGGATGAATAACGTATTACATATTTTTATTCAAAGGTTCTTCGGCCAAAGGAAACTGAAGCTGCAACATATGCTGTCATAGGGAAAGTCCGTGGCAATCCTAGCTAACATTCTGGCTTTTAAAACACACGGTACCACCTGCACTTCCCATCTATATTGATTCTGAAATGGTGGGAGCAAGAGACCAGTGGCTCCTCAGTGCGCTAATCACTGTATAATATTAGAGAAAGTCTTTCTGCTCTGTCTCTTTTTTCAGATCCCTCCCCGCTCTGACCCATGCCTCAACATCCCAGTTCTGTCTGTGTTTGTTTCTCTGAGCCTCCCCCATCCCTGCTCCCCTCCTTTGTCTAGAGTTGTACAAATACCAGGGCAGATGTCAGCGTGTTTATTCCCATTACAGTAAACCTGCAGTGTGAATCTGTGCCATGTTGATTCCTTCTTGGATTCTCCAGAGTGTAAGACCCCTGAAACAGATAGTAATGATTAAAACTGAAGATCCAATACTGAACTCAAGTGGAGGATGATTTAAGCCCTGAAGAGTGAGCTTTAATATCTCTTCTGCATTCTTTAATATAGCAGTTGCTATTATAAACTGTGGATCTTCTTGTTATCCCTAAAATGTCTAATCCTCTTTGCATGTGGGTAAAGTGGGTCAGAATTTATATTTCCTCCTTGGAAAATGTTGGTTTTCCATTAAAAATACCTTTCCCCACCAAAGCCTCAAACTAAAATATTTTGGAACTGAAAACCAGAATATTTTTTAGTCAGAACTGTAGCAAAAAGTGTTAGTTGTAAGCTGCTTAAAAATCAAAACATTCTGTGCTTTTTGGGTCTGGATAAAACTGTTTATGTTCCCAGTTCTTGATTTTCCAACAAAGAATTGAAAATATTTGAGGAAAGTAGACACACTTTTCCAAAACTTTTTGTTTAGTTGAAAACCCTTATTTTCTAGCAAGTTTATCCAGAAAATTTTCAACCAGACCTAATTTCATAATTATCTGCCAGCAGAAGACACTCAGGTTTGGCTCAGCCAGCCCTATGTCACAATGAGCTTTGGGAGGATGGGATAAATTGGAGTGAGGGATATTGTGACCTAGCACATGGGACAATAGTGCTGCTCACTCAGTTTGGAGGGGGTGGGAGTGGGTATATGGGCTCATGGGTGTAAGAGAAAGAGAGAGCCTGGGCCTAAGATCTGAACTGAAGTCAGGACCTGCTGCTGTAAAGTAAAGATAGCAAAAGTCAACCTGTTTGCAAAAATCAGGTCCTGCTACAAAGCAGATTCCTGTTTGCACAGTATATGAACTTGGTAAGAACAGGGCTGATGCTGCAAGACCACAAGTTCTCCTGGGAAGTACTAGGCACTAAGTGTTCATGTAAACCCATTCTGGAAGGGTAGCAATGGAATGCTCTGATACAGTGCCATGGTTTATACACGTCCCCTGAAAATGGTACAAAGACACACTGATCCCTTCTGAAGAGAAGGTTAAGATGACAGGATGATGTATTGAGATGGGGTATTTGGGTGGTAAATAACCACACGAAAAGGCTAATATGTAACTTGTTTGCATCTTTGTACAAAAGAGTAGTTGAGGAGGGTGGTGTCTTTTTCCAGCTTGAGGAGGAGTGGGAAGTCCCTGCCACTCACTGAACTGACCTACTGTGTCCAGAGTACGTGTCAGTGTAGCTGGAACCACTGAGACCGGGGGCAGCACTAGGACTGTGCTTTGTTAGCAATAAGCCTGGCTGAGTGCCTTCACCATCAAACTGAGCCAGTGGTCTTTGTGGTCAGTTTGATCAAGATCTGCTTTGTTGCATGTCTGGCCAGATTGAGAGCAGCACACAGAGCGCCCACACAGCCAACAACTGACAGCAATGGGTGGGGGGACCAGCAGGAGCACCCCTGGTCCTGGAAAAGGCCTGGGGCTCAGGTGCTGGGACTCAAGGCTCGAGCCCTGTAAGCCCGCTGCTAGTGACACCCCTGGGGATCAGGCTGCTGATGGAGGATGTGTCTGATAGGGGATGAGGAACATCTGGCATGGGGAATCTATGCTCCCATTTTAAAGGGAGTTCTGTGGCCCCTGTTGTCCCCTTAAAGCCCCCCATCACCCACTGAGAAGTTCAGGCTGTGGTGATCAGTAGAGGGAGATCACAGCCTTGTAATTTTGCAGCTCTTTATTGGAAGTTTGCATAGTCACCAGATGGCGTTCCCCAGGTGCAATGTCAGCCTCCGTCTGCACTTTAACAGAGAGACGGGGATCAGCCCTCAGCCACGGTCCCCCCTGCAGTTGGGTTCAGCTGAGAGCAGAGGATACCCAGGCAGGGAGCACAAGAACTCACACTGGGGGTGCTGGGACATCACTTGGGGTGTGGCTGAGTCACATGACTGACCCCATAGCACATGCTGTATCTGCTTCTGGATGAGGCTTGGGTGGCTTTCACAGACCCCAGCCTTGGATTATAAATACATTTTGCAGAATTCAATTTCTGCTTTTTGTAGTGTTGAAGGATAATATCAATATTTATTTAAGGATTTTCTTTTTATTTTTATCAATGTAAATATTCTCAGAGGGCAAAATTCTGAGGGAGAGTCAGACAATAATTATTTGAGGACAGATGCCATTAGGGTTCAAAAACTTACAGTTTTATAACCATTAAAACACCAATTGTCATCATTGCATGTTAAAATTTGCAACAGTAACTGTTCTCAGATCAACTGCTAGTAATGTTTCAAGCAGCGTTTCTCTTACTTTATCTGCAAACTTGGATTTTTATCAGTGGAAATGATCTCTTTTGTGGCTTTTGTGTGTGTCTGTGAGGAAATGGATGTTTACTGACATTAAACAATAACAATGAAATCTATCAAAATGTAGGGACAGGGCCCTGCACTGCCTGTGAGATGAGCAGAGATGGAGCTATGGTTACTGGCTGTGGTCAATGTTCCCAGCGCAGGATTCTCTTTCCCAATGACCCTGCCTCCACAGCCCTGGCAATTATATAGGCACACAGTCCTAGAGCGATGCTGTGCTCATGATGCCCCATCACTTGTCTATTGCACTCATTTTTGTCTCAGGAATTGCCACTGTGCTGCTCTCACAGGAACCCTGAGGCAACATGACATAGCAAATACCATAGGCTTAAATGAGGGCCAGAAAGTGTGATCAGGGGTTAAAGTATAATTTAGTGGGCCCCAGAACCCTTGTAACATGTGGGCTGCCCCATACCCGTCCTGGGACTCCACTCTCTAACCCCAATACACACGTGCACACACACGCACACACACACAATTAGTTCTGCAATCTGGTGCGATCAAGGGTTAAAGTTTAATTTGGTGGGCCCCAGAACCCTCTGAAATGTGTGGGCCACCCTCATACCCATCCCCGGACGCCACACCCTAACCCCTATATGAGCACGCACGCACGCACGCACACACACACACACACACTTAGTTTTGCTTTTTTTCTATATTAAATGTGGTTTAACAATCCTGAAAAACTGCTCTGGTATTTTGAGATACCGGAGCACTTTTTCCCCAGACACAGAAAAGGCTTTTTTTTTTTTTTTCCAAAAAGCCTCCCTATCTCATCCATTGCCTTGCTTTTTTTCGAAAAAGAAAGTCCAGTGTAGACTTTCTTGTCGAAGTAAAAAAAACTGTGGTATTTTGGGACAACAGACTGTTGTCCCGAAATAGCAATTTTTGAAAAAAAAGGTTGTTTGAGATCATTATTTCAAAATACTTTTGCCAATACACTTTTTTTGAAAAGGCAGAGCAATGTAGACATACTCAAAATAGTTTTCAGAAGTAGTTATAAAGGTATTTTAATTGTAAAGACACTTACAAGGCCATGTCTACCTAGTAAAAACTTTTGATTGGCTTGGATAATAAATGACAGTGTTCTGTCATCAAAAAACTGGAACCAGCCTGAGGGCCAATAAGGTGGTGGTGTAGCTTCTCAAAGGGTGCTAAATATGGTAAAACAAAGCAATGGCACCTTCTGGAAACTGCAAGTGGTGTTGTGGGACATAATAAATAATAAAACCACTGGAAAAGCCCACGAAGGGCAGAGGTCTGCAGAGGCACAAATTTACTGCCGAACTTAGGACTGATCACCCGAGGTTCCCTCGCTGGTGGCAAATCTTCTCACCGATAAGCTCTCTGGTTGAAAGCATAATGTCCAACCTGGGATAGGACTGGTGCACCCAGAACTAAATCAAAGAAAGTTGAATCAAAGAAGCCATGGTTTTGTAAGTGAATTAAATAATGCTTAATAGTACAGATTGTAACTTAGTTTTGATTCAGGGACTAACTATAGGGATAGGATTAGGAATTATTATTACACTTTTGTTGTGTTCTTTATTCTTTTGTCTGTTTCTTTTCTGTCTTAGGGTTCTTAAAAGAATAAGGGAGGATGATTTGTTTTAATTGAATTTTTCTTCAATAAAAGAGTTTGATTGTACCCAGTGGTAGTTTCAGTGTCTCCCCCTCCTCATACCGTATCCAAAGGACCCTTATTTGGGGACTTTTCAACACCCAGCTCAGACAGGGAGCAGAGAGAAGAGGCCATTTTAAATCCTCTCTCTCTCCTGCTGCATAGGCTGTTCTGCTTTTTTAAGGACCAGCATCTGCAGGGTACTGGTAAATATTGTGTGTCTGTGTGCTTAGGGGAGAAACTGAAGGCAGCTTGGAGTGGAGGCATTTGGAGCAGGGGAATCCATTGCCAGTTCAGTTGTCTGGGTCTGGGAACCAGGCTGGGGATCATGCCCTGCCCCATGGGTCAGTGACTTAGTGGCCAACCAGAGCAGTCATAGGTTGAGGAGTGCCCTCCCCCAGGGGGGCAGGTAAGGATTGGCCCCCTCCTGCAGGCATGTATGCCACAAATATATTTGTTTGTCTTTAAGTGCCACAGGACTCCTGCAAGTTCCAAAGAGGAGGCCATATTAGTTTAGTTCCATGAAAAAAAAAAGCAAGGAATCAGTGGGTTACTCACCAGTAACCTGGGATGTCGCTGCCCTGGGGTGGGGCCCGGGGCATGGCCCCAGGCCCTGTCCCTGCCCCACAGGCCCCACCTCCTGGCTGGGGACAAGGCCTGAAGACACCACGTGCCACCGCGGGCAGCTGGGTCTTGCATCCCCAGCCGGGGACGGGGACAGAAGTGACCTCAGGTGGCTGGACCGGGGCCGGGGCCAGGGCTGGGGCCAGAGCAGCCGCCACTGCTGCGGGAGGCCAAGCCCCGGATCCCCGGCTGGGGATGGGGCCAGGAGCAGCCTCTGCAGTCGAGCCCTGGATCCCCAGCTGGGGACAGGGCTGCCATGGCCTCTGGTGGCTGGTCCCCAGACCTCTGGCACAATTGGGCCGGAGACCGGGGGGGGTGCCAGACCTGGGGCACTGGTGCTGGGACTCAGGGCACATGCCCCAGGTGCCTAGAGCCAGCGACGCCCCTGCCAGTAACCATCCTTCTTTGAGATGGGCTGCTTGGATTCATTCAGTAATAGGTGTGTCTGTGCCACAGTGCACAACTGGTCAGAAAGTTTTTGGTCCTAGACTGTCAAAGCAGGGCTGGCGGCCACCCCATGGCTATATATATGGCTGCAGCCCTGCCCCTCCTCAGTCCCTCAAAGTTGCCAACTCTGGATTTGTGGGGATGGTGGGAGTGTTCTTAATGAATCCGAGCAGTCCATCTCGAAGAAGGGCAGTTACTGGTGAGTAACTCACCATTCTTCTTTGAACGCTGCTCAGATACGTTTAGAAATAGTTGACTGTTAGCCATGCTGAGGATGTTGGGTGGAGTTGGGTTCTTTTCTGCCTTCAGCACTGTACCCCTATAATGGCCAGTGGCCTAGGCATAGGGAGGTTGACAGGTAGTGTGGCCTGGCCCAAGTGGGGTAAAAATTAAAGGCCTACAATCCTTGAGTGTTCCCTGTCTGTGATCAGCAGGAGCAGTGGGTGGCCTAAAGTCACCTTATCAAAGGGAAAATCAAACCACTGCCACCAATCAAGGATTGGTAAGGAACCATCACTTATGGAACATCAGAGGCTGATGATAAGCCTCTGTCAAGGAAGTGTGGACAGGCGCTTCCCCTGGCCTTAGACCTATAATATATAGGTTAGCTGGTAGCGCGGAAAAAAAGGTGGACCACAGAATAAAAGACTCTGTCTACTGGTGAGTACAGGAAGCAGAAGGAGGGGGACGGAAGAAGGACCCCCCCTTTAATTATATATATTTTTTACTGGTTCAACCAGGGAAGAAAATTACAGGAAGGCATGGGGAAAATAAACAACCGCCTAGTAAAACATAGTTCCATGGTGGGCAGCCCTGCACAGCAGTTGCTCTCTAGGGCTATGTCTACACACGGTTTTGTTATTTCGAAACAAGTTATTTCGATATAACTTATTTCGATATAACCTGTTATATCGAAATAACTTGTTTCGAAATAACAAAATGGTGTCTTCAAAATAAGGGAGTGAAATAGCAGGTCCACAGTGTGGACCTGCTATTTCACTTGGGGAGGGGACTGCAGGCACC
>ML682024.1:11352531-11480347 GCA_007922195.1 Podocnemis expansa | reverse complement strand
AGGGGGGGCTGCCCTTCCTCCCAGGGTGCTAAGCACCCTGGGAGGAAGCTCAGCCAGTTATTTCGAAACAACAGTTGTTTCGAAATAACACGGCCACCACAACCGTTGTTTTGAAACAACTTGTTTCGAAACAACGGTTGTTTCGAAACGGCATGTCCCGTTGGCGTTGTTTCGAAACAACTGTTTCGAAACAACGCTCTTTCGAAAGGCAACGAGGTTTAGCTTCTTTCGAAAGGACCACGGCCATTTCGAAAGAAGCGGTTTGCTTCTTTCGAAATGGCCGTGCGTCGTGTGGCCATGCCATTCCTTATTTCGAAATAACCTCTGTTGTTTCGAAATAAGGACTGTGTGTGGACATACCCTAGATGCACCTTTTTCAGCCCCTGGATAGACGTGGTCACGGAACACTGAAAGGGCAGGGAAAGTGATGGAGAAATGGTCGAACAAAGGACAGGACAGAGGTTGACCCACCACCTTCGAGTGAGAACAAGAAGGAGGCCTTTAAGGTCTGGGTGCATGCAGCCCCAGATCTGTTTGATATGGGTTGGAGTAGAGGTATGGACACAGTATTAAGGTGTCTCAGCATGCATGAATCATGATGCTATCGTGACTCAACCAACCCCCCCCCCCGTCACTAGGGGGAAGGAATGTGTGAGGGTGATGGTTGACCAAGGTCGTAAAAAATCTCTTGGAATATATGATGTATGCCTTTCCGTGTAACACATGGTGGACAATAAACTGCACAAGTGAGTGCATTTCTGGCTCTGGGTAGAAAGGCCCACGATAAAGCAGTAGACTATGGTGGGAGATTGGCCACTCCCTCTGTTAGGTATGCCATAGCAGAAGGAAAGAGCATCGGAGGTAACCCTGAAGCTGAGAATATGTCAGAGAAAGGAGGTGTCACCCACAAAGGAAAAGGGGGAGGAAGACCAGCATCTGCTGACCACCCCTGCTAGCGCTGGGGAGAACCAGGGAAAAACAGAGGGTCCAGGCTGGAAAACAGGAGGTAGGGAATGGACCACTGACTGTTGTAGCATGCAGCCAAAGAGAAAGGATTGCCATCAATCAGCGGCCTACTAGTGGCCCTCGTAGAGCTTATGGGTAGGACAAGTGACGCCGGGCGTAAAACCTGGGAGTCCTCTGGACTCTTGGTGGTTCTAGAGTGAGTTGGGAGAGGGCCAACTTCCTAGTTAAATGGAGATTTCTTCCTAAGTAGGGTGGGATACTGCGTAGGGATCTAACCAAATCAATCTGTTCTTGACACAGCAATCTCACAAATGTCCTCGAGTTTGCTCATGAGTACAGGTGTAACCAAGTTGGCCAGGTCTCATGAACGTGAGGCGATAACCCTTTATGGCCCAAGTAGAGGGAGGGGAGGAAAAGGCACAGAGCCCACCCTATTAGTAGGCCAATTAATAGGGATTGTATCCCCAGTTTTGGGGAGGTAAGGGTCACCAGTGCCACGAACAATGTAAGGACTCATGGGCCACATGCTAAAGGTAATCTTCCTGAGCAGAAGAAAATATCGGCTCTCAAGAAAGGGCAGCGTAGGGAGCCCTTGGGCATCCCACGAGACCCTAGAAGAGGACATCCTCTAAAGGAGGGAAAAAGAAGGAGCGGAGTATAGGAACCATCGGGAAGTGGGTCCTGGTTGGTCATTTTGTGGGGTGTGGAGGTATTTGGTCCTAAAACACCACGCGTGTGACCCATCATGTTGTCTAGTGATAGCTTGTTCTGCTATGGGTTAGGGGAGGGCAGGCGATAGATGAGCTCTCCAACTATGACCTAAGATGCCCTTGGTATCTCTGGTCATGATTTAAGGGGTGGTGTCCTCTAAGGTACAGCAGATGGGTACACAGGTATTAACCCTCTTGAGTCCTTAAGGGTTAACAAGGAATGCACCAGCTGAAGTAGAAGTGTGGGGGGGCATCCCCCGCAGAGGAGGAATCCTTAGGGGATTCCAGTGGAACCACCAGGTGTTTCTTGTAGGTGGTGCCCTGACTTAGGATCATGCCACAGGGTCATCCTCCCATGCAGGGTGAGTGCGCTTTTCTCCTGGTACTTGAAGTAAACCAGGTAGAGCTCTTCTGAGATAGGGAGAGAAGAAGGAAACCCCCAGTTGTTGCTAGGCCAGCTGGCTCACCAACGGGAGTGGTTGAGAGGTTATGGGAGTTTGAATTGTACCTGCAACCTGAAGAAGGGTGGAAGTTATCTGGTGGAGTAAACCTGCAGCCATGGGAAGTGTTAACTGTCCCTTATGGGCTGGGGGGGGGGGGTGGCTAGTAGGCCAGAAAGGCAACACGCCTAGGTATTTTACATCCCCTCAGGCGTCCTAGGCATCACGGAGCATAGCGTCCGTTCCGGCCATGAACAGAGGACCACCTTCAAAGGGGAGGCCAAACATGACCTGTTGGGAGAAGGGGGGCACCCTTGCCTCCCGGAGCCATGCCACCCGCTGCAGGGTTATGGCTGAGGCCACACTGTGACTCTCCGTGTCCAAGGCAGATAACAATAGGTCCTGGGATGCTAGTCTGCCCTCTTCGAGAAAGGTGTCATAATCCGCCCCATTCTCCTGTGGGAGTAAGTGATTGAATTTATTCATGGACTCTGACACATCCATGACATATCTGGCTGCTACAGCCTGATAATTGGCTATTCAGAGTTGGAAGGTAGAGGAAGAGTAAGCCTTCCGCCCAAGGAAATCAAACTCCCTCACATCCCTCAGCACCGGGAGAGGGTTGTGAGGAGCCAGCCCAGGGCCTAGCGCTGCTTCCACCACCCCTTGAGATAGTGCCAGGTGGTAGGTGAGGAAGGGGAAGTCACTTGCCAGAATCTGGTATTTATGGGCCGCCATGTCTGATATGGGGGCAATGAAACCGGGGCTTTGCCAAAGTGATATGGCAAGGTCCCGCACACTAGGGTGCAGGGGAACTGTTATAGGCTCTGCTGAACTGACTGCTGGGCCAAACAAAGTGTCACTAGGTGCTGTGGGAGAATGAGCCTCCAACCATACCTGGCGCAAACACGGTGAAGGAGGTCAAAGTGTGCCATGAAGTCCCTAATGAAGCAGCGGGGTATGCGACTCAGGGCTCTATCCAGTGCCGGAGGACACGGTGCTGAGTCGGGCTGAGCGGTACTGCAAGGACCTGTTGGGGTCTCCCAGAGAGACTATTAGTGGGGTCAGCACCTGTAGGGCGTTGGTACCAAGGGCCACGGATGGGGTCGTTTACTCCCTTTCGAGGCACCCTCCTCAGGGCTCGGAGATCGAGAAGCTTCACAGGCCCACATTTGCAGTGCCAGAGTAGACAGTGTAATATTGCACCAAGGGGAGGACTTAATGGTACTGGGGCCCTTGTCTTGACCAGCCAGCTCTGGTGCCGGGGAACTTGGCACTGAAATTGGTGATGGAGTCTGGTATCGCTCTCGGGGCGGCCACACTCCCGAAGTGAAAGCCGGTTTACCCTTTATCTTTAGGGGGCACTGGAGTGGGAGGCATTGGCAGGAGGAGGAGAGCCTTTGCTGCCTCAAAAGCCTCCGGGGTGGAAGAGAACGGTACCAGCTCCTGCTGGTCCAAGGTGATCCCTGGGTGGGGGACGTGGAGCGGCGCCGAAGCTTCAGTAACGACAGTGGTACCGAGCTTGTCTTCTTTTGCTCTTGAGGAGAGTGGCGCCGGGTAGGCTCCAATGCCGAGATGGCATGCAGTGCTGAAGGAAGCCCCGAAGCTTCAGGGGTAAGCTGCCACACTTGCTCCGAGGCCAACACATGGTGCCTTTGCTCTCTGTCTTTTAAGGTCTGCAGTTTGAAGGACCAACAGACTGAGCACTTGGTGACCAAATGGGCTTTGCCCAGGCACCAGAGGCACTTCTTGTGGGGGTTGTCCTGTCAGAAGGCCTTGCTGCAGGCAGCTCAAGGTTTAAACCCTGGCATGGCAGGCAGTGAATGGGAGCAATTTCCTTCCTCTGAAGCTTCGCGCTTGGGGAGAGTAGCACTTTACAGGGGAACAACATCCATGAAGAGGTTCTCGCAGGTGAGCGAGTGGATCATATAAGATAGGCTGCTTGCACGATCGCAAGGAGTGGGCTGTTCCAATACCATCACTGAGGGTGGAAAATAGAACTGAGGATGGGCAGAGCTATGGCCACATATATAGCCACAGGGTGGCCAGGGGGTGGTGGCCACCAGCCCTGCTTTGACAGGCTAGGGCAGGGGGCTCAAACTCAAATCACCACGAGGGCCGCATGAGAACTAGTATAGGACCACATGGGGACTAGGATGTTAGCCTAAGGGCTGCACCACCAAAACCTTTCCATACAACTATATTGCAAATATCAGTAAAAGTAGTGTAGTTGGAGGCTGCAGGAAATAGCTTTAGGTACTGCATGTGGCTCGAGGGCCGCATATTTAAGATCCCTGGGCTAGGGCAAAAAGCTTTCTGACCAATCATGTGCTGCAACACGGACACAGCTATTACTGAGCAGTGCTTGAAGAAGAACTGTTAGTCTTTAAGTGCTACAGGTCTCCTTGCTTATTTTTTTACACAAATTTTAAGGAGGGTGGGCAGAATTCCTTCCATTTTTCCAAGAGTCAGATTCTTTTTTCCCCCTTTCGTCCTTGCTACATGATTTGTTGTTGTTGTTGTTTACATTACCTTTGTTATGTATCCAATCTCATCAGCTTCCATGCTGTGATAGCTAGAGCCTCTAAATGGCTTTGTGTTTTTAAGTATCGTTTTGATGTTGAATTCCCCCTGCCCATGCCACAATCAGTTTATCAGACCGTTCTAGTCATAGACATGGTATTTGAGACCCAAAATACTGAGTCTGCCTGACTGTATTGTGAGCTTCTCTGAACCATTGCCAGCCACTCCAGGAATGTGAGTTGTCCACTTAATGAAGTCATCATGTACCCAAAAAACAACCCTAGTGTTCTGCCTTGAAAATAGAAACACAGGTGACACAAGCAGTACACTAATAGAATTACCACCTTTCCTTCGCCCCCTTCAAAGTAAGTAACCCCAGTAAATAAGCACACCCCTAGTTGGTGGGCTAAGTAGGTAACGCTGCCATGGCCCCAGGGAGCAAACTTCCTTTCAGAAACATACCTCTATGTTTCCAAAATTTCCATTTCATGTGAAACATCCACACTTCAAAGAGCACTGGATTCTTTTAAAACAAGGAATCCTGTGGCGCTAAAAGACTAACAAATATATTTATCACATGAGCTTTCATGGGAGAAAATCCTACTTTATCAGATGCCTTACAGAGTGGGAGGAAATAAATGCAGGGAAGTGAAAGTCATGGGAACAGGTCACACTAACAACAAATCAAAACAGTTATAAAGATTCAGACTCCAGAGAATAGCATACAGAGGGAGATGAGTTCAAATCACCTACATCTCACCAGTCTCTCAGAATGCAATTATTCAGTGCTATTCACAACAAGTAACATTCAGAACAGTCGAGGGGGCGTGGGTGGGGTAATGTTACACACAGTGATGTGCAGAGTGATGCCTTTAGACATGTGGAGGGGCTGCCTAATGCACACAGGCCCTGCAGCCTGTATCTGGCTGCATGGAGTGGGCAGGCTGGGGGTGAGGCCTAGCCAAGGCAGGGCTAGCAGGGGCGGTGGGCTTGGGTGCAAAGCCTTGGGTCTTTTTGCTATCTAGCAACACCCCTGCTTCCCTCACAGAGCGAACTTAGCACAGGTGAGGAAGAACATCTTCCTGCTGCTCCTCTCAAGAACACCACCCACCCATTCCCACACCCAGCCCAAAGGCACGTCTTCCCAGAAGAACACAATTTAAATGATAAAGTGTACATTGAATGATGGTGTGAGTCTGTTTTCTTTCTGAGGGAGAAGTGGGGAAGCAGAGGAGGGTGGTTTTCAGTTTGGTAGCTCCAGGGTGGAACCAACATGGCCCAGCACAGTGCAATGGCTATCATTGTGAGTCGGGGGGGGGCAGTTCCTCGGATGCCTGTCTTTTCTCTTGGAGAAGACTGTTTAACTATGGCTGTGGAGCAGGGTGTGCAGGGATTTATTCTGCCCTGTCATTTTCCAGGACAATCACTTCCAAGTTGCAAGGAAGGCTGTCAGATGCCAAGGATTACACTGAAGTGCAGTGAAGAGTAATGGCAGGGTAAATTGGTTTCATTTAAGTTAATGAAGTACACATAACAAGTGGTAGTCCAGTGTCACTTACAAATTTCTAAAGCTCATGACAAAAATAATTTTGTCCACCTTCATTGCAACAAGAATCCATGTTTGTTTCTGTTAATAAAGTTGACTAAGATGGCTTCCTGTTTGGCTATTAAGAAGAGGGAGCCAAGAACTCTGCATAGTAAAACGCGTAACTTAACTTCAGAAATTCCAAATGACTCCATGGAGTCATTTCAGTACAGGAAAGCTCCATTAACTATCAGTAAGCCCCTAGTGTAGACACACCCAATAGCAAAAATTATAGTGGGTCCAAAAAGCATTGAAAGAAAACCATACCTTGTCCCAGATGTTGTGCTGGGCAGAACTCCATTGATCACCAAAATGTACTGTGTCTTTGAATCAGTAGAAGAGCCCTGGCTATAGACAGTCATGGGACAGACCCATAACAAACAATAGCTTTGCTATATTCAAAAGTAACACATACCGTGTTGCATGGTTCACTGTTGCCTGCTCTACCACCGCAGGATCATTAAGAGTTTTACAGCAATCAATCACAGTTAGTGATCTACACCAGCTCAGTAACCTGTAACTGGGCCCCGCACACATGGTGCACATGTCCTACTTTTGAGAAAATAAAAAAGAAAGTTCATCGCATAAAGTAACACTGATTCATTCTCTGTTAAATAAAAAACAATAGTTAAATTAGGGAAAGTTCACTGTTCAAAAGCTAGATTAGTGTCATGTCACCGGTTCTGTGATACATGCCTTGATTTCACACACTGTCACCATCCCAACATTCAGCACATGATGCACATGGATGTTCCTTGGGAGACATATCGGATGGGACAGCACTTAAATAGTGGTGCCTCTTTCTTTGGCCAAGTTTAATCACTTTGCATTGCCCTTTCATGGAAACACAGATCAATACGGACAATCAGTTGTTCACGTTTGCATTCCTGTGATGATTCTGTAAATAGAAGTCAATATTTCCCTGTATCTATTTATGGCTCAACAGACATAAAATTGGGAATATGACAATGCAAATTAGCTTATAAGAATGTATGTATATTATGTCAGAAAAATGGACCCTATAAGAGTAATGTTTGCATTGTCAACCCGACTCCTCAAACACCATGTAACAGACAATTTTCATTATCCAAAACAGAATCACACTGAACAGGTGAACAGGAATGATACACAGATCAGCATGCATCGAGTAAGTCCTCTCCATGAGTGAGGAGTCTGTTCAGCACTGGCTCCAAGACAGCCAGTGAAATCTAGGTATCCATACAATAAAATTGTGCCTTCTATTTGACAAGGCTTGGAAAATGAAAATGATGCATCATCACATGAACATTGAAGAGATGCTGATGACATATCAGCAGATGAGGGTGGCCATGAGTCATTCTGGACCATGAGCAAAGGCATGCTGCTTTCTTAAGGAGATACAGTGCTGCACAGACTGCAGATAATGGGTGTAGCATGTGCCAGTTGTTTCTGGCATGGAATACACAGTATTCCTTTTGCCACTGACAATACTGTACAACATGTTTCCTTTGCCACAAGACACCATCTCTACCTGTTCTCTGGGATACATATTGTCATACTTTGAATATCACAAAAATGGTGATTACGGGGGATAGAATAATAGAAACTGGAAGAGACTACAGGAGCTCAGCAGGCCCATTCCTCTGAACTCATGGCAGGACAAAGCACACTCTTCAGACATCCCTGACAGGCTTGTGTGACATAATCTATAAACATTACACTGTGCAGTTTTGGGGTCACAGGCTGGGAAAAGTGTGATCAACAGGTATTCATAAAATGTGGCATTTTGGGGGGACAAGGCTTAACACAGTATTGATTTTTATAGTAGTATATTGTTTTATATAACATTTTTTAATTTCCAAAGCATTGTCTAATACTGTGCTTTGCTTTGTTATGTTGAGTGGTCTATTCCTATTGCTGTACAGTAACTCTTTCCTCAAAATGTAATCTTTGGCACACTGTGCTGCCTTTGACAGCATGCACAAGTTTGTTAGAGACAGAACACAGCATTTCTGAAGGTCACACTTTCTGATGCACTATGGGTCGCAGAAACAGTGGGTGTGGTAGTTTCTGATGACTACAGGTCACACTTTCTGCATTTTGCATCTTAGATGTCAGAAACAGAAGCAGGTAAATTTTTCTGTGGTTTGCTTATAAAGCATTGTCTAATTCTGTACTTTGCTTTGTTATGTTGAGTGGTCTATTCCTATTACTGTACAAAAAAAGCAAGGAGTCTTGTGGCATGTAAAGACTAACAATTTATTTATCACATGAGCTTTCGTGGGAGAATATCCCACTTCGTCAGACGCTTTGAAGAGGGAGAACTTACAGAACTGGATGAAAATAAATGCAGGGGAGTGTAAGACATGGGATCAGGTCGTGCTGTTTCCTAAAGTTTGAATCCTTACAAATGCTCTGATTTGCTGTTGCAGTATCACCTGATCCCATGTCTTACACTCCCCTGCATTTATTTTCATCCAATTCTGTAAGTTCCCCCTCTTCAAAGCATCTGACGAAGTGGGATATTCTTCCACAAAAGCTTATGAGATAAATAAATCTGTTAGTCTTTAAGTGCCACAAGACTCCTTGCTTTTTTTGCTTTACTAGACTAACACAGCTGCCCCTTTATTAATGTACATTAACTCTTTCCTCAAAATGCATTCTTTGGCACACGATGCTGTATTTCACAGAATGCACAAGTTTGTTAGACACAGCACATATTTCTGCAGGTCACACTTTCTGATGTTAGCACCATGTGTGGCAGAAACAGTGAGTATAGAGTTTCTGATGACCACAGGTCACACGTTCTTCATTTCACATCTTAGATGTCAGAAACAGAGCCAGGTAACAAAAACTGATGGACCACACCTGGCTCTGCTTCTCCTGTGAGCCTGAGCTTTCCACTGCTCAGTTGCTATGGCTAGAGCACAGCTGCAGCTCCCCACTGCTCTGCACTTATGCTGGGCTCTGCACCTCCCCACCCCAGTATATTCAAATATTTTATTTTTAGAATGTTTAACCTGCATTTGTCATTCCTGGATAAGAGCCCAGCTCCCTCACCACTGCCAGCCACAGAGCAGGGGGCAGATGGTGGCACATGGGCCTGCCTGGAATTTTTACATTTCCTCTACATAGAGGTGAGCCCCCCACAGCCTCCTGCCCACCCAGGGACCTATGGCAGGGTAAAGTCTCCCCATTGAGATTGACATGTGCTCCTCCCTCAGCCAAGCTCAGCCCAGCCCAGCTCCCCTCTTTTCTACCCAGAAATCACACAGCATTGAGGAAAACCATTTACCATGGGGCGATGCCTCATTTCCAGAGCTGTCGCCATCTGTAGGGCAGGTAAACACGGATCACACATCACTTCAAACAGCTAAAAGCCCCATGCCAATGAGCAGCAGAAGGACAGCCATCCCCAGTGAAATGCAGAAATGTGTGTCTAGAGCTGGGCTCAGCCTTTCCACTGAAATGTCTTTTTGGCAAAAACTATATTCAGTAGGTCTGAAACAACTACTAAAGTTATGTTATTTTGCTGAACAGATTCACTGGGGAAAAAAAAGTCTGAATAAAAATGAGCAAAAAATGGAAATGGTTCATTCCAACTTTTCAAAAGAAAATGTTATGATTTCTCAATTTGAAACAACCTTTTCTTTAGCAATTGCTTTTGATTTTATTAATAAAATCTAACAAAAAACTGAAAATATCATTAGAACATTTTGCTCTGGACCAAAACAAATGTTTCATCCAAGCTGAAATGTTTGATTTTTTTACATTTCTATTTGCTGAACAGTTAGAAAAGTTTCATTTTAAGTCAGACCCAAAATTATTCCCCCCTCCCCTATTTTATTAAATTGTTGTTGATCTGAAAAATCTTTTATTTACTCAGCTCTGACTACATATGCAGTTAACACACAGAGTGAGACATGAGACAACTTACTAAGGAAAAAACTGTATAAAAACTAATGGTGACCATAATATTACAGAGAGAATCAAAGAATAAAAACAGATTTCACTGTGTGAAATCTGGGGAGCAGATGGTGGCACATGGGGTTACATGGATATTTTACATGCCCACCAAGCACCAATGTCAGGTAAAGTCTCCCCATTGAGACTGGTTCTGTCCTAATCTCAGACCAGCCCCCTTTCCCTCTTTTTTATAGGGAAATCCCATAGCACTGAGCAAAACCATTTACCTTGGGGTGATAATTTCCCTGCAGAGCTGTCACCATCTGTGGGGCAGATACATGGGGATCACAGACCACTTCAGACAGCTGAGGATCTCATATCATTGAGATGTAAAGCAGCAGAGAACTCCAGTGTAATACACAAGAGCATGCCTAGATCAGGGCTAAGTCTTTTAATGGTAATATTTTTTCACCAAAAAAATGTAAATTGGGTGATGCTGAAAGAATCAGTGAATTTGTTTGCTTTTGCTGAATTGTTTTGGTCAAAGAAAAAAGTCTAAAGAAATAATCAGAAAAAAAATCAAAATGTCTCCCTGACCCTCGGTTCCTTTCCCATGACTGGAGAGGTTATTAAGAGCCCTTGCACTTCGAATGGTCCCTTGAGATATGAATTACTACCTATACCAAACAATCTCTTCCACTTCATTAGCTATGACACTCTGAGTATACGTCTCAGCCCTGAGAAAGAGCTCTGTGTATATTGTAAGTTTTTCTCTCTCACCGGCAGAATAGGTCCAGCTGAAGATATTATCTCACCCCTCCCATCCCTTCCTGATTTCCTTTTGATGGTTTCAAAAGAGAGCTGTATCTGGTTTCACTGAAGTTCCTGGAAGGTTTGCCACCCCCTTCCCCTGATTATTTTGGAATTGTCATCAAACTGAATACCAGTTGTTTTGGTAGCTCTTTTCTACTCCTGTTTCCTGGCGGCTTTAGAAAAGCAAAGCAGATCATGATGACAATCAACCTAGTGAATTTCAGCCTGGTGCTTTATCCGTTTTTGTGGTCTACCCCTCAGAGAATGTCACAATAGATATATTTTTAATTATTGGGGAAAAAACCTGCTCTTCTTCATCATGAAACGCAGCAATGGCTGAGAGAATGGTGTCTAGTCACTAAAAACATGTAAAAATCCTTCTGGGGACAGAGTTCTCATCTTGGAAATATTGGTGAAGGAAAGCAAAGTGTTACCTCTTTAACTATCGATATCACCAAGTAACCCCTGCCCGTCCTTGCTCCTGGACCCCTCTGCAACAAACCCACCATTAGTGCAGTGCATTACCAGCTATGTGCAGGTTCCAGAGGTCACTCAGGAGAGAACTATTCTTTTCCTGGTTATTGTCATCCTTGAACTGGTAGTGGCAGGAAAAGTCCCTGCACTCTCCCCAGGTACTATGTGGGATGAGTTGTAGATGGGCTCATTTCCTTTCTTGGGCTAAACAGAAAGTTCCTTTCCATCTTTGCAGAAGACAATGAGGGTCCTGGGGTGACCAAAGCAACTAAACATGACAGCATGGCCCTGTCTCCTTGGCAGGTGGACAGCTTGTCTAGGGAAAGAGCGGTGGGGTGGGGAGGGTGCCTATGGAATGAAAACATTAGTGTTAATGCTTGGATCCTGATCCTCTGCTGGTATCAATCAGCAAAGCTGCATTCACTGGAATGGAATGGAAACAATTTACATCAGCTGGGCATCTGACCCACTGTCTCTATTGAGGTGTAGCTGGACCCAAGTTTCTGAGGTCCCAGCCTAGATCACCCTCCTTCCAGCCCATGCAGTTACTGGGAGAGCTGCAGGTATACTGGCCTGTAACAAGGGAGACTGAAATAAACACCAAGCAAACTGGAGATAAAGCACATTCCTCTCTTTTCCTTAACTTTTCTATCTATTTAATTCTAGGAGCAGAGCTGCTTTCTGGTACCCCTGACAAAAGGGTTTTCCTGTATGCCATTTACGGCCACCTCTGTTTCAGGACTTGCGCAAAGAATGCAACTAAACAAGCCTCACTAAGGCTACGCCCAAACTTGAGTTCTGTGATTCTCCTCCAGTGAGAAGTTGTCCTGTGAGGTCCCAAGACTTGCAATAGCTCTCCACAGGGGCCACGCTACATGAAGCCTCAAAAACCACGTGAGAACACAGTCCCCCAAATATGGACCAATCACAAACAGTTCACACTTGGGCCAAACGATGATCCTAATGTTGATTTTACTGGGGTCAAGGTTCACTTCCTATCTTAGGAGCTAGAAATCATTCTTATTAGCAGCAATGTGCTCAGCAGAAACTGTCCAATGGTGTTTATTTGTTATAGCGCTTTGTTAGCTGTGGATTGATGCTCTAGATGGACACTGGGGGGCACTGAGGTCACTTCAGAGGCCTTTGACCCAGCAGGACTTAGGGTTCAAGTTTTGTTTTAAAACCAGGTCCCTGGACTATGGGTTTTCAGGTTGGAATCACTGTGTTAAACATTGAAAGACGCAAAGTGTTGTGTATTTGTGTCTCACCTAATTGCCTGGGTTGCCATAGCAATGTAATGAGACTATTAGGGGGTTGGCTCAGTCCTTTTGGGCTGTTCTTAGAGTTTCCTAATAAAACAACTTCAAATATGGATCCCTCTGTGTGTGTGTCTTCTTGATATTTTCGTGGATACAAGCTATTCAGAGGATTCAACACAACACCAAGGGATGCTGAATGTTAGACAAACTGATTGACAGGGCAAACCCACACACCAGTAGTAACAGGGGCACTGTCAAGTGTATTTCTTTCCAAGCCTGGGGGTCTCCAGTGGAGGAGGCCTGAGAATGTAAAGTGAAGACGTCAGATATTGAAGGAATCTGAGGGGCCATGGCAGACCTGTGTGTGGGGTGGTGGAAGCCCAGAGTGGGACAGAAAGGCCTTGAGTGTCAGGGTTGGTTTAATCAAGGAAAAAATATAAGATCATGAGAAGAAATCGCAGGCAGAAAGAGCAAAGACACAAGCCAGCTGTAAATCAGTCCAAATTTCAGCCCGAGCCGAGGTCAGGGCACAAATTCATCTGACTAGAGAGACATGCTGCTGATGCACAGCACACACACACAGACCTCGCTGCAGGCCAGCCCTGGGCTGTGGTCACTGTGTAACCAGCAGGATCTCCAGTGCAGAGGCTGCTCACCACATACTTGCAACCTCGCTTCACTAGCAGCTCACACCTCTGAGGAGTATTTTTAACAATGAAGACCTGGGGTGAGGCTGCTGCTATAATGCAGAGCCCTCCCCATCCTTCATCTACTGCAGCCTCCTCTGTTTCAGGGACTCTGTACGACCAGGCAGCTGAGACAGCAGCACCTTCATCCCAGCACCATATCCCAGCCAATGCTAATCTCCTAGGGCCATGGTGCAGGTTCACTAGGTCAGAGTGTCCCCTGTGGGGGGGTGCTTTGCCCTGCATTTGCCAGCCCCACAAAGTGGGCACAGCTTGTCCCAGCAAGGTTGCCCCAGAACAGGGATTCTGTGAAAAAACATCTACCTGTGTCCCACCTGCTGGCACAGGGGGCAAATGGCTTGATGTAAGGGACACAATCAGTCCAGGACTCTCCTGAGCCTAGCACTTCCTTCACCATGGTGTCAGCCCCAGCCCATGGGATGGTTTGTTGAGTCGTGCTCATGCAGGGGACACAGTCTGCATGGAGTGCAGCAGCCTTTGGCTAACCAGGCACAGAATGGAGCTCCCAGCCCCTCGCTGCCCTGGAGAAATATGATCCCTAGAGCCCCTCACCCTGGGCCGGTGCAACTGCCTGATCTAGTGACTAGCTATTGATCAGGTTATTGACAAGGATTCCACAGTTAACTCTCTGTGACTTGGGAAATTCATGTCCCAAGACCAGGCCCCCATATAATTAGAGCAGGGATCTCAAACTCAAATCACCACGAGGGCTGCATGAGGACTGGTACAGGGCTACATGAGGACCAGTATGTTAAGCAGAGGGCTGCACCACTGAAACCTTTTCATACAATGATATTGCAAATATCAGTAGCAATAGTGTCATTGCAGAATGCAGAAAATAGCTTTAAGGGCCACATGTGGCTCACGGGCTGTGTGTTTGAGACCCCTGAATTAGACTCACTGCTTTGGGAGCTCCATGAGACATGACAGTGACAATGATGCTCACAGTTACAGTATCCCTGCAATGGTTAGTCCAAGAAGTGAAACAACCCCAAACAGGTCAAGTGATGTAATACAGCACCCTGAGGATGGGTCACACCACCACACGTGTATACTCCCTGTGACCTTGGGAACAGCCCAAGGATGGACACAGACTGGACTCTGTCTCTGGCAAACAATGAACAACTCCAATGGCTCTACCTGAGACCAGGCATTTTAGAGGCCTTGACAGTCCTAATGAATCTGTGTGCCCAGCTCTTCTTTCATTTACCCTATCTTCACTTTCACACCCACTCTGATACTATTGGGGTGACCTTACTCTGTAGGTTAGTATATTAATTAGGTTATACTTATTAACCTGTCTGGCAGGTGACCAGAGAACTTCACCAGAATAATTCTTAAAGCAGATCTGTTACAGAAACATTCAATCTGGATTTAAAAATTGCCTGGGATGGAGACTCCACAACAAGCCTTGGCGAATTGTTCCAGTGGCTAATAACTCTCCCAGTTAGTAAGGTATACCTTTTTTGTTGTCTAGCTTCAATTTAGAGCTATTGGATCATGCTAGGCCTTTGTCTGTTAGACTGAAGAGCATGTTATCAATTATCTATTTCCAATGTCAGCAATGTGGCAAGTGGCACTGGTGGGGTCTAGGTGTGTCCGCAAGACTGCATTTTGTGGACTGTAGAGGCTATTCCTCTATCCAGACCTGGAGGGTCACTGGTTATCTGTCACAACTGGGGGACCCCACACTCATCACGCCCGGAGGACTCTGCACCTGACACATGCAGGGGACCCTGCACCTGTCATACAGGTTACTGTTGTGCCTGGGAAAGCTATGTTTCTGACACTCACAGAAAGAGCCCACCCTGAGCTCAAAGGAGAAGCATCTGAGAGATGTTTCCATTCTCATCGCAGTGAGGGAGGGCCCCTCTGGCCACAGACACACGTCAGGGCCTCTCCTAGACATGCTACTAGAGTCCTCAGCCCATCCGGTTCCTCTGCTCTCCACCCCTTGATGATGAGGAGGGGACTTCAAGCACAGAACCACAGCGGCCTCTCTTCAGAGGTCTAGATGCTGGTGTAGGGACCCTCAGTTCAGTCACCAGTTCCAGGTCCCCATGATCCTGCTCTGGCTGCTCTGTGAGTTTGGGGAGAGCTCCCTGGTGGGGATTTTGGGAGGGGTGTCTGGGGTGTGGTGACCAAGGAGAGAGGCAAGCTCTTGTCTCTGCCTGAGCAAGGGAACATGGGAACCAGCCTGGGGGAGAGTATCTGTCCCAAATGGGCAATAGCAGAAGTGGCTGTTACACTGGGATGGGTCAATGGGAAGCACATGGTGCAGGGGGAGTGAGGAAGGGATAAATTTCTGGCACAAGTTTTCTGAAGGGGAGAACACAAAATATTTAATTTTTGGGAGATGTTTGTAACAATTCCCTCACTGCTGTGCAGATAACGCCTCCGGAGTGGGGTTTGTGCATAAAACGTTTGCAATTATGATAACATACAATAATCTCTGGCTGAGATTTTCAGAGGCACTCATAGGATTTGGACACATAATGCCTAGCATATTCGTAGATGGCACTTGAAATAGGAACCAAAATGCACATGTAATATTGTGGACAGAGGCAGTAGTAAGAGACAGTCTTGAAATGTCTATATTGCAAAAAATGGACACACAGAAGTCAATCTCAGAGCCTGGAGGTACAGACTTGGGCTCACAGGATTTGAGCTACAGGGCTAACAGGTTTAGTCAACAAAGGTGATTTGCAGTTGTCACATGCTTCTTAATCTCTGCCTGTATCATATACAGTAATCCAGCTAATAATGTATCTACAGTGATGCAGTGATCCCTGGCTGTTCTGTCATGGGGATTGTTCTGTACAGTGAGCAAGTTCCCAGCTGGTGGAGACCTATGCTGATGTCAGGGGAGTGTGGCCATTTGCACTACTTGAAGTTCAGGTCAATGCATGTGTTTATTGGCCCCAGTTGTGCAATGGTATCTGCACTGGAGTGTGGGGTCTAGTTGCAGAGTTAGGGCTGATTAAGTGACTGAGCTTTTAGTCAAATCACATAGATCCAGTTGTGGGACTGGGCACTATGACCCTTGCCATACCCTTAACTCAGGATTTGCAGGTTTTTACTTGCTGAATTATCAAGGTTAATGCTGCCCCAGCGTACCTGTGTGTATTGTCAGAGCCGTTGTACCTGTCAAACAAACAAGGAGTCCTGTGGCACTTTTACAGACTAACAAATTTATCTATTGCATGACCTTTTGTTGGAGAAAATCCCACTTTGTCAGATGCTTTGAAGATGGGGGAATTTACAGAACAGGATGCAAATATATGCAGGAAAGTGTAAGTCATGGGATAAATTTGTTAGTCTTGGACTCCTTGTTTGTTTTGCTGAACTAAACTGACCCAGCTACCCCTTTGGAATGTGTCTGTCACTCACTCCTCTCTTGCTGTCTGGTGCAGGTGCTGTGGTCAGAGGCCAGGAGCCCTGCCGCTTCCCAGGTGAGCGAGAGCACAGGAAACAGGGAAGAAGGGGAGACATAAAGAGGAGTGAAACCCCAGACAATGGCTAATACTGCAGTGAAGACAAGTCCCTAGTCTTCTCTTAGAGTCATGTTTGAGACTCCATCTACACAGAAAAAAACCTCAAACAGTCATGACAGTGAATCTCACAAACCAGCTCCACTGATTGAAGCTTATGAGACTTGTGCTACAGGGCTATAAATAGAGAGCAATCATTCCAGCTTTGGTTGAGTTCCAGCCCAATTGGAAATGTCCACACTCAGAGCCATAAATAACACTGCCATCCAGCGCCCCTTTCCATTAGCGGTGCTTGGGGCTGGTGGTGGGAAACACGCTCTTTAATGGAGCAGCTCTATTGAGCCACTTGAGTACTTGGGACAAAGCCCCATCAGCCCCATGATAGTTACAGCCCTGTCTACACTGCAAGTTTTAGTCCCCAGAGCATGATCCTCAGTCAGTTGACCTGAGCACTGATATTGGCTGCCACATTGGGGTTTTGCAGCATAGGCCTGTGTTTCTCAGCTGGTGTCCTAGGGACAACTCGTGCTCTGTGGACATAGTGAAGGTATTTTGCGACCAACCCTTTCCCCATCTGGGGGACCTGAGTGCAGAGTGGTTAAGGAGGAATGCAGTGAGCTGAGGTGTGCCTGGGAGCTATAAAATGGCTCAGCTGCGGCAAAGCTTCCAGGCACACATGTTGGCATCCACTGCCACCTTGCTCCTTTGCTGTAGCTGGGGCATTTTAAGTTTCTCACCATTGTTACCATTGGCGTAAAAAATCACTTGGAATAACTACCACAGTAAGACTTTCTTTGACAAGCCTTACTCCAAGAATAGATGAAGTTTGGTTGAACATGCAGGCCCAAAGTTCCCATTAAAACTTGAGTACTATCATTTTCAGTTTTAAGTTAAATGCATGATATAGTCTTAAAATTTTATTTAATCCAGTTTCTGGAATCATTTTTGCAGGAATGCATAGTGCACAGATATGAACATTGCAGATTGTATATACCAGCTTTTTCAGGGAAGTTTTTGTCAGGTGTTCTGCATAAAGTAATTAATAACTTTAGGTGTTTTCCACTCCACTAAAGGCTGAAAAACACTGGTGTAGACATAACCTTAGTCTCCCTTTCTCTTTGCAGGTGACTTTCCTTCTCCTAAATTGTCCTTGAACACCTCTTCAGCTCAGATGGGGGACTCTGTTTCAGCTCAGTGTTCCCTTCCTCTGAACACTTTAGCTGCTCTAGTTAGTTTCTGTCAGGATGGCAAACAAATCTCAAGCCAATTGGCCATGCCAGGGTGGGCACTGTATCAATATATCATCTCTGTGCAGAGCTCAGGCCAGTTTCAGTGTATGTATCAGTACAAGAATGACCAGAACCAGGTGAAGAATTCTCGTTTCAGTCTGCCCCGGACCCTGCATGTATCAGGTGAGTTGCCAGACCCCAGCACAATATGAAATGGGGAAAGGGAAGAGCGGCTTGGAATCAGATATTGTAAAATTATGTGAACTTCTGCCACAGGAACCAGTTAATGGTACTAGTGTATTGTTATTCATTCTTGTTATTATTACATTAGCTGATGGCCTTGTCCACTGAATCCAAATAAGCTGATTTACATCAGCTCTGGAGCTGGCTCATCGACCCCAGCACAGTGATGCCAGTTTATCCCAGCTCACTGATATCAGAATTGCCCTGGAGTGATAACCTCCAGGAGTTATTGAAGATTTCATTCACTGTATTTACAGATCTGGCTGAAAGGGGACACAGTTTTGTGATTCTGTGTGTGTTTATTTCCCAGGCAGGGTTGTTCCCTCCAGTAACAGTGATCACGGCAATAGCAGCAGCTCTGGAGAAAATTCAAAACTTAAGGGTAAATAGTATGTATTCACTAATGGCCTGACCAGCTTCCCAACCCTTTGAAGGCAGAGGAAATATTTCCATTGGGCATTTTGCGCTGTGCATGAGGCACTAATTCAGTAGTTCTCCGACATGCAGACTTAGAAGGCAGCATCTTGTTTTCATCTTGTCCTTGAGGAGCCTGATGTGAGTGTCTCCCTCTAATCCACCCCAGAGCACAGTTTGGGAGAGTTCGGAGCAAAAAGGGGTGGCTAGGATGGCAGGAGGCTATCGGTTTTTCTTCCTTCAGCTTCTCCACCCTTCTTCCTACAGCTACCAGCTGGTGCTGTCTCCCAGTGCTGAACTGAGGGGTGGGCTACTCAGTAGAATTATTAGGAATTCTGTCAATATATTTTTTCCCAAAATTGAATCTTTAACCAAATGGAGAGTTTTGTGGCAAAACTGAGCAATCCTTGGAAATTTCTTTGTTAGTTTTTTTGATCAGTAAAGGGAAAAAATGGAAAATAATTCAGTCTTTGGTTGATAGTTTATCATTTCCCAGTGATTTCTGATTCCCTGAAAACAAACAGACAATACACGTTTTTAGTGGCTGGCGAAAAGTTGGCATTTTCCCACCAAACATGTTGACAAACCAAATATTTTCTTTTCAATTTCATCAACATTTTCTGCAGAAAACAAGCCAAACCATTTTCTAACCAATTCCGGGGCCTAACTTCTCAGGCCTGCTTCTGCCCAGCTGACTGTCCCACCAGCCAGGGCAGCTCCTGCGCACTACCCATGTAAAGATCCTCACGCTGTCAAAATAGCAATGAGAGCTGGGCTTGGAGACACATTCAGTGCTGCTCCAGCCCTACCCCTTCACCCACCTGCCAGGGAAGCCTCTGTTGGAAGTGTAATCATAGAGTTGTAGAAATGTGGGTCTAACAAGGGTCTTGAGAGGTTACCTGGTCCCTTCTGTGCATTGAGTCAGGGCCAAGTTAATCCAGGCCATCTTTGTCCAACCTGGTCTTAAAAAATCCAATGATGGGGATTCCCCAACCACCCTGGGAAACTCATTCCAGAGCTTAGCCAGCCTTAGGGCTAGCATGGTTCAGCTACCAGCCCTGCCTGGAGCAGTTGCTCAAAGCCCAGTGTATGCAGCTCTGGCCAGGGAAATGGTCTGTAAAGTTGTCTGTATTGTTCACATTCAGCATTCATGCTCCCATACCCTCACACTTCCCTGTAGTTCCTAGCTCCTTCCCATCTTCTCTAGCTCTGCCCCACTTGGAGAACAGTCGAGGGGGTCCTGCTGTGTAGTCCTGCAGGTCGCCATCCTAATGTGTTGGTTTCCCTGTATCTGCCTTGTGCTGAACATGCCTTGTGTCTCTGACCTGCCCTAGCACCCCCCTCATCCCTGCCGCTTTCCCCGGGTGTGGTGAGTCCTGGTCTCCATCACTTCCTGGCCATCTCTTACAGTGGCTTTGCTGTCAGGGGCCAGCCAGGGCAGGAGGAGGGAGCACAGATAGACCTGTGTGGACACAGCCATGGCAGGGACAGTCCTGGCAATGACCCAGAAGTGACACACAGTCAGCATGACTCCCCACTGCAGGGAGCTCTGCTGCATTAACTCGTGAGCACTGATCCCTGCAGGACTGTTCATGTTTGTCTGGTTTCCCCAGGAAGCCCATGGGTACCAGTGGCTGGAGGAATCGCAGGGCTTTCTGTCCTGATCCTGGGTCCTCTCATCTACCTGCTGGTGAAGAAAGGTAGGTGATGCTGACCTCAGCCCCAGGCTGTGAGTTGACCAGGGCCATGTTAGGGAGAGACAAAGGGGAGTATTTTCCAGTGTGTCCCCCTAAGTAAGGCTACTGCATTCAATGGGATTTGGGCATATAGGTCATTCTGGTGCTTTCAGAAACATAACTCCCAGTGCCTAAGGCAATTTCAAAAGCTGCTAAGGAGAGAAGGAGCTGAAGTGGCATGGCCTGATAGTGAGGTGTGAGCTACCTAATCCCATGGGCACTTTGGAAAATAGCAGTCCTAGTCTACCTTGGGCCCCAAAGGAGGGATGGATACATTAGATGGATGGTGGTTACTCACTATTCCCCTGGCTGATCTGGAAGCTCACTTGAGTCCTGGGAGTTATTCAGGTGAACTATGCTAAAGCTGAAATTGTCAAAGTGGTTCAGGGGATCTGAATATACTCATTTCACAGTTGAGCCTCTGAATCCTTTGAACAGGTTTGGAAAGCCCACCCTGTTCCTGGTGTAAATTCCAGGCTCTGGCCACAGCATCACTGAGCCTACTTTTTGGTCAGGCAGGGAGTGGGGGAAGGCTGGGACCCTGCCCACAGTATTTTTCTTCCTTTTTCTTTCAGTCACATCCAGATGGAGGGGCCAAAGGTAGGAAGGAAAATTTTTTAGCCTGGGTTTGTGATTCTGGACATGTCCCCACTGTGTGATGCAGGGAGATGGGGGTGGGGGAGGGGAGGACCAAGTTCTCAGCTGCTCTGGAATTTCCCGGGGTACTGGGGCGGGGAAAGAATATGAGTCGATCCCCTGAAGGTTTGGGATTGCCCGGCTTCTCTCTCAGTGTCAGTGTCTAGGGCAGTCTAAGAAACACCTGCTGGGAAGGGAGGTTATAGTGCTATTAACAAGCCAGTGGCTACGTCTACATTGTGAAAGCTAAGTCAACTTTATTATGTTAACTTAATAAAGTTGACTTTAAGTAGACCTTACTAAGTCGACTTAGTGAGTCCACATGCTTTCAGTTGACCTAATAAAGTTGACTTAACAGTAAAGTTGACTTTATAAGTGGATCTTATAAAGTCGACTTTACAGAGCCCCTAGAGTAGACAGGGCTCTGTTTAAGTCGACTTAAGGGCCCTTAAGTCGACTTAAACACATAGTATAGACATACCCAGTGGCAGTGTGTGCCCCACAAACACATAACTATGCAGCTGCAGTGACACGTTTCACACTTGCTTTCTCCAGGGAACAGCTCCCAGACAACAGCATCAAGAACACACCCATGGATGAGCAGATCCAGTGTAAGGACCTATTCTTTATCCCTTCCTCCTTGTGTTTGTGTAAAGCCTGGTTTGTGCCTTAAGTGGGGG
The DNA here is from genome assembly GCA_007922195.1 of Podocnemis expansa. Lineage (NCBI taxonomy): Eukaryota > Metazoa > Chordata > Testudines > Podocnemididae > Podocnemis > Podocnemis expansa. The sequence goes on along the minus strand of ML682024.1, from coordinate 11,458,556 downwards.
GTGGTGTGCCAGGGGCTGTAGAGACACCCTTATTTTGGGATGCCCTGGGCTCCTTTACTCACAAAGGACAGTTCCTGTCCCAAAGAGAGTCTAATCTCAGGCCGAACTCTTCACAGTTTGTTTAGGTTCCTAGCGTTATTCCAGCAGAACCTCAATACCTTTGAAGGTCTGGGCTTAAGACTGTGATGAGTGAATTTAGCAGAAAAATAACAAGCTGAGGGAAGATGGGGCTATGTGACAAGGAGCAGCCAAACTGCTCAACCATTGTCTCCTGTTGGTATCCCAAAGATTGTACAGCTGAGCTGTGATTCACCCAGCACACGCCCCCTGCACAGCACCCATGTATGGCTCGTATCTAATCTGGCTGTGAGGCCTTTTCCCATCCCTGTGTTTCCTGGCCCCAGTTTGCTGCCCAGGGTCTGAGATATGGGGAAGGGTACATGTCTGAAAGGCGAGAACAAAGGATCATAGATCTGTAGAGCTGGAAGATACCTGAAGGGATTGTTAAGTCCAGCCCCTTGTGCCATGGCAGGTTGAAAACTACCCTTCTGCTGTAATAATCAGATCCCAAGGCCAGCAGAGACTCCTGTGATCATGTAGTCTGATCTCCTCTACAGCACAGACCAGAGACTTCCCCATGCACTACAGTAATGTATGGTGCCTGGCACCAGAGGACCCAGCCCTGATGTGATCTTTAGGAGCTACTCACCCAGCGATGATAAATGATAAATGGCATCCACATTTCAGCTCTCTCACACTTCTGCAGCTGCAATGATGGGTTTAGCCCTGACACACAAGCATATTTTGATGTGGTTCCCCCAACCCCAGCACATGCTTATTTTGGGCTGCCCTGGGCTCCTGGTGCTGTTGCTGTGTTTATTTCACTATAGTTTTCCATTTCAAACTCAGCCCCAGATAGAACAAACAGTCCCGGGGAGATGTGTCCATTTACAGAGCTGGTCAGGTCTGGGAGGGACTTTCCCACATTCAGCAGGACAGCAGGTGCTGCGACCACAAGTCAGCGGTGTCTGATGGTGCTGAGGGTGTGGGGGGCTGGTGTGAAGAGAGCCTCAGACTGTATACTCTATAGCTGTGACTGGACCTTGGGGTCAGTGCTGGGGTGTGCTTTTTTTGAACACCCAGCTCAAACAACAGATACATATTTCCCCTGATGAGGTCAGCACTTCCCCTTGCTTGAATGTTGCTGGGAGAGGGTTACGTCTCAGGCGAGTGACAGCAGGTTGCTAAACGAAGGGCTGTGAACAGTGCTATTATTGTGTGATGCTGGCTGTGTGGCTATGAGAGAGGCTGAAGGACTGTGTGGGTGTCCCCAGCGAGTGCTGGGTGCCTAGCAGGGGTTAGCTGTGTGTGTGTGGTGGTGGGGGGGCTCTCCTAGGAGACAGCATTTACCCTCCTGATGTCTGTTACATTTCTTCCCAGATGTGGCTATCAGCAAGTTTGGCACCAGCAGGGTGAGTTGCAGTGTTGGTTAAATCCTGACTAAATTTTGGATTCAGGACATGGGAATTTGTGCCATAAGACACTGGCCAATGTTGGAGCACAGCAGCGCTGACCTCAATGCTGGGGATGTCAGCTGGGATTTGTGTTCCCATCTGTCCTGCTGGGCGTAGGGAGCAGCTTCAGAGTGTGTAATACAGAACAAAGGGAACATTGTGATCAGCTACTTACTCAGTAATTCCTGCATCCAGCCTGGAACTTCTGCTATTGCAATTCTATTAACTATCCATGAAAAGGGCAACATTTCTCTCACTTTCTTTGTCTAACTGTTCCTACCTCTGTGTTTGAGCCAAGTAAAAATTTTCTAACCAAAAGATGTTTGGGAGAAAATTGCACTTTTTTCCTAGAATGAAAATTTTCACAAAAAATTGCAGGATTCCTTTCTGATTTCTGCAAAAAGTTGGTGAACATTTAGGCAAAAGTGGTTGCTAAAATTGTTTACTGAGAACCGGGTTTTCAGTAAGTTAAAAAAAATGATATTGATGACATATGTTGAGAATTCTGGTGGAAAAATGAATGGCAAATTGTACAAACTCAGAAAACCACCTTTGTCTTGAACCAGTGAGTTGCAAACAGTCATGTTTATTTATTTATTTTTTTTGGCAACACTGGTTACGTCCACACATAGTTTTTAAAGTTAAACAACAACCATTATTTCTCTTAAAAAAATTATGGCCCAACGATGTTTTGTTGCTTTGATATGACAAGCTCCATCGTATCAAAACAACAGAACTTGAATCAAAATGGTAAAACCTAGCAGGCAATTGAAACGGCTGTTGAATCAAAATGGTTGTTTTGAAACAATGCCATTTGGACACATTGTTTCAAAACATTGTTTCATTTCAGCTGGTTTGACCTTCTTCCTCCCAAGATGCATGGCACCCTGAAAGGAAGAGCCCTCCCTGCCAACACCCTGGCCAAGGAGGGGATAAGGACCTTGGCCAGGGAGGGCAGATGCAGGGGGACGGGCACTCTGCTCCCTACGTAAGCTGGGCGGCAGGGGCAGGATTTCCCCTGCGCCTGGCATCCCCTGCAGCTTGCCTGGTGGCAGGGGCAGGGATCCCCCTGCACTAGCATCCCCCACTGCCTGGGATCACTGTGTGCCTGGCATCCCTCGCTGCTGGCCGGGCAGTGGGGGCAGGGATCCCCCTGTGCTGCCATCCCCTGCCACTGGCCGGGCAGCGGGGAAATGCAGGTACCTGCACCCAGTGAACACAGAAGAATCCCTGCCCCTGCGGCCCAGCCAGTGGTGGAGGATGTGAGGCACCCGACGATCCCTGCCCCTGCCACCCGGCCAGTGGCAGGGGTGTGGATGCACTGAGATTCCTGCCCCTGCTGTCTGGCAAGCAGTGGTGGAAGCCAGGTTCACAGTGATCCCTGCCCTGAGGCCTTTTTTTCCCCTGCCTCTGGCTCTCTTGGGGAGAGCCAGGCAGGGGATTGGGTGGCAACATAGTCACACCTCCCAGGATGCCCCTCTCCTAAATTGAACTAGCAAGTCCTGTGTCTGGACATGCTAGTTTGATTTGGATTTTTTGGTCTGGACATGTTAAATTTAGCTTGAATCGATATAATGACTTTTATAGCAATTCAGCTTAAATCAATTCAACTTGAATCAATTTTGCCATGTGTGTGTGGACCTAGCCGCTGTGTCCCCATTGTCTGATCAGCTACTTTGCACATAACTTTGTCAAAGAGCTATTCTGCTGCAGTATCAATCACTGTCTGATGGGTTTGGGGGTTAGCAAATGCATAATAGGATTTTATTTTTTAAAGGTTCCTCAGCCACAGGAATCCACGACTGCAACATACGCAACCATAAGGACAGTCCGTGACAGGCCCAAGTAATGTTCCGGCTTCTGAAATACATGGTGCAACCTACACCTGCCATCTACATTGACTCTGAGATGGTGGAAGTCGCAGAGGCCAGGGGCTCCTGTGTAGGCTAATCACTGACTAGTTATCAGGGAAAGTCTGTCTGCTCTGTAGTTTTCTTCAGTTCCCTCCCTGATCCGACTGGGTCCCCAAACATCACAGTGCTGTCTGTCACCATTTTTCTTTGCCTCCCCCCCACACCTTCTTTGTCTGGACCTGTACAGACATCAGGGCAGATGTCAGTGTCTTTACTTCCATCGCAATAAACCTGCAGGATGAAACTATGCTATGTTGGTTCCTTTTTGGATTCTTAGGAGTCTGACTCCCCTTGAGAACAAGGGGTTCTGCCAAGCCATGGATCCTATACTCTCCACAGGCCTTGGCCAGCCAGGAGTGTCCTCAGTACAGAGAAAGAGGGCAGATGAAGTTCTCCAAACGTGTTTGATCCTTAGTGTATAATACCCAAGGGAAGAGGCCCAAGTATGTGCCCTGCAACCCCACAGTACTGCTGAACTGGCAGGCATATGGACAGCAAGGACTTCAGGTCAGAGATCTCATTTGCCAGTGGAAACTTCCTTGTGAGATCCTAACCTGAGACCCACAGCAGAACCAGCCTGGACTGATTGTGGCCTGGAGCAGCCCCATAGGCAGGGATGGTGCACAGTACAACAACTTGATGCTAACAGCCCAGTAGCCTCTCTCACGCTCCTTCCTGCCCCCCCCCCAACCACGGGTGCATCCCTAGGATCTTGGTGCTGCAGCTGGGGTCAATTCCCCCCTTCCTTGGCCCTCAGTCCCTCATCACTGCTTTCCCTCCCCTATTAAGGATGAAGTTCCACCCTCCCTTGCTTGCCTCCATGGGAAGCCTCGTAGAGCTGTGTTCACACACAGGGGGTTATTTCGATGTAAGCCATTTCGAAACAACTTATATCAAAATAACACCTTATTTCGAAATAACTTAGTCCGAAATAACAAAAAGTTATTTTGAAATAAGGAAAAAGGCAGGAAACAAAATAGCATGTTCACAGTGTGAACATGCTATTTCGCTTTGGGAGCTGGCCGCAGGCACCAGCGGGGTTCAGCGCTGGGCTGTTCTGAACCCCGCCAGTGCCTGCAGCCCCCCTTTGCAGGCACCAGTGGAGATCAGCACTGGGCTGCCCTGAACCCCGCTGGTGTCTGCAGCCCCGCTCTGCAGGCGCTAGCCAGGGGACACCCCTCAGCACCCTGGCCAGGGTGCTGTGGGTTCCCTGGCCAGGGTGCTGAGGGGGCAGCCCTTCAAATGTTGTTTCGGAACACCTTGTTCCGAAACAACATGTTTACATGCATTGTTTCGAAACAAGGGTTTCGAAACAAGGTTGTTTCACCCCCAAATGTGGTTTAACTTGTTTCGAAACAACACAGTTGTTTTGAAACAACAGCTTCCCATTGTTTCAAAACAACTGTGCGTCGTGTGAACATGGTTTTTTTTTTGTTTCGAAACAACCTCGTTGTTTCAAAACAAAAATGCTTTGTGAACACAGCCAGGGAGTCACAGACTGCCTTTCTATGGACTGTTGTGGGTCTGCTGGGGAACCTCCCAGCAGCGCCATAATGCTATTTTTTGCCGCCTGAGGAGCGTTCTGTTGGGAACACGCCCCTTCCCATTAGCAGTGCTTGGAGCCTGTGCCGCTAAAGCCACTCTTTAATAGAGCAGCTCTATGGTGCCCCTCTGTGTTGCTTTGTCTCCCTGGACTTTTCTCCCTCAGCCCATGAACTGGGGGTTGGGGCCATGCTGACTCCCTTCCAGCTGGGCTTGCCTCTCTCCTCTAGATGGCACAAGAGTCCCACTGCCCTTCCTCAAGCACTTTGTTCAGACTGTTCCCTCACCCGCTGACTTCCCTGTTCTTGTGACTCTCTTGTGTGGTTGGGCTGTTTTCCCTCACTTGGTATCACACACTCTCTGCCTGGACAGGTGTCCATCACATCCCTGGGCTAGAGATCATAGCTCTGACCACTCACCTCAAGCCCATAGACTCCCCTCCCCTCCCAGAGCTGGAGAGACAACACAGGAATCCTGCTTCCCAGCACCCCCATTCTAACCACTAGACCTCACTCCTCTGCAAGTCCCAGAGCTAAAGTTACCCACTATCCTTAAAGTACATGTAAGGCAGGCTTAGGAGCTGTACCTAACAGCTTCTGAAAGGGGGCATCTAATCTGCATGGGTTTTGTGTCTGCATAAGCACAAAGAATGCATCAGCATATTTTACCTATGGGTGCCGGGCAATGTGGGTAATGGTATTTGAGTTTATTTGATCACAAATCTGTCAATATCTGTAATTCTACTGAGGAGAAATATGAAATACTGTCTTTTTGTGAATTGTCGCTTTCTGTTTGTTTCAAATCTGTCTGGGTTAGTTAAAGGGTAAAAGCGGCCCCTTAGTTAAAAAGAGACTTGTAAGAGAGGCTACTGCATGTTTCAGTCTGAAAAAAGGTGAAAGCAGGGGTGGGGGTTTGCATAGTTCTTTCTGGAGCAGTGTTTGAAGCACTTTCTGTCTTCAATTCAGCTGATGTGAAAAACACTCCCTATGTACTCTGAAGGTGGGCTGGGAGCCTAGTTAGCACTGATTCTCCAGATCATTGCTGATTTTGCAATGAGTTTATATTTGCTGTTATGCTATGTGGGATCATGGTGAAGGGTTGTGCATTAAGTCTTGTATGTTCTGTTATGCAGTGTGGGTTGTTGGGAATTTTGCCTCTACTGTTTTTCTAGAACAGTGCTGATGTCTATTATTTGGCCTTTTACATTACATTTCACTGCTATTAGAGTTTTGTTTACTACACTCAGTCTTGTGCTTGTGAGTAGGGAAGCCTTACCCCTTCGGGGTACCCAGGGAATAGTGCAGGATTCCTAGAAATCTGGGTGGGGGCTTGAACCATCCTTATTTTGAAATAAGTTAATTCTAATTAACAGTCTGTTAATTCAAATTAAGGGAAAGCCTGCTTTCAAAATAGCCATTGTTTCTAAATGGTTATTTCAAAATAAGGCTGTTCGGACATATTGGGTATGTCCACACACACTCCTTATTTCGAAACAACAGAGGTTGTTTCAAAATAAGGAGTGCCATGGCCACATGACGCACGGCCATTTCGAAAGAAGCAAACCGCTTCTTTCGAAATGGCCGTGGCCTTTGCGAAACAACTTAAACCTCGTTTCCTGTCGAAACAGAGTTGTTTTGAAACAGAGGTTTCGAAACAGCCCTGTTCGGACATGTTGTTTCGGAACAAAGTGTTCCAAGACAACATGTGCCCCTCCTCCCGGGGTGCTGAGGGGTGTCCACGGGCTGGGGGGAGGGGCACGGGGCTGCAGGAGCGTCACGCGGGGGATTCCAGGGGCGGGGCTCCGGGGCACCCCCACACCCCCCCACACCCCCGGCAGGAGTGTCGGCGCCGGGGATTCCGCGCCGGCGCTCACTCTGGCCCCGGCAGCCACGGTCTCCAGCCGCGCGCCAGGGCCGCGCCCCCAGGTTTGGGGGCGGGGGGGGCTTTAAAGCCCCCCGGGGTGAGGCGCCCCCCCGCCCTCTCGTGGTGGGTGCCTGCAGCCCCTGCAGGCACCGGCGGGGTAAAGCGCCCACCCGTGCTTTAACCTGCTGGTGCCTGCAATTCCCCTCCCCAGGCGGAATAGCGTGTCCACACTGTGGACATGCTATTTCGCTGCCTTATTTCGAGGACAAATAAATTGTTTCGAAATAATATGTGAACATAGCAGTTGTTTCGAAACAATGGTGTTGTTTTGAAACAACATGTCCGAACACTGTTGTTTCAAAACAGTTGTTTGAAAACAATGGTGTTGTTTTGAAACAACGTGTCCAAACACTGTTGTTTCAAAACAACTGTTTCAAAAGAACAGCCATTTCGATTAGATGCAAGGTTTAACGGTTTTGAAATAATGGTGCGTTGTGTGGACATGCCACTTCTTACCTCTGTTGTTTTGGAAAAAGAAGCCTGTGTGGACATACCCCTAGATATAGAACTGAGCCCTTGTTCTGCCAGCCTGCCCTGACAGAATGGTTACATTTTTGGGAGTGTCTTTCACACTAACTGTCTGCCAGCACCAACCATGGGTCACTCACTCCATCCTCTAGCACTGTCCCTTGGCTCTGCCTACTGTCCACCAGCTCCACCCACCAGTCACTCACACCACCCACCTCACCATCCACTGGCTCCTCCATCTGCTGCTCCTCTTCAGTGATTTCAATTCAGAGATGAGGTTTCTTCTCTCGAGTGATTTCAGCTCTTAAACTCACGTCGCTGCAAACAGCTACTTCTATTTAAATAACAAAGGCCTCAGAAGAAGCCTGGCCAGATCTATCATTATATAGTGGGGCAATAGAAGGGAGACAGAAAGTGCTTCAAACACTGCTCCAGAAGGAACTATGCAAACCCTCACCCCTGCCTGGAACACTCCACACAGGAGATCCACTTTCTCGATGCTACAGTACAAATCAGTGATAGACACATCACCACCACCCTGTACCGAAAACCTACTGATTGGTATAATTACCTACGTCCTTTGAGCTTCCATCCTAAATATACCACACGATCCATTGTCTACAGCCAAGCCCTAAGATATAACTGCATCTGCTCTGATCCCTCAGACAGAGACAGACATCTTGAGAATCTCTCTCAAGCATTCTTGAAACTACAGTACCCACCTGGGAAAGTAAGAAAACAACTTGACAGAGCTAGATGGGTTCCCCAAAGTCATCTACTACAGGAGAGCCCCCAAAAATAAACAACAGAATGCCACTGGTCACCACATACAACCCTCAGGTCAGATCTCTGCAACAGATCAGTAAGGACCTACAGCCTATTCTAAAAGATGATCCCCCTCTCTCTCAAGCCTTGGGAGACAGACCTCTCCTTGTCTACAGACAGCCGCCCAATCTTAAACAGATACTCACCAGCAACTACAGATCTAACAACAGAAACATTGAAGCAGGCACACACCCCCTGCAACAAACCATGCTGCCAAGTCTGCCCACATATCTGCACAACAGATACCATCATAGGTCCTAATCAAGCCTGCTACTCCATCAAAGGCTTATTTACCCACTCATCTACTAATGTGGTCTATGCCGTCATGTGCAAGAAATGCCCCAGCACCTTACACATTGGACAAACAGGACGATTGCTGTGCAAAAGAATAAATGAACACAGAACTGATATCAGAAATCACAAAACAAAGAAACCAATTGCTGAGCACTTCCATCTTTCTAATCACTCAATAAATTATTTGTTAACGACCATCATCAGAGATGTGGCTGGGACATCAAGACTTCAAAGAGAAACAGCTGAACTTGAATTAATATGCAAGCTAAATTCTGTGAAAGCAGGACCTAATCGAGACTATGGCTATGTCCACAAACAAGTGCTTGTTTTGAAACAAGCTGTTTCAAAACAAGCCATTTCAAAATAACGCTTTATTTCAAAACGAGTTATTTTGAAATAACAAAAAGTTAGTTTGGAATAAGAAAAAATGAGGGAATCGAAATAGCATGTCCACACTGCGGGCTTGCTATTTCGCTTCAGGGGCAGGGCACCATAGGAGGTGTGGCAACATGGCCGCCTCCCTGGGCCATGTGGGTGGCCATGTTGCTAGCTAATCCCATAAAAGCTGGCCCTAACCTCTCTTCCCTGTTTACTCAGGCTTTCCTCCACCTCGTGTGCAGGGCAGAGCTACTGCCCCTGCCCCCCTCCATGCCTCGCCAAGTCTGGGCCCGGGAGACCAACCCAGACTGGTGGGAGTGGGTCATACTTCACACCTGGGGGAATGATGACTGGGGGAGGAACTTCTGCATGACCAGGGCCAGCTTCATGATCCTGGTCATGGAACTCGCCCCGCAGCTGTGCCGCAGGGACACCACCCCCAAGAGGTCTGCCATCCCTGTGGACAAAAGAGTGGCCATTGCCCTCTGGAAGATGGCCACACCAGAGTGCCACAGGTCAGTGACGCACCTCTTCGGCATCGGGAGGTCTACCACCAGCACCATCCTCATTGAGGTCACCAGGGCCATAAATCAGGTCCTGCTGCGACACCTGGTGAGACAAGGGGAGCTGCATGATGCCATCCCAGGCGTGACCACCCTTGGCTTCCCCAACTGTGCAGGGATCCTCGACGCCACACACATTGCCTTGCGAGCCCCAGAGCACAGGGCTGCCGAGTACCACAACCACAAGGGGTACCATTCAATCATTGTGCAGGCCCTTGTGGACCACCGGGGCCAGTTCCAGAACTGTTATGGTGGATGGCCAGGGAGGGCCCATGACGCTAGGGTCCCCCGGAACTCTGTCCTGTACTGGGACATGGAGGCAGGCACCTTCTTCCCCCCTCACAACATCAATCTTGGGGGAGTAGAGGTGCCCGTCCTCATCATGGCGGATGCAGCCTATCCTCTGCGGCCATGGCTCATGCAGCCGTATGCAGGGCCCCTTGATCCCTTGCAGCAGATCTTCAACCGCCGCTTGACCCACTGCCACCAGGTGGTGGAGCAGTCATTTGGCCGCCTCAAGGCTCACTGGAGGTGCCTCCTCACCCACCTCCACCTTGCAGAGAGGACGCTGCCCCAGCTGTTCGGTGTGTGTGGGGGGCCCTCCACAACTATTGTGAACAGCACGGTGAGCCCATTCCACCTGCGTGGGAAGCTGAGGCCCGAGTCCTCGGCAGGGACTATGCAGAACCCAGACCTGTGTCCACATGGGAGCAGCCATCCCAGCGAGCCCTGTCTGTGCGTGATGCCCTCCGGACCGCCTTCGCAGAGGAGGAGATCTGAGGGCCAGGCCTGCCCTGCCTCACACCATCCTCTCCCCCGTTCACCCACAGCCAGCCCCCACCCATCCACCCGCACTGTCAACTACCCCCAATAAAAACCATGCAAAACCACAAATAAGTTTCAAACTATTTATTACAATCAGGGGTTGGGACAGCGAAGGGATATGGGATGGGGCAATGTGGGGGCAGTCTGGCGGAGGGGGCAGCAACTTGAGAGGGGAAGGGGGACCTTGGGGAGTTGGGGGAGGGGGCAGCAACTTGGGAGGGGAAGGGGGCAAAAGAGTCTGGGGGGCAGGGGGGAGCTCAGGCATGGCCTGTCAGAGGGTCCGGGGTGGTGGCATACTCCGTCTGTGCCCACGGCCACCCTCTGCCTGTCGTTGCCTCCAGAGAGGGCCAGGTGGCAAACCCTCAGCATGCTGTGGTGGGGGCATCCTGTCTGCAGCTCCCAGATGGCGGCTGGCAGCTACTCGGTGAGGCGCTCCACAGTGGTGGCCAGCCAGTTGTCCGCGTGGTGACCTGCTCAATGGCACGGACGGCGGCCTTCTGCCGCTGCACCTGCTCCCACCACCAGGCCTGGGTGGAGGCCTCCATCCTTTCGCTGAGCTCCTCGAGGCTCTGGAGGAGCTTGGCACATGACCAGGGGACCCTCCTCTACCGCTGGGGTGCCCTGGGGCTGAGGCATCAGGCTGGTGGTGGTGGCTGGCGAGCAGCTCCGCGACCTGCTGGAGGGAAGCAGAAAACACAGTTGGCCCCCGATGCCTGCTGGCCCTGTCTGTGTGCAGCCTGTCTGCAGCACACACCTCTTCCCTAACTGTCAGCAGGTCCCAGGATCCTGTGGGACATTGCCCTGGGGTAGGGCTCCCGGCCCCCAAAGCCTCAGAAGGACGCCAGGACAGTACCTGACGGAGGACATTGGAGGACCTTGGGCAAAAATGTTGTCTGGCTGTGGTAGTCGTCAGGGTTTAGGGGGCCCTGGAATACTTGCCTGTACAAAGCAGTATTCTATGGCACTCCAGGATCCTTCAACCCTTACAGTAAAAAGCCTGATAAACTCCTGTATTTTAAACTGCCTGCCAGACAGAGCATGTGAGGATAAAAAGAAGAACAGGGTAGTAAAAAGGGGTCCGTGTTCTCCTTTTGCCAGACATCTGAGAACTGTGCCCTGGAGGCACACATGCTAGTGGTGCCCACAAGGGTGAGCTGGACTCAGCCACGCCTTGCTCTAGAGGGTCTCCCAAGGCCACTTGCTAGTGGTGTGGCCTGCATGCTCTCCACCCCACCCAAGATGCTGCTGCATCTTTACCAGCCATCCCCTGTTCACCACCCCCAGGCACACAGTGGCCTGTGACCCCGGTGCCAGCTGTCTCTGTGGGACCCGTGGCCGAGTGGGGGGCCTTTGCCCCCGCCAACCCTGTGCCCTACCTGCCCCAGTGCCTGGCCCTGGCCCCCTCGCTGCCCGTGACCTGCTGGACAGGCCCAGCCCTGTGTGCCGCAGTGGGAGGGGAATACTTACCCACAGGGGCTCCAGAGGTCCAACGCGATGTCCTGGGCTCCGTCTCAGACCCAGGGGCCAAGATGGTGGTTGGCCCCTGGTCCTCCGGGCTGCTCAACGCCTCCGGGGCAGCAAAGAGGTCCAGGCTGCTCGCGGTGGCCTCCGCCATTGGTGGTGCTGCGGCTGGAGGCCCCCCGATGGACACATTGGAGCCCGGTGCCTCTGGGCCTGACGAGGGGCTCCGATGGCCTCCTGTGTCCAGAGCCTCAGCGGGGAGACCGCTGGGCTCTGGACCTAGGAAGGCATGGAGCTCCTCAAAGTATGGGCAGGTGGTGGAGCTCCCTGCCCCCTGGAGGTCCCGGGCCTCCTGGGTCTGGGCATGGTCTTGCTAGAGTCACTTGACCTTGCTCTGGACCTGTTCTGTGGTGTGGGAGTGGCCTGCCTTGGACACTGCTGCAGCAATGTCCGCATATATGTCCCGGTTCTGCTGTGAGGCCTGGAACCAGGACATGATGTCTGGCCTCTGCCAGATCCCGAGGAGGCAGTGAACCTCCTCAGCAGTCCAGACAGGGGCCCAGCATCACCCCCCAGCAGAGGTTCCTGTTTGGGATGCCATGCCTAATCAGGGCTCAGGCCACGTTGCCTGCCAGGCATGCCCTGACAGGAGCTTCCTGTTCCCCAGGGTGCTGAGCACCCTGGGAGGAAGGTCAGATGGTTATTTTGAAACAACCATTGTTTCAAAATGGCATGTCCCGATGGGGTTGTTTTGAACCAACTCGTTTCGAAACAACCATTGCTTTGAAACGGAAGGGGTTTAAGCCATTTCGAAACAACGGGGGCTCTCATTTTGAAACAATGGAACCTGTTGTTTCGAAACGGGAGTATGTTGTGTGGACATGCCACCTCTGTTGTTTCGAAACAAGAAGCGTGTGTGGACATACCCTATGGGTTCTTTTCCCATTACAAAAGGTAATTTGACTTCAGGCTTCCCATGGTTTGAACCTAACAACTGCTCTGATTTGCTGTTACTGTATGACCTGATCCTATGTTTTACACCCCTTTTTCATTTATCTTCATTCCATTCAGTCAGTTCACCCATCTTCGAAGCATCTGACTAAGTGAGATTTTCTCCCATGAAAGCTCATGTGAAAAATAAATTTGTTAAAGTGCCACACGACTCCTTGGTTTTTTTAAAACACACATACAAACCTAATATCTCTACATAAACTGACCTCATAGTCCAAGTTTCTGCTCAAGGTGCTTGGCTGTCAGATGCTTGTACAGCCACTCTCTGCCTGAGGCCAGGCATGGCCCAGATCTTGCTTGAAATTGTTTCAAGATGGAGATTCCCAGGCAAAAAGCTTCAAATCCTCCCAAGTTTCTCTCTTTGTTTCCAGATCCCATCAACCTCTCCTTTTCTGGGAAGAGGTGATCTCTTTGTCTGGTCTGAGCCATCTCAGTTTCCATATTCTTTGTTGCTTCTTACAGATACTTGCTTGCTCACAGCTGTGGCTGTTTACATGTTGCTGGAAGGGAGCTCTGTCTGTCTCCAACCGCTCTGAACCATGTTTCACCCCCACGCACGTGCATGAGGCTGCAAGAAACTTGATATTAAAGTACTGTATGTTCTGGACTATAAGTTGTGGTTTTTTACACATATTTTGAAAGGTGTAACTTATAATAGTGCAACTTATATTTTCTATTTACAAGAAAAATGAAATAAGCGGTCTTTGGAAAATGGAAACAACAAAGGAACTGGATGAAATGACGTTCATTTACAAAAACTTTTCTGATAGCATGGGTTGTAAAATCTGTCCTGGTTCCAGCATTCATGTCAATAATGTCACTATAATATTTCCACAGAATGCTGACTTGCTGGGTGTCCATGCACAGCACCATTTAATTTATTAAATGTAAACTTACCTGATATTAATCACTGATTAGCAAGTCCAAAGGAGATTATATTGCAACTGGCACCTTATAGACTAACAGATTTCTTCAAGCATAAGCTTTTGTGGGCTATAACCCACTTCATCAGATGCGTCTGATGAAGTGGTTTGTAGCCCACGAAAGCTTATGCTCGAAGAAATCTGTTAGTCTATGAGGTGCCACAGGACTCTCACTGCTTTTGCTATACATAGACAAACACAGCTACCCTTCTGGAAAATTCTACATTGCAAGTGTTTCTCCACAACCATTTTAAAAATAATAATTGGCTACATTTTAGTGTGATAACTTCAGTCCAAGGAATTCCACTCAGATAATATCTTTGTCAACAATGATCTGCTGGAAGTCCCCATTAGCGCATGAACTGAGTGCCTGTTTCTATTAAAGCCCCAGACTAAGGATATGCAACATCTTCTGCCAATCATTTTCTTGCAACACTGTTTCTACAAACACAGATTAAAGATACGCAGATTCCCCCATGTTGACATAGTCTCTGATTGGCCCAGTTGTATCTGTGCGTGCCCTCTGGCAATTAAGTAATCACTGATGGTGAAGCCCAATAAAACAGTCTAAAGTATTATATATAGGGTAACTGCAAAGGTAAGTCCAGTCAATTTCATCACAGTTGTCTTTCCAATGAAGAAAAACAAACCAAGCTTCAATTATATGAATCCACAACCATGCAACTTTTAAGAGCAATGTCCCTGATGAAAGGACAAAAAAGTTACACCACCAAATTCAAACTAGAGGTCATCAGATTCATGGAAGAAAATAGCGCAGCTGAATGAGAGTTTGGTATAAATGAAAAATTAGTTTGTGACTGGTGAAAAATGAAAGATTTGCTTCAACTCATGAAGCAGATAAAGAAAGCAAACCACAGACAAAAAGCTAGATGGCTGGATCTGGAAGATCATCTTTGCCAATGAATAGTGGAACAAATGGCTCAAGGATGCACACTGTCCACTCTACAGGTGTGACTGAAGGACCAGACAATGACCCGAGAAATGAAAGTGCAGAAATTCATTGGAGGACCATCCTGATGCTGCTGTTTCGTGCATGAGGGCATGAACAATGATATGCAAGAAACTGCCCGCTGAATCACAAGAGAAGGTTGACAGTTTTCTGGCCTTCGTGAAGTCCATGACTGAAAAGCATGGTGTGACTCCGGATCATATAATTAATATGGATGAAGTTCCACTGACATTCAACATTCCCCTTGGACGAACTGTTAATGAGAAAGGGGGGAAAAACGTGAATGTCAGAACAACTGGTCACGAAAAGTCATACTTCACTGTACTGCAGTGCTGTGTGGATGGAAAGAAACGTCTACCTATGATTATTTTAAAGAGGAAGACCATGCTGCATGATACATTTCCATCCACTGTCATCATACAGACTAATAAAAAAGGTTGGATGGATGAAGAGGTGATGGGTTTTGGCTGGAATGATGTTTCAGCACACACATGGATGGGTTTTTTAAAATATGAAAAGTGCTACTGATCATGGACAGCATGAGAGTGCATCTAACAGAAAGGGTTAAGATGCAAATAAAAATACTAATTCTGTCCATGTAATAAGTCCTGGAGGCCTAACAAAGGAAGTGCAGCCTCTTGAAATATCTGCTAATTGAAGTTTCAAGGCTGTTTTGCACTGCCTCTTGGAATTCTGGATGACTGATGGGGAACACAGCTTCATGACCACCAGTTATCTGCGTCATATGACTCTTGCAGAAGTTGATCAGTGGATTAGCAAAGCCTGTGTGAGTGTTAGTGCAAACAGGGGTCACTTTAGGCTTCAAGAAAGAGAAAATAATAAATGACGACACAGTAGAAGAAAATGAAGAGGAGGAAGATGCATATACAAACAGTGAAGATCAGGCACTGAAGACAAGGATTTTGATGGCTTTTCTGGTGCAGATAAAGATGATTGAACTTTATGGATATTATGCTTGTTTCAGATTGTTCTCCATTAGGCCCAATAAATGTCTTTGTCCTAAGATTTTCTGGCTTACTTACTTACTTACATATTGTTTTCCATTAGGCCTAATAAAGGTTTTTGTCTTAAGATTTACTGGCTTACTTACTTTATAGTTTGCAACTGTGGTATCATTAGCGTATATATGTTCTTTGGTTAAATATGGCTGATGTGTAAGAAGAACGCAAGGTTAAATAATATCTTTCTTAATAACAACACCTCACTTAACAATGTAACAAATTTTATTTCTGAAAATGTAACAATTATGAATGCAAAACTGTACTATCTTGCAGTCATTTCTAATTTATGGCTGAGCACAGTCATTCAGAGATCAATTTGTTGGTGTTCTAAAGTAACCTCACTGCACAATGGAGTGCGACTAATGCAGCGGTGTGACCCTTACAGTGGTGCAACTTACATAATGGTGCAGGCAGGGCCAGCTCTACTGTGAGGCAAGAGACAGACATGGCTTCATTTGACAGTCCTTAGGGGTGCCTAACCCTCCTGAAGATCAGACTGGCTCCCTTCTCTTTAAATTTTTCCTAGCAGCTCAGGCACCGTTAGGCTATGTCCACACACACATTGTTATTTTGAAATATGTTATTTTGAAATGAGTTATTTTGAAATAAAGTCCTTATTTTGAAATAAGTTAATTCGAATTAAGAAAATGTTAATTCAAATTAAGGGAAAGCCTGCTATCGAAATGGCTGTTATTTTGAAATGGTTATTTCAAAATAAGGCTGTTTGGACATGTTGTTTTGAAACTGTTGTTTCGAAACAATGGTGTTGTTTTGAAACAACATGTCCAAACGGCCGTATTTCAACATAACCATTTTGAAATAACAGCCTTTTCAAAATGAATGGGGTTTAAGCTGTTTTGAAATGATGGTTCTTATTTCAAAATTACAGAGCCTGTCATTTCAAAATAAGAAAACGTCATGTGGACTTAATCTTTTTTATTTCGAAATAAACAGAGTTATTTTGAAATAAAAGAGACATGTGGACATACCCTTAGTCAACATGCAGCTTAAGTCATGTAGGCAGAGTGTACTTTAAATTCCTCTGCAGGCAGACACTGCAGATTTAAAGGAATACATACCTTTACAATAACTCACAGTCCAGGAGGGAATAACAATATGTATACAGGGTGCGGGGGGAGGAGTTGACACTAGTCACTGGAGACTGCAGGAAGCTCTAGTCCCAAGTGACATGGTCTGGGAATTTCAGGAAGTTCAAACACTCCCCACCCACCCTCAAACTCAAACACCTGGCTGGGGCTCCTTCTTTCTCTCACCTCCCCTGCACCAAGCTCAAGCATCTTTGTTTCCTGGGGGACCAGGAGGAGCCGAGGTGAAAGCCACATGTTTCTTGAAGTGGCGCGCAGGACAGTGAGTTCAGTGGGGTTCTTTGGATTGTTGTTTCAGGGCCAGGTCAGCTGAGAAAAAAGGAGAACAGGGAAAGCAAGGGGCACAGGCTTTTCAGGACTTTGTTTCCCCCATTTTCAAAACATCTGACAAAGTGGGATGTTCTCCGAAGAAAGTTCATGCAATAAATAAATTCATTAGTCTTTAAGTGCCATAGGACTCCTTGTTTGTTTTTCAGCTGCAGGCAGTCAGTTCTATGTAGATAAGGTTGGATCTGAGCAGTTATTGAGTCAGTGGAATGAAGAGGGAGGACACAGATTTTTGGGCTGGTGACAGCAGGCATGGAACAGTCTCTTTTCCCTTCCTGTGTCATCTAGTTCCCCTTGGTGGCTGTTGGGGTGGGGTTTGGGGGGGGGGAGAGAATACCAGGGCTTGCTTACAGTAATATGATCTGGTTTAAAACCAATGACATGTCACTAGTTTAAAAGAAAACAAAGAAAAAGGTTAAACTATACACAGAAGGACAGCATTTCCTAGAGCACTTGGCTTGGCACTTGGGAGACCAAAGGTCTCTTTCTGGCTCTGCCCTGAGCTGCTTCGGAAAGTCACTTTTCCTTCCTGGGGCTCAGTTTCCTCACATGCAAAATAAAAATGATGATGAGGCTTACCTCCTTTTGAAAAGTGCTTTGAGATCTACAACTGAAAACTGCTAAATAGACACTGAAATAATCCTTCACTCCTGTTAGATTTAGCCCTTACAGCATTCTTCATCTCAATGCACTTTGCAAAAGGGGGCTGAGGAGGGCTTCCCCAACATAGCCCAGACAGTGTGGCTGGGGTCTCTCCTCTTCTCCTTCCCCAAGCCGAGGTGGCATTGCAATGGGAGGGGTGCTGAGGGTGGCTATACCACTCCCCCACAATACTAGCAGCAGGATCTCTTCAGGGGACAAGGCAATAGACCACATTTATTTGTAAATGTAAAAAACAAACAAACAAACAAACAAAAAAACACCACCAAACCTGACACACACAACTACATAATAGCCAGGTTAGTCTAGTTCAATAAAAATAAACAAGGAGTCTTGTGGCATTTTTAAAGACTAACACATTTATTTATCACATGAAGTTTTGTGGGAGAAAATCCCACTTCATTAGACTCTTTGAAGATGAGGGAAATTACAGAATTCTGTAATTTCCCTCATCTTCAAAGCATCTGACAAAGTGAGAGAAGCTCATGCAATAAATAAATTTGTTAGTCTTTAAGTGACACAGAACTAGGGTTACCAGAAGCCCATCAAAAGGAGGATATGTCATCCTTTTTGCCCTGCCATCCTCCGTCCTCCAGGCATTCAAGAAAAACTGCATTTTGTCTGTTTTTTGCTGGATGCTTGGAGTCTGGGATGGCAGTTTAAAAATAGCTTTCCTGGCTGGCTCAGGGGGCTGCAATGGGAGGGAACTAGCCCAGCCACCTCTCTCCTGCCCTCCGCTCCCCTCACTCTCACACACAGTACCTGGCCGGGGGGGGGGGTCATGCCCCTACTGACCACAGAGGTGCATGCAGAAGGTGTCCCTCTTGGTGGGGCCAGTGCCATTTAGCCTTTGCTCCGACCCCCAGCTGCCAGGCAGGCTCCCTGGCTGTGAATTATTTGGCAAGTCCCTTCCCAGCCCTGCTCCTAAAGCTGAGCTGCCTTGGCTACCTGATAGGGTTGGCTAGCTGCCTGGCCCCTGGCTTTTGTGTGGTATATACTGTCTGACTTCTGAGGGTGAATGTGACGTTGTAGATACTGGGGGTTTAGGTACTCAAACTGCAGCCTTATACACTGCGGGACTGCAACGCAAACAAGTCCTGGGCTATGGCAAAAGAAGCAAGGAGTTCAGTGGCACTATAAAGACTAACCTATTTTATTTATTGCATGAGCTTTCGCGGGAGAAAAATCCCACTTTGTCAGAGGCCTTGAAAAGATGGGGGAATTTACATAATAGGATGAAACTAAAAGCAGGGGAGTGCAAGCCATGACATACTGTAACATACCCTGATCCCATTATTATTATTTTATGATCTTTTATTATACAGATGTCTAATATTTTTGTTGCTCTTCTTTGAGCATATTTCAATTTTACTGTCTGTCCAATATCAAGAGATCTTTCCAGGGCATTTTAAGACAATCTGTTATCTTCTCACTTTTGTTGTGGTGTGGGAGGTTCTGTGTGCTTTGACAATACAATAGGTCTTTTTCCTCCTTCTCTTCAGCAACATTCATTATTTGGTATTCTACTAGTCACAAAAGTTTGCCTGAAGAATTCTGTTAGTCTATAAGGTGCCACAGGACTCTTGTTCTTTTTGCTATACCAATAAAATTGTCAGTGCTTTTAGCCATCCTGCTGTAGTTATACCAGTACAATGGAAATACCTCTTGAAGGCTAAATTCTTCTTTTATACTCCTATACAAGCCATGGTGGGGGTTGTCTTGCTTTACACCAGTATAAAGCTGTACAGTCTTTGTGTAAAGACAAATTCTGAGTCATTTTGCAGTAGACTGCCGCCTTTTGAGATAATTAACACTTCTTACTGATTTCTCTCCACCCAGCTCTTTCGCAAGCAACATATTGATTAATCCACCACTGTTTGTTCCCAGTGTTCCCCATCAGTAAGGAGTCCTGGGCAGTAGCTGGGGTGGTGGGGGCAGGTACTGGGGGTGGGGGGGGCAAGGGTGAAACTGTGAAAATGTGGGCTGCTTTACAGAATTGATGAAAATTGCTGAATTGTTTTTTTTTTTTTCTCCAGCATTCCTGGACATAATGCCAGTGTAGAATGAGTTATTCCTCTGTTATCAATTCTCAGTGGACAACAGAGAGGAATTGATTATCAGTTAAATCTGTGACGGGCATTATATTAATTCAGTATAATCTGAATGACATGTCATGTGAGGAATTTAACTCATATACTCTTGACAATGATGGACTACTGACAAAAACAGGTTCAGTTGACAAATATAAAAAATAGGCTATACCATTTTGAATGGTATAATTTGGTTAATTAAATGATATTGTGACATTGCTAACACAAATTGTATATTCATAACAATGCTCATTTTATTGTGTTACAGTTTTGTATTATACATCTTTTTTTTACAGTTAATGTGCCTAAGAATGTATCTGATGTTCAACTTGTTCTCCATTTTTTTCATGCTGCCATGCATTCATTAATCATTACCCATTTCCACAACTTAATACAGTAATGACACTTTCTCCATGTCCACCTTTTCCTACTTCCCTGTCCTCCTTTCTATGCTTCATTATCTGGTAACCCTACACAGAACTCCTTGTTTGTTTTTACAAAGATATGCTGATTGAGGTAGGTCAGAGGAGACAAAGAAATCACCTTTGCCAGAAAGGGAGAGTGAGGAGTGAAAACAAAGTCTTCCAAGCATCAAAGAGGCAGCCCTGTTAATTCAATTCAACAAAAAAAAAAGCAAGGTGTCCTGTGGCACTTAAAAACTAACAGATTTATTTATGGCATGAGCTTTCATGTTTTCATCTCATTCAAAGCCTCTGACGAAGTGGGATTTTCTCCCACAAAAACTCATGCAATAAACAAACTTCTTAGTCTTTAAGTGCCACAGGACTCCTTGTTTGCTTTTGTTCTAAAACTCTCCCCCCCCACACACCCTTTGTGGGCAGAGGTGATCCCATTGTCTCTGCTGATCCACTTCAATTAACCTGTTTTTGCTGCTTCCCTCAGGTATTTGCTTGCTGCTGGTAGAGAGTTCTGTTTCCCTCTCACCAACTCCCTGAGCCATTCTAAACATGTTACGTGTCTGTGCACAAGCAAGAAGTTGTAGGAAACATGGTATCATACTAATCATGTAGAATAGGTTAGGAGCATCCATAAAGAAATATTGCATGGTGTAACTGGCAACAGATCATACAATCACTGTACAAGTGAACAGGAAATTCATGATATAGATCATAACCCAGGGTGCACAGATGTGCATCCCATGACAGCAGGGTACTGCACAAGTGGAAAGACAGACAGCCCTTGTTCCAAAGAACTTACAGGCTAACCAGTGAAGGTATAGAGAAAGGAAGTGATGTGCCACAAGTCCGATAGCAGGTGAGAGACAGAGCTGGTCTGGAGCCCAGGATGTGTCCTGGATTTTTAAGATCTCATCTGAAAGATTACTGCACAGTAAATTGCTTAGAATTCCACCTGACTACCCCATGGGGATAGCAAGCCAAGGCTATCCTGCTACAGTTCAAACCTGCAGGAGTCAGACCTGATGTTTAGATCCCTAAACCCTTCCTTCCTGAAGACAAATTCCAAAGAGGTTGCTGTGTTAGTCTACTGTAGTTCAACAAAACAAGAAGTTGGTGTGGCACATTAGTCTTTGAAAGTGCCATAAAGCTCTGCTTGTTTTGCTGTTCTCTGCTCTGTGGCCTTTTTGAAATCATGTGCATTAGGTGAGTTTTCAAAAGCAGACACTGATTCTCTCCCCCTGCCACTCCCCCATATTACGTCAGTTTTTGGATATCAACTTGAGACACCGAGGGACTAAGAGAGAGTGAAATTTTAGTACATATGTACATGATAAATGTTACTTTTTAATTAAATTTAAATTCATCAATATTATTTTATTTTCATATATAGATTAAAGGGATGAATTGATCTTGCTATTTGAATTTTAGGTTGTAAATGCACTTTGGAAAACTGTTTTCAACCTCATGAATGAGATGGGGGGGGATGCCAAATCAAAATTTGGCTTGGAGCGCCACAACCCCTTGAGCTGGCCCTGGTATTAGGTAAATGTAGCAGCTCAGATATTAATTTTAGCTGCTAGAGTCACCCACTCACTCCAACGCTAGAGTCATATAAACATCCAAGACCTGATTTCACTGAGGTTCTTTGTGAGTAGAAGGGTCTGATAAATGGGAGCCCACTGCAGTATGAAGGCCTTAGCAGGCAGATATATAGGCCACGTCTACACACACACATCGTTATTTTGAAATAAGTATTTCAAAATGAGTTATTTCAAAATAAAGTCCTTATTTTGAAATAAGTTAATTCAAATTAAGAAAATGTTAATTTGAATTAAGGGAAAGCCTGCTATTGAAACGGCTGTTATTTTGAAATGGTTATTTTGAAATAAGGCTGTTTGGACATGTTGTTTCAAAAGAATTGTTTTGAAACAATGGTGTTGTTTCAAAACAACATGTCCCAACAGCCTTATTTTGAAATAACCGTTTCGAAATAACTGCCATTTTGAAATGAATGGGGTTTAAGCTATTTCGAAACGACAGTTCTTATTTCAAAATGACGGATTCTGTCATTTCAAAATAAGAAAACGTTGTATGGACCTAATCTCTTTTATTTCAAAATGACCAGCATTATTTCGAAATAAAAGAGATGTGTAGACATACCCATGGAGTGTTCCATTATTGTATTGTAGTGTAACTCTTTCTGTGCTGTCTTCTTTTAAAAAAGGAAGCCATTGTGAAATTATTGCATATCAGATGGTAAACTCATCACTTAAAAATCACAGCTTCTGAAGTTCTGTTGCAAATATTAACCAATTACATTTTGTTTTATTGCACAGAGAGAAATGCATTTTTCTGTGTTCACATAAATAGCTAAAGAGACTTCACTCAAACAACCAAAACTAAAAATTTCAATTCTGGATGGTGAATAAGTATAGAAATTTGAGTTCACAAGGAGAATTCTTTGAGAAGTTCAGAACATGTCAAAAAAGGATTATTTTCATGTTAAGTTTTTTTTAAAATAACAACAGAACATAATCTCAATTATGGGAAACTTCTCTATCAGCAAAAATCCTGGTTCTACCCCCTTTAAATTCAGCAGCTAAGCTCACCATGCTTGCCAAGAAGACTGTTTAAAATATGTAAATAGAAAGGACTTGTGCACAATACAGGGTAGCTATAACAATCTAGTATTAGTTCAAATGATTTAAATAAATACTTTTCCCGCATTTTTCTAAAATGGATCAGATTATTCATGGTAAATTATTAACCTGACTCTCTATCAGTTTTTCTTAAATAAAATTAAACTCAGCCACCTGTGCCAGCTGTGACTCCTGTTGCTTACATCTTGAATGATTAGAGTGGATTTCATGTTCTTCAGGGGGTTTGCATGACTCAGGTGTCTTGTTTTGAAATAACTGTTGCCTGAACCTGCTATTTTGCTCTGAGCTTTTTTTCCTTAATTCGAATTAACAAACTGTTAATTCAAATTAAGTTATTTCGAAATAAGGCGTTATTTCAATAGAAGTTGTTTCGAAACAACCGTATCAAAATAACCCCCTGTGTGTGAACACAGCCTATATGTCCCTATAGAGGGAACAAAAATTTGATAATAAATTGTTCAGTCTAGCAGACAATCTCTTGGTATAATGGGGTAGAATGGCTAGAAGTCAAAGATCAGACTGGAAGTAATGTATAAATATTTATCAAAGAAGCTGATTAAGCATGGGAACAATTTAGCAAGTGTTGTGGTGGATTCTCTATCACTGGAAATTTTAAAATCACAATTTGCTAAAAGATCTGCTCTAATTGAAACAAGAATTATTTTGTTAGACGGAAGACCACACTAATGGGCTAAAGTGCTTCCTTCTGGGCCTATACTATGAATCCTCACTGCGAGACTTCTGTCTCAGAAAAACTGAGGCATTTACCTGCTTTGGGATAGGTGCATAAGGTTCCAGGGGTCCCCATTAAGTAATCTTTTTATATGGTGTGACATGTTCTGGAAAGGCCCTTCAAAACTACTGTCACCTTTTGTTTTGGTTAGACTGGCAGGTACTACACATAACCCCTTAGACTAAGTTTGGCTGATGATGACTTTTTAGTAACTTCTGCTTTGCAGAAAATTGTTGGTTTAGATGAAGAAGGGACAAAAGTTATAAAGAGGATAGAAATGTAAAGTATTTACTCCTTCAGTTTTTTTAGTGGTGTGTAGATCTTCGGTTCTGCATGCATCCTGGGATGAATATCAGCATATTGAAGTAAGACTCCTGGACTTCAATGCTGAAGGGGACCATTGTGATCATTTAGTCTGATCTCCTGCACACTGCAGTCCACAGAACCTCATCCATCCTTCCTGTAATAGGCTTCTAACCTTTGACAGACTTACTGAAGCCCCAAAATCATGTGAAATTTTTAAATTACAGAGAATCCACTATTTACATGACCTGAAACCTACATGACTCCATGCTGCAGAGGAAGGATAACTCCCCAGTAGAGTCTCTGACAGTCTGACCTAGGAGCTAATTGCACTCTATAAATATAACTGAAGGAGAGGAGTTTTTAAGTCTAAATAGTCCCCTTTAAGGCTAGAGGCATGCTGGAGAGCAGAGCCGTAACTAGGGTGGGGCGAACAGGGCAAGGCCCCAGGTGGGGAATTTTCAAGGGCAGCTGCCAGCCCCTGCCTAGCCCAGAAGAGGAATGTCCCTGAAGTTAATGGAGCCCAACCCATCAACATGAGCAGAGAATTTGGAATTCAAGCAGAAGCACCTGCTTTTTTCAGCAAATTAAACTGGACCACCCGAATCTGGAAGGTTTTCCAGCCCTCAGCACCAGCTGTGGGGGCTGCAATGTTAATAAAACCAAGGGATTAAAATGGGATTTGAAAGCATGCCTCTTGTTAATAGATCATACACTTTGAATATGCTGAACAAAAGAACTGAACTCTGACCAAGGAAAGTGAAAGCAAAAAAATGTTAATTATTAACTCATTCTTCTAGCTCAACTTTTATATGTCCATTGCATGAAAGGCGGTCTCATAGCCTTAAAGCTATCTCAGTGCTATATGGAGAATACATTTTGTGTACGTAACACACATACATTAAAACAACTCCTACACTGGAGGTTGGATACAGACATGGAAATAGCAGGCTGGGCAATATCAAAGGGAATTGTAATTCACTCCCTCTCTATCAAAAAACAGATTAACAAATTAGAAGGCGATAATCCCTTCTAATGTCCCTAAACATCTCCCCAGAATTTGATGAGGTATGGATGCACTGGGTATCCAGTGTAGGAGTTGCAAAAGGCTAGAGGGGAAACATGGTTTGGAATATGTAAACTGATGGCAGTGTCTGGGATTTAAAAAGTAATAGGAGTAAGAAATGTAGAATATTGCAATAAATGGCCATGGCAGTGTCATGTCTTAGACATAGGGTGACCAGATAGCAACTATAAAAAATTAGGACAGTGGCTGGGGGGGGGGAGGAGGGGAGATAATAGACACCTGTATAAAACAAAGCCCCCAAAATCAGGACTGCCCTATAAGATCAGGACATCTGGTCCCCCTGTTTAGAAAACATACCATTGGCAGGGCAAGTAATAGAAGAAACAAAACAATTAAAAGACACAACAGAAGCAACAGGGCACTGGGACCACATGAACAGACTAGAAAATTGGAACCTGTTGAGGAAAATCCAAAAAAAAGTTGAGCACCATTTCCCATTATAAATCTTGTGCAAAAACAGATTTCAGGCACTTCTATTGTGCCTGAAGAATGGGCACAGAAATGGAAAAAGGTGGCCCAAGCCAATATAAAAAGTGGAACATGGAATGACTGGAGTATGTGTTAGAACAGGAATACTGGGAATGACCCAGCCCAAGAGTCACCAAGCAGTCCATGGGCAGGGGCCAGCACACTACTGCATGATGTGAGCTGGATTCCAGAAAAACCTAAACTGAGACCTAGGTTGATGCCTGTAAGAATGGAAAAATAAATGCACAGAAGGGAGATGTATCAAACAATACTTTCAGCATACTGGTAAATCAGATAAGGGAAAAATAGAACACTTAATAGATCATATCTGGAGACAGGAGCCATGATTTGATTGCAGGAGAGTGGTTAAAAAGAATTTCAAAGTCAAACGCTGAATGTGAGCTGGTTAATAGCCAGAATCAAAATAGTAATATATAGAGTTGCTCAGAAAGAGTTAACTGTGGCAGGGAAGGGCACTCCTGCAAGAATCCTGGCATGCAGACAAAATCAAGAGAGGCTGGGGGAACAAACAGGTTTTGCAGAAGTTGGTAGTAAACCTCACTTCCTTCTGACAGCCAGGATAAATACTAAAGGGATAGTGGGTTCCCAACCCTCTGCTTAAAACCATGCAGCCCAACTCTGTACCT
The DNA here is from genome assembly GCA_007922195.1 of Podocnemis expansa. Lineage (NCBI taxonomy): Eukaryota > Metazoa > Chordata > Testudines > Podocnemididae > Podocnemis > Podocnemis expansa. Next base: position 11,432,424 of record ML682024.1, on the reverse strand, counting down.
AGAGCTAATAATATAAACATTTTCAAATATTTTTACATACCAGTCCCATTTCCCTTAATACTGTCACTGATCTTGCAAAACTGGCTGCTGTCTTTACCTAAAAATGATCCGAGGGAGATAACTGATGTCTTGGCTCAGGTCTCTCTCCCTTTTTGAGTTACGCTCCCCTGCTACACACACTTCACTTCTGTGCTCCCTTTGTTTTAAAAGTTATTGTTATTGCAGAACTCTTTGGCTATGTTCACACCTACATCGTTATTTTGAAATGAGTTACTTACAGAATAAAGTCCTTATTTTGAAATAAGTTAATTCGAATTAAGGGAAAAGCTCAAAGTGAAATAGCATGTCCAAACACAGGACTTGCTATTTCGCTTTAGGAGATGGGCACCATGGGAGGTGAGGCAACATGGCCCCCTCCCTGGGCCATGCCCCCACCCAATATAGGCTAAAAGGAAGGCACCCTGGGAAGGAGAAGAGCAAACATTTTATTTCAAAATAATGCTTATTTCGAAATAACATGTCCGAACAGTGTTATTTCGAAATAACCATTTCGAAATAACAGCCATTTCAATTTAAAGTAAGTTTAAGCTATTTCAAAATGAAGGCTCTTATTTTGAAATGACAGAGCCCATCATTTTGAAATAAGAATACGTCATGTGGACCTAATCACTTTTATTTTGAAATAACCAGTGTTATTTCAAAATAAATGAGATGTGTGGACATACCCTTTGTTTCAGAAAAAGACAAAGAAACAACAAGCAAACAGAGAAAACAAAGTGAATTCTTTAATTTAAATAAAAACAGTAAATTAATTATTTTAACTCTTCAGGAATGCAATAACTAGCAATACTGATAAATTTCTTGAAGGTATATTTTCCTCCCATTCTGTAAGTTCCCCATCTTCAAAGCAGCTGTTGCAGTGGAAGTTTCTGCTACAAAAGCTCATGCAATGAAATTTGTTAGTCTTTAAAACTGCAACCAGACTCCTTTTTTATTTTGCTGAAGTAGACTAACACAGGTATCACTTTGGAACTTGTTAACAGAAATGGTAACTCTTTTTCTAATCCTAGCCATTAATTAATATATGAAACAACTTTCTTATTTCCATATAGCAACATTTGTAAAATAAAAGTTATATGAAAAAATAGAAACTGCTTTAAATTAACTAAATGAATACAGCAAAGTTGGCAGATAATTTAAAATGAATTTTTTTTTATCAATTTCTATTAAAAAGTTTTAAATAAAAAGACAACTTACATATTTAAATGTTTAAGTCTTTTGTCTATCTATTTTCTAAAATGAATTGCTTTAATAGGTAAGCTCTTAATGCCTTGCTTTGTGTAATTATAAAGACAATTCTGGCACCATTCAATTGTTAGTTTGCCTTATATCTTGTCTGTTGTCTTGTGCTGCATGTTGTGTGTGTGTCACATGACTCATTTTTTACTTCACTTTTGTTGCAATGAAAGCTGATTTTATTCTTTTGAAGAAAAGATGTAACATCACATTATTTTAATGTTATGGTTCATATATAATTATAATATTATTAACCAATTGTTTTAGCAAAAAAGGCCTCAGAAAGGCCTTAGTTTTAAATATATGTATATATATTTTTGCTTCTATAAATAATGCAATTTAAAAGAAAAATAATTCTTTTATTAAGAAGGAGTTGTTTTCATCTGTTGAGACATTGGTTGATGAGCCTAGTGTATCAGAACAACTCTAAGACTAAATCTGACAGCTAAAGTCCCGCACCTAACATTTGCAGGCCCACTGAATGGGACTAAAAGATTTTATTGAAAGAAGCTGTCAACAGGTCATACGAGAGAATGTACAGACCAGAGGCCAGATGGGGCATAAGTAAATGGATAGTAGTATCAGGTGGCCATCTATTAAATTTTAGTCCACTGGGTTATCTGCATGATGCTTTTCTGAGATGATAGACAAACAATCTCATAAAAAGACAAAAATCAGGAGAATGTAGCATAGAGAGACCAAGAGCCTAGAAGACAGGGCCTGGTGCAAGAGCTGTGGCTTGAACTGCCATCAGCCAAGCCATGCTATGCTAGAAGCAAAAATCAGACACTGTCATAGAGCAGAACTTTTATTACTAACTCTTGTAAGAAAAAAGTAGGCATACATTGTTCTTTGCCAGATGATTGGGGTTTCATAATGATCACATAGAGTTACAATACATGACTGAGAGAAAGATAATATGACACAGTAATTCATTTGTAATGGGGCTGCGTTGGCCAGTGTGTGATTCATTTTTGGAAAAGCCATCCTAGCCCAAGGTGGGGTGGGTTGGGACTCTCTGCTTCAGAAAGTAGCCTGATTTTTCTACCTCTGTGTTTGGTTATTTCATGTTGTTACTTGTTAGCTCTGTGTTCTTGAGGAATCAGGGTATAGTGTCCAGCCTGTGACTCACTCCCACACATCAGCCCCCCCCCACCTTTGCTTAAACAGGAAGCCAAAAACAGTGAAAAGGCAGTGGGAGACATCCTTATCTATCCATATCCAAAAGCCATCAGCATGCTAAATGAAGCTTCATTTGCATCGAGTATAGAGAACAAGCTCCAAAACAGGAATTACACTGAACTCTGGGATTGAAGAAGCAGGGAAGCATTGCATGGTGGGGGATCTCACACCAAAGTTAACGAGCTCAGCAATTACCAGACCACTCTAGTCATAGACATGCTAATTGATACCCAAAATACTGAATCTGCCTAATTGTATTGTGAGCTTCCACGAATCATTACCATCCCATCCAGGAATGTATATTGTCCACTTAAACAAGCCCTTATAAAAAAAAAAATACCCAAATCCAAGACTTAGTCCCGAGTCCTGATACCTGGATCTAAAAAGCTGTATCATTTCTACTGGGGTTTTACCTTTCTTCTTTGAGTGCTGCTCAGATTCATTCAGAAATAGGTGTCTCCGTGCCAGAGCACCAGATTTGTCGGAAACTTTTGCCCTACCCTGTCAGAAGAGGGCAGGCAGCCACTGTCCCCCGCGCCACCCCGTGGCTATATATGTGGCTGCTGCCCAGCCCCTCCCCAGTTTCATTTCTTCCACCTTCATGTCAGATCTGGAACTTCCTGCTCCTTGCTTCGCAAGCAGCCTGTCTTCTGTCCTTCCTTCATGAGCGTTTTGCCCGACTGGGAGAGCCTATTTGTGGACATAGTCCACGCGAAGAAGTTCTCCCTTTCTGGACTGAAACATTGCGCTCCAACTTGGTCCAACATGCTGGAGTTTAAACCCCGTGCCGAGTGTGGCAAGGCCTTCTCATGGGACGATCCCTACGATAAGTGCCTCCGGTGCCTGGGCGAAAGCCTCGATGTCACCAAGTGCTCCATATGTCTGTCCTTCAAACTTTGAACCATCAAGGACAGGGAGCAAAAGCGCTGCACCCTCACTTCTGAGCAGGCCTGGCACCCTTCCCCTGAGGTCTCCATACCTCATTCGGCACCATGCACCAGTTCAGCACTGGAATGTGATACTCCACACAGGGCCGAAAGACGGCGTAGGACTAGCTCCGTGCCATGCTTGGCACCTCAGTGCTGCTTTAGCCTGGTCTTTTCGCCAGAGGGTTCCCCTTGGGACCAGTCCACATCAGTGCCTATCCCTTCGACCCTGGAGGTAGTGGAGGCAGCAAGGGCTCTCCTCCTGCTACCCCCCCCCCGCATCATCTAGGAGGGGAAAGCCGGCCGTCCCAGCAAAGGCCTGAGTGCCACATGTCTGGCACCATTTGCTCTCACCAGAGCCCTCAGGGCATCCAGGCACCATGGAGCCCTCTCCCCGACAACATATCACCCTTCTGTCTCCAGTGTTGACTCGTGGCTCCCACGAGCCCTCTCTGGGCTCCAGTCCAGGGGAGAGAGTTTCAAGAGGCTCCAAGAGGCCCCAGAACTGGCTCTCGGCACTGTCCCCCTTCCAATTCCACCCTCATGAGTGGTCACCCCAGGAGGCCTCTCTCACAGCACTGGAACTGGCCCATTTGACACCCGGGCAGACCCTAAGCCTGGTGCTGCACTCGTATTCAGGTGATTTATTAGCTCATTTTGATCTGCTTCGCTGTGTCTCGGTCCACATGGGCATAGAGGTTCACACCTTGGAGGCACCTTCTGACTCCCTGTTGGGGCCGGTGTTTTCATCAGTGGAACTGGTTACGGTTCCCCTCCATCCAAGTGTTTGGGACCTGGCCTTCTCCTGTTGGCAAAATCGGTGTTCCATCCCCCTGCTTTCTGACATGGTGTTCCTCAAATATAGGGTCCTGCACCTAGACTTCCCCTCACTTACCGCCACCTGGCACCAATGTTCCCTCTAATTACTCATAGACTGTGTGTGCAAACCATTTCTTTGTGTGCGCAAAAACATTTCTTTGTGAGCACCCATATTAGCACTATTGAATTTTTTTGTGCACACTTTATTTTGTTGTGTGTGCAGACTTCATGACCTGTGTGCATTCGCACATGTGCACAGCTTAGAGGGAACAGTGCCTGGCACCACCCCGAGCAGTGGTGGAGGCGGCTTTAGGCCCAGGGCAGATGCCACAAGACAACCTCCCAATATTGAGTGATGCCAGGGAGTTTGAGCTACTAGGCCACACGGTCTTCTCCTCCTCAGCCTTCCAGCTTTGGGTCATGAATAATCAAGCCCTCACTAGCATATATACTTTAGACAGATGGGAGTCTATGCAAAAATTCAGACATTTGCTCCCACCAGAGGTGAGAGAAGAGTACGATGCCTTCCTGGAAGAAGGCAAGATAGCTGACCAGGAGCTCCTTTCCTCCTGGGACATGGTGGACACGGCTGCCTGCACAGTGGCTTCCACTGTCACACTTCACCATGCGGCCTGGCTATGAGAGGCCAGGGTGCCTCCATCCTCACAGCAGGTGGCTCGACTTGCCCTTTGGGGAGAACATCTTTTATGCAGATGAGACCTCCTCTGTCTTGGGTGCCGGCCATGACCCTAGGGGAGATTTGAAATATTTTGGCCTCCTTCAATTGGTCACGCTCCCTCACCCACTGGCTCTGTAGGCCTGTCCATAAATTGGTCTCCCCCACCCCACTGGACATTTATCTGTGAGGACCTAGTCCTCACCGCCACAACTTCAGTTCGAACCCACTTGGGGCCATCTTCACTAGCAGTCAGGTGGGAACCTCTGCTTTTTAGCTACACCAGGCACGGCCATTGCGATCGTAGTCAGATATTCCCGAATCGTATCGGTTAGCCAATGCTTGGGTCAGGAGGTAATTGATAGCCCTCCACACCCCGGCACTACTGGGTGGTCCTCAGATGAGGCATATCCTTCCTCTGGGCAGACCCAGAGTGGCAGGCGCACTCACCCTTCCTTCGCCGAACCTAATGGTCTGCCTGGCTAGCTAAGCCAGCAGAGACCCAGGCCTCTGACCTGTGAGCCGCAGCCAGGGCCCCTGCCCAGGTGCCTATTCTCTCCAGAGTCACGGGGATGTCAATTCCCCTTCCCCGAGCCCCTGGGGGCAACACGTAGTCAGCAGTCTGGGCCAGGAAAGGGCCTATTTGCACCCCCTTAGTGCCCCCTTCTTTCCCTCTGTTGCCTGGGCTCTGATCTGTCTATCTCCGGTGCCACACCCAACGCCCACAATTACACTTCACAAAAGGTGTGCCGTATGCTGGTCCACTGGCAACTCAAGGGGTGTGCCCCCCATGGGCCCATGTGCATGTTCACAGTAAAGCTGTTCACCCTTCCTAGGGTGGGTCTCATCACCCTATATCCTCACTGAGGGTCAGAGAGCCCCTATTCAAACAGCATCTTGACCACAAGTATAATGGGGGCCACCTTGTGCATTGCCTCTTGTTGTTAACAAGGCCAGTGGTGCCTACCCTCCACCACATCAACCACCCATACTGGAGCTGTGCACACACACGTCCAGCATGAGACGCAGGAGACTCTTGGGGCAGGTGTCTCATTCCACCCACGGAGCCTAAGCGTAAATGCCAGATCCCGACTCGTATCACGTTCAAGCCCCTCAGGTCTCACTAACGACTTTCCACCGAGACGGGTACACGGAGGTGTATTGCAGCAGTACTTCCCAACACAGGGCCCCATCCCTTTTCCAATTTACTGACAGGGAAACTAGCCACATTGCTCATGGGTGTGCCTCCAATTCCCCTACCTGAGCTGCTGATCACCGACGTTGCTTTGTGCCTTGGGTAGCATTCCCATTCCTGGATACCTACCCCCATGGGAGGAATGAGTCCTCCCTTCTCCCACTACTCTTAGGATGGTACTCTCCTCCTAAGTCCCATTGAGGGACCTCTGGGCCTCGATGGCCAGAGAGAAAAGTTACACAGTGTTAGAGACATCATACAGACTTATTCCCTCATTATCAGGGCGTGGGTGGGGCATCTTACCCTCTCACTACTCCCATGAATTCCGTCCACTTCTATCACATTGATTTGTGAACCACTCCTACAGAGAACCTATCCTGGGGTCATTTTCCCCCAGTGTCTCTTTAGTTGGCCTCCCTCTCCATAGCTTATTGGGGGGACCTGGGCCATCAGGCCTTGGCCAAAGATCCCCTAATCAGGTGGAACGCTACAAAGACTTTTAGCTGCCACCTCCCACATGAACTCTGGGAGGTTTCAAACGCTTTGCCTAGGTTTAGTACCATGGTTGTTTTGCCCAACTTGCTGAGGCCTCGCTCAAGGACACAGCGGTCCTATTTCTTGCAAGCCCAGGGCTCTCCTAGCCTGGGGGAGCATTCCCGTTTATAATACTCTCATGCTAACTGTTTGTTATGGGTCCTCCACAAGTCGACCTGGCCTCAAGATCTCGCTAATTTCTAATAGTGCTCTTCTTCCTAGTGAGTTCACCCTTTTCATCGTCCGTTAGGACATCTTGCAGATGCTGACAGCTTCCTATGAAGCTGACTCCCATACACACCCGTTAAGGGCATACCCTCACCCTGACTCCTCCGGTGAGGAGCCTACCCCTCTCCTATTCTCCCTGGCTCCCCCTTAGCACCCAGCCCTAGGACAGCCTTGACTGAGTCGCATAGCCATTTTGACACCGAGTCTACCCTTGCCCCCCCATGGGATAACCCCTTGGGAGGAGAGGATCAGGGACTGGAGCAGGTGGGCCTCACGTGCCGTGGGTTTCAACACCCATGGCGTACCATACTCATGGGCCCATCTCCTAGCGACAGCCCTTCTCCACATACTAACTGGCCTTAATAACATTACACACCCTGCCAGCCGCTAGACTGGGCCAGGAAAGAACACGTGGGAATGCATGACAGTAGCGTCACCATCCTTATATTGGAAGCATAGGAACACCATCTCTTCCCCTGCAGAGGATCCCATCAGGCTACCTCAGGTCATGCACAGAGGCCCATACCCTACTAATGGGCAATAGACTGCCTCGATTCCGTTTCCCTTTCCAGCGCCACAACTAGGCACTTGACTTCTCCAGACTGAACCACGTTTTCTGGTGAATCAGTCTCACAGGGCATTGCAGCTGTTGTTCTGGCACCTCCGTGTACTAGGTCAAGCACGCCCCCTCGATGCCCGTATGGCTGGGGGGCTGCAGGCTCTCAATCTCTGCCTAGCTACATGATTTTCACATAACTCAGTTCGTTAAACAAAGGAAGGCTTCTGCCCTCTCCGATACCCTTGAAGCTGACCCTTCCACTACCGGCATTGCCTCAGGGATCTCTCATTGCAGAGCCCCCACCAGTGTATACCATCTTGGGAACACTGGATATTCTGATTTCCACTGGTCCCTTGTGACTACCTCTCAAGGGAAGCTTTTGGTAATATTACACTTCACCTCAAACACCGGGTACTCTTTTCCCCTTCGTGTTATGTGACCTCAAGCCACTCGGTCTGCGTACACCATTTGGTGTTAGGTCAGCCAAGCCAATTTTATTCCACTGGGTGCGTCCTACATCCCGAGGATGGTTTTCTGCCTCGGATTAAGGTCCGTTGGTCAGTACCTAGACCCTCTAAGGCCTGCTCGCTGGACAATCGCCTGTGCGGGACATATGCTGTGCTGAAGGCGGAAAAGCCAGTTCCACCCACCTTCAAGCAGCATGGCTAGCAGTCACCTATTTCTGAATGTATTCGAGCAATGCTCGAAGGAGAACAGTGGGTTACTTGCCAGTAACCATCCTTCTTCGAAGAGGGGTTGCTCGAATTCATTCTGAGCCCTCCTCCCGTCCCCACATTTGGAGTTTGCGAGTCTTATGATCTAGGGAGGAGCCAGGAGGCAGCCGCATATATAGCCACTGGGTGGCACAGGGTGTGGCAGCTGCCTGCCCTCTTCTGACAGGCTATGGCAAAAGTTTCTGACCAATCCAGCACTCCGGCATGGAGACACCTATTTCTGAATGAATCTGAGCAGCCCATCTTGAAGAATGGTGGGTTACTCACCAGTAACAGTCCTTCTTCCAGATGGGCTGCTTGGATCCATTCAGTAATAGGTGTCTTCATGCCAGAGTGCTGGATTGATTGGAAAAAACTTGTCCTAGCCTGTCAGAAGAGGGGAGGCGGCCACCACACCTTGCGCCACCCATGGCCATATATATGGCCACCTCCCCGCCCCCTCCTCAGTTCCTTAGAGTCACCAATTCCAGAAGCAGGGATGGAGGGGAGGGACCTGAATTGATCCAAGCAGCCCATCTTGAAGAAGGACAGTTACTGGTGAGTAACCCACTGTTCTGCTTCGAGTGCTGCTCAGATGCATTCAGTAATAGGTGACTACTAACCATGCTGATGGATGGCGGGTGGAGTTGGTTCTTCCACCTTCAGCACAGCAAAAAGCCCTGTAAGGTCGAGGCCCGCAGCAAGATGCTCGCTGGAGTAAGGAGGCGAGCAGGCTTTGACAGGCCCAGAAGAATCGAGAGCTGAGAGCCAACCCAGGACAGGGGCAGGACTGAACCCACCGAGGCACAACGCATAAGCAAGTCAGACAAGGTCACCATAACTGGAGTAGAGAACGCAACCTAAACATAACGAGTTGCATAGGTGTTCCACATAGGTGGAAAAACGAGGAGTATAACCCGCAGACTACAGTGTCTGGCATAGATCTTGCCACATGGACTCGAAGGAGAACACTAAATGCTAGCAAGTGAGGCTAGCCACACTGGGCATGTCTCACCTGAGAATGAAGAAAGGGTAGAGATTGATCACCCAAAGGCTTAGCAGGAGCCAAGCAGTTATGGGTTGATCTGGTGACTACTGGGAACACAGGAAGTAGTAAGGGAATGACTATACCCCTTATCTAGGATGCGACCAAGCATAGTCATCTGGTTAAAATGAGAGAGAATGAGGATACAAGGCTGTAAGGTGGGCTCAAGGATGACTGAGAGGACAACGAGACACTAAACAGCAGCAGACAGAGTCGAGCCAAGCAGGACGGAGGCCAATGGTATGCTAGCTAAAAACCTGGTAACACGGAAGTGCACATTTCCCACAGAGCAGGCACCAAGACCAGGTTCTCACAGGAGAGAGGTTCTGGTGAGGTCACCAACAGCAAGATGACCTGAGGCAGTGCTGATGAGTTGGTCCTACTAGGGCCTGCAGGGCACTGGAATGCAGAGAAGGACCCACTGGGCCTCAGCTTGCAGGGTTTGCATCGCAGAGCTCTCACTAAAGCGTGGGGAGGAGGGAAGGGGAGAGAAGGGCAGGAAAGAACTCCTATTACCATCCGGTCACTCCCTCGATGACCAAAAGATTCGAAGGAGAGCCATGTAAGGCCGTGGTCTCAGTACCTACAGTACCTGCTGGAGGGATAACGCTACCACTCTGCCATGCCAGGGCTGCCAAGGATAAACTTCAAAACTTGGATATTTGAAGAACTCCACTGCCAAGGGAGGTTCCTTCCTAAGCTAGAGAGTGAAACCATTACAGGGTGGCAGCTGCCGCATCTCAAGGACACTTCGGGATCAGAGGACCCAACGAAGTTTTCTCCCCGGAGGGAGCCAGAGGGCGAATAAAAGGGGAGTACAAACCCAAACTGTTGGATGTTGTAGAATAGGCTCTCTGTCATTTGCACCAGTGGGCAGGCAGTGGGTATGAACGGACCCTCAAAACTGAAAAAGGAGATAGCAGAACTACCAGGCACCACCAATGCGCATGGGAAGAATCAGCGGTAGCACTAAAGGACTACGCGTGGCGTAGTGAGGTGGTCCCACTGAAAATGGGGGGGGGGGGCTCATGTCCTGCCAGGGGATAGGACTGTAGAGCAAGAGAGGTAGTGCAAGTGCCCTGGGAGTAAGGGGACCTTCTGTCTGACATGGACAGCTGTCCTGAAGGCAGTAAATAAAGAGGTGGGAAGTACGGGTGGAAGAACACTCGAAGGGACGGACCCTTCACAGTTTCCCAATGTAGGGTTGTAACTAGGTATTCCCTCTTGCGGCTTGAAGGGGTGCACCCAGCCCGTGCCTTGGCAAGGGTGGGAGAGAATTGGCTACCTCGAAGGAAGGCAGACAAAGGTGAAGGTTCCTAAGATGGGGCCCTGGTGCCCACTAGATCACCAGAAAGTGGAGGGCATGGAACCATAGTTCCTGTAAGGGAGGGAAAAAGGGAGGAGTGGGCCATTATCTTGGCCTCGTACAGAGGTAAGGATCTGCTCTGGCTATGTGGATGTCTCCCCTTCCACAAGCAGGAGATATTCCTGTTGAATTGTGGTTGGGGTCGCAGTGCCAAAACGATGGTGCAACCAGGGGTATCCCCTCCCCTTCCCCTGACCCTGATAGGAGGGGCCTACCTGGGAAACACATTATGGCCACAGGCACAGTTCTGTTGCGGGTAGGCTTCGGATGTGCATGTCTCGGAGCCCCCGCAGCGGTTGAGGCTACAACGAGATGTGCCTCCATTCCCCAGCAAGGTGTTGGGGTGGGGAACACGGTGGGGGAAATATCCGGAAAGGAAGGGTTGCAAGGAGGAGAAAGAGGGGCGATTTTCATCTTCGGGGAAGTCACTGCTTAAGGGGTGAGGGGAGGGTAACCGCGGTTTTGGGATACCATTGCTGTAGGTGGGCATCGTTGTATTGTCGGGCCTTGGCGTCCCGATCTAGGGTCTGTACTTGCAATAGTGGAGAAGGGGAAAAAAGAACAAAAAAGGGGTGATTCCCACTGAACCTTCATTCCCTAGAGAAGGGGGAGGGTTGTGGCCATGTGAGGCAGTGACGCCCTAACGCCCCTGCACCCAAATGTCCCAGAGGGGTGGCGGTGAGCAGAGAGGCCCTTCCCTATGGAAAGGAAGGGCAAAGACCCACTTCCTGCCATGGATAAAGTGGGAAGAAAGAGACTGCCCTGCTAGAGAAAGTGGGAGCTAAGTCGGGGGGTGGGTCCAGGAGGGAGGAAGCCAAAGTATTTGGCCTCTCCTCGAGGATCCCGGGCTGTGCCCACCACAGAGAGGGTTTCAGGGGGAAGCAAGACATCCCCTTCAAAAGGCAGGTTGAGCACTGCCTGCTGTGCGTTAGGAGGCACTCCAGCTTCCCTAAGCCATGCCACCCTGCAGAGGGTAACCGCCGAGGCCATGGTGCAAGCTGCTGTGTTCACTGTGTTGCATGCCAAAAGGAGGAGGTCTTGTGAGATTATGTTGCCTTCCTCTAGGAAGGCATCATATTCTTCCCTGGCCTCAGGTGGGAGCAGACTTCTAAATTTTTTGAGTGACTCCCAGACATCCAGCAAGTATCTGCTGGTTATAGCCTGGCTGTTTGCCACTCATAATTGGAAGGCCGATGAGGAATAAACCCTATGGCCTAGCAGATCCAGCTCCCTGGTTTCCCTGGATGGTGGGAGGGGGTCCCTGGGGGGTTCCCCGGCCCCCATTGCCATCTGGACCACGTCCCTCAGGGGAACTGGGTGGCCAACGAGGGAGGGGTAGCCTGACTTGGACACCCGATACTTCACGATCGCCATATCCGAAATGGGGGGAACGGAACTTGGGCTCTGCCACCAGGAGCATGTGAGGTCCCATATGCTTGGGTGGGGTGGGACTGCTAAGGAAGCCGTTGAGGCAAAGGCTGGCCCGAAGTGGGTAGCGGGGGGGGAGACTCAAAGGCTCCACCTCCATGCCTAAGTGGGCTGTAGCCCAGCAAAAGAAGTCAAAATGCGCTGAAAGGTTCCCCGTAAAAGACCCCGGTGCCAGGGACAGCACAGCACCAGGAGCCCGCCATGGAGGAGAGGGAGTTCTCTGGGGGGACCATTTTTATGGCCGAAACTGGAATGGTGATGGGGCCGATGTGTGGCGCCAAGGCTGTTTGGAGCCCCTAGAAGGTCCCTCCTCTGGGCTGGAGACGGGGGAAGGGGGACCGAGATTCTCAGCCCGGTACCAGTAGTAGAGTGGTGCTGGCCCCTGCTGGAGTGGAAAACAGGGGGCAGTGGGAGGGTGAGCATCCAGGGTGGACCCAGGCCTTTGAGATGAAGGCTGGTTTGCCCCTTCTGGTTGGAAGCAGGGCAGGGGATGTTGGGAGAAGCAGCAGGACTTGTGCTGCCTCCACCGCTTCTGGGGTGGACAGGACTAGAAGGGACTCAACTTGAGTTGCGGGCAAGTCCTTGCTGGGGGAGGGAGGGCTGCCTGGGTAGGAGGACTCTCGTTCCTGTAGTACCGGGTTCTGTGGTGCCGAGGGTTGAGTCGGCAGGTGCCAGGGTGAGCTCGGTACTGGTGAGGCCGGACTGTACCATGCCATCAGCACTGGAGATGACATGGCGCAGTGCCGAGGTGAGCCTGGTACCGTCAGTGCCAGGGTAACTGAGGGCGAACTCGATTGACGCCGAGGTGCCGAGGCACCGGGTAGGCGCTGCGGTGCCGGAGTTGGCACTGAGGTGGTGTGGCAGCGGCGGCGGCTACCAGTGGCACGGTGCTGCATAGGCTCTGGTGCCGAGCTGGGTCTCAGCGCCGGGCGTGAACCTGAAGCCTCAGGTGAAGGGTGCCCAGCCTCCTCCGAGGCTAGGGCACGACATTGCTGTTCCCTCTCTTTGATCATTCTGGGTTTGAAGGAGAGACAAATGGAACAAGCCGAGACCATGTGGTCTTTGCCCAGGCACCTAAGGCACTTCCCATGGGGGTCGTCCCGGGGGAAGGCCTTGCTGCACTTGGCGCAGGGTTAAACCCTGGCATCGTCGATGCGATGTTCCAGTCCAGTGGTGGGGACTCTCGTGGTAGAGTTAAATCCATGAAGAGATGCTCCCAGCTGGACAGTTAGTTGAAGAGAAAGGGACAGGCTGCTTGCAATTTGCAAGGAGCGGACATTGCAATTCCGATGCGCAAGGTAGAAGAAATTAAACTGAGGAGGGGGTGGGGAGGCGGCCATATATATGGCCATGGGTGGCGCAAGGGGCGGAGGCCACCTCCCCTCTTCTGACAGGATAGGACAAGTTTTTTCTGACCAATCCGGCGCTCCGGCACGGAGACACCTATTACTGAATGCATCCGAGCAGCGCTCGAAGAAGAAGGACGGTTACTGGTAAGTAACCCACCATTTTCAGTGCTGTACAGCACGCTGACCTTGAGCTACACAGCCTGTTTCCTGGGAACTGGGAATCTTTCTGCTACACAGAGTGCTGAGACCTGCCCCCCCTCAAATTTCTCTCTCTCTCCCTCTTTCTCTCTGTGTTCAGTTAGAACTCCCTCTCTCTCCCTAGGCCTGATACAATGGAATCTAGGTAATAATGTAGCTGGGCATTTTTATTTCCTTGTATGGTTATTAATGCTGTAACTGTTTAGGCATTTGGGGGGTATTTTTCTCTCTTTTTGTAATTATTATTATTGTAAGTTTTAGATACTTAGCAATAAAATGTCTTTTGCAATCAAGCCTGTTGCCAAATGCTTTTAAAATATCATTCCTTCCCTTTTGGGTTCTTGGCTTCCTTATATTCCTCAGTCCCTGCTTATAGTGCTCTCTAAATTTGTCCTTATCTATCTTTAAGCTCTGGGTATAATGCCACTTTTTCCCCAGTCTCTGTAACATGCCATACTCCAAATTCCAAATGTAAAACTCCATCTTTACCTAATATACCCCAACTTGTTAAGATTCTTTATCTGTAGAATGAATAGGCAATAAGGTGTGGATGGAGGGTGGATGTGTATGTGAACTAGCCCCAAGCTGTCAGCTTGTTTTGATCAACTATGGTGAACCAGCCTGAAGCCACCAGTTTGTCCAGATGAAGTGAGAAGTCCATCTCAACTGTTGGAGAATGTGACTACACCCCTAAAAGCAAAGGAATGAAAGATCCATCCCAGAAGCAGAAGAATAGAGTTAATCAAGACACCCAAGAAAACAAGCTAAAGATCACATCCACAACTGCCTGGTGACTAATGGTCACAGAGAGCACCTGGAGTGGCGCGACAAAGCTATAAAGACTGGGTGAGATCCTAAAGCAAAAGGGGGAACTGTTCTGCACAACACCTGGAAGAAAGGAGTGTGGTTGCATGCCCAACAAAGACCCTGTTCCTCCTCATGTCCAGCTTCCCTGGCCAAGCAGCTGCCACAAACCCCAGCGATGGACGCTAGCATGGACTCCAGCAACAGCACCATCAGGACTGGTAATAACACAGACTGCAGAACATTGTCTGGTATGAGAGTGTGTGTGTGGGGGGGCATAGGTATAAGTTAGTTATCAATTTTGTCTTCCTCTGTAATAAGCGTGGCATATTGCCTTTCCCCCCCTGAAAAGATCTTGGGTACTCATTTGGTATAACAAACCTATTACTCTTTAAGTGCTACAGGACTCCTTGCTTTTTTTGCTGGACTAGACTAACACAGCTGCCCCTTTGAAACTAATAGATTTCCAATCCCCCTGTCCCCCCAAAAAAGAAGAAATAACCCTAATAAATGAGCATACCCTGAGTTGGTGGGCAAAGCTGGTAATAGTTAAGATTCTATATTCTAAGAAAAATATTCTTGTTATAGTGCAACCTTCCAGCAAAGAGTATGCATGTTTCTTATCTAACTTTCTTGTTTGTATGCCATGAAACATAACGGCAAAGTCCCACATATCCAAATACTAGCACAGCCTCTCTGACACTAACCGTTGGCAGTTCCAGGACAAAACCAAGGAATCATTGGTCTCTGTTTCCCTTCAGCTGCTTGTGGTATCACAGCCTGCACGTCCACACATTTCCCCGGCTTCCTGGATTTCCTGCTCTATGCCAATGACAGGACAGTCCACCTGTTCACCCAGTTGCTACTGACTATACCTCCTTTTTCTTTTCCTCTTGCCACAGCAATGTCACAATTTCAGGTCTAGCTCTGCAGCAAATCTGAACATTGGCTAATCTGCTGGTTTCATAGGGGCAACAACGTGTTGGGCCTGGTTCTTTTCTCATACATGATATAAATAAGGATTAACTCCACTGATAACAGTTGGAGTAAAATGGCATGAAAGATATTGGATCTTCACAAGTGTCTTCCTAAGGGACTACCCACAGCTTCTTTTCCAGAAGACAGGAAGGACGAGGGCCAGTGAAAGATGGCAGAAAATGAGCAAAACTGTCTTGTTAAGGTGACCTCTGAGCCATTTCGCAAGTGGTGAAGGCAATGGCAACACTGCTTCTCTGGAGGAGGCTACACCAGGGCACATATGAAGCAAATATCAGACCATCAAAAAGACTTTTATGATGATTTATTTGGAAGCATTAAAAAAGAAAAGTCAACAGGAAGAAGCATCGTGGTAATGTGTGTGCTATTTGTATGAACATGCTGGGAGTGCAAATTTCAGATCCAAAGGTCATTGGGGAAATAGCTGTGCTAAACAGACATACCCACAAACAGCCAGCAGATGGTGTCGAAGACTATGTTTATATTTCAAAAGGGATAGCCGTGTTAGTCTAGTCCAGTAAAAAAACAACAAGGAGTTGTGTGGCACTTTAAGACTAACAGATTTATTTTTCGCATGAGCTTTCGTGGGTGAAGATCTTCAAAGCATCTGAGGAAGTGGGATCTTCTCCCACAAAAGCTTACGTTTATATTTAAAATGCTACAGCCGCACTGCTTCTTAGGTATTTCCATCGCTGTAGTTATTCCACCTCCTTGAGGGATGGTAAGTAAGGTCAACAGAATTCTTCTACTGACCTAGTGCTGTCTACACCAGTGGTTAGGTTGGTTTAAGTTTGTCACCTAGAAGTTTGGATTGTTCACAACTCTTGAACGATGTAGCCACACCAATGTAACTTTTCAGTGCGGAACTATTCAGCCTGAAGAAATTTGATCATGCCAGAAATATACCTGCTCCTTGTTTGATCTGGAACCTTGACAAATAGGGAAGCTGGAAACAAGACGAATCAACAAACTAAGGACATTGCAATCTCTCTACCCCCCTCTATGCCATGTTCAGGTAGAAGAGCATTTCTGTGAAAAAGGAATGCAAGAAGAGTTTTAAAGATTCTCCTCTTGTTCAGAATGCTTCTTTCCTGAGATGCTTTAAGAGTCAGATATGCTCTGCAGTCCTTTACCTGTAAAGAAAGAGGAAAAAAATAGCTGGGTCTCTGTATTATGAATCCATGAGGTCCCTTCCAACCCTATGATTCATGTGAGCCAAGCTAGCACAGATCATGAAGAGCTGGAACACATTTGCTGCTCTTCTTTTTGTATGCCCCTTAGTAAAGTAAATGGTAATATATAAGGACTCTAGACTGTATCCCTCTGTTCTTCGAAAAAATATATGGCTCTGGGGCTCAGGTAGGAGGCAAGTATCTGAACACCTCAGGTGAGGCAGTTATGCACATGTCCATTGACGGAACTATCAATACTAAGAGAACTTTTGAAAATTTAGGTGCTGCATGATTTTAGGTGTCTGCAGAATTAGGGGGGGTAGCCAAGTGAGAGTTCTGTGGATTTCAGCAGAGTCGAGAATGGGACTATGAACCTAAATTTGGCAGGAAGTGTCATTTTTCTTCAAAAGATTCTGACGATCTGTAGTTAGAAGACTATTAGTGGAGAGTTCTTAGACCCAGTGGTCTGCCAGGTCCTATGTTTGGCTGGATTTAGGATTTCATGGTGGAAGAACCATTTATTTTTCAAAATTAAATGTCAATGAGTTTTTCAATTGGATGAATTCTATCTTCCAGCTGTTGGACACAGGTGGAGACAGAATGAAGTTTTGGTCATTGTGGCTGATACTGCTCCTTAATGGTATTTTAAAAACTGTGAGATGTTTCAATTCCTAAAAATCAAGCCATTTTTGAATTATAAAAGCCCACAATTTCAAAAAAATAATCATCGATACATTAGATGTTCTGTAAAACAAAAAAAAAGTGATCAATATTTTGACACTTGTATTAAAAAATATCTCTAGAGAGGAACAGAGGGTAGTAGAAATTAAACAAAAAACAGCAGCATACCCACCCTCACAAAAGCCAAAAACCCCAAACCAAAAACAAACATCAAAGAGCATTAAGAACAGCTACAGTACATAATACTTTCTCCAAAAATACTCTTCTGTGTAAGAAATTCTGGTAGCTGGATCAGGGCTGTTATGCAGTTGCTTGTGGGGTGTGGGGAAGGCAGGGTTTGTGCAGTCATCAATGTGAAGGGAGGCTGGGATTGTGTGATCATGAACAAAAGAGGAATGTGTCCATCATAAAGGCTATGTCTACACTACAAAAACTAAGTTGACTTTGTTAAATTGATTTAATAAGGCTGACTTAGAGAGCTGACCTTTTAAGTCAGCTTAAGAGTCTACTGTAAACCCTTTAAATCAACTGACTAGGCTGAGGGAGAGCCCCAACTCCCAGGGACAAAGGGAGCCCTGGTTCCCCAGCAAGCAGGGAGCTGCAGCTCCCGTGGGACAAGGGAGCCATGCCTGGCTCCCTGGGATAAGGGAGCTACTCCCACCTTGTCCCCGAAGGGAGCTGCCGTTCCCTTCTCCCCAGACCTAGGTCGAATTAGGAAATGAAGTTGACCTAGGGTGTCCACAATGGCTTTAGGTTGACTTAACGGGTCAACTTAAGCATTAAGTCAACCTAATGACTGGTAGTTAAAAAAGTCAATTTAAGGACGCCGTTAAGATGACTTAGTGGACAGCCAGTGTGGACCTGGAGTAATTTAGGTTGACTTAAGTGTCCTTAAGTTGACCTAAATTGCTAGTGTAGACATACCCACAACGTCTCGATTAAAAGATGTCCTGTAGTTTGAACATCAACTTGTCTTAAACTGATGAGAAATTAAATGTTTTGAATTAGCATTGTTGGCATCTAAGGAAAATATTATGGTCTGTCCATGATTCTATGAGAAAAGCAGAATATGTCAGTTTATTAGCTTTTCACATATCTATTTTAAATAACAAACTGTTGAAATATAGGCTATGTCCACACGTAGCTGGTTAAATCAACTCTACTTGAATCAATTTAACCAAAGTGAAATAAAACTTGTTAAATTGATTAAAGTTGAATCAATTTAACAAATCCAGATGAATAAAACGCAAATTGAATGAGCATGTCTGGACACCAAACTTGCTAGTTCTATTTAGGAGAGGGGTAACCTGGGAGATGTGGCAACATGGCCCCCGGGCAGGGCCCATGTTGCCACCCAATCCCCAGCCTGGCTCTCACCTGGAGAGCCAGGCAGCGGAAAAAAGCGCCCAGGGCAGGGATTCCCCTGCACCCTGCATCCCTGCTGCTGTCCCTGCGGCTGGGAAGGGACTGCGGGGCACCTGGCTACTCTGCAGCTGTGCCTGGCAGGGCCAGCAGGGAGCCCACACATGGGCCTAGCTTCTCCGCAGGTGGCCGGGCAGCAGGTGCAGGAGCCAGTGCGCCTGGTTTGAATGTTCCCCCTAAGCTGTGCAGCTGCATGGCCACGCAGCTCCCCAGTGCTGCCCTGTGCAGGGGATGCTGCCCTGTGCAGGGGATGCTGCCCACTGTGCATTGCCGGCAGCCAGAGCCCCTACTTGGCTGGAGCCTGAGAGCTCCCCCAGAGCTGGGAGTTATTAAAATTCCCACCCAGAGAAGCTCTGATGGAGGAGCCATGGCTCGGCCCTGTGCAGTCAGATAAGAGTGCAGGGGGCGTGTCAAGCTGGCTGGGGGGATTACTGGAGGGAGTGGGCTATGGTAGGAGGAGGGGATCTGGCTGGCTTGGGGGGGCACTTACCAGGAGAGCTCTGAGGGAGGAGGATCGGGCCTGTGGGGGTGTGTGTGCAGGATCGGGCCTGCCAGGGGGCAGCCCGTGCAGCGAGCAACTTGAGTTGCTCAGCTGCCTCAGGGCCTTAGAGGGAACATTGCTTGGCTGCCGGGCTTTCTGGCTGCTGGCCAGGCAGTGGGTATGGGAGCCAGTGCGCCCTGCTGCCCTGGCTTTTTGGCTGCTGGCCGGGTGGCAGGTGCGGGAGCTTGCATGTCCCGCTGCCCCGGCTTTCTAGCTGCTGGGTGAGCAGCGGGTGTGGAATCCAGGGTGCCCAGCTTGCCATCTGGATCTCCAGGAGCCAGCTCACCCCCATTGCTGGGCTTGCCAGCTGCCACCTGGGCACTGAGTCAGGAAGCTGGCTGTCACCCCTTGCTGAGGTTGCTGGCTGTCTCCTGATAGGCAGGTCGGAAAGCTGGATTTTCCCGCTTGCCAGGGTTGCCAGCGGGGTGGCAGGTTGCGGGGCCTCTCTGCAGGGTCCCAGCAGGCAGAGCCTATGCGAGAGGTTCCCTCGAACAGGATGCAAGCCACAGAGCCCACAGGAGAGGACAGCATAGCCTCATTGGTCAACTTCATATAGGAGCCATCTGGCGACTGCCCTGGGGAGGCTGAGGATTACCGTCCAAGTAACTCAAGCCATCTGGGCACCAACAGCAGAGTCTCATCCTAAGGTGACAAACAGGCCTTGTCTTCTGTCTGGCCAGACATCAGAAGCAAGCCCAGCAAGAGGGGACAGCTGGCTCCCTGATCCACTGCCTCTCTGACAGATAGCAAGCGCAGCAAGGAAGGTGAGCCCGGGGTCCTTGACCCACCGCTCTGGCAGTGGGCAAGCTGGGTGTGGGGGCTTCCCTGCCTCCCCCCCCAGCTTGAGGTGGGGGTGGGCCCTCCTGGCTCCCTTGCACCTCCCCTCCCTGCCTGGCCAGGGTGCTGAGGAGAGTGGGACTTCCTTGCAGGGTGCCATGCACCCTGGGAGGAAGAAGATCAATGGTTATATTGATATAACAGAGCCACACAGAGTTATTTTGAAACCACAGTTTCAAGATAACTCTCATTTCAATATCAAACCAGGTTTTATTGTATCAAAATGATTTTCCTTTTTTTGAAATAAGAAAGCTCCTTATTTTGACATTAGGAAACGTCATGTGGACAAACATTTTAAAATCAAAATAACCAGTGTTATTTTGATTTAAAATGTGCATGTGGACATACCCATAGCGTCATGATTATAGAAGACTGGAGTTGGAAGGGGCCTCAGGAGGTCATCTACTTCAACCCCTGCTCTAAAATTGACCAACCCCAACTATACCAAATAATAAATGATCTATACCTTCTTCTCCACTGTCGCATTGACCTTAAAACAGAACACAGAGAAATTGTAGACATTTAATGAGCAGTAAAACCCCATATAATGTATTCCAGCACTTTTATATTGCCCCCCAAAATGTCCTTTCGCAATTATATATGGACCACCATTTTAGCTTATGTGAAGTGGTGTTGCTGTGCTCTCATTTGTAATACCACCTTATCTGATACCTGAGGAAGACTGTGGCAGATATGGTAATTTCCTGCAGAAACCAAACTGAATGCAATTCTGCACTTAAAAGACTGTGGCACTTTGGTAAAGATTCTACCTATGGATTCCACTTGACAGGAAATCTTCTCTGATTGGTGTAGGTACCCCAATTTCCAATAGCCGTGTTAGTCTAGTCCAGCAAAACAAACACCAAGGAGTCGTGTGGCACTTTAAGACTACCAGATTTATTTTTCGCATCAGCTTTCGTGGGAGAAAATCCCACTTCGTCAGATGCTTCGAAGATGGGTGAACTTACAGAATGGAATGAAAATAAAATAAAGGCATCTGACGAAGTGGGATTTTCTCCCACGAAAGCTGATGCAAAAAATAAATCTGTTAGTCTTAAACTGACATACGACTCCTTGTTTTGTTTTGTTTTTGTAGGTACCCCAGCTTTCCTGAGAGACTGTGGCTATGTTGATGAAAGAAACCCTCATGGCAACCTAGCACTATCTATACCAGAGGTTAGGCCTGTTCAATTGCTTCATTCAGCAATGTGTGGATTTTTCACATTGCTGGAATGATATTGTTGTACAGACCTAATTTTACAGTGTAGACCTGCCCTGAGTTCAATTAAAACGTATTGCATTATGTTTCAGTATTTTAGGAGTCTATTGTGTTAAAAATGTAAAGGTGTCCATATTATTGTGAGGTTGTTTGAACGTCTTTAAAGGTGAGACGGAACTAATGTAAGCCCTGGGAAGTGTCATGAGCTTCAAAGGACTCTCTTAAAACAGTGGCCCAGACGAGACTGAACTTTCAGTTGAGTGGGTTTCCTAGAAAATACTTGGGTAGAGAGGAATGCAAATTATCCACTTTCACACACATTCTTTTTAAGGCAGGCCTTTAGGAGAAGCCCACTCTCTGTCCGATTACCTATTCATGGGATCTGCAGATCAAAGACACAGACCAGGATAAAAGAATGTCTCAGATCCATCAGAACTTGTCCTGAGCTGACAGCTGTTCTAAATTTATGATTGCAGAAAATACTCTGGGTGGACTTTGAAGAACTGTTCACCTGCCAGAGGCCTTACTGGACTAAGGGTGATCTCTGGTGAGCTTTTTAGCATGTGTGCAGTTTCTTTTATTGTTTTCATGTTTTCTCTCTAATGCTTTCATCTTAATAAATGTGTTTGCTTAGAAAGAGCTGGTGGTAAGTTACCTGTGGCAAAAGGCCAAGCAGATCTGTTTCGGCAATTGGTCTTTCTGGGAAAAATCATGGTATGAACAGGGTTTGAGCAGCCTGAAAAAAAGCTCCAATCAGGAGAGAGAGATGGGGTCTTTGCTTAAAAGAGGTGATGACTGGAGAGGTGGGAGCCCAGAGAGAATGCCCATGCCCTTGCTGGAAATATTTTTGCAGTTGTCTTTAGATGTGACATTTACAATAACAAGCTCTTGTTTTAAGATAAAAGTTTGCCTTTTGGCTAGCAAATTCCCATAGTTGGATCCAGCCAAGGGGAAGTGGTATATGAGGAAGAGGAAAGATCAGTAGAACCTAACCCTGGATTAATAAGGGAGCTGCAATGTCCATGCACCCAAAATATGCTGAGTCCTTTTGACAATGTGCATTTCAGCTACTTCTGTCTAGGAGTCGCTAAAGCTAGATATCTTGGGCCTTAGATGCAGCCCACAAGGTGGGTACAAAGGTGGCATGCACAGCATCAGAAAGTAGCTCAGTGACAGAGGCCGCAATAGAGCACAACCTGGGCAATTGTCAACTGATTTAACCAGGAGACCATCTTTTCCCTTCCTCTCTCATTCATTGGTGCCTTGCAGCTTCCTCAGGAAATAAGGTATGGTATCTACAGATAACAGTGTTACCCAATATGCAGACCTCAATCACTGAGCCCTTTGCAATGAGTGAGACAAGGGTCGCATGGGAAAAAAAAAAAAAAAGAGATCTTTTTAAAACTTACACTGCATATGCTCAGGAATGTCAAATGAAAGTTACCCAGGAAAACTTATTTCTTTCTTTTCCTAACTTTGGAATGCTTGATTTCATGAAATTATTGACCTTTCAATGTGGGATGTAAGTTTCTAATTTCTTAGCTTTTTAAAAAAAATAAAAACAAACCCCAGAAATGCCATCATGTAGCATCATATATAAGCCCATCTGAGTCATCAGCGAGATTAGATCATCTAGATCCACCATCAATTTTACTTCTCCATCACAACCCACCCCCTCTTCAGATCTGTTTCCCTTGCCTTCTTTGGTTCCCAGTCCTAGTCTACTTGTCCACCTATTCTCAGATTCCCCTGCCCTATTTCTGCATCCAATCTGCCTTTTTCTCCCCTACCCAGCTCTCAATACTTTTCCATTGTTAGCCTCTGAGTTCTAGTCCCCCTATATAAAAGGCATGAAGAAAATACCATTGAGTATATATGAAAATATATACCATTGACATATGTTCAAATGTAAACAAGAAGTCTGGTGGCACTTTTAAAGACTAACAAATTTATTTATTGCAGGAGCTTTCATGGGAGAAAATCCCACTTTGTCAGATGCTTGAAGTGGGATTTTCTCACAGGAAAGGTCATGCAATAAATAAAATTGTTAGTCTTTAAAAGTGCCACCAAACTCTTTGTCTGTTTTGCAGAACCAGTCTAACATGGCTACCCCTCCGGAACATAAAATATGTTACATTTGTTACAAGAAATACAAACACTTGCCAAAAATTCACATCCATCTGTCCGATGTATTACCTTTTGTAAGGTCTCGTCTTCTGTTTTCTGAAAACAAAGTAAGAGAGACTATATGAACACTACAAATAGTTAAGCAATTATCCACTATTTAAAACCTTAGAAGCTAAAGCTTGCTGTCATTTGTTTGTAAGAGGAAGAGGTTGTGTTGGCTTTTTTTTGTTTGTTTTATTTTTGTTACACAGGAACAAATAGTATTCAAAGGCATTCATCTGGCAGGGCAGGGAATTTGGTACAAGATAGAGTCTAAGGAGACAGATCTGCAGCTTTCCACCGTAATCTCTTCTGTCCCAATATGGGCAATATGAAGGCAAAGAAAATAAAGCATGTGTGTACTTGAGAAGACGCAAATTTGTGAAATAAGCGATTACCCAGCTTGCCTTGGCACAAGTTTACAGGGAAAATGCTGCAGTCCTGACTGAGGGAAAATTCTCCTTTATGTCAGTCTCAGTAAGAACCACAAGGCTTTGTGTTTGTATTAATAACTCTGCTTATAAATATAACTCAGTTTGGAAAAGTAGAAGTAAGATTTTCATACCTGAGCAGCAACGATAATAAATGAGGAATGGGATGAGGATGAAGAGGGAAACAGTTGCAACGGCAAGGAGTATGCTGAAGATTAGGACCAGTCTGGGCACGTCCAGGTCTTCTTTGGAACAAGACAAAAATATTTCTCATAGTTAGTAAAATTCTCCATCACATTTGCCCTGCCTTAGAAATCTCTTTTCATGTTAAAAATAGAGAATAATTCTTGGTGGCTCTGGGTGATATGTGCTGGCTTCAAACACAAATATAATTTTTTGACAATTGAAACAAAGGCGGCAATCATGGGCTGTCAAGAAAACAAGGAGCACAGCACAGTTTTTCCCTATTTCACATTCTATTGTTAGGATAAAATATCCATGGCAGCATACAAGGCTTCATAAATACCGAAGCTGACAAAATAGGTAGCAGACAGGCTGTCTTTTGTTACATATCTCCCTTGAACCCATGTCTTGTCATGTATCCATGCCTGCCTGATGTCTCATATCCCTTCAACTCTCTTGCCTACCTTATACGGAAACTAGTATTCCCCTACCTGTTGAGACTAGTCCCCTCTCACCTCCCTGACCCTTTTACCATATAGAGAGTCATTTTTCTCCAAAGGAAACAAGGAATTGTTAGGAAACCAGTTTAAAACAGTAAACAAGCAGTCTGTGTATAGAAGCAATTACCAAGTTACTTCCATTTTGAAGCCGATATTGTTTTGTTCAATATTCCCAGTATTGGTACTGTAAATAAACCTCTTCAGTGTTGTCTGTATTGCCTGATCCTTTTTGGAGGGACCTTTCCAGCTTTACAATTTGTCATAGCAAGCAGGGTACCATCAGGACCTCCAGAGAGCCCCCAAATCAAGGATAGAGGTGAGTACCTTTTACACTTACCACCTCTCGTGCATACCGTGATCTGGGACTCCCTGGGACACCCCTTGGTACCCACCTTTTAATACAAACCTCACATAAGGCATGTAGATAAGAAGACTGAATGGGGCTGTTTTTATTTAGATTTTTAGGATTGTAAGTTGGCCAAGTATAGTATACAGGCTGCAGGAATTGCTAGCAAAGCCTGCAGTGCCAAGGCTGGGCATCAGCCTCTGCTTCAGTGGTGTGGTTCCCCTGAAACACCACGCTAGGTGGGTCTCCAGGAACCTGGGAGACAACGTCATGAGACATGCCCCAGGGTAATACCCTCCACTGGAAGGAGACTTGTTGAGTGGTGAACCCCAGGGTACCTCAATAGTGTTCTTAATGAGAGGGTGCACTGCTGGCAATGGATCAATAACACCCTCCACTGGAGGGACCGTTATTGAGTTTTTAGAGGAAAAATAAGGTAAAAAAGGCAACGCTAAAAAGGATGGATGGAATGAAAGTGGACATGAGAAGGACAGATTGTAGTGGTGGTCTGGTCAGACAAAAAGAAAAAGAAAGTGTGAGAAATGGACCAGGAAGAGTGAAAGCTAGTTAAGGAACAATGTTCCCTCTAAGGCCCAAATGCAGCTTAGTAACATATGTTGCTCGCTGCGCATCCCCTCTGTGGGCCTGATCCTGCCCCCCTCCAGTCTCCTCGCCACAGGGGAGCAGGAGGTCACAGACCACGAAGACCACAAGCTCCACTGCCTGCTTGGCCTCCCAGCAGCAAGCACTGACCAGCCAGCCCAGCCTAACCCCAGCTGCACCTCCCCACGGAGTGGAGAAGAAGTCAATAGAAAGATACCGGAAAGCTTAAACAGCCCTGTAGCCATATGGTTGTGTTTGGCCAGCAAATCAGAGAGACAGTGATGTTAAAACCTGTCTCCTTCCATGAGGCTAACTCCATGAGTAAATTAATAATGTCTCAGGATCGGATGGAAAACTGGGCAGCTGTGGCTACAGAGCAGAACAGATGTGCAGTTGATCTTTTGAACATGCAAGGGGAAGCAGACCAGCTTTTACTGCTAAGTGCTTTGGAAACATCTTGTAGTCTCTTTGAACTCAAATATGTCTAAGGCCATGTGAAGTGAGACTGTGCCTAACATCTTCTGAAGGGGGGCAACTAATCTGCATGGGTATTAGGTATTAGCATAGTAGGGTTGGTTGGGAGCCTAGTTATCACTGATTCTCCAGATTATTGCAGGTTTTTGCCATTAAGTCTTGTATGTTCTGTTACATGGTGTGGGTTGTTGGGAACTTTGTTCTGTACTGATCTTCTAGATCAGCGCTGATCATTGTTATTTGGTCTTTTACATTACATTTTAGTACTATTAGAAGCTCTGTTTACTACACTCAGACTCGTGCTTGTGAGAGGGGAAGCCTTACTCCTTCGGGGTGCCCAGGGAACAGTGCAGGATTTTGCAGAAACCTGGGTGGGGGCTTGAGCCAGTTGATGGTGTTACATTATTAGGAAACCCCTCGATATAGAACACGGCCCTTGTTCTGCCAACGTGACCTGGCAGAAGGGTTACATTCAGAATTGAACATCAACACCCTGTTTGTAAGATACTAGCTAAAATGTTTGGTATATCT
Source organism: Podocnemis expansa (assembly GCA_007922195.1). Classification (NCBI taxonomy): domain Eukaryota; kingdom Metazoa; phylum Chordata; order Testudines; family Podocnemididae; genus Podocnemis; species Podocnemis expansa. The sequence continues at coordinate 11,406,004 of ML682024.1, read as the reverse complement.
TTGAGACAGAGTTTAAACTTTCATTAGGCAAGTTAGTATGTAGCTTAATGAAATTTACCTAACTAATAGGGGTAGGAAGAAGTGTGCTGGCTGGGAGCTGTTACCATGGGTTGGGAGACACATCTAGCTAAAGAATGGATCCTGGTACCAGAGGGCCCAGGTTTCAAGACAAAAGAAAGAAACCTTACTCTGTGAATGTCAGGCTCAGGTTAACCCTGGCCCATCCATACCCTAAGAATGTAGTTACACTAAAATCCTATGCCAAAAATGAAAAAAAAGTACCCTGTGCCTAACTAATATTCTTTAAAATCTTTAAAACTTGGTAAGGACTAAATATTTACACCTTATAACATTGGTATGGTTAGTATATTATAAAAGTTAACCTATACAATTGTACATTCTCCCATGACATATTCAGTGTATGTTGTATATAATGTCACATATATATTTAAAAAAAAAAAAGGTTGACCAACTTTGCTACTTTATTAATATCTTGCAATGGCTCAAAAAAGAGCCAAAAAGGGTTGTGTTTTCTTTTTCAGATCACTGTATGCTTTATGAAAAATAAAAGGAATGGACATATGGAGCGGTTAAAAGTATAATTTGGTGGGGCGTGGAACCTGTCTAATAAGGTGGACCCCCCTTCTCACATGGGTGGGTCCTCCTCCTGCTTGAGGGCCCCCCTTCTGCACCCCAGTTCCTGCCCCCCAAAGCCTTCCCTGCACCCCAGCTCCTGCCCACAATATTCATTGCCCTGTCCCCAAAATCCAGCCCAGCCTCCATTAGCTGCCCCTGAAATCCACTCCCAATGCCTCCTCCCCTGTTCCCAATACCACTCCCAGCCCCCAACACCCATTCTCTGTCCCTAGTACCCCCCCCCCCAGCATCAACCAGCTCCCCCAGCACTTACCAGGGGTGGCACGGCTGTGGAGGAAGCACTAGGCCCTGGGTCAGGCCAGAAGCATGGCTTGGTTCCAGCTTGGGTGGGGGGAGTAGAGGCAGGCCCCAGGTTGGGGTGGGGCCTCAAAGAGGAGGGATTTGGGGTGGAGTTTGGGGCAGGGCTTGGGCCCTGCCCTAGAATGCCCCTGCTCCCTCCCCTGTCCTGCCAGAAGGCAGGGGAACACCATTCCGGGGCCCACTATTTTTAGGGGAGCAGCATTCAGGCCCCTAAAAATATAAAAGGATGCCAGAACACTGCATTTTGGGGCTTGCTCTTTTTCAATGGTGGGCCCCAGAATGTAGCATTCTGGCACAGTTTTCTATTTTTAGAGGGCCCAGAATGCTGAGCCCTTAAAAACAGTGGGCCCTGGAATGGTGTTCCAGGCCATTCTGGCTTACTTTAACCCCCTGGGCCCATGATGTGTGAATGCAATTTACATAGCTAATAAAACTGCCCATTAATGGTAACAAAAAATCCTCCACACCTCATGTTAAATAGCCTTATGGTAATAATGCATCACTGCTATTACCTGCAAACTACAACTAAAGCTTTACCCACTAAAGAAAATATTATAACACCTGATCTTCCTACAGAACAATTCTGCTAGTATGGGAGTAATTCCTGTTTTGACTGCAATCAATAAAACAAAAATTTGTAAAACAGATATAATTTAATCAATAATCTACCACCCCCCGAAGGGGTAGAAGCACATTCTTTTTGCCTTTCAGAATTAAAAAAAAAGATACAAGGTTGGTTCAGAAGCTGTGCCTAACAGCTTCTGAGGGGGGCATCAAATCTGCACGGGTTCTTCATTAGCATGAACACAAAGAGCACAGTTAGGTATTAGCATAGTAGGTACAAGGCATAGTGGGTAATGGTATTTGGGGTTATTCTGATCACATATCTGTCAATATCTGTAATTCTACTTAAGAGAAACATAAAATACTGTCTTTTGTGAATTGCCACTCTGTTTGTTTCAAATCTGTCTGAGTTAGTTAAAGGGTAAAAGCTGCCATTAGTTAAAAAGAAACTTATAAGAGAGGCTACTGCATGTTTCAGCCTGAAAGAAGGGGAAGACAGGGGTGGGGGTTTGCATAGCTTCTTCTGGAGCAGTACTGGAGGCAAGTTTTGCCTCCCTGTTACAGTCCCACTGTCTAATGATAGATCTGGCTAGGCTTCTTCTGAGGCATTTGTTATTTTAATAGAGGTAGCTGTTTGCAGCTACTTGAGGTTAAGAGCTGAAATCACTAGAGAGAGGAAACCCTCTCTCTGTGCTGGAATCACTAAAAAGGAGCAGCAGATGGATGAGCCAGTGGACAGTGAGAGCGGCCAGCAGCAAGCTGGGTGGTGTGAGTGACCAGTGGGCAGAGCTGGTAGACAGTGCTTGGAACCATGGGATGGTGCTAGAGGATGAAGTGACTGACCAGTGGTTGGTGCCAGGGGAAAGTTGGTGTGAAAGACACTCCCTACGTATTCTAGGGTGGGTCAGGAACCTAGTTAGCACTGATTCTCCAAATTTGTGCTGATTTTGCTAATGGATTTACATTTGCTGTTATGCTATGTGGGATCATGTTAAAAGGTTTTGCATTAAGTCTTGTATGTTCTGTTATGGGGTGTGGGTTGTTGGGAACTTTGTTCTGTACTGATCTAGATCAGCACTGATCTCTGTTATTTGTCCTTTTACATTACATTTTAGTACTATTAAAAGTTCTGTTTACTACACTCAGTCTTGTGCTTGCAAGTAGGGAAGCCTAACCTCTTTGGGGTGCCCAGGGAACAGTTCAGGATTCCCAGAAATCTGGGGGGATGCTCAAACCAGTTGGTGGTGTTGCATCATTAGGAAACCCCTAGATATGGAATTCAGTCCTTGTTCTGCCAGCCTGCCCTGGCAGAAGGGTTACATGAACAAACAAACAAAACAAAAAAATTGGTGCCAGTTAAAGCAACCTAAAACACCATGGATCTACTGTCATGACAAAGATCTTGCTTGTTGTTCTGTTTTGTCTTACGTTGTGTGTCTTGTGCTAGCATTGTTTTGTGTTAAAAGGATACTGTGTTTACAGAAACTTACTATGACATTAATAACTCAAGCGACTAACTGGATGGCACAGTTGTCAGTCATCCTCTAGATAAATGTCATTCCTAATTCAACAACAAACATCTCACCATTTAAATTACTAACTGCAATGATGGTCAGGAATAGGCAAGCTGATCAGGCTCCTCATAATCCTGTCTCCTGGCCTAATGGACAAGAAGGCAACCAAGTTATAGTAAAAATTTACAATCCTGGCTGGTTTCACCCTAACTATTCAGGCCTACATAAAACCAGGATTGAAATGTGCAAGAAAGCCTACTTACTGTGCGTACTGTCAATTAATTCTGTCTTTTCAGGTAAAAGATTTTGTTCCTCCTAATAATTCTCCTCCTGGGCCCCAATGCCACATGCGCCTGGGACCCAACTGTAGCCCAGATTACATAAGCTATCTGTGTTAAGGTTGGCCAATAGGTGAAACTCCATGCAAGTCCCCAAAGAAGGAGGGGATGGCAAACAGCTGTGGTTCTAAAAGCAGTACATGGTTCAGCCTTAAAAGGAAGTAATTCTGGGAACAAAAGGGACAGACCTTCTACTTTTGCTGTGAGAGTCTGGAATGGAAGGACAGCATTGTCAAAAATATTGAAAAATATTGTTTAAACCCAGTCAAATGTCTGCAGTGATCTGATGTAAAATGCTATAATGTAACTACTTGTGGTTATACTCCTCCTATCACCTGTCATATACTCCACCCCATCCTAGTGGTGTTATCCATGAAGAAAGCAATAAGACACTTTTACATGATGCAATTATAGTAAAGGCTAAATTCAACTTGTCTAATTTTACTGTACCTTTACAAAGCGTATGTTTCGACCACCCAGAATCTCTATAATGGCTACAAAAAAAAGCTAAAATTATTAATGCATCACTTTGTTGTCTGTGCCCATGCTATAAAAGACAGAAGTAAAGGTGATGCTAGAGAGCTGTTTTGAAGCACAAATTCAGTAATAAATTTGCTCACTGCCAAATGAATATGCTGTACAACACTTGGGTCAAAAGCCAGACTACCCAGCCCCAAAGCATACCAGTGCTGCATTTATTATATACTCTTACTGCTAATGATGAGAATGTATTTTTTTATGCAGCAATTAAAAATAAAACCTCTAATGCTATAATTAATATATCCGAATCACAATCCAAAGGGTGTGCATGTGATATGCTAGCTTGTAATTTATTTAACATGTTAAAAGACGACTTGTTAGGCATGTGCCTTGGTTTCTCCCCTTCCAATACCCTTTCTTCCTCCACCCTCACACACCCGGAGAATGTATCTATTCAGCTAATTGTTGCATCCTTCCTTCCCCTGATAGCTCTTCCATCCCCTCTCAATTTTTTCTTGTATATCCTTTTGTTATGTCCACCCATGCTTTTCCTTTCTCTTTTTGTTTTTGTTGGTTTGTATCTAACAACACTGTTCATAAAGTGGGGCTTTCAGGCTATATGTCTCCTTCTCCCAGTGGTGGCATTGAAATGACAACCTCAAACTTCTGTACAGAGAGCTGACTACATTATATCCTTCTGTTCCACTCTTCACTGTCTAAGTGCCTCATCCCTGTGCTTGGTGCTGTTCTCTCTCCCTGAAGCTGAGGCTTTCAGGGTATCTGCTACTCAGTAGTGCTTTATCACAACCACAACTATGGCTCACGGCAGTGCCCTACCAGCTCCTCCATGTGCCTGTGCTGTAGATCACCACTCCTTCACTCTGGATAACATCCATCAACCCAGCCACATCTTTACTGAAATGGTAACATTTCCCTGGTGGCATGGCAACTTCTATCCAGACAATACTTTGGTCCAATTAGCCAAGGAAATGCTGACTAAAGTGGTCCTGGCTGCTGCTTCAGTGCCTGCCACTATCCATGAAAGGATTGCCAAAGGCCGTGTAAAGGTTCAGCTCTCCAACCACATTGTAAGCCATTTAAAAGATCCTGCTTCTGGTCCACACCACAGTTTAATCACTTTGTGGACCATCCTGCAGATAACTGCTGCTTCTGTTTCCTTACTGGTCTTATTTCTATCTGTGTTCATGTATTGTTATTTTAAACACATGCTTATTAATGACATCTCCACTGCTACCTTTGCTTCTGCCTCTCATCCTGCTTGTTCGCCTCCCTCTACCTACAACCTCTCTTCCCTCACCCTTTACATAAATTGACCACAAGCACTATATGTAAAATATTGACTTCATCTCAACTAATGGTCCAATTATTTCAAACAGGAGGGAATCTGTTAGGATAAAATATCCATGCCAGCACTCTAGGCCTCATAAATACAGAGGCTGACCAAACAGGCAGCATACAGGCTGTCTTTTGTTACATATCTTCCCTAAACACATCTCTTGTCATGTATCCATCCCTGCCTGATGTCACATACCCCTTCAACTCTCTTGCCTATCTTATATGGAAGCTAGTATTCCACTACCTGTCAAGGCAAGTCCCCTCTTGCCACTCTGACCCTTTTACCATATAGGGAGCTGTTTTTCCCAGAGGAAACAAAGGATTGTTAAGAAACCAGTTTAAACCAGTAAACAAGCAGTCTGTGTATAAAAGCAATTGCCATGTTACTTCCATTTTGAAGCTGATACTGTTTTGTTCAGTGTTCCCAGTACTGGTACTATAAATAAATCTCTTCAGTGTTTTCTGTATTGCCTGATCTTTTTTGGAGGGACCTTTCCAGCTTTACAATGTCCTACATAAAGCAATACCATAGCAAAATAAGGAAGGAGGGATGGGGCATATTCAGACCCAGCTAGCTCCATATTCCATGAAGAGCAGGTCACCAACTGTCTACATGCAGAATTACTCTGTTTTGATATAAGCTGAGATTTTCAATAGGTGCAAAAGACTGTGGCCTGACGTACCTAGAAAATTAAAATGGCTTAATTATATCACCTGGGGATGTGAAAAACCCCATACCACTGATCATTGTAATTAAGCTGACCCAAATTCCCATGTGGACAGCAATAGGTCGATGGAAGAATTCAGTGCTCACTGACGCTCTACAGCTGCAGCATTTCAAGTGCAGACAAACCCTGTGTCAAGGCTGTTTCCCCACTCTGGCACTCCGAGTGCAGAAGGTGGGGGCACACAATAGGCCTTAAAAGCCACTGGTCTTAAACTCTCCAAGGCCTCTAATTTCCTAGCCTTGGAGTGGTATTGCTGCCACCACTCAAATGCAAAAACCTCTTGAAAACCCAGGAAGGCGCACTTGGAAATTCCTTCCTGTGAGGTACTCACAATCACTTTTATTCCTCTCTCTGGAGGGTGACTGAACCCCAGCTGGGTTATCAGCTGGAACTGGAACAGAATCCCCTTTAGTAGCTGGCTCTGAAGTCTGAGGCACACGCACACAAAACTCTTGCCTTTTAGGACACAGAACCAGAGCTTATTTTAAAAAAGATAAAATCTTTAATTAAAAAGAACCGATAAGAAACACATAGAGTTGCTTCTCTGGGATTTAACTTAGGTAGTTATAGGGTAGTGGGAGGGGATAGATGTGCTCAGCACAGAGAAATCCAAAACCAAACCAAAAACAAAGAAATAGCCTGACCTCATCTAAGTAAACGCTCCCTGTTCTACTTACACCTGGTCAGTAACAAACTGCACTTATCTTTGGCAAGGATGTCACTGGATCCTTCTTCAGGCCTTTCTAGCTGCCCTCCTCCTGATCCTTCCAAGAGCTCTACTGCATCCAGACAGGAACAGGCAAGGCTGCTGCTCCAATTCAAAAACCTGTGCTTTATTCCTATTGGCTGTCTTGGGACTCACTGACCAAAGCATTAATCTCTTCCTCCTCAAGGACTACTATACCCTAAGTGTCTTATTTCAGTTTAAACCAGGTCTAATTCATTTTGGCTTCTGTCAATTAATGGGAGATGTATGAGAAACCTGTCGAGTAGCAGACTTTCTTGTTGAAGGGGCAGGGTGATAGATGCAAAAAAATAAAAATAAAAATAAAAACAAGGAGTCATGTGGCATTTAAAGACTAACAGATCTATTTTTTGCATGAGCTTTCGTGGGAGAAAATCCCATTTCATCATATGCTTCAAAGATGGGTGAATTTACAGAATGGTATGAAAATAAATGCAAGGGGGGTGTAAAACATAGGATTAGGTCATGAAGTAACAGCAAATCAGAGCAGTTGTTAGGTTCAAACCCTGGGAAGCCTGAAGTCAATTACCTTCACATTAAAGCAGGCACACGCTGCTGCAACAAACCATGCTGTCAAGTCTGCCCACATATCCGCACAATAGATACCATCATAGGTCCTAATGAAGTCTGCTACTCCATCAGAGACTCATCTAATGTGATCTATGCCGTCATGTGCCAGAAATGCCCCAACACCTTATACATTGGACAAACAGGACGATCCCTGCACAAAAGAATAAAGGAACATAGAACTGATATCAGAAATCACAAAACAAATAACCAGTTGCTGAGCACTTCCATCTTTCTAATCACTTAATAAATGATTTGTTAACGACCATCAGAGATGTGACTGGGACATCAAGACTTCAAAGACAAACAGCTGAACTCGAATTAATATGCAAATTAAATTGTGTGAAAGCAGAATTGAATTGAGACTATTGGTTCTTTTCCTATTACAAAAGGTAATTTGACTTCAGCCTTCCCAGGGTTTGAACCTAACAACTGCTCTGAATTGCTGTTACTGTATGACCTGATCCTATGTTTTACACCCCGTTGCATTTATTTTCATTCTCCTCTGTAAGTTCACCCATCTTCAACACATCTGACGAAGTGGGATTTTCTCCCACGAAAGCTCATGCAAAAAAAAAATCTGTTAGTGTTTAAATGCCACACAACTCCTTGGGGTTTTTTTTGCTGGACTAGACTATCCCTTTGGAAATTGGTAGATGCAAACAGTACCCCAGAGTGCATGCATGTTACCAGCACAGAGACATCCCATGTTAGAGGAGAAGAGTTCAGAATCCCAACCGAACTTACCTGCTGACATTTGTGTTGAATCTGCAAAAGAATAACAGACATTTCATTGGGTGCAACTCACTTCCAAAACAATGTCATGCTTCTGATATGGGATTGACACAAACAGACCTTGAGTCTTGGAAGCTCCACTGAATTCTGCATGGGCGAAGGAGTCCCTTCCCATAATGATGTGCAGAATCAGTCTTTGGGTTAACAAAAGCATTTTAAGAGTACTGAGTGAACGGATGAAACATGAAAACACAGAGCTGGGAGGAGATCAAAGCCCAAGGATGAGTAGCTGCCACTAACATGCTCTCAAACATCAAGCGATGTGTCAGGGGCATGATCATGGGAGGAACTGCTAATGATTTATTATGGTATCATAAACCTTGCATTTCCCATGTCCTCACATCTGACCTGAATTAGGATCAACAGAAAAATCACATATTGTGACTGCACTACTGATGCTTTTTCAGTTTGTAAATTTTGGTTTAGAATACTGGTACAATGGAAACTTTCTTTTCAACAGTCTCTGGAAGGACTTATCTTTGTCAGAGCTGTCCTTAGGGTAGTGTGAGTTGGGCAGAAGCCCAGGGCCCCATGCTTTGGGGCCCCATGGGGCTTGCACCACTGCCTCAACCTCATGCTGAGGACCAGCAGGAGCTTCAAGTCTCCCATGGCGAGCCCTGAATATTTTTGGCTGGCAGACACAGGCTCACTTAGAGGCTGCTCTGCCAGTGAATAGCTGGCCTGCCTGCTCCCCTCCCCCTGGAGCATGCAGCGGAGCAGTTAGCTGGAGGGGAGAGGGAGGTTTAACCCTTTCCTCCTCCAGCAGATGGTGGCAGCACCATCCCAGGGAATACACAGCCAGGGAAGCATCCTGGGAAGGGGGTCGGGGGTGGGGGTGGGGGTGGGGGCTGGTGGGAGCCTGAGCCAAGAGGGGAGTTGGCTGGGGATCTATCCCCCCTGCCCCAGGGGGACCCTGGGTCAGGCCAGCAGCAAGGTCAGAGGTAGGAATCTGGGGGACCTGGGGTTCCAGGACTCCTCATGGGCCCTAGATCTCACCATGCCAATGTGGGGCAGGTGGCCAGGGATCAGGCCCACCTAGGCCTTGGGTCAGGCCAGTGGCCAGGCTGGAGGGGGATGGGGGTGCTAGGGATCCAGGACTCTTCCTGAGCCCCAAAAGACACTGGGCTAGTGGGGGGCAGGTAGATCAGGTATCAGGGCCCCCTGGTCATGCTGGTGGCCAGGTGAGAGGATGGCAGGATGGCAGGCAGGCCAGGCCAAGGATTTACCCCCCCCCCCCGGCAGGTGGTGAGGCTGGTGGGCAGGCTGGACCAGGGGTCATCTCTACCTAGCCCAGGCAGCAAGGCTGGTGGGGGCAGCAGCAGGCTGAGCCACGAATCACCTCCCCCAAGCCCAGGCGGGCCTGATCCGTGGGGTCTTTCTTCCCATAATCCCAGGCAATGAGGCAGGGGGCAGACTTGGCTAGTGGTCACCCGACAAGCCCAGGTGGTGAGGCTGGGGAGGCAGCAGGCAAGCTGGGCCATGGGTCACCTCCCCTAAGCCCAGGTGGTGAGGTCAGGGCTAGGGTTTCCACTGCCTCCGGTTGTGAGCCCCAGGGGACAGACCCAGGCAGTGGTCATTCCCCTCCAAAGCCAAGGTGACAGGGCTGGGGGGTACATGGGCCTGGGGTTGTCCACCACAAGCCTAGGCACCGAGGACAGGGGTCAGGCTGAGCCAGGCATCATCTATACCCCCCCAAGCCCACACTGTGATGCCAGCATCCAAAGAGCAAAGGGCAGGCTGGACCAGGGGTTTTTTACCCCCATCCCCAGCACAGGTGGCAAAGCCAGGGTCACAGGCCTGGTCAAGCATCAACTTGCACTCCTCCCCAAGCCCAGGGGGCAGGCTGGGCTAGGGGTCACCTCCCAAGTGCAGGCAGTGATGCCTGGGAGCAGGTGGGGCCAGGGTTTGTGCCCCCCCAAGCCCTGGCAGCAAGGCCAGGAGTCACCTCCCCCTAGGCCAGGCAGCAGGAAGGCCTGGCCAGGTGTCAAACCCCAGGCCAGTGGTCAGGTCTGGCCCTGTGTCAAATCCCTACCCCCCAGGCCAGTGGGCAGGTCCGGCAACGGTCCCCTCCCCCTAGCCCAGGGGCAAGGCTCAGGGGCAGCAGGCAGACTTGGCCAGGGGTTACCTCATCTCTCATTAGCCCAGGTGGCAAGACTGGGTAGCCAGCAGGCAGGCCTGGCCAGGGATCCTGTGTGATCATTGATCACCAGCCATTTACAGACATGACTTTCACTTTGTGTTTTGTTCTTTTCTTTCCAGGGTGGAACCTTGCTTTTATGCGAGTTGTTTGCATTGCTTAGCTATTAAGGTAGTACTTTCATTTCATCAGGACAGGCTGGTGTTGACTGATTCCATCACACACACCCTTCATTCACATATCTTGTTCACACATTTAAATGAAATTGCAGAGGATACACCTAAAACAAGTTTTATTAAGAATACAAAATGGAGTTCTAAATTCACAACATCGAGCTTTGTTGGACATTGGTTATAATGTCTATGAAACTGAATCAGTTATTTCAGTTATGATATTAAAGAACAGATACAGTGTAGCCTAACGGATGCTTTAAAGGTACATTCAATTTATTTTATCTGTCTGTGTCCCTACATTGTGGCTACAGAAGCCTGGCCCTACCCTAGCAGGATGAATACAGTTAGAGAAAGGAATTCCATGAGTGAAGTATATGGTATTAACATACAGTACTGCCAGTTTCAAGAGATCAAAAATCACAAGAATGGAAAAAATAAGTTTGGTTTTTTTTGGCCAAAGATTATACTGTGTTTTTAAACTAATCTCTTGATGTTTGAATTCCCCCTGCCCATCCCAGGGTGAGTAGGTGACAATTAGTGTTGCCTGCCCATTCTCCCCAGATACTGGGTAAGTTTTCATCTGTTTACCCATCTTTTATATTTGCTGACTCTCGAGTAAATCTATGGAACTTCCTGTGTCTTGCTTCCCCAGAGCTCCTGTGTGATCATTGTAATTGGCTGGTGATCAGACATGACTGTCATCTTTTCTTTTCTTTTCTTTTCTTTCTGGAGTGGATCCTTCTTGCTTTTCCCATCCTGAGTGAAATGGACTTTTTTGCCTCATGGGTTCCCTAACTTCCCCTCCTGGTTTGCATGCACCTATAAGCTGGGACCAGCTCAGAACCTTTTTAAATTTCCTGCCCTGCAGCATGTCCAGGCACTTGTCCTAGAGCAGGAACAGCATGGGAAATTGCAGATGCTTTGCTGCCTTCCCTGGTGCCCAGGGCCATCTCTAGGTGGGTGTGGGGCCCTGGGTGAATCGCCCTCTGTGGGGCCCCCACTCACCCCCCCCTTGGGAACTGGGGGGTGGGCCAGCCAGCTCAGGGGAGGGGCAGGCCCCTGCACTGGCCATCCCATGCCAGGGACCGGGCGACCTGGCCGAAGGCTGCAGAACAGGAGCGCAGGGTCTGGTTTCTCAGCTGTCCTTAAGCCAGTGGTTCTCAAACTCTTTTCTTTGGGACCTAGCTCCGGACTTCTCTGCCATGCAGCAAACCGCCAGAAAATTTAACAGTGACCATGGCTGCGGGGGGAGGGGGGGTGCTTGGCAATCCCTCATGGCTTTCATCCTTTCTTTTGAGGCTTCTATTGAATCTCTGAAATCTACACATCTAATTTGAGATCACCTATATGGAACATGCAGAGGGTGATCCAACATGCCATACTCCTGTCTCAAAGCCTGGATTGTGTGTGTGGGAGCTCCTTGAAAATGGGGGTGGGGGTGACTTGGTGGAGAAATGAGATGGAAGTGCTGAGACAGAGGAAGGGGAAGAGATCCAGTGCCAGACTGGAAAGAAAGGTCCTGGAAGATCCTGTCTGCTGCTGAGCCTGTCCAATTCCCTCCAGGTCGTGCTCCCTTCTCCCCTGTCAAATCCCAGGAACTAAAGCAGCCCCTCTGGGTTCCACTTTCACCTCTGCACTTCATCTGCTCCCTCAGTGGGTTCTGGGGGTGGGGTCAAAAGGCGGCAGAGCCAGGCCTTCAGTTCTGGGGAGGGGCTGGCACTGGATCCCGGACCGGGTGCCTCTCCCTCCGAGGCCACCAGGTCCCAGGCAGAGGTGCCTCTTGCCCCCAGCAGATGGTGGATTCTGGCTCCACAGTTGGAGCCAGAAGTGTGTGTGTGTTGGGGGGGACAGATCTGCTCCCCTCTAGCCCTGTCGGAGGGGGGCAGCAGGGGGCTGGGAGCCATGCACCGCGGCTTCTGCTGGCCTGGAGCCATGGCACACAGTTTATGGTGCCCAGCTGCACAGTGCTGAAGGAGCAGGGCTGGTGGAGAAGCCTGAGTGGTGCCACATGCTGCTCAGGCTTGGCTCTCATGCCATTTATGGCAAAGGTGCCAGGGATCACCAACCCCTGGCATAGTCTCTTCTGAACTGGGAATTTATGACCATTACCAAGCTTTATAAATGTGGCTGATGGTGATGCATCCCTCTGTTCTGGAACAGGTCAATTTTCAGAGTGAAGATACTCAGAACTTTCTGAAAATTTCAGCAAGTCCCTTTAAAGTGGGCCCAAAAATGGGATATAGAAAAATCCTTAGCCATTTCTGGAACTAGTGACCTAAGTAATTACACCCAAACTCCTGGGTGCTGAGCCAGTGGCTCAGTCACAAGAACATCCTGCCTGTCCCTTGTCAGTGGGTCCTGGGTGGTCATCAACTCTTTTTTTCTGATGGCACTCCCTCCCTCAATGTCCTTTGTGCTTCCTTTTCTCCCTTCCAGGCTGTTATCCTGCTCCTTCCCCTACCTCGTGTTCATTTCAGATGAGATAGAAGGCTGCCTTATCTGGCTCTTTGAACTCCCACAACTTATCCAACTCCAACCCTGATTCAGAAAAGTTGCTCCTGACTCATCGTACACATCCAGCCGGATATCGCTGGTTTTCTTCTCACTTTTGTCATCTACCAGAATTATCTGGTAGGTGCTGCTGTCTTGCTTCTGCAGCTGCTTAATTTCCAAAATGTGATTCTCATGGTAACACAGCCTATTTTTAAGAGGGGTTTTGTAGTACAGCACTTGCTCATTTGCTTCTTTAATCAGGATCCTTTTGGTTTCATTGAACCGCCAGATGATCTCCTTGTATGTGTTTGGGATTGACAGGCTGGAGTGTAGATAAACCGTGCAATTGACCACCCCGTACACCTGACTACTCGACACCTTCATGACCTCACAAGCTGCCAACAGAGACACATCAGAGTTACAACTGGAAGCCAAGGAATTAGCATTACTCCTAGTTAGCTTTTGGCTGAACTAGGGCAAGTCACCATCCCTTGTTGTGCCATAATTTTCCTCTATAAAATGGGGATAATGCTACTGCTTGTCTTTGTAACTTTGAGACCTTCTGAAAATCAGCCTCCCCTCACCCCATAACAGAAGGGTCCTCACAAGGTTCAGATCCCCAGATGAGCAGTGGACCCAAGTAATTTCATTCTGATTTGTTATACAATGAATCATTGCTTGAGTCTGGTTTAACTACAGTGTGTATCTATTTCGCGATGATCATCAAGTTCAGCCTATTACATGCCTTCATTAAAGCCCTTCCTTGATATACTATCATAATACTACAGTGAGCAATCAATTGATTCAGCTGCTCTGGGGGGGGGGGGGTCGTCTCACCTTCTGCTCTCCCCTTGAGGTGTCCAGATCCTGAGTATCACAGGTCTACAGGCATTACCAGACCTAGCTCTAGGTCTTGTTATCTGCTAAGTGCCAAGCACAATGGAGCCTTGATTGGGAGCCACTAGACCTTAATCACTGTGATGTTGGCCTCTAAAAGTTTGTTGCCACTTATTTCCTAACAACTATGTAATACGCATCAGGTCCAGCTAGCGTCAAAGGGGGCATGAAACAGCAAAACCACTGAGATTTTGGAATCAGTAAGAAGAAACATATAAATGATTGTTTAATACATTCACTTTTAAACAGAGGAAAATTACAGTGAACACCTGAGCTAGCTGCAGGCCCAGGGTACAATCTGCACAGAAGTGTGAGCTAGGGAAAAATGCAAGTGACTTGCAAAGGGAAAGGAAGAGCAAGAGGAAGCAAAGTGAATGTTGGAGAAGGAAGAAGAGACACCATTGAGGCCAGGGCTGTTCCTAGGGTAGGGCAAGCAGGGCAGCCACCCAGGGCCCTGTGCTTTGGGGGGCCCCATGGGGCCTGCACCACTTCCCCTCCCCATACTGGGGACCGGTTCAGTGCTGCCGGTCCATCCACTCCCCATGTGCGCTCCTTTCAGCTCTGTGCTGGAGCAGCAGGGAGGTGGTGGGAGTCAGTGGGGGGCCTGTGTCACTACCCCCCCCCCCAAGCTGCACTGCCTCCTGCCCCCTCCCTGCTGCTCCAGCCTCCTTAATCCAGACTAATTTGCTGGTGTAGACATAGCCTTAAAGACCATCTTGCTAAAGGAAAACAGATGTCTGGTGAGAAGAATGGCAGGTGTAACTGGGGAGATGCAGGACAAACACGGTCTGCTCAACTAGATAAAAGGATACTGAATGCCTGTCCACCAGGGACAGAGATCAGGGAGACTGACAAGAGGGTGATGCTCAGTACCTGGGGTCAGTGCTCCAAATCAGCATTCAGGAACAGACTTGGGCTGCTACGGTCAAAGAGCAGCATTAATTTTGCCACGCTACTTTTTGATGTTGAAATCACTAGGATTACTTAGGCAGCAAGGTTCTAGAAATGTTTGTGTGTGTGTGTGTGGTTTTTTTTAAGATAGTAAATATGGCTTCCCTGAAATTACACCTTTCTCTGGGAAAGATGCTGATCTTTGGCTGAACTATTTCTCGGTGCTTTGGGAAAACTAAAATGGAATTTTTTGTGTAAGGTCAACTTTCATTGGGGTCTGTCTGGCTGGTGTTGTGCTTCACACTCGCATTCTCCATGGGCTGTGTTCCCCAGCCAGACTATATCTCCTGTGATGCACAGCAGCCACTCATCCAAAGCAGGACCCTGGCAATGAAGCGCAAGGGTGGGATAAAATATTCTTCTTGGCTTGGCAAATTTTTCCTCATTTGCTATAGCAGGTGGATCTTGCCATGTTCAGCTACACCCTGACCTTGGTCTAGTGCTCATCTTGCTTTGTGCCTCAGTTTCCTCATCGATATAATGATTCCCAGCGAGAGCTGTGATAAAGAGAAGCTAATGTCTGCATTCTTTGTTCCAGGGTAAGTGAAGTTGCTACAAGCAGGGCCATCCTTAGGGTAGGGTGAGAGGGGCAGCCACCCAGAGCCCCGCACTTTGGGGGGCCCCTCGGGTACTGGGCGAGCCAGCCAAAAGTGGCAGCCTGGTTCACAGGGCTGGTTTTACTATGAGGCCAGAGGAGTGGAGTGAAAATTGCTTAAGGCAGTAGATCAAGGTTGCAACAAAGGTGAGTCATTAGGACTAACAATGAGGTGCTAATTGTTGCTCAAACAACTTCTGTGCCTCCTCTCTGAGGTAGTATCTCTATGGGCTTGTCTCATTCATATGGAAAGGACTGAGGTCAATGGCAAGCAACCTTTATGGTTTTTTATCAATAGACCCAATGAAGAAAAGAAAAAAAACTGTGACTACCAACCTTATTCCACCATTTCTGAGATATAGGGATTGCAGTTATTTTTGCAAATTAGGACTTGCCTCTTTTTTCAGTGGGTTGAGAATTCCCTGGCTTGCAACAAAAGTTATAACTTGTAGATTTTAATAAAAACTCCAGAGATGTTTTGACTGATAATTAAAAAGAGAAGAGAAAAGCAAACTGTTCTAGTAGGAGCCTGTGTTACAAAGTATGCTATTTTTTCTACAGTTAGAAAGCCTAAATAACAGAATAAAATCCAACTCAGGGATAGAATCATAGAACCATAGAATCCTAGGGTTGGAAGGGACCTCATAGGTCTTCTAGTAGATGGACCTGCTGGAAGGAGAAGTTATAACAAGATCCTAATCTGAAGGGGGAGTGGGTAGCCCCATTGTGTTGCTGCCTTATGCAGACTGCCAGGGGTCACCAGACCAATCAAAGAGGGCTAGCACCCCTCCAATCACAACATTGTGGACAATTGTGTGTTCATGGAAACTCATGCAGACTCAGGGAGCAGAAGAAGTGCAGAAGTGAAAGTGGAAGGCAGACCAGGGTAACTAAATGTCAAGCATGTCCTCCTTTGTACCTTCACATCCTCCATCCGGCAGGCATTTTAAAAATGCAGGATTTTGTCTGGCTTTTTACTTACTGGGGTTAAAGTATGCTGGAATGCCCTAGAACTAATGATCCACAGCACCCCCCTGCACCTGGGGCTGCCTGGCACAAGGAAGGCTGGCAGCCATGCATGGCCAGTAGCTGCAGTCACTGAGGGAAAAGAGACTCTGAACTGGGAGTTTTTAAAACTTCTCAGAGTCAGCTCTCACTGAGCCTGCACAGATGCTCTCCGCAGGCTCAGTGAAGTTCCCACAACAAGAGGAGTGGCCAACCCACTCTGGTGGCAGGGTACAGGGGCCCTAACCTCCCCTCCAACTCCTTGGGGGGGGATTGGAGGCCGGAGGCTGCTCTGCCCGTCTGACCACTCAGCCTCACCGCAGCAGGAGGGAGCAGCCAACTCAGCCTACCCCCATCCAGCCGTGCCACCCCAGGGGTGGAGAGGGCTGGCACTGAGCTCAGGCATGAAGGGTCTTGGTCCTGGAGCAGCCTGCCCCGCTCCCAAAGAATTTTGGCCGCTTCAGCCCCCCCCCATCCCTGGCCTGAATGGGCCTGCTCCATGGCCTTAGGGGGAACCAGGGGAGAAGCAGCCCAATCTCTTTGGGAGCAGCCACTCCAGGGCCCCGACCCCACACACTGGAGCTCAGCGCTGTCCCCCTCCAGCCCCGAGGAGGCGTGGCCAGCTCGGGGTAGGCTGAGCTGACTGCTCCGCTCCACTGCAGTGAGGCTGGCAGGCAGTGGATCGGGGGGGGGGGGGCAGAATCTGGCTTGCGTGAGGGTGCACAGCAAGCAGCACATGTTGCTCAGCTGCATTGACCCCCTTAGGGGGTGCTTCACCTGGAACACCCTATTTTTAGGGGCAAGCATTCCAGGGCCCCTTAAAAACAAAAGAATATTACATTAATACTACATTTTCTCCATGTCTCCCCCAAGGTCCTCCTTTTCATACTTCCCTGTCCTCCTTGCCATGCTTTGATATCTGGTAACAACAGCCCAGGGGGGCTGCTTCAGTTCCTGGGATTTGGCAGTGGAGAAGGGACGAGGACCTGGAGGTACTTGGACAGGCTCAGCAGCAGACAGGATCTTCCAGGACCTTTCTTTGCCAGCCTGGCATTGGCTCTCCACTTCTTCCCTTGTCTCAATATTTTTAGCTCCTTTGTCCACCCAGTTTCCCCCAACCCCCCACCATTTGCAAGGAGCTCCGACACACACACTCTAGGCTACTACTTGCAACTTTAGAGGCTGGACATACATCTTGATTTGAGACAGAAGTATGGTATGTGGGATCACCCTCTGCATGTTCCATGGAGGTGATCTCAAATTAGATGTGTAGATTTCAGAGATACAATAGAAGCCTCAAGGGAAAGGATGAAAGCCATGAGGGATTGCCTCCCCCACCCCCGCAGCCATGGTCACTGTTCAATTTTTTGGTGGCTGCTGCTTTTTTTCAGTGGAGGGTCACCGCATGGCAGAGGGGTCCAGAGCTAGGTCCTGAGGAATAAAGTGTGACAACTACTGGCTTAAAGACCACTGAGAAACCAGAGCCTGCACTCCTGTTCCACCACTTTTGGCTGGCTTGCCAGTCCCTGGCATGGGATGGCCGGTGCAGGGGCCTGCCCCTCCCCTGGACCGACTGACCCGCCCCTCCCCTGGGCCAGCTGGCCCCGCTCCCTGTGCCCGGGGAGGTGGTAGTGGGGGACCTGCAGAGGGTGATTCGCCCAGGCCCCACACCCACCTAGGGGTGACCCTGATCTCTATATAAGAATGCAGAAGCAAATCAACTGAGTTTTTAAAAGGTGACCCAGAAAGACCAACGCTGACTCATTCCAGTTGTTCAGCAGTTCAGCTAATATGAAATATAAAAAGGTGAGAGCAATTCAAGAAAAAACACTTTATCCATTTGAGTGTGAAAATCCATTAAAGTACACACTCTCCAAAGCAGGTCCATTGAGCCAGACAGGACCCCCAAGAGGACGAATGGCTCTGTCAAGAATGAGCTGAACAAAGTCACTGAATCCACCACTCACAAGTATGTGTGTGTATGCATGAGAGAAGGAAAGTCAAAATCCAGTTTCATACCTGAGCAACGATAAGTGAGGAAGATGGCTCCAATGATGATGAGAGCGAAGAGGGAAATGACAGTAATAGTCAGGAGAATGATTTCAGCTAGGAGCAGTTTAGAATTCTCTCTGATTTCTGGGCAACAAAACAAAAGAATCCTTTTTAGTGATTCAAAATCTATTATTTATGCAAGCATTTGCATAACTCTATAAGTGCCTATGTTCAACACAGAGAATAATTTTACCTTGTCCCAGGTATTTGTTTATTTGTTTTAAGATAAACTGTGATTATAATTATTTGACAAATTCAACAAACAAGGGATTCTTGGACTTTATAGAAAGCAAGGTGCACACCATAACACCAATTTCTTTTATTCCTCTCATTTGGTCTCATTGTAATTATAATTAAATACCCCACTACATTGTTACTGAAGAGTTAAAGTAGCCCAGTGGTGCCTCATCCCCTTCTATGATGCAGAACAGGGCTAAAACAATCTCTGAAAGCTGGGAAACATACAGTTAATGTGCCCTATCTCTGCACAGCAACCTTAATTCTGTCCTCTGGAGCAAGCAATAGCCACTGGAAATGATAGGGCAAGAGCTTTGGTTTTCAATAATGAGTAGATCTGAGAAAATTATATAAGAATGTGCCATTGTTTGTGTTGTGCACCACATATCTGACCTGCAGCATTGATTTGTGTGCACTCTGGCTGTGTTTGCTGTGTTGCGTGTAGCTGTTTAGTGAAAGGGACAGTTGGAGCAGCTTGACAGAGAAGAGAGAGACATGTGTACATGGAGAGACACTGTACACCTCATTTCGGTACTGCTCGGTGGCTATCAGTAGCAGCCAGGGCACACCAGGAGTCCTCTTGGCATAGGAATTGTCTGTAGTCTGGTGACAAAAATGGCCATGATCTCCAGGGTTCAGTGAAGGCCAAGTGCAGAAGGAACCCTCAGACCAACAGGGGGCATAACATTTGGTATTCTGGGGTGTTTCTAAGGGCATGGTGTGCAAGTGCAAACCCAATATGGGTGGCAGAATGGGGTCTAAAACTTTCCAAGGGAATATTTTCCCAATCAGAAATGGCCAACTCGTTGAAATAAAAATAAGCTGCAGGAAAATCTTAGTCTGGACAATGTCTCATTCTGGCACACATCTCCTGGTTCTTGGGCAGTGCACCAAACATGCTGTCTAGAGTTAGAATTCCAGCTCTAGTGTGCAGTGCCCAGAGCAGATAGGATAAGCAAGTACATGGGAAGTCCTCCTGAGCCATCCTAGCTCTGCGGAGGAATACACTCAGCCACTCTTGAGGGATAGTGCATGAGCAGTCTGCAGGTCAGTGAGGGGATGGAGCATGCTCAGTGATGATGGAATCTTTGAAGATTTTACTGTCTGTATTTTGACAAAATCTCTACTGAGCATGTTTAAAATGAAGTTTTTCAGAGGCTCATTACATGGGTGGAAAATCTGGGTGGATTTTCATGCGAATAACAAAAGGCACATCTCTGACACAAAGACCATACCTCTCGCCCCAGCCAGATTTCAGGTCCATGCTTCAAGCATGAGGGAGCTAGAACTTCTCAGGGAGTAGGTGGTCAGAATTCCTTTAACATTGCAAAGCACTGTATTGCTCCTAGCTTGTTTCTCAGAAATGGCTGAACCATTTGGGGCCAAAAAATTCAGCCCGAGGAAGAATGGGAAGTTTCAGTCCAAACAGTCAATGTTTGGGGAAGTTTGGCAACTACTAATAAGGTTTTATCATAGGAAATGTTGGGCAAACTTAAGGATGGGTGGTGCACCTACCCCACCTATAATATAGTGATGTATTAGCATGTGGAGTCATGGGATCCATGAATGCCCAAGGCCAGAAGGGAACATTATGCTCACCTCATCTGAACTCCAATGTAACACAGGCCAGAGAACTTCCACAGAATAGTTTCTGGAGTATGTACCAAACCAGACCAGTAGTTGCATTGTAGTGGCCACCACACAGACAAATAGTAAGAGACAACCCCTCCCCAGAGAGCTGACAGCTAAATAAAGCTCCAAACTCTAGACTCCTAAACACCTGCATAAAGCAGCACTGTTACATAAGGGGGAAAGAGGGACCGGCAATGTTGCTAGATTAGGACTGTTGTGGCTCCATATGACTTGAGCAGCTTGTGAAATGGCTGAATAAAACCTGCTCTCAAATATTTCTCTGAAACAAAATCCAAGGTTCTGTTCAGACCAGTTATGGCTCTTGGTTGTTCATGAACGCTAACAGGAGTGCCACACCTCCCAGGTGAACCTCCAAATAGTAAATTTTGCTTTCACACAAGTCCACATATTTTTAGGAGCAGATTTTGCTATCCTGTGGAGGAACACAGGATACTGTTCTTTCAGGATCAGAGGACTGGAGCGGAGCTTAATTGAGCTGGCAGATGTTTGAGTAGCCCTACCCACTGCACCTGAGAAAAGGTGGACCTTAAATAACTGACCCTTAAATAAAAAGAGCAGCAGGCAGATAGGAAGAATTTCCACACCTTTCAGAAAGTTAGGTTTTAGAGATGATGTCCTGAGGGACTGCTACTAGAGTTACTAGTACTAAGGGAAGGTGCTCCAGAAAAGCAAGCAGGCAAGAGGGGAGAATGGTTAGGGGCTTTGTAGTGCTTAGGGGCTGATATATGAGCCAAGCAATCTGTGACTGAAGCTGCTGGTGTGAGGGATCAATTTAGGGAAAGGGCTGCTATGCCTGCACAGACTTTGAAGTAAGAGCATGGAGGGATTTAGTAATATTTTGAAAAGACTCAATTAAACAAAACAAACCAGGAGTCCTGTGTGCCACAGGACTCCTTGTTTGTTTTGCTGAACTAGACTATCATGGCTGCCCCTTTGGAACTTGGCAACAATTAAATAAACAATCCTGAGTTAGAAATAGCTTCCTGAGTTCTTTGAGAAAGTTTGTTCAAATTAACCTCCAAGCATGTGCTAACCTAGCAGAATGAAGTTAATTCCAGTAGAGGGAAGTGCTATCATATAGACCAATCTATTACCCCTCACTCTTATAGTATAGTTTTTTTACTCTGGTAGAAGTTGCATTGGCAGAGTCTCACTCTTAGCTTTAGTATACTGCAAAAAAAAGAATTTAAATATTTATGGCTCAAATACTGCAGCTTCCAAACAGAATTTCCCTTGATGCTAAAGACTGAGTAAGAGCTATAAGGTTAGCTTTATGTGATAAGTATAGAGAAAGTTTGGCAATGCAGAAAGTTTCCATACCTGAGCGATGATAAATGACAAAAGCAATCCCAATGACTATGAGCATGAGGGCAAGAACAAAAATATCCATGAGAATCTTGTCATCTAGGACCAGTTTAGGAAAGTCCATGGTTTCTGTAGAACAAAACAAAAATATGGCCTGAATTTTCTGAAAATATCCATTGTATAGATTTTTTCCCCCCCTCACTCCAGGTATGTTTTTCTTTTAAGATATAGAAAATGATTCGTGTGTGTGCATGTGAGAAAAAAACAATTACACTCTAACTCCTCCAGTCATTTAGTATTATGGCCCATGTATGGGAAGATGGAAAGAGGATCAGCCCTCCTAGCTCATGTGAGGGGAAAGGAGACCAACTGCAACCCCCTTAAGAGGGCTAGACAAGATCTATCCCACATGACTTATAGGGCTAAAAATACTCTTCTTATGAGATCTTCTAATGCAGGGTGTTAGGTATTCTTTAGAGAAAACAGTCTTTCAAAAGTTCAGTGGATGAAGCAGAGAATCTATGTTTCAACATTATTTAAGGCATGATTTTAAATCAGAAAAGGCATCGATATTTGTAACTGTATATTCCATTTGTTTCAAGTCACATGAAACATGCTGATGGACTTAGGAAATAAGACTAGTCACAACAGCTCTGATAGCTGGTAAACTGACCCTCATATTGTGCCTCTTCCACTCAGATTAATGTTTGAGAGTAGACTTGCTACAGATGTTTAATTTCCATCCTCGTCCCCTGCACATGCATAACCTTCATAAAAGTGTCTTTGTTAAGCTAAAAATTGGTTTCACATGGACTGATCTCTGCACCCACACTGGCTCTACCTGATTTAAATGAGGCTCCATTAACAGAGGGGTGCAATTGCAGAATCAAGGTCCCTGTTTGAAGGTAATAGGTTCCATATGAAATGTCATTCTTTTGCAGAGTCAGCCACAGTTAGGGTTATCAGACACCAAAGCATGGAAAGGAGGACAGGGAAGTACAAAAAGGAGGACATTGGAGGACACACACATCTGGGTCCCTACCCAGGTCCCCTTCACCCACCTAGCCACCCCAGCTACTGCCTCACTCCCCCAAATGCTTGCCCCATGGATCACCCAACTCCACAGAAATCTGTCTAGCCCCTTGTTAATGTGTGAGATGAATTGCAAGAACAGCAGCTCAGGAATATCAGATGAATGGCTTAAGTATTTTTCATCGTAAAGTAACCATAAAACCAGCCACTTTAAGGAGTCACAAAATGAAGCTTTTAATATTTGTATCAAGGTGCAAGGAGAATTACACTGCAGAACTCCTATCCAGATTGATATTTTTACATTGTGAGTTGCAAATGGAAGCAAACCTCCAATAAATTTAATGTAGTAATTATGGAAAAGATTAAAATAAATTTTAACACAGTAAGTTCCTTCACAGAATTCACTTTCATTGTTTGACACACTGAGGGGCGGGCCCTTGACTACATGAAGTCTAGCAGAATTTGAAGTGTTGGCTTCTAAAGGAAATCTCTATGGCCAGTATTCTCCCCAAGACTTCAGATTAGGCAGGGTGTATGGGGTATTCACTAATTTGGTCTAACACTGTTACTAGCTGTTAAATGGGCAGGTGCAGGAGGGGTGTAGGGAAATCCCTGTCTGTGGGTTGTTGTTAGCTTCAGTTTTGAGCCTCACTGTGCAGTATTTAAAAAAAAAATATACAGACTAGCTGTTTGTTTTACACACAGAGGAAAGGAGAAATCTGAAGAAGTGAGAGCTGCTGGTTTTTACTTGCAGAACTGACTGAAACATAACCTTGTAACTAAAATGCAAATTTTTAGGGACATCATATCCGACTATCTCTGCCATAAACCACCAGTGGAGATATATATCTCACGACTGGATAGTGTAGTGGTTAAGAGTGCCGTAGTGGTTAAGAGCAATGCCCTTTGATACGGAAGACTGGGGTTCAAATCCTGGTGGGTACCTGTCTACCTTCCCAGTAGGGGTACTTAGGCAAAAAGACCCTCACTTGCCTACCTCGAATATGAGAGTAACATGAACTAGGAGAGTCATGCTGGCTCAGACGTTGCCCGGATTAACAAGGTCCGCCCCAGATGTTGGAGAACCAGGACAATCTGACGCTAAGTGGGCTACTGGAACAAACCAGGCATGGATGAGACGAGAACCTGGAACTGATGGAATGCTACGACAACAGTAGACCTAATGAGAGGAGATATATGAGGGAACTAGGGATGGACAAAAGACCTACATCCACACTAACGGAGAAAGAGCTAGTTACCTGATGCTTCAACATAGTAAAGAGGCAGCTGCTCTCACAACTGGAGATAGACCAACTCCACATTACCTCCATGACTCAAGAAGAAGCCCCAGAAGAACAACTAGATGTGCAGCCACCACCTGACGCTGGAACTTCACTGCCACCCCCTCCATTACAAAGCACAGCAGCTGATATGAGGCATAAGATCATGGATAAACTAGCTACAGTCAACCCTCGAGACCGATTACCAAGGCTCATTGGAGAAGTACTATCAGCTAGTATACTAAAAGATGCCAATAGAGCCCTAATGACAATTCCTACTACCACCATAACTCAAACCAATGAACTGGTATACGCTACAGCCTCTGTAATCCTGGAGATGCTTGGCTACACAATCAAGAATAACAGCAGTACATACCCCCCCTGGAAAATGAGGTTGCAGGATAAGATCAAGGCAACCCGGAGACAAGTTAGCCAGCTGGTGGAGCTACAGAAGGGTGTAGAGATTATGGATAAGACTCGGCTACTGAAAAAATACAAGGGCCTGACTCCATCTGAAGCCCTAGAGACTGCTAAGCAAAGGCCCACAGCACTGGCCACCAGGCTAAGGAGATACAATAGAGAAGCAGAGGCCAAAAAGATAAATGCCCTGTTCTCCAAAGAACCATCCAAGGTGTACTCCCAACTGCAGTGCAACAACACAATAACAGCAGAGCCACCAACAGCAGAAACTGAATAGTACTGGAAGAACATCTGGGAGAAAGAGAAGACTCATAACACCAGTGCAAAGTGGCTGCAGGACCTGAGAACAGACCACAGCAACCTTCCAGAACAGGAACCAGTCACCATCACAGTAGCAGACATCCAACAGCGGGTCAAGAACATGAAGAGCTGGACAGCACCTGGCCCGGACATGATCCACACCTACTCGCTAAAGAAACTAACAGCAGTGCATGAATGCCTAGCAGCACAGATGAACCAGCTGCTAGCAGCAGGCTCCCACCCAGACTGGCTAACACAAGGAAGGACAGTGCTGACCATGAAAGACCCCCACAAGGGAACAGCACCGTCCAACTACTGGCCAATAACCTGCCTCCCCACAACATGGAAAGTCCTATCAGGCATCATAGCTGCCAAGCTACAGGATCACATGGGCCAATACATGAGCACAGCTCAGAAGGGCATTGAGAACAACACCAGAGGCTCAAAACACCAGCTGCTCATAGATAGAGCAGTCGCCCAAGACTCAAGGTCTAGACAGACCAATCTGAGCACAGCCTGGACTGACTACAGGAAAGCCTATGACTCAATGCCACACACATGGATCTGTGAATATCTGGCGCTATACAAAGTCAACAGGACACTAAGGACCTTTCTCAAGAACTCAATGGGACTGTGGAAGACAACACTGGAAGTCAACTCAAGACAGCTTGCACAAGTGGCCATCAAGTGCGGCATATACCAAGGTGATGCACTGTCCCCGCTGCTGTTCTGCATTGGCTTGAACCCCCTCAGCCAGATAATCACAAGGACTGGATATGGATACAAGTTCAAGAGTGGAACTACCATCAGCCACCTCCTCTACATGGATGACATCAAGCTGTATGCTAAGAATGAACGAGACATCGACTCGCTAATCCACCTAACACGGATCTACAGTGAGGATATTGGGATGTCATTCGGACTGGAGAAGTGTGGCCGGATGGTAGTAAAGAGAGGAAAGGTAGTCAAGACTGATGGGGTGGAACTACCAGCAGGCCACATAGCAGACATGCAGACCAGCTACAAGTACTTTGGCATCCCATAGTCACATGGGAACCGCGATGAGGAGGCAAGGAAGACAGCAACATCCAAGTACCACCAGAGTATAAGACAGGTCCTGAAGAGCCAGCTCAATGGGAAGAACAAGATCCACGCCATCAACAGGTATGCCCTGCCAGTCATCAGATACCCTGCTGGTATAGTGAGCTGGCCAAAGGAGGACATGGAGGCGGCCAATGTGAAGACCCAGAAGCTCCTCACAATGTACGGATGTTTCCACCCCAAGTCCGACACTCAGAGACTGTATGCCAGCCGGAAAGAAGGCGGGCGGGGTTTGGTGAGTGTCAAAGCCACTGTCCTGGATGAAACCCAGAGCATCCAGGAGTACATCAGTAAGATGGCACCCAAAGATGAGCTGCTGAGAGAATGCCTGAGGCAGCAGCAGCAGACATGGGAGGAAGATCAAGCAGAAGAAGTGCCATGGCAAGACAAGATCCTGCATGGGATGTACCATCGACAGATAGCTGAGGTGGCTGACATTGGGAAATCCTACCAGTGGCTGGAAAAGGCTGGACTAAAAGACAGCACTGAGGCACTGATCATAGCAGCACAAGAACAGGCACTGAGCACCAGATCCATTGAAGCAGGGCTCTACCACACTAGACAGGACCCAAGGTGCAGACTGTGCAGAGAGGCCTCAGAGACAGTCCAACACATAGTGGCAGGATGTAAGATGCAGGCAGGAACAGCATATACTGAATGGCACAACCAAGTAGCTGGCATTGTGTACAGGAACATCTGCACAGTGTATGGGCTAGACCCTCCCAAGTCCAGATGGGAGATTCCACAGAAGGTCGTGGATAATAACAGAGCTAAGATTCTGTGGGACTTCCAGATTCAGACGGACAGGCAGGTACTGGCCAATCAACCAGACATCATGGTAATAGACAAGGACCAGAAGACAGCGGTGGTGATAGATGTAGCAGTGCCAAGTGACAGCAACATCACGAAGAAGGAGTATGAGAAGCTGGAGAAGAACCAGGGCCTGAAAGAGGAACTAGAACGGATGTGGAAAGTAAAGGCCAAAATGGTCCCAGTGGTGGTAGGAGCACACGGGGCTGTGACTCCTAAGCTGGGAGAGTGGCTCCAACAGATCCCAGGAACAACATCAGAGCTCTCTGTCCAGAAGAGTGCAGTGCTCGGAACAGCTAAGATACTGCGCAGAACCCTCAAACTCCCAGGCCTCTGGTAGAGGACCCGAGGTTGAGGATGACACATACCATCCATAGGGGTGAGAGGGGAATTTTTTTTTTATTAGATATAGATGTATCTATTTTATGACAACTGACATTTTCTGTTTACCTTTATGTGAAATACACATCAAATGAGGGCAGGGGAAGTAGAATTAGATATTTGCCAACTATTAGATGCTCCACCTAAGAGGACAGCACCTATTCTTAGATGCAATTATCATTGTTTTCCTAAATATACCAAAAGAAACACTCTCCCTAAAAGTAAAATACAAGTAAGGACAGAATATATAAGTAAAAGGCAAAACCAAGCTGCTTGTTTTCTGTGATTTGATAAACTACTCACAAAGGTACATATATTGCAATCCTTGCTCTATCAAATTTCCCACTGACTTCATCTAAAACTATAGGATCTGGACCAGCCCATCAGCTACTTTAGAATGTATAATACTTGCACATCAGTGTATCTTAATAAAATTTAAAGATACTTCGTAAAGCAGACTAATCTCATCTTAGAAAGGAGAAGTGAATTGAAAAATCACATTGAGGAAAGGAAAATCATATGCATTCAAATATCCTCACAATCTGAAGTGAACTTTCCTTGACTTCTAAACAAAAGTTTTGTTCAAAAAGCCGATGTCCATTGGGAGGAACAAAGATCTGGTTTAGCTGAGTCATTAGAGCAGTGTTTCCCAACCAGTGTGCCATGGCACACAGGTGTGCTGTCAGGCTTGAGCAGGTGTGCCACAATTTTTTTTTTGAAAAACTACTCGAAGAACTCTGGACTGGCTCACTGGCTCATGAATATTCATGAGTTTATTTGGAAATTATATAGTGGTGTGCCTCAAATTAATTAAAGATAGCAAGGTGTACTATGGCAGAGAAAATGTTGGGAACCACTGCATTAGAGAACTGGTTTCCTCACATAAAAATAAAGGACATTTTCCTTGCCTTAGCCAGCATTTTAGAGAAACTGTTGTAAGTTTCTTCCACTTGACTTTGAACACTATGGGGCCAGGACAAAAGTCTGAAGTGGCAGAAGCCCAGGAATAGGATTTTCTCATGAGAGGAGGGAAAGAGATCTTGGCGGGACTCTTTTCCCTTCCTCCAGCCCAAAAAACAAATCTCCCCAGAAACTTTAAGCCAAGCAGGGCAGCAAAGCAGAAAGCAAAGAAGCAATCACAGGTTTCTCTCTGGGCATTGTAGAGATGACATCATGCTGAAGAAAAGCCCCAGCCCCTCCAAAAAATAAGATCAAGCCTTCCCTAAAATTGAGTGTGGGGGGGTAGGGGGCTCCGTACCTGACCTGGAGACTGAAAAGAAGCTGTTGAGCAAGAAATGGAAGGAATAAGGGAAAGCAAAGGCGCGGTTCAAACCACTTCCTTTGTTGCAGCCAGCCCTCTTCCTTGCCAATACACATCAGCCCAGAAAGGGATCCTCTCTAAATTCCCAACCCCACCAGCAACTGCAGCTGGGCTGAGCCGTCAGGGGAATGGGTTCTGGCTCTGCAGGCTCCTGCATGCTTCTATTTTTAGAGCACTGTCTCCAGCATCCCACAAAAAAGCCAGACAAAATGCACTTTTTCTCCAATGCCTGGAGGATGGAGGACAGCAGGGCAAAAAGGGGAGATGTCCTCCTTTTGCCGGACTTTTGGTAACCCTAGCCAGAGTTGAAAAGGCCAGATTAGGTTAGCAAGCTTATCCCTTCTCACACAGTCAAGGAACAAGTAAATTCACTATTTATCCAGCTCTAGTTACCATGAGGAAAAGCCAGGTAAATTGCTTAAAACAAATTCTGTTCAATTTTTAAATAGATGTTAAACACAAAATATGTGAGACATTCATCCAGCAATATATCACACCTGTTGTGTTTTATGGCTGCATCATAAAAACTGGAGATTTTATTGTATTCATTTCTGAAATCTTTAGACTAGTAAATATGCAGATTAGAATTCCAGAGAACTAGACTATTCACCAGTATATAAATGTCACTTGCCACACCTATATTTACTTACTGTAAATGAGTTTATATATACAAAAGCTGTGAACTAATATGTTCATTAACTACAGCTGTGCTGTCATGTTCTATGTATTAATTTTCAGTATCTAGATGGATACAATTTTGTTGTATTCACATTCTTCTACACTAAAGTAAGAAAACTATCCTTTGTATAGTTTCCTCACAAAGGGCCAAATTCATTCTCTTCTGAAGTCAGAGAAAAATACTCACTTTGGCTTCAGTGGATTGGCTCAGGAATATAATGACTGATGAAATAAAGTGTGGGGGAAAAGTTCTTTCTGTTCATTTTCTCAAAGATTTTTACAGCCAAGCTGAGAGAATTTTCTGAAGAAAACAGAGAAAGACGAGAGAACTCATGACTGTAAGGTGGCCCCATGCATCTGATAGGCAAGCACTGACTTAGTAGTTAAGTCCACTGTAATTAAGGGTATTGTATGAACAAATAGCAGAACATGAGAATCAGTAAAACTGGTTTTAATTCAAGTGAGGAGTATTGTGCTGATCTATTTGCAAAGCACATTTCTTTATTATTGAGGTTGCGTTAAGCTGACAGAGTAGAGCGCTGGAATATCTGAGCTGAAGGATGATGCTTCACAGTTCACCTCAAATTGCCACAAACCATTTAGAATGTAATTAAGCAAAGACCTAGGGGAATTTGCAAGAAAACCATGTTGGAACTGCCACCTCCTAAAGTCTGACACCATTAATGAATGAGCTGTAGCTAAATGCTTTGTAAAAGCGGTAAAAAGCTTTGTACTTACATATTCAGCTTAGCTTCTAGCTCTGTCTACAACGTCTGGTGACTGTCCAGTTAATAGACAACTTCAGGAAACTAGGAAGAAAAGAGCTCTAATATGCAGCCAATGGTGTTTAAGCAACAGCAGATGTTCAATATAAAAAGATGGCTAGTCAGCTCTTGTTTACTCTTTCTGTAACACCAGGGGAAGTTCATATTTGTCTACACAAAAGCAGAAATTCAGCCCAATGTTTAATCAGACTGTACAAAACATTCACCCGATTCCCGTACATGTAACTTCTCACTCTCCTGCTTATAAGTGGAATGATTAGCTGAGATATGAATAATCACAACTGGGAATGGTACAAATACTAAAGGCAGCAGATATCAATGATGGAGAATCAACCACAACCTGTGGTAAACTGTTTTGTTGTTCAATAACATTCATTATTAAACAGTTTCTTATTTCCAGTGTGAATTTTCTAGCTTTAATTTCCAGCCATTAGATCATATTACACCTTTCTCTGCTAAATAGAAGAGTCTATTATTAAACATTTGTTCCCCATTTGGATACGTTAGAGCAGGGGTCTGGAATCTGTGCCTTCAGAGCCACATGCAGCTCTTTGGCTGCCCTCTTGTGCCTCTGGGCTCTGCCCTTCCTCACCACTGGGGAAACCTGCAGGCAGCCACTCCTGGCTCGAGGTCCCACCCCACCACTGGGGGACCCTGAATGCTGCCCGTGTCAGGCTCCAGGTTCCTCCCACCACTAGAAGACTTGGCAGGCGTGGCTCTTCTGGTGCCAGGATTCCCCTTTCTAGGGGAAACTGCCGCAGATGCCCAGGCACAGGTCTTAGCTTCCCTCACAAGGATACTACACCTTCTGTGGCTCTGAAAACACTTTGTTAATGAAGGAATTTTAAAAAATGACTCTTCCATTTTTTTCATTGCTGACCCCTGCTTTAGACTGTGATCAAGTCATCCCTTAACCTTCCCTTTGTTAAGCTAAATAGGTAGAGCTCCTTGAGTCAGTTACTATCTGGCCTGTTTTCTAATAATTTAATCATTCTGGTGGTTCTTCTCTGAATCCTTTCCAATTTATCAACACCCTTCCTGAGTTGTGGAGACCAGACCTGGACCTAGGATTCCATCAGTGGTCTCACTATTGCCAGATAAAAAGGCAAAATAATGTCTCTACTTCCACTTGAGATTTTCCTGTTTACATATCCCAAGATCACATTGGTTCTTTTGGCCACAGTGTTGCACTAGAAGTGCATGTTCAGTTAATTTTCCACCCACACACCCAAATAAGAGTCACTGCTTCCCAGGATAAACACCCATCCTGTTTACATAGAGTCTAGTTTCCTTGTTGCTAGATATATGCATTGACATTTAGTCATATTAAAACACACATGGTTTGTTCTTTATCCATGATTTCTCTTTATAATTTACTAGGCTTCTTATTATTGTGTTATCTGTGTACTTTGATAATGATGATTTGATTTTTTTTTTCTTCCAGGTCCTTAATAAAAGTGTTAAATAATATAGGACAAAGAATCAATCCTTGTGGGATCCTGCTAAATATGTACCTGTTCATTAATGATTCCCCATTTACAAATGTATTTTGTATTTATCAGTTAATCAGTTTTTAATCCATTTCATGAGTGCCATGATCATTTGATATCATTCTAGTTTTTTTATCAAAATATCATTCAGTACCAAGACAAATGTCATTTGAAAATCCTAGACAGAATCCTTTTGTGTGCAAATATTAAAATATTCATTCAAAATTATGAATTTTAATGGTTGTATATTATAATATCTTCAGTTTGAGATTTAAAAAATAGTGAGCTCTACAAAGAAATGAAGCTTTAAATTTTTGTTCTTAGCTTTATTAAAATAGAGGCATGCAAATTAGTGATATGGATATATGGGAAAATGTGCTTTATTCACATTCACACAGTTAAACAATTTTCTTTATCCATTTTCGTTAAAGAAAGAATCACCATTAGAGTCTGAGCAAATCTGTAAATCTCTCTTTTGTTCATCACCAAATAATGCAGATGCTTCTCCCTTCATAACGTGGAGTTTAGCGTATGTTGTTTATAGTTATTTCATCTTCACTTTTGGAACACCCAAGGTGTGAGATTTCCCACCTGTATAGTTTTACCATTTGAAACTCTCTGGTATTGTCCTGGTGCTATAGTTACTGTGCACTGCTGATGTATCTTTGTGTTTACTGTGTGATCTCTAACTTATTGCAATTTCTACAGGTTTTGTCCTTCAACCAACTGTTATTTGCACTGTGAGAATGAAAGCATGCAGTCTTTGTTTTAGCAGTGTCCATGTTGTGTGTTCTGCTTGAATGCCAGTTTTATTATTGCTCAGATCACAGGATGTGATTACTGGTCCATGAACATCTTCAGAGTCAAGTGCTACTCCTAGATTCATAGTATCATAAGAAGATGAGGTCTGGAAGTGTAAGGGAGTTCAGGAGGTATTTAGTCCAGTCCCCCTGCTCAAATCAGGACCAACCCTAATTAAATGATCCCAATCAGAATCCAAATCTCTAAGGATGGAGATTCTACCACCTCCTTAGTTACCCCATTCCAAAGCTTCACCACCTTCCTAATGGAAAAGATTTCCTAATGTCCAACCTTGACCTCCCCCCCTGCAATATGAGATCACTACTCCTAGTTCTATTATCTGCCACCACTGAGAACAGTCTCATTTCATTCATCACTGGAACCCCCTTGCTGGTCCCTGAAGGCTGCTCCCTTTTTCTCCTCTTCTGCAGATTAAACAAACCAGTTCCCCCAGCCTCTACTCATAAGTCATGGACTCCAGCCCCATAATAATTTTTGTTGACCTCTGGATTCTGTCTGATTTGTTCACAACTGTCAAAGCTGTTTCCTCGCTCTGGTACTCTGAGTGCAGAAGGTGGGGCCTACAACAGGCCTTAAAACCCAGTGGCCTTAAAGCCAGGTCTTAAAACTCTCCAAGGCCACCACTTTCCTGGCCTTGAAATGGTATTGCTGCCATCATCTAAATCCAAACCCTCCTGAAAATCCAGGAAGGCACACTTTGGAATTCCTTCCTGTGAGGTACCTTCAATTGCTTTTATTCCTCCTTCAAAAGAGCAACTGAACCCCACCTGGGATATCAGCTGGAAATAGAACAGAATCCCATTTAGTATGTAGTCCCAGCTATGTAGTCTGAGGCAGATGCATACAAACCCCTTGCCTTTTAGAGCTTATTTTAAAAGAGTGAATTCTTTAATTAAAAAGAATAGATAAACACAGAGAGTTGCTTCTCTGAGATTTAAGTTAAGTAGCTACAGAGTAGTGGGAAGGGGTACATATGTTCAGCACAGCGGATCCAAAAATAAAGAAATACCCTGACTGCATCTAGTTAAATGTTCCTTGTTCTACTCATGCCTAGTCAGCTACAAACTTGAGCTTATCCTTGGCAAGGATGTCCCTGGATCCTTCCTCAGGCCTCTCTCTGGCCTCCTCCTGATCCTTCCAGGAACTCTGTTGCTATCAAACAGGGACAGGCAGGGCTGCTGCTCCAATTAAAAAACATGTACTGTCTTTCTATTGGTTTCCCTGGGACTCACTGACCAGGGTGTTAACCCCTTCCTCTCCAAGGTTACTCCAACATCCTTTCTGTAGTGGAGGGCCCAGAACTGGACATAATACTCTGGATGTTGCCTAACCAGCGTTGAATAGAGGGGAATAATCATTTGATCCACTGGCAATTCTTTTACTAATACAGCCCAGCTTGCCATTAGCCCTCTTGCAAATAAGGGCACACTTTTGACTCATTTCCAGTTTCCTGTCCACTGTAACACCCAGTCTTTTGTTTGCCAAATGGCTGCCTAGCAAGTTGGTTCCCAGTCTGTAGCAGTTCATGGGATTTTTCCATCCTAAGTGTAGGATTCTGCACTTGTTCTTGTTAAACCACATCATATATATTTGTTTGGTCTAGTTCTGCAATGTACCTAGGTCACTCTGTATCCTATCTTTACTCTCTAGTATATCTACCACTTCCCCGCCAGATTAGTGTCATCTTTAAACTTGCTGAGGGTGCAATCCACCCCACCCACTGGATCATTAATGGAAATGTTGAACAAAACTGGCCCTGGCATCAATCCACATTTCACTTGTTGACAGTTGTCAGGTAAACATCAAGCTTTTGATAATTACCCACTGAACTTGATGATATGGTCAGCTTTCTATCCATTTTATAGTCCATTCATCCAACCCATAATTCTTTAACTTGCTGAAAAGACTACAGTGCAGGGGTGAGCAACCTTTACTGACCTCTGTGCCAGCCTCTCCTCCTCGAATCTCAGTCAGTCCCAGTAGCCCCTTTTGCCAAAAAATGTGGCTGCTGCCTGAAAATACAGTGGCTTCCACAGCTGTAGTATTTGGGAGTGTGTGGGGGGTGTTCCAAGGCATGCCACAGAAAGAAGATGCCCCAAATGACTCCTCTATGCAGCGTGCCCAGGGATGAGTCCCCAAGCACACCTGGAAAGAAGCCATCCAAAGCAGCTCCTCTCTATGGAATACCTGGGGCAAGGGTCCCTAGGCATGCTATAGAACAGGGGTGGCCAAACTTATGGAACTCAAGAGCCACATAAGTGGATTTTTAAACCTTCAAGAGCTGCACTGAGGCATATAGCCATATACTTTTACCTACTAAATTGATTTGCTGATGTTCTTCCGTGAGCCACACTTTTTCATTCAAGAGCCACATGTGGCTCTTGCACAGCAGTTTGGCCACACCTGCATATAGAAAGAAGCTGTTGCAGGTTGAGGCAGCTTCTTTCCATGATATGCCTTGGAGCCACGGGGTGCCTGAGGCACTGCCACTTGCTTTTCTGGAGCAGAAGTGGCACTTTTGGCAGAGGATGCCAGATGCCACTCAAAATCATCTCATGTGCCACTGCCAGCATGCATGCCAGGGGTTGCTGATGCCTGCTGTAGTGGGAGACTGTATCAAACTCTTTGCTAAATTTGAAGACATCACACAGACCACTTTCCCTACATCTATAGAGCCAGTCATATCATCATAGAAGTCAATCATATTAGTTAGGCATGACTTGCCCTTGGTGAATTCACGTTGACTATTCCTGACCACCTTCCTTTCTTCCAGTTGCCTCAGATGGATTCCTTTAGGACCTGAGTCATGATTTTTCTGGGGGAGGTTGACTGGTCTATAATTCCCCAGTTATGCCTTGTTTCCTTTTTTAGAAGATGGGCACTATATTTGCATTTTTTAAGTCATCCAGGACCTCCCTCAATCAACACAAGTTTTCAAAGATAATGCCCAATAGCTCTGCAGTCACATTAGCCAACTCTTTCAGCAGCCTCAGGTGCATTGCATCTGGCTTCATAGACCTGTGTGTGTCCAGTCTTTGATGTAGCAAGTTTTAGCCACCTGTTTTAGGATCCAATCAGTCTCAGTGAATAACTGCTCTTGGTTTCTTTCATTTTGCTTGTTACACTACAATGTCATTTAAACTTTCCCCAAACTGGTAGTATTGTGTTAATATCCTTATATCAGCCATATACTCAGGATTAGTTTTTCTTTTTGATTTCTTTTATGAAATCAGAAACATTATGCAGTTGTGAGTGGAGAATGTGGAGAATTGCTGCAACCTCAGGAGATGTTCCATCTGCTGGTTCACCTGGAACTTTCAGGCTACATAGAAGGTTATAGGATTTAGTCCTCATTATGCTCAATAAAAAGTATGCCTTTTGCTCAACACTGAAACCATTAGCTATCCTAATCTGTTACACTCTCTTATCACAGTTCATTAGTGGACAGTCCCACTGTCTTAAGTAAGTCAATTTTTCCAAGACAGCCAGATTTTTATGAAGCTTTTAAATTTTTTCCTTAATGATCAATTTTTTCACAGTCACCATGGCTGCCATTTCCTTTTATTCTAGGACTCAGCAGTTAATGTTTATTTCACTGAACTCCAGGATTGGGCTTTCCTCCTTGTTATCAATCATTATGTCTTGTGCTCCTCACAAAGTCAAAACAATATGAAGAAACAAAGCAGGCACAGTTGATTCCAAATGAAATGAGTTTACAAAATATTCCCAAGTATGCATGGCCTAAGTGCATACATATAGCTGCTTTGACCAACTTCTGAAAGTTCCCAATCCATAGGCTATGACGACCATCAACAGGGGGGCTCAAACTATTTAAAGGGATGTTACACTAGTTCAATAAACTATACAACTGCTAAATAAAAATACTTAGATTTTAAAATGCTTGGGTCAGTATCCCTAGTGACAGTTTACTGAGAGGAGGATCAAGCAGGTACCCATTCTGAGGGTATGTCTAGACTGACAGCAGCAAAATTGCCACTGTCAGTGTGATCTTCTGGGCTTGATTTAGCAGTGAGTGTGAACTTACTGATGCTCTCCAGAGTCATCATAGCAACTCCTGCCCCCGAACAGGAGTTGCTGAAAGCCGACTGCAAGCCATTTGCAGTTGGCTTCCCCCAGTATGTCCTGCCAGCTTAGAAAGTCGCCGGCAGATATGCAAGATATTTTACATGTCTTGCGTATCTGCCATCAACTGCCGCTGAATATCAAGGTAAGTATAGACTAGGACTGAGGCTGGATTGAGGGTTAATAAGTGGATGTTAAATTGGATTACTATAGTCATGTCCCTATCTAAGACCCGAAGACTTGTAACCTTATGCCTTGAGATACACAAAGGCCTCAAGATGAGTGCTTTCAGTGGGATTAGGAAGGGATTGGAGGTGCAGCTGACATGTAACTATAACAAATTTTGTATGGCTGCGTAGAAGGACGGAGGCCAGTCAGAAGCCTTAACTTAGTTATCAGATTGGTAGTGTTGTGCCTCTTAGATATAAATGAATGTGTGGTGGATTGGAAGGTTTTTCCTTCATTAAAATCTATCCAGCAGCCTCCACTGTGACAGTAGTCAGATTTTACTAAGAACTTCTTCATATTGGGTAAATGGCAGCTGAGCTTCTAAAAATCTTGAAAATTTAATTGTGGGCACCAGTTTCTCTAGAAAATAAGCCAAGTCCAATAACATTATTTGGTTGAAGTAATGAACAAAATCATTTATTGTTGCAAACATGTAATTAGGATGACAGAGCACAAAGTCCAGAATAAAAACTATAGCATCAATTCTATTGGGTAGAATCTTGATGTCATAGGTTCATAGCCATAAACAAGTAGCAATGCTATTTCAGAAATGGCACCAAGATAACGAGCAGGCAAATGAAATTAAAACTCATTGATCAGATATTTGATTTGAAAGATACAGTGGGAGAAGTCACTTATAGAACAAATTCTCATGGTTGATCCTCTGTGGAAATTTTTGAAGAATGGATAAACTTCTTCAAATGAACAGTCCTTAAATGTGAACAAACCAGACCTGTCAGTTTCATTGCAAAATATCACCTGCCTATCTTCATAGCTGAGGTAAACTACAATATTGACCTTTTTCTGCACAATGACCCAGGTCCATAGATCTGTTTTCGCCAAGGAATCTCTCCCATTCAGACCCAGAACCTAGAATCCCTCTTTAGGGGACCAAGACAGTTTTCCTTTTCTCTGTATGGATTTTCTGGCCACTCCCAGGTCCCAGTCAGTGCTGCTCATAACCTCCATCTCCAAGTAGTGCTTGTAATTAAGATGGTAGTGCACAAAAGACAAAGTGAAAACCACAGTTTGAATTTTATTGGATAGAAATCTGTCAGATTCAAATCCATTAAATGGATAGCAATACTGTTTTAGAGCTGGTGGCAAGACAACAAGGAAGCAAATGAAATTCAGATTCATTGGTGAGAAATTTGTTTTCAGAGATACAATGGGACAAAGGTGCAGCTGTGCCACTTTGAGCTCATTCATCTCTTCTAGAACAAATTTCCATTTGTGTTTCTTTCGGAAAATCCTTAAAGAATGGACAAACCCCTCCTTCAAAGGAACAGTTATTAAATGTGAACAGCACAGACATCCTCACCACACTGAAAAAAAGTCACCTGTCTCTTTGTAACTAAGGTAAATTCCAATTTTCTGGGTATTTTCTTCACCATGACTTTTGTCCATGGATCTGTTTTTGCCCAGGAATCTTTCCCATTCAGCCCAGGACCCAGAATCCCTCTTTAGGGAACAGAGAGAGTTTTCCTTTTCTTTGTATGGATTTTCTGGCCACTCCCACGTTCCAGTCAGTGCTGCTCCCAACCTCCAGCTCCCACTAGTGCTTTCCAGAGCAGAATCCTTCACAGCCCAACACACAAACAGTTGAATCAAACATTTCTGGATTTTTCTGAACTTTGTGAGCTTGGACTTCATGAGTAAAATGCTTTTTATCTCCAGAAACAGAGGTTGGGATGTGCTGTGTCTGCACTAAGAGTGATGTCATCTGCAAATAGAGATTGAGATTTATAAAATCCTTATTTAATTCCCGTATAAATGTGGGAGATATGCCTTGAGGGCCAAATTCTACTTTCCTCAGTGAGGCAAAACTCCCTTTTGACACTAATGTTTTGACAATTTGCTGACACTGAAATATTTCAGAGGTGCAAAAATCAATTGAACCTCATACAGAAATGGAAGGGATCCTGAAATGTTTATCTTATTGATACTCAAATATATTGTGCCAGATCCTGACAGGTTGAAGGAAGTGAATTAAAAAGGCCTGAGATGAAATGGAGAAAAACTTCAGATTTCATCTTTATGGTAGCAGGATGTACTATTTCCAGGCTTTTTTTTTTTATGTACAAATTATTTCTGATTACCAGGCAAAATGTATATTTTCTTACCTGCATAGTTATGAGTCTCTCCATTCTGAAATCAAAGTGAGAAACAACAGATATTTAATTCAAAGAGGCCTCTACTGCCTATTCTCCCCATAGAAAGGTCCCTTACCGAGGATGTCAGATACTATACAGAGTGATTTACTTGTGCTGAAAAGAGAAAGTAAAGCACAAACACACACTAAGGCTATAACACACTTTTGGCCCCCATGGGTGACTCTGATGGAATCACTGGGTCTTCTCTATCATTCACTCCCACTGCAGCTTTGGGCACAGGCAGGAGCACTCAAGGAAAAGTGTGGTGATGCTGGTGTTGCGGAGTGCACTAACTCCACATGCTCCAATGCGGGGGAGCTCCTGGTTTTGAGCCACAATCCCAGCCTCCCGGTTCAAGGCAGAGTGGCCTAATGGTTATAGATAACGTTCACAGGGGCCTTTGGGTGTAGGGCGGTGCGGCCTACTGGCCTGAGTCAATAAGTCCAAGCCCTTCACATCAGGGCGGTGTGGTCCACTGGCCCGAGTCAATAAGTTCAAGCCCCGGCTGGGCGCCCTGAGGGGCGTAGGCCCAGGTAGGGGGGGTTCAGGCCCTCCCACTCCACTGAACCCCAGCCCAGGGCCCTGGGGTTAACGGGAGCCTCGGCCCAGTCGGCAGGGATCCATGCTGCAACGCGCCAGCTGAGGCCCTAACCACACCAAGGTTCACCCCGTTGTACCCTGCCCTGGGCTACTTCCTACCTGGGTCTCGGTATCCTCACAGCTGGAGACGCCCTGATCAGCAGTGCTTTCTGCGGTCGGCATTTCTAGCGTCCTATGAGGCAGCTTCCTTGAGGTAGGAGTCAAGCCGGAGTCTGGGTAGGAGCCTTCAACATACGTCTGCTCCCTTCATTGGCCTCTCCCCAACTGAGGAGAACTGCAGGCTTTTATACCTGGGCAGCTGTTTGAGCATGCCCAGCAGGGCCTGAGGGGCAGGGCTACCCTTCCCTTCCAGTCATATACGCCCGCTTGAGTGTGGGGTGGGGCTGCCCCGTCACACCCCCCTCCTTTATGACAGGCTTTATGGGGGTGGTCACTACACTGTCCTCTTCTCCTGACCTGGAAAAGAAGTCTGCATTATTATGCTTTTTACCTGGTTGATGCGCCACCCGGAAGTTATAGGGCTGGAGGGCCAGGTACCACCGCATCAGTCAGGGGTTCATGTCTTTCATGGACTGTAGCCACCTTAGGGGCGCGTGGTCTGTCACCAGGGTAAACGTAGATCCTAGAAGGTAGTAGTGGAGTGCGTCTATGGCCCATCTCGTGGCCAAGGCCTCCTTCTCGATGGTTGAATAGCGTGTCTCTCAGGGAAATAATTTCCTACTTATATACAATACTGGGTGCTCATCTCCCTCAATTTCCTGTGATAATACTGCCCCCAGGCCTACTTCTGAGGTGTCAGTCTGCAATGTGAAATCCTTACTAAAAATCGGGATATACGAGCACTGTCTCTCGCATCAGGCTGCGCTTTAATGACTGGAATGCCTTTTCTGTCTGCTCTGTCCATTGGACTTTCTTGGGGGCCGCATTCTTGGTAAGGTCCGACAGCAGGCTTGCGAGAGTTGCAAACTCTGGTACGAAGCGGCGGTAGTAGCTCACCAGACCCAAGAACTGTTGTACCTGTCTTTTAGTCCTTGGTCGTGGCATCTGTGCCAGGGCTTGAAGCTTATCAATTAATGGCTGCAGCGTACCTCCCCCAACGACATACCCGAGGTAGGTTACCTCTCTCTGCCCCAAGTGGCACTTAGCAGGGTTGACCGTCAGGTGGGCTTCTCAGAGGGCCGTCAAGACGTCGTTAAGATGGTGTAGGTGGTCGTCCCAGTTGTTACTATATATCACGATGTCGTCTATGTATGCGGTGGCATAGGTCCCGTTAGGTTGCAACATCCTATTCGTCAGCCTCTGGAAGGTGGCGGCCGCTCCGTGCAACCCAAAGGGCATTGTGACAAACTGATAGAGACCAAAGGGGGTAGAGAAGGCAGTCTTCGGGCACAATTCTGGCATAAGAGGGATCTGCCAATACCCTTTTGTCAGATTCAACGTTGATAGGTATCACACCGTGCCCAGCTGTTCCAGCAGTTCGTCTACCCGGGGCATTGGTTAAGCATCAAATTTGGAAACTGCATTAACTTTCCTGAAGTCTGTGCAAAAGCGTGTGCTGCCATCTGGCTTGGGAACCAGGATGATGGGGCTCCGCCACTCGCTCTTGGATTCTTCTACCACCCCCATCTCCAACATATTTTCGAACTCCTGCTTCACCGTTGACCACATCTTTCGTGGTA
This sequence comes from Podocnemis expansa, assembly GCA_007922195.1. NCBI lineage: Eukaryota > Metazoa > Chordata > Testudines > Podocnemididae > Podocnemis > Podocnemis expansa. The sequence continues at coordinate 11,365,299 of ML682024.1, read as the reverse complement.
GCAATCGGGGGTTGTCTCTCACCTTCTGGCGGAGTGGCAATATGATGGCTAGTCAGTGGGGTCCTCCCTAGATGGGTGGATAAGACATCTGGGAACTGATCTAGAAGTTCCTGTAGCTTGCCTTTCTGTTCAGTAGTCAGTTTCTCCCCCACTGTTGGTGGCATGATGTCCCGGGTCTCGTCAGTCGAGGGCCCGAGGTCTGGCTCTGGTGTAGGTGGGCCTCCCTTTCCTGCCATTTCTTTAATAAATTGACATGATAGATCCGGGCTTCTTTCCGACACCCTGGCATCCGGACCTCATAATCCACTGGGCCAATCCACCGGGTTACCTCAAACGGGCCCTGCCACTTGGCCAGTAGTTTAGACTCACTAGAGGGGAGTAGTAGTAGTACCCTGTCTCCTGGTTGAATCACCCAGGTCTTCGTACCCTGGTCGTACTGTCGCATCTGTACTCCTTGGGCCTGCTTTAAATTTTCCTGGGCGAAGGCTCCCAGTGTATGCAGTCGCTCTCGTAATTTGATTATAAATTGTACCGTGCCCTGGACCCGGGTGTCTTGAGTCTCCCAGTCTTCTTTCAGGAGGTCCAATATACCTCTAGGCCTCCACCCGTATAACAATTCGAAAGGGGAGAACCCTGTGGAGGCCTGTGGGACTTCCCTTATGGCGAAGAGGAGGGCCGGTAGTACCGTGTCCCAATGCCGGGGGTCTTCTTGCACGAACTTGCGCAACATAGCCTTTAAGGTGCCATTGAACCTTTCTACCAGGTCATCCATTTGTGGATGGTACACGGCGGTTCTAAGGGATCTTATCTCCATCAGGTGACACAGCTCCCCGATCAGCCTTGAGGAGACGCACCCTGGCCAGTTAGTATTTCTTTCGGGATTCCCACCCTGGAAAAGACTTTCAACAATTCATCAGCGATATTTGCCGCGGTCGCTGTTCAGAGGGGCACGACCTCCGGGTACCTAGTAGCATAATCTACCATAACTAAAATATAGCGGTTTTTCGTCTGGCTTTGCTCCAGCGGACCCACCAGGTCCATACCCATGCGTTCGAAGGGGATCCCCACGACCGCCATTGGGACGAGGGGTGCCCGTGGTACCCCTGCGGGCCCAGTCCTTTGACATCCTGGGCAGGATGCACGGAAGTCCCTCACCTCCCTATGGAGTCCCAGCCAATAAAACCACTGACCCACCCTTTGGAGGGTCTTTTCCCACCCCAAGTGCCTGGCCCAGGGGATATCGTGGGCTGAGTATAGGAGGTCTCACCGCAGACACCGGGGTACCAGAAGTTGGTAGATAATTTCCTGGGTCTGAGGTTCATGCGTCACCCAGTATAACCGATCCCCATGGATCTCAAAGTGGGGCCCCGTAGGCTGGGGCTGGTCACTGGATGGTTCCAAGTCCAGATTGGTGGCCTGCTCCCAGGCGTGTTTCAACGTGGGGTCTTCTTGCTGATCTCAGAGGAAGTCCCCATCTTGTTCCAGCTCGCTCTGTGTTTGCTTTAGGGTCGCTCCAGGGGGCTTGCTAAGGTTCTGGGCCTCGTCTGCAGGTCCTGACGCCTCTGAATCAGACTCTGTGGGCCCCTGGTGTCCCAGCAAACCCACATCGTGGCGGTTCACTGTGGGCGTGCCTGAGGGGTTTAGGTCCTCTCTCCTCAGAACTTTATCGAACTCAGGCCAGTCCCAGCCCAACACCACCGGGTACACTAAGCCAGGGACTACACCCACCTAGAGTTGCGCCGTCTGTCGTCCAACCTCCAGCCGCACTTGGGCAGTTGGATAGGGGTGTGTATCCCCGTGGATGCACTGAAGTTGGATGGTTGGCCCAGACACGTCTAGGCCCGGTATCAGTCCCTCCTGGATAAGCGTCTGGCTGCACCCCGAGTCTATAAGGGCAAGGCCTTGTGTATGCTCAACGCTCACTGGTGTCACCAGTTTTGGGGCGGTTCGTTTTCTGGCCCGATGACCTACCACGCCCACCTGTGCATATTCGCACTCCATGTAGGGGCACTCTCGTCGGTAGTGGCCTTCTTCTCTGCACTCCCGACAGTGATTCCGATCAGTTCCTCGTTGGTCCTCTCCAGCAGGAGGGATCACCTCCATCCAGCGGCTTCCCACCACTTCCCCTTGGGGCCTCCAGGATCCACCTACAGGTTTCGGGGGACTCTGGCTGAGGGGAACCGAAGGCGGCTGGGATGGTTCCCCTGTTTTGGCTCAGGGCGAGCCCAGTCGTCCTTTACTTTCCCTTCTTTGGGTGTCAGGTGGTCTCCGCAGGTGGGGTCCCGGCGTCTCGGCAGCCATATAGTCCTCCGCCAATGAGACCGCCTCTGCCAGGGTCTTAGGGCGATGCCGCTGTACCCACTCCTTTGACCCAGGTGGGAGCTCTCATATGAGTTGTTCGAGGGCCACCAGTTCCGCCACCTCCAGTCCTGATGGTCTCTCTGGCTCCAACCAATGCCAGCAATCTTCTTTAACCCTTTGAGCCATGGCCCGGGGGTGGGTGTCGGCCAGGTATCTGGTGCTCCACAAATGCCAGCGGTAGGCCTCGGTATCTACCCGTCTTGTCCAGGATCGCCTCCTCGACCCTGTCGTATACCAGGGCATCCCATGGTTCCAGGTTTTGATAGGCTAACTGCGACGGTCCTGTCAGATACGGCGCTAACAAAGTAGCCCAGTGTTCGGGGGCCCACTGTGCTGCAGTGGCCACCTGCTCAAAGGTTACTAAGAAGGCCTCTGGATCATCCCCCGGGCCCATCTTCGTCAGTCACAAGGGCAGGTTGGCCTGGCCTACCCCTGTCACCGAAGCCCCAACCCCTGGGTCCCTGGGGGAGGGCATTTTCAACGTTGCTCCCATTTGCTGGACCAGCTGCTCCTGGTGAGCCTGTTGTTGGGCGGCTAACTCCCTCATAGACTGCTGCAACTGATCTTGTTGCTGGGATGCTTGCGTTTGTTGTTGGGTGGCCATCTGTTGGAGCAGCTGTGCATGCTGCTGCTGCTGTTGTTGCTGGCTTTCTAACAGCCATTTCAGGACCTTCTCTGTGTCCATTGCCCCATTGAGAGGGAGAGAAAAAAGAAATTTCAAGGAAAAAAAGCGAACCAAACACAACAAACATCATGGGCGGGGTATAACCCCTTTTCTACGACCCCTGCTTCAGGGTCCGATTGTCTGCCCGCATTCTCCACCACGTGTCATGGAGTGCGCTAACGTCGCATGCTCCAATGCGGGGGAGCTCCTAGTTTGAGCCACAATCCTGGCCTCCCGGTTCAAGGCAGAGTGGCCTAATGGTTATAGATAACCTTCACAGCAGCCTTTGGGTGTAGGGCGGTGCAGCCTACTGGCCCAAGCCAATAAGTTCAAGCCCTTCATGTCAGGGGAGCGTGGCCCACTGGCTGGAGACAATGAGTCCAAGCCCTTCACATCAGGGCAGTGTGGCCCACTGGCTGGAGTCAATGAGTCCAAGGCACAGCTGGGCACCCTGAGGGGCACAGGCCCAGGTAGGGGGGTTCAGGCTCTCCCACTCCACTGAACCCCAGCCCAGGGCCCTGGGGTTAACAGGAGCCTCAGCCCAGTCAGCAGGGATCCATGCTGCAACGCGCCGGCTGAGGCCCTAACCACGCCAAGGTTCACCCTGCTGTACCCTGCCCTGGGCAATTTCATACCTGGGTTTCGGTATCCTCGCAGATGGAGACGCCCTGATCAGCAGTGCTTTCCACAGTCAGTGTTTCTAGCATTCTAGGAGGTAGCTTCCTTGAGGTAGGAGTCAAGCCAGAGTCTGGGTAGGAGCCTTCAACATACATCTGCTCCTTTCACTGGTCTCTTCCCAACTGAGGGGAACGGCAGGCTTTTATACCTGGGCAGCTGTTTGAGCATGCTCAGCAGGGCCTGAGGGTCGGGGCTACCCTTCCCTTCCAGGTATATAGGCCCGCTTGAGTGTGGGGTGGGGCTGCTTTGTCACAGCTGGTGATATGGGAATTGCATTATCTCTGTCTAGAACTGCTGTCTTCCCTGCTGTGAGAAGGGGAACAATGGGTTTCAGCAGTGGTTCCCAACCTGTGGTGTGGGGACCTCCAGGGATCTGCAGACATGTTGCAAGGGGTCTGTGGAGCTTCTCCCTGCTGTGGCTGGAGTCTAGCTGCAGCCCCAATGCTCCCTGCCAGGGCTGTCTCTCCGTGCCTGTGGTCAGATCCTGGCAGGGGATTGGGCCTGTGTTGGCTTCCCCAGCAGGGGCAAGGAGAGGTGGCCATAGCTGCCGTGGCTGGGCTCTCCTGCATCATGGCCCATGGTTGTGGTGGTGCTGCTCAGTGGCTGTCTCAGCAGCACCACTGGAGTGGCATGAGCCAGAGTCTGCCTATGTAGGCCAGATTGTGTAATCAGCAGAGAAGGCAGCATAAAGATATTTTTTGTTAAAAAGGGCTCCCTGGCCTGAAAGTTTGTGAACCACTGGGCTTCAGCATCAAGGGAATTAGGATCTGGATATGAGAGGCCTGCTGTGCCTAGAGAACCTGGAGGAATGTGTGTTTACTGGTGGTGAGAGGGAAGAGTGGATGAAACAGAAAAAAAATATCATTGTACAAAGATAACCAAGGTAGTTGAACATTTTTGTCATAATGTACTGGTGTTTACTTATATTTCAGCTGGATGACACCCTCCAAAGTCAAATTAACTCAGATGTTCCAGCTCTGTGGGATTTCAGATGGCCTTTGGTTCACAGGGTCTATGGGCTTTCTGCATATTTCATAGGTTTTCAGATGTTTCTATAGAGTAATCCTAGTCTGAATGGCAACCCACCTCCTCCTTTGCATTGCAGCCGCTGAGAGCTGCTCCTGTTACAAAATATTCCCAATCAGGTTGATCTGCCTGCTGTAAAAATCTCCTGTAAAGCCTGCCACTGCAGTAGAGACAATAGTGAGCAATATCACTGCTATTGAAGTGCTACAAATGGCCTGTTTCTGGAGTTCAAATGTATCCTGGTGATAAATTAAAAGATTAGCTGGAAAAATATTTTTGCTCCCATCTTTCTAACGCTGATGCTTTTGTAGCCCTTTATACAAGTACACATTTTACCAGTAAAGACAGAACGATAACCATTTTACCAGTAACAGAACAGTATTGAGTAGCAAGGAATGCACTATTTTTTTTCTGTCTCACCAGTCATAAGTGTGCTTGTGAATGTGATTGCTTCATAACAGGAGTGCCCCTGGCCCAGAAAAAGACCCAAGGCTTGTGAACAGACATTTGGGGCTCACACACTTTAAGCACACTGCCACTGCAGCTGCCGTGGCAGCAGATGCAGGGCTTTGGAACCGACACTTGGAGCTCGAGCCCTGTAATCCCAGCGCCAGCAACACCCCTTCTTCATAATCCCTTGGTTTTCAAATGTTTCTGTAGGTCAACCCCACTCTGACTGGCAACCTGACCAACTCCTTTCATGTGTAGCCCATCAGAACTGCTGCATATGTTAAGAGAAATCCTCTCCCCTCAGCAAATAAAGATTTTTTCCCCTTCTCACGTCTCTCTACTAGAAGAGTGGGAGCACTCCTGAAGTCCTCAGATATTTTACTGTGACTTCTAGGATGGCATAGTCCATGCTTTTTTTGCTACTCTTTTTCTCTTCCCAACTCCAGCTAGTACCATGCATCCTGAGTGATAATGAAAAAAATTCCCTCTCTATCAGTTCCCAAAGACAAGGAGATATGCACATAGTTCAGTGCATAGGGAAGACTTTCACACAGTGGGAGCAGAAATAGTCTGCTGCATTCATGTGTCCATTCTAGCAAGTTTTAGAAAAATAATATTTAAAGAACAACAATCCTTCAGTTCCCATATTTCTAACTGTGAGAACATCATTTCTATTCACATCTATTTTCCAGCTGGGGCATTTCTGGCACATGATGGCATAGATCACATTAGCAGATGAGCAGGTAAATGAGCCTTTGATGGAGTAGCAGCCTTGATTAGAACTTATGATGGTATCTATTGTGCAGATACATGGGCAGACTTGGCAGCGTGGTTTCTTGCAGGGGTGTGTGCCTGCTTTACTGTTTCTGTTGTTAGATCTGTAGTTGCTGTGTTTAAGATTGGGCGGCTGTCTGTAGGCAAGGAGAGGTCTCTCTCCCGGTGCTTGAGAGTGAGGGATCATCTTTTAGAATAGGCTGTAGGTCCTTAATGATCTGTTGTAACAACAGAAACATTAAAGCAGTCACACACCCCTGCAACAAAACATGATGCCAAGTCTGCCCGCATATCTGCACAATAGATACCATCATAAGTCCTAATCAAGCCTGCTACTCCATCAAAGGCTCATTCACCTGCTCATCTGCTAATATGATCTATGCCATCATGTGCCAGAAATGCCCCAACACCTTATACGTTGGACAAACAGGATGATCGCTGCATAAAAGAATAAATAGAGCTGATATCAGAAATCACAAAACAAAGAAACCAGTTGCTGAGCACTTCCATCTTTCTAATCACTCAATAAATGATTTGTTAACGACCATCGTCAGGGATGTGGCTGGGACATCAAGACTTCAAAGAGAAACAGCTGAACTAAATCTGTGAAAGCAGGATTGAATTGAGACTACGGGTTCTTTTCCCTTTACAAAAGGTAATTTGACTTCATGCTTCCCATGGTTTGAACCTAACAACCCCTCTGATTTGCTGTTACTGTATGACCTGATCCTATATTTTACACTGTGTTGCATTTATTTTCATTCCACTCTGTAAGTTCACTCATATTCGAAGCATCTGATGAAGTGGGATTTTCTCCCAGGAAAGCTCATGCAAAAAATAAATCTATTAGGCTATGTCAACACATACATCATTATTTTGAAAGAACCCATTTCAAAATGAGTTATTTCGAAATAAAGTCCTTATTTCGAAATAAGTTAATTTGATTAACAGTTTGTTAATTTGAATTAAGGGAAAGCCTGCTTTCGAAATAGCCATTGTTTCAAAACAATGGCTATTTCGATTAGATGCGAGGTTTAACAGTTTCAAAATAAAGGCCATTATTTAGAAACAACAGGTCCTGTTGTTTCAAAATAATGGTGCATCGTGTGGACATGCTGCTTCTTATTTCGAAACAACCTCTGTTGTTTCGAAGTAAGAAGCCTGTGTGGACATACCCTGAGTCTTAAAGTGCAACACGACTCTTTTTTTTTTTTTTTTTTTGCTGAACTAGACTAACCTGGCTGTCCCTTTGGAATTTGAAAAGGCAGCCTGTTAAGTAAATGCGCTTTTACTATTGCATGACAGACAGGAGAGTTTCTCTAATTTTACCAACAGTAGAGCTGGCTATATCTGTACTTAATTAATTGCAGGGTTATAGCACCAGGGAGCTAATTACAGACTTAACTTTGCTATTCTGAATTCTGGTCACGTTGAACATTAGGGTAGAATTGGCTAAGTTTCCTTTCTCCACTGATTTTCTTCTAGGAATTGTATGGCCTTGAGCAGGTTACTTTAAATTGTGTCTGGGTGGTAGAATGTGCAGTTTATAGAACCTGGAATTAAGAAGGTTTTGTGCAGCAATTTAGTCTATAAACTTGCTAGAGAAAGATACCATATATCATTGCATATAAGCCAAGAATTTTGTGCCTGAAAATTGGCTTCAAAACAGGCACTTGGCTTATACTCGGGAGAATAGGTAGACGGTCCCAGCCAGCCCTTTCCCTGACCAGGCGGCAGGCCAGAGACCCAGTTGGCCCAGGCTGGGGCTGGAGGAAGGAGGGGACCCTGGCGCCTGGAGCAGCCAAGTAAGGGGACCCTCGGGGGGGGGGTCGGCCTAGACATTGGGGGGGGGATTCAGGGAGGCCATGGAAGTGGCGGCAGGGACTGGGGTTTGGGGAGGGAGTCGGGGAGTTGGGGAAAGTGATAGGGTGGTGGGGAGGGTTTGGATGGGGGGTTCAGGGAGGCCAGGGAAGGGGCGGCAGGGCTCAGGCATTTTGGGGGGGCGTTGTGGAGTCTGGGGAAAGTGGCAGCAGGACCCAGGTTTGTTGGGGAGCCCAGGGAAACAGTAACAGGGACCAGAGATTGCAGGGGGTGCCTGGCAGGCTGGGAAGAGCGGCAGCAGGGGTTGGGGGGATGAGGGGGAAAGGGGTGGGAAGGGTGTTGGGGAACAGGGGAGCAACAGCACATGGAACTGAGAAAGGAGCAGGGGGGCAGCCGTGATGAGCCAGCGGGGTAGGAGTGGGGAAGGGGCAGAGCAGGGGGGCAGCAGTGAGGAAGGGACAGAGTAGGGGGCAGCAGTGAAGAGCTAGGGGGGCAGCAGTGAGGAAGGGATAGAGCAGGGGGGCAACGAAAAAGCAGCAGCGGGACTTTGGGGGTTAGGGAAGCCGTTAGGAACCCCAGGAGATGCCAGCAGCAGCAGCATTGGGTGGGGGGTTAGGGGCCAAGGCCAAAAAGGGGGGTCTTGGCTTATACATGGGACTTTTTTTTTCTCTTTTTAGGGCTCAAAATTGGGGGATCAGCTTATAACCAAGTATATACGGTAATGGTGAGTTCCAGTCCCAGACACTGACATAATGGAGACTTCAGGGTACTGAGCATAAAATCAGCTGTTTTTAGAGGGGGAAGGCATGATCTTTTACTAAATGTATACTTTGAGAAGTAGCTTGAATTTATACCAGAACTTTTCTTTATGCTCATGTGCTACCAGGGAGTCTCTCCGAGAGATCTTAGTTAAAGTTACATGGCATTTAAGAACAGGGCTAGTTTAAGTCTCCTGTGAGCTCTATGCTATGACCTTCTGTGGACCCCCTGTGGGGGGAGGGGGGGGCTCCACTGCTGCCACAGCAGCCACCTGAGCACAACTGGGGTGGATGCCCAACACAGGACCAGAGTCAGTCCTGATCATGCACTTTGTTGGGGCAGGCTAGGCCAGCAACCACTCCATCTCTAGCAGTGGTTAAGTCAGGGCAGCCACTGGCCAGCCTGAAGTTAGGGAGTGCTGGGTAGGGGCAGGGAGGGGGTGAGGCTGGCACTTAACCCTGCAGCTGTCTGGCGCTGTGGGCTGGCATTGTGGCACAGGCTGGCTCAGCAATACTGAGTCCAGGCAGGGGGCTGGGAATTGGGCCAGCCTGGCAGGCTGTCAGCCCTACCCAACCAAACCACGGCCAAATGTGACACATTGTTTCAGTGAAAACCCACTCAGTGGGGTCTGGAGCCATCCTGGCCATAGTCAACTCCCAACATCCCAGAAGGAGTAAAGAAGATCCATTCTTCTAGGCTTTTTGATCAATACTGTTGGGTTCAATCCTCCAGGCGGACTAAACAGACCTCACTCATATACTTGTGAACTGTTTCTGGCCCTCTTGTATTCTCTACTCAAATTTCTTTCAAACTATCCCTTAGTGGACTGGTGACCATCAATACTTAGTATTTAGCCTTAGATGGAGTTTAAGATTCACTTTGGCTGCATTCCTGAGAAACCCAACTCCAAGAAGAGCTGATCCTTGCTGCTACCCATTTCATATCATCCTCAAACTATACAACTGTTAGAAGCACCTGGATCTCAAAAGTGACACTAGGGAGTAAGTCTTTTGTATGTCACACTTCCCATTCCCCTCTGTGAGGTAAGTGTTTGTCACTGGGCTCTTCTGTGTTCATACACGATTACTAATGGAATCCTGCTGAGCTTCTTTCCTTTGCTGACTAGTATGCTTAAATTTAGTGGGTTGTCACCTCTAATATGAAGACACAATCATCAGATAAGAACTCAGGGATGGTGGGCACTGATCTGTGGGGTTCTTTGGACTTGGAAGAGACCTGGATCACCAAGTTTGGGGAAGAGTGTTTCAAGACAGGAACTGACATGAAAGGCATCAGTCATTGGTGAAGGAAGACAAGGACTAGTAGTAGAGGTGCTGGACAGAGGTTGGGTTCAAAATCTGTTCTCTGCTCTCCGCTGTCAGATGTGTAGGGTGACTGTTCACTTTTCCCCTGGATTTTTGTCCTCCTAATGCAGCTAGACAAGGCTCTGTGCCTTTAAAATGTGATAAAATAGTTGCGATAAAGCTTGAGTTGCCCCCTAAGGTCAACCACTACCAGCTGATTTATGTTGAAATATAAATTACATTGTCTACACCAAGGTTTTAAGACAGTTTAGCTAACCGGATTTTAAAAACATGTCCTTTAGCCTAGTGAAGTCAAAACCAGAGTGAGGTTTTTGTTTTGTTTTGTTTTTTTATGCTAGTTGGTTTTAATTTATGTTTTGATTGAAATATATGGATTTTGTACCTCAGCTTCAATTAAAAATAATTGAAAATATAAATTGACTGCACCAATTATGTTTTTATTAGAACAATGAAAATGAAAAAAAGAAACCTTTTTTAAACCAAATGCAAATTCTTCATATTTACTGTGGAGATAATAAATCCATCATGTTAAACATTACTCTTTTGACACTATAGCAAAGTACAAAAAAAGCATCAGGTTCTGTCCCTCAGTCCAGTATTTTTGTCTTTTATTTTCACTTTAGATTATATATTTATCCTTATTCCATTTATTTCCTTTTCCAGCTGCAAGGTTGGTTTTGGAATGTATTGATGATATTTATGTGAAAATTCTGTCCACACCTGTGAATGTATATTTCAGACATTGTCTGTTCATTAACCTGCAAACTCTGTATTCCCATTATACTATTTGCCTCCTTTGTTTCTATTTAGGATACTTTTTCTTGGTTTCTTCACATTCTCTGAGCTCCTTCTTGTGCTTCTATGTTTCCATACATAAAAAGCAACACAAACTCCTCCAGGATATTTTTGATTAAGGAAAACAACAAGAAGAGAGAAGAAAAGTGATGTCTCCGCAGCTATGTCTACACACACATTGTTATTTCGAAATAAGTATTTTGAAATGAGTTATTTTGAAATAAAGTCCTTATTTTGAAATAAGTTAATTCGAATTAAGAAAATGTTAATTCAAATTAAGGGAAAGCCTGCTATCAAAACGACTGTTATTTCAAAATGGTTATTTTGAAATAAGGCCGTTTGGACATGTTTCAAAACAGTTGTTTTGAAACAATGGTGTTGTTTTGAAACAACATGTCCAAATGGCCTTATTTCAAAATAACAGCAGTTTTGAAACGACCGGGTTTTAACCTGTTTTGAAATGATGGTTCTTATTTTGAAAGGACGGGATCTGTCCTTTCGAAAGAAGAAAACGTCATGTGGACCAAATATCTTTTTTTTCGAAATAACCAGTGTTATTTTGAAATAAAAGTCCTGTGTAGACATAGCTCATGAAAGTGAAGTGTGTGTGTGTGAGTGTAAGTGCTTAGATGTTTCCTGGGTTGTTAGTTGCCATGACCCTCTACAAAACAAACACAGACTCTGTATGCAAGAAGCGCTCCTACACATTGACAGGTAGAGTGAAAAAATGTCTAAAGGGTCAGGTTTAAAAAGCTGTTTATTTCAATGGGAGCCAGGCACCGAAATACCTTTAAAAACATTTTTCTCAGTAACTCAGTAGGCTAAGTCCCTTTTTCAAAAGTAATGGACTTTTATGATGAGTATCTCTATACTTTATATCAAGGGGAGGTAAATGCCTTAATACCTTGAAGATTTGAGCCGAAGTTCCTATGGCAATGTTAAAAAGGACATATGATCCTAACTTACCTAGACAGTTTAGGAAATGCTATGCCCCAGCACACAGAAAGCAGAAGCCTTTACAGTTTCACATCTACGTGCAGTGTGGCACTTGTATTTTCTTTCTTTTTGTTCCATGTGTAAAAAACTGGGAGATTAAACACAATACCCAAGTGTAAAAAGACAGAAACTCACTTTCTTTGTAAAGAGTGCATTCGTGAACAGGCATTTGCACCAATGTTCCCTCTAAGGTGATGATGCAGCTGAGCAAGTTATGGAGGCAGCTGAGCAAAGCCCTCAATGTTTATTGGGCCCCTTCCCTACTGCCCCCCCCTTCCCTAAGCACATCCATAACTTGGTCAGCAGCAGCAGCAGCTTAGAGGGAACATTGCAATGTCATTACCATATTATGTCATGGAAAATGGTAATGATAATGAATGAAGCACTAAAACAGTACTAAGTCTGGCATTTTTAAAATTATTTTAAAATAAAAAAAAATTACCAAGATGTTTTCTGGTACTGAAAATTCATTTTTTAAGTAAATGAAAGCTTTTCATGATCCTTTCATTAATGCTCATGAAACTAAAAAAAAGTTAAAAAAAAACTAAATTTGCAAATATAAGCTTGCAAAGCACCAAAAAAGTTGGGAAAAAAAGCTGATTTGCTGCTTTTTCACTTTCCACAGAAGCCCATTTTACAATTTTAAAAAATGTCCTACATTGTTTCTAACCAATTCAAAAGTGCCCCTTTATTTCTTTACTTAATTTGTCCCTGCTTGTAATGTTATTCACAGTATAAATTATTTTCCTGCATTTAGTTAGGGTTTGCTATATTTTCCCTCCAATTTAGGCCTTTTGTAGGGAGCAAGAGTCCCCCCAAAAAAACAGCCAAAGTGTCCAGTATAGGGCTCAAACCCACAACACCAAGACTCATAGGTAGTTGCTCAGCTAACTGAACCACACAGCCTTTTACTACAAACCTCTCTAAGAAGAGAGGAAATGGTATGTTCCACTCCCCCCCCCTTGATTTTGCTGCGGGTTCTTTTGTTCCTCATGTTTAGTGCAGCCTCTTAAGGTTTAGGGAGTCGAGCCCTGAGTTGGGCGTGGTGGTTTGTTTTTTTTTTTAACCAGCTTATACTCCTAAAAACCAAGAAACGGGGGGGGGGGGGGAATCACCTAT
>ML682024.1:11282427-11352431 GCA_007922195.1 Podocnemis expansa | reverse complement strand
CTGGGCGGTCTCCAGCCGGCTTCCCCACGACCCCCTGGTACCCTGACCCCGCTCCCTCAGCTCACTCCCCTCGCTGCAGGAGCTGCTCCCGGGGGAGCCTGCCCCTCGCTGCTGCCATTCTTCCTGGGCAGCAGGCAGCTGCACAAAGTTTAAAATCTCCCACACTGAACACGTTCAGGGGAGATTTTAAACACCATGGAGCAGCTCCCCACGGGCCGGAAGAATGCGCCCTGGGGGCCAGCAAGGAGCCGCAGCTGCAAGCCTGCGCCGCCCGCAGTGAGGCCTGCACCAGGGCGGTGGGGCTTCTGCACTCCCGCGCACGGGCGCAGCTTAGAGGGAACATTGATTTGCACATACTGTTAGTACAGTTACAAGTATAAATTAGCCATTTGCTATTTAGGTGTCAAAGTCACCCAACGCACATTGACACCTGAGCAGTATGGACATACTGTGGTTTACGTGCTCTCTCTCCCTATCTAAAAAAATGTTGGTCCTATATACAGATATTTAATTAGACAAACACCAGGCATTGCAGATGATATACTTCTCTGAGTAACAGTAACACATGTGCATAGTATATGCTGTTTATGAGTGCCCTGAGTCTGATGTGTCTGTTAATGCCGCATGATAACCACACCCTAAGGGTGACCTCACTGAAATCAATAGGATTTTTAGAATTAAGTGCAATTGCACGTGAGTAGGGATGTGAGCAGGAGTGCTAGTTTTGTGTTCCAAATCCTCCAAAATCCTCTGACTATAAAAAACCTACAAAACCAAAAACTTTCAGTTTTTTTCTGATTAAAAGGAAATACTAAACTTTAATTACCCTAGCGACAATACAGAAGAACACTTTACCATCAATGTGAAATTTGTTCTTGGCCAGGCACCCAACTCTGAATGCTGGGCCACTACCAGCAGCAGTGGAGAAGTAAGGGTGACAAAACCATCCAATACACCCCTTATTTCTCTATTGCTGCTGATGGCATTGTCTCCAGAGTTGGGTGGCTTTTTTCCTTGTTTTTCTGTGGATAGTGGATTTGTGCTATCCTTGGATATCAGAATCTGGGCCGACACAGTGAGGGCTTTGTTCTGCTATCCACTCAGACTGAATAAAGACAGCAGTAACAAGGCTTATATGTCTGCAGTGTGTATGAGTTGATTCCACCGTAAGAACATAATCTTCATTTCTTGACTTTTGTGAATTTAAATCCCTAACCTTAACAGTAGCAATAGCAGAGTTCCCACCAGTTAACACCTTCCTAATTAATTAGTGGGAGTTTTAAAGCATCATCCATAATTCCTTAGCTGTGTTCACACGGCACTTTTGTTTCGAAACAACCTCGTTGTTTCGAAACAAATAAAACCATGTTCACACGACGCACAGTTGTTTCGAAACAAGTTAAACCCCATTTGGGGACGAAACAACGTTGTTTCGAAACGACTTGTTTCAAAACAACGCCGTGCGAACATGTTGTTTCGAAACAACGGTTGTTTCGAAACAACGGCTTGACCTCCCTCCCAGGGTGCCCTGCACCCTGGGGAACAGGAAGTTCCTGTCTGGGAGTGCCTGTGAGGCAGCGTGGCACGAGCCTGACAGCCACATGGCCTCCCAGGCAGGGACCTCATCCGGGGGGCAACGCAGGGCCCCAGTCTGGACAAGGGACGATGTCCTTTGCCTGCTGGGTGTCTGGCAGCACCCAGACATCCTGTCCCGGTTCCGGGCGTCCCACCGGAACCGGGACATCTATGCGGACATTGCCGCGGCAATGGCCAAAGCCGGGCACCCCCGCACGCTCGAGCAGGTCCGCTGCAAAGTCAAGGCACTCCGCCAAGACCATGCCCGGACCAGGGAGGCCTGGGAGCTGCAAGGGGCAGGCAGCTCTGTCACCTGCCTGTACTATGAGGAGCTCCATGCCTTCCTGGGCCCACAGCCCAGCGGGCAACCCGCTGAGGCTGTGGACTCAGGAGCGCATGGGAGCCCCTCATCGGGCCCGGAGGCACCCGGGTCCGATGTCTCCATGGGGGTGCCTCCAGCTGCACCACCACCACCGGCAGCGGAGGCCACCCCCAGCAGCCTGGAGATCTTTGCCGAGCCGGTGGTGGAGAGCAGCCCGGAGACCCAGGGGCCGACCACCGCCCCTGGGTCCGACACAGACCCTGGGACATCACAGAGGACCTCTGGCGCCACTGTGGGTAGGTACTCCCCCCCCCACTGAGGCACACAGGGCTGGGCCTGTCCAGCCGGCCTTGGGCAGCAAGGGGTCCAGGGCCAGGCACAGGGGCAGGCAGGGCAGAGGGTTGGTGTGTGCAAAGCCCCCCCACCCACGGGTGCCATGGAGATGGGTGGCACCAGGCGAACAGGCCCCTGTGTGCCTGGGGACGGGGAACTGGGGCTGCCTGGTGGAGATGCAGTTGCATCCCGGGGGGGTGGACAGCACACGGGCCGCACCACTGGCAGGTGGCCGTGGGAGACCCCCCCTGGACCGGGGCGTTACTGAGTCCAGTGCACCCCTGTGGGCACCACCAGCATGCGTGCCACCCCAGGACACGGTCCCCAGCTGGCGGGCAGAGGGAGGACAGTGTCGCCTGTATATTGCCCTGCCCTGTACACCCACCCATTCCCTGTCTGCCAGGGTGTCCAGACTACAGGGGTGAGTCCGGCTTTGTAGTGGAGGGGCTGACGGAGCCTGCAGTGCCATAGCACACTGTGGACAGGCAGGTGGCCCAGGGCCCCCTAAACCCCGACGACTGCCCCAGTCAGACAACATTGCCACCCCGGGGTCCTCCAATGTCCCCCGCCGGGTACTGCCCTGGCCTCCATCCGAGGCCCTGGGGAGCGGGGACCTCACCCCAGGGCGATGTCCCACGGGAGCCTGGGCCCTGCTTGCAGTCAGTGCAGTCGTGTGTGCTGCAGGCAGGTGCAAACAGACAGGGCCAGCAGGCAGCAGGGGCCAACTGTGTATTCTACTTCCCCCCAGCACGTCGCAGAGCTGCCCCTCGCCGGCCGCCACCACCGCCCGTAGCAGGGCACCCAAGCCCCCGACCCGCCCGCCGCCGGAGGAGGACCCTGCGCTCCCGCACGGAGCTCCTGGAGGCCCTCGCAGACCTCGGGGAGAGGATGGAGGCCTCGACGCAGGCCTGGCGCCAGCAGCAGGGGCAGCGCCAGGACGC
This sequence comes from Podocnemis expansa, assembly GCA_007922195.1. Classification (NCBI taxonomy): domain Eukaryota; kingdom Metazoa; phylum Chordata; order Testudines; family Podocnemididae; genus Podocnemis; species Podocnemis expansa. The sequence continues at coordinate 11,349,260 of ML682024.1, read as the reverse complement.
GGCCCTCTGTCTGCTGGAGAGGTCGCTGGACACTGATGCCGAGCTGGTGGCGGTGATGGGGCGCCTGGCAGACCAGCTCCCAGCGGCCCTCCGGGAGATCGCCGCGAGACTACCTCCCCCACAGCCCACCACTGGCACGCCCCATGAACCAACCCACAGGCGGCGGGGGACTGAGGGAGGCCGTGGGCACCGTCGGGGGATGCCAACCGCCCCAGAGCCCCCCACGGGCCAGGAATGACCCCACCCCTGCCCCCCGGACCTTTGCTCCCCTCCCCCTCCCAAGTTGATGCCCCCTTCCCTGTTACCCCCAAAGTCCCCTGTCCCTGCCCCAACCCCCATTGTATCCCTAATAAATGCATGTTGAACCGTCTTTTGGTGTAGTGTCTTTACTGGGGGTAGGTGACAGTGCAGGTGGACGGGTGGTGCTGGCTCTGGGTGATGGGGGGAGGGGTGTGGGGCAGGGCAGGCCTGGCCCCTACAGTTCCTCGTCCGTGAAGGAGACCCGGATGGTGTCGCAGACGGAGCGGGCTCGCCGGGATGGCCGCTCTCCTGATGGCACGGGTGCAGTCTCGGCGAAGGTCTCTGCAAGGCGATGGGCCTCTGCCTCCCACGCTGCGTGGACGGGCTCGCCCCGCAGGTCACAGTAGTTGTTTAGGGCCATGCACGCCCCGATGATGTGGGGCAGGGTTGTCTCTGCCAGGTGGAGGCGGGTGAGGAGGCATCGCCAGCGGGCTTTCAGGCGGCCGAATGCCCACTCCACCACCTGGCGGCAGGCAGTCAGGCGGCAATTGAACTGCTGGCGGCTCGGGTCCAAGGGCCCCGCATACGGCTGCATGAGCCAGGGCCTCAGGGGGTAGGCCGCGTCGGCAACGATGAGGACGGGCACCTCTACCCCCCCGAGATTGATGTTGTGCGGGGGGAAGAAGGTGCCCGCCTCCATGTCCCGGTAGAGGGTCGAGTTCCTCAGGACCCGGGCGTCGTGGGCCCTCCCTGGCCAGCCGACGTAGACATTCTGGAAGATGCCCCGGTGGTCCACAAGAGCCTGCAGGATCATCGAATGGTACCCTTTCCGGTTGCGGTACTCCGCAGCCCTGTGCTCTGGGGCCCTCACGGGGATGTGGGTAGCATCGAGGACCCCTGCACAGTTTGGGAAGCCGAGGGCGGCCTTCCCGGCGATGGAGTCCTGCAGCTGCCCTGCTCTCACAAGGCGCCGCAGCAGGACGTGGTTGATGGCCCTGGCAACATCACGGAGGATGTCTGAGATGGTGGACAGCCCGACCCCGAAGAGGTGTGCCACCGCCCTGTGGGACTCCGGAGTGGCCATCTTCCAGAGGGCGATGGCCACTCTTTTGTCCACGGGTATGGCGCGCCTCATGGAGGTGTCCCTGCGAAGCAAGTGTGGGGCAAGTTCGGTGAGCAGGGCCATGAAGCTGGCCCTGGTCATCTGGAAGTTCCTCCGCCACTCTGCGTCGCCCCAGGTGTGCAGGACGATGCGGTCCCACCACTCTGGGCTGGTTTCCCGAGCCCAGAGCTGGCGAGGCACTGAGGGGGGCAGGGACATGAGCTCTGCCTGACACACCAGGAGGATGAAGGCCCTGGGTGAAGTCTGGGCATCCTGCGGGTCCACAAACAGAGTGTCCTGTATGTGCAGGGCACTCTGCAGGTGGGCAAAGGATCCCTGGAGTGCACGGCGCTGTGTGGGCTGCCGGGCAGTGTCCATTGCTTGCGGCACGCTGCTAGCCTGAGTGGACACTGAAGTGAGGTCGGGGCCAGCTTTTATAGGAGTGGCTACCAACATGGCCGCCGACATGGCCCAGGGAGGCGGCCATGTTGCCACACCTCCCATGATGCCGTGCCCCTGAAGCGAAATAGCATGCCCAATGTGTGAACACGCTATTTCGATTCCCGCTTTTTTTCTTATTTCGAATTAACATTTTGTTAATTCGAATTAAGTTATTTCGAAATAAGGTGTTATTTCGAAACAAGTTGTTTCGACACAACTTGTTTCGAAATAACCCTGTGCGTGTGAACACAGCCCTTCAGTTTTCCTTTGTGTTCTCTGGGGATGAAACTTCTGCATTCATAATTTCCCTTTCTCTTTGGGGTGAGGTTCTACTTTCAGTGTCAGTGTTCAGATTTCCTACTCCTGAAGTGTGTGGAAGAAGAGTGTCAACTCCAGGGATCTTCTCTGTATTCATGTTCTGAGTGTTTTTCTGATTTGCTTTTCCCTGCTGATGGGCTATTGCAGATGGGTTTGGCACGTGGGATTTCAGACTTTGGGGTTCAATGTTCCTCTCTTTCTTTTTCTTGCAGATGCTACTGTTTGTTTTATCCCCTTTATGTCCCTTCGGGAAGAGATCTCTGAAAATTTCGATCCCGGATGACCCAGAACTGTTTGCTTTCACACCTTGGGTTGCAGGAGCAGGGTGTTGTGCAGGGACAGAGCCTGTTGTTGCTGTTGCAGATGGCCCTGTGTTGTAGTCTGCCCCTTTCCCATTGTTGGGGGCAGAGGACTGTGCTGAGGCTGTGGGATTTCCCTGACTGTCCGTGAGTTTCTGGCGGAAATCCCAGTCACTGTAGGGACAAATGCTGAGGGGTTTTCCCTTCTCCCTCCCCACAGCAAAGCCTGGGCTGAGGAATGGAAACAATCTCTCAGAACATTGGACAGGAATCTCTATGATGAGACCGATTAGATTGATGCTATAAAATGAGAGATGTCCCCATTCTAGATCCAGACACACCCCAATCACTGTCGGCTTCACAGTCCATTTCTGGATCACGTCATCAGCTTCCTTGGGGTGATACCGCCCCTCTGATCTCCTCAGAGCCCAGAACCCCCCCTCACTGGGTCTTTCCAGCCTGTTCTGACCCACTTCGCTCCTCACAGTATCACTCAGCACCCCCAGTTCCCAGGTCTGGCTGTCCCCCAAATCCACTTCCCAGTACCACCTGTCAACCCCTGCCGTCCCATTATGATCTCTCATGTTTGGGAACCCCTCCTTTCCCACAGCAATCAGGGCCCCAGAGGAGGCAGCTGGCTCTGGGGAAGGGGGGTTGTGCTGGACTGTTCTTCCATCCGCAGACACGGTGAGTTCAGGGTGTTTGTAACTTGGATCCAGGGTGACGGGAACTGGGGAGAGGAACCAGAATAGGAATCCATTAGCCACAAGTCAGCTTGGGGCTCCCCTCCTCCCCATAGGAGAAGGGGTAGAATAACATCATTAGCCACAGGTGAGTTCAATATCGATATCAAAGGCAATCCTGAGGAGAAAAGGAATAGCTTCTCATGTTAAGGCAAATGTGTTAAGCAACAATATCCTATGCTTTATTGTTGATAGGAAGCTAAGTTCCAGCCTTCTGAAATCAAGGTAGTGGCATCTCCCCTTAGGGATATACTTGAAACTTATTTTCTTTATTTTAATGTATAAAAAGCACTTGATTTAGGGAGAAGGAGCTGTGCAATTATAAAGAGATCCCAATCATTTTAAAAGAATGCAAATGTAATATTCATATCTGATTGAGATACAAATACCAGCTTTTTGACTATGTCAAGTATATAAGAAAGAGCTCCCTCCAAATGTTAACATCTGTCATTAGCATAGATCCTGCCTTCAAAGCTAAACAGTATGTCCTTCATACAGCATTGCCATCTTCTGCTCCCTCAGGGCTGGAAAAATAGCCTTAATAAGGTACCCTATATATTCTGGTATAAGCTAATGCAGGCATAAACTGACCCCCCAATTCTGAGTCCAAAATGGGGCAAAATGGGTGACCCGTTTATAAGCCGAGGTTCCCTTTTGGCCTTGTCCCTTAACCCTCCCATCCAGTGCTGCTGGCATCCCCTGGAGTCCTCGACAGTTTCCCTAACCCTCAAAGCTGTGCTGCTGCTTTTCGCCTGTCCCTTCGCTCTCTCCACTCCTCACTCCTGCCCCGCTACTCTGTCCTTTCCTCACGCCTGCCCCTGCTCTGTCTTTCCCTCACTGCTGCCTCCCCGCTCGCTTCTTAGTTTCCTGCTGTTGCTCCTCTGTTCTCCAACATCCTTTCTACCCTTTTCCCCATCACTCCCTGACCCCTGCTGCCACTCTTCCTGGCCTCCCAGGCACCCCTCAATCCCCAGGCCCTCTCATCACTTCCCTGGGCTCCCTGAAACCCCCAGGCCCTCCTGCCACGTTCCCTGGACTCCCCAACCCCCCAGGCCATCCTGCTGCTTTCCCCAGACTCCCCAAAACCCTCGGGCCTTGCTGCCCCTTCCCTGGTCCCCCTGAGCCCCCCCCAAACCCCAGGCCCTCCCATTACTTTCTCCAGACTCCCCGATCCCCTCCCTAGGTCCCACACACTTCTGCTGCTTTCTCCATACTCCCTGACCCCCCTCCAAGCTTCGGTCCCTGTCAAGGCTTCCCTGACCTCCCTGAATCCCCCTCAACACTCCCCCAAGGCCCCCTTACTTGGTGCTCCAGGTGCCACAGTCCCCTCCTTCCTCCAGCCCCAGCCCAGGCTGACTGCCCAAGATGGCTGCCCAGCAACACTGGGCCTCTGGCCTGCCGCATGGTCAGGGAAATTGCTAGGCTGGGCCTGTCTACCAGTATTCTCCTGTGTATAAGCTGAGTGCGTGTTTTGAAGCCAATTTTCAGGCACAAAATCTCAGCTTATACATGATTATATATGATACTAATCTAATTAAAGAGTTAAACTTACTCATGTAGCTCCGAGCCCTCCTGAAATCTGCAAAAGAATTACCTAGTCAGTGGAGCTCAAGACAATGAGACTTCATATTTGGCCAGTTTCTCAAATCCTTACTCAAAAAAAGGTCCATTGTCTTAGAAGAGAATCCTCACAACAGGTAAGGGCTTTAGAATCAGGTTATGAATATATTATACTTTAGCTCTCATGTTAGGCTTTTCGTCTATAGATCTCAGAGTGCTGTATAGACAAAGTAGCTATTGTTATAGTGAAAGATGTTGACATTTTGTCATTGGGATCTTGGAGACAAGACAACCAGGGACCTTGTAAGAATATAAGGGGAGGCTAAAACCTGCCTATCCCAGACTAGGAAGAACTCTAGTAGTGCAAAACAACAGGACATGAAGGATGAGACTAACGTCCAAGAGCACTGACAGGCCATGTGACCAGGGAGTGAGTGTAAGGCTAATGGAGTCTCCTCAGACAGCAACAAAGATGTTGAGATCTGTAATAAGGCTGTGTGTTTAGGCACCTGCAGCAAGTAAGCCACAGCAGCTGTAGTCAGTCCAGGTAAGCAGAAAAAGGCTGAGGGACAGCAGTTTCTTCGGCAAAGGAGGTAACTGTGGTGTGTGGCCAGGGAATTTGGAGAAGGCCTGAATGCTGAGAGAAACAGCAGGATTTGTGTTCATTTAATAATTAAATGGATTACACTGGGTATCACCTAGATCCTGGGTCATTGATCTCTTATGTAAGCAGAGTTCCAAAGGGGCAGTGATGTAAGTTTAGTCCAGGGGAGAAGAAGAAGAAAGAAAAAAAACCCCACCAAGGAGTCCTGTGGCACTTAGACTAACAGATTTTTTTTTTTCACAGGAGCTTTCGTGGGAGAAAATCCCAAATTTCCCCATGTTCAAAGCATCTGACAAAGTGGGATTTTCTCCCATGAAAGGTCATGCAAAAAATAAATATGTTAGTCTTTAAGTGCCACAGGACACCTTGGTTTTATGTAAGCAGAGCCACTACATAGGGCCCTAAATTTCCACTCCGCCAATATCAGTGTTTCCCAAAAGTGGCTCTAAAGCTCAGACACTGAGGGTGACTTCCTTAAAGTCTCTCAGGAAGCTGGGGACAGATATTCACTTGGGCACTCTATTGTTAGCACTGCAGGACTGAGAGAACATATACCTTCTGCTCCAAGGAGGATTTGTGTCTACATACACCATGCCAGTTCATCGTGGTGCTCTGTTTCATGCCAGTGATGGCTAAGCCACCTAGAGCTCGATAAGAATCTAACGGGCTTGTTAGAGGAAGTGCGTCTTTTTAGCTTAACTCTAGGTTCCAACTCTGCTGCTGACATGCTGGGGTGTCAAGGCTATGTATATAAAGCAATGAAGAAAAAACATCTTGACTTACCCAGTTCTGTGGTTGCTCTGTCTGAAATGGAAAGGTCTGGTATTATTTATTTTTATGAGAGCAGAAGGGCCAATTGATCAAATATTTCCAGGAGGGAAAAAAAAAAAAACAAAAAAACAAAAAAAAACAAGAAGTCGTGTGGCACTTTAAGACAAACAGATTTAGTTTTCACATGAGCTTTTGACAAGTGGGATTTTCTCCCACAAAAGCTCATGCGAAAATAAATCTGTTCATTTTAAAGTGCCACACGACTCCTTGGTTTTTTTTCTTTTTTTGGGGGGCTAGACTAACACAGCTATCACTTTGGAAATATTTCCAGGAGAACAGGAAAATTAAGATTAATTAATTAAGATTAAATTAATTCCATTTTAATAAAACACAAATACAGATTGTTTTTCAAACTGAGGGCTAGATTATTCCATCCCACTGAAAATCTCATGGAGTGAGGGAGAGACAAAGGTTATTTGACATACTTCAGAGGTAAACTATACCTTGACTTTAGCAAAGCTTTTGATACGGTTTTCCACAGCATTTTTGTCAGCAAGTTAAGGAAGTATGGGTTGGATAAATAGACTGTAAGGTAGGTAGAAAGCTGGCTAAATCATTGGGCTCAGCGGGTAGAGATCAATGGCTCAATGTCTAGTTGGCAACCAGTAATTAGTGGATTGCCCCAAGGGTTGGTGCTGGGGCCTGTTCTGTTCAATATCTTCATTAATGATCTGGATGATCTGATAGATGGTATGCTCAGAAAATTCACAGAGGACACCAAGCTGGGGGGAATGATAAACACACTGGAGGGCAGGGTTTGGATTAAGAGAACTAGACAAACTGGAGCTTTGGGCCAAATGAAATCTCATGAGGTTCAACAAGGACAAGCACAAAGTCCTGCACTCAGGATGGAAAAATCCCATGTACTGGGCTGTGGACTTATCAGCTAAGTAGCAGCCCTGAAGAAAAGGACCTGGGCATTATGGTGGATGGGAAGCTGGACATGAGTGTACAGTATGCTCTTATTGCCAAAATTGGGTTGCATCAGTAGGAGTGTTGTCAGCAGATTGAGGGATGTGATTATTCCCTTCTATTCAGTGCTGATGAGGCCACGTCTGGAATACTGTGTCCAGCTTCGGGCTCTGCACTACAGAAAGGATAAGGACAAGTTAGAAAGAGTCCAGTGGAGGGCAACAGAAATGATTAAGGGGTTGCACACATGACTTATGAGGAGAAACTGACGAAACTAGGCTTAGTTAGTCTGTAGAGGGGAATACCGAGGGGAAATTTGATAGCAACCTTTAACCACTTAAAGGCGTGTTCCAAAGAGGAGGGAACTAAGTTGTTCTCACAGGACAGAACAAAGAGCAATGGTTTCAAGATGCAGCTGGGTTAGTAGAGGTTGTATATTAGGAAAAACTTTCTCACTAGAAAGGTTGTGAAGCATTGGAATGGGTTACCTAGGGAATTGATGGAATCTCCATCTTTGGAAACATTTAATGCCCAGTTAGATCAAACCCTGGCTGGGATGATTTAGTGGGAATGGTCCTGCTTTTAGTAGGGGGTTCGACTAGATGACCTCATGAGGTCTTTTCCAACCTTATGATTCTATGTAAATGGAAATTTATAATAGCTTCTTTATATACAGAGCTGCAGTCCTTGCAGTAGCTCATCTCCATTGACTTGTTAGAGGCTTGGAATCCTAGCTGTAGTTCAAGAAGAGATGGTTTAATGGAAGTACACAGGTGGGGGACCCAGAGTTCCACAAATACAGTTTATTCATGGGTTCTACAGCTTTATCCATCATTACACCAGTCATCAATTTGTCCCAAGAGGCTGGAGGTCCGAAAAGCAGCACTGCTTTTTGTTGCCTCATTTCAATCTTTGGAGTCTGACAGTCTCCTTTAAGATCTGCTCCTTTCCAAGAGAATGGGTGAAGTAATATCTGTCTCAGAGTCTTCTGTAGTATACTAGGAGCTAAGCTGTTCCCCACATTATTTTTCTGATAGGAGAGGGGGACCTTCCCTCAGCAAGTGAACTGGGGAAAATCTACCAAAATAAAACAAATCCTCCAGGATAATAGCGGTAGAAGTAATGCCTTTAAATCAGAAAATGGGAAATTTACCCAGTAGCTAATTTCATTTCACAATATTTGCTACTCTTTTCCTCAGAGCTAGATTTATTGTAAAATTGGTTTATCAGAAATGGACAAATAAAGGGACAAATGATATTTGGTATTTGTTTTCAATTTACTTTTATCCATCCTGATGCTAGAGTGATGGGTGACATAATCACAGGCAAGGCATATAAAACATTCCATGCAAATATCAGTATCATTATTGCAATGGTGAGATTTAAAAAATCAGACACTTAAGCCAGAAAATGTGGAATTAAAGCCTGAGGTTAACTCTTTGCTTTTATTCTCATGCTCTAGCTTTAAAATATGGTCTCCCTTTATATGACCATAAATTATTCATAAATGAATTATGTGTATTTTAATAAAAATGACAATTTGCTACATACAGCAAATTACTGTACAGTATAACGAAGTGAGGTTGGACAGCTGCAAGAGTGTGATGGAAGGGAGATGTATTAGTCCTAGAATAGTAAAGGCCCTTTTCCCTATAAGCTGAAAAAGGGTTAGTTACCTCATGTCAGCTGTGGACACCTGGGCTCAGTTAAGGGCTGTCTGAAACTTTTAAATACCCTTCTTCTTCTGGTGAAAGAGAAGGAGAGACAAGCTGTTGCAGGGCTAGCGACTGCTAGGTGAAAGGCTTCTCTAGGGTGGGAGGCTGTATTGCTCTCCACAGGAGAAACTACCTGACTGTTTAGGGGTAGGACTGACACCCCAGGGCCAATAACAAAGTCCTCCTGACCCCAGAAAGGGGGGAGGGAAAGACGTTCCCTTTGTTTTGTGTTGTGAAGTTTTTCTTTTTTTGGTGGAGCAGCACAGAATCCCACGTGGAAAATATTGAGAAATAAACCCCAAGTTAGAAGAAAAATACCATCCTGAGTAGGGCCAACTTACTTCTGTCCCCCATTTCCACAGGTGCCAAGTCCAGTGAGGTGAAAAATGTGCCTTGCTACAACAGATCATATAATTTTTAAACATGATTTGCTGTTGAGGAGTTACTAAACCAAATCTGAAGAAAGTCAACTCAGTAGTTTAAGTGTTCTGATTATATATATTCACTAGCCTGAAACTTCCTCATTTGGTTTTAAATTACACACTGAGAGTAAGGATATAGTGGGGGAGATGACAGACTGCAACCATAGTGAATCAACTCATTTCTAAGGTCCATAGAGACTACATATTATTCATTGGATTTGTAAATCTGTGACTGTAAGTTTCTGCCCAGGGGCCGTAATGGGGTGGGGGATGATCTTACCGAGCCTTTCACGCAGGTCTTTGCAGTCTGGGGAGAGAAGAAAATGAGACTATCATGAGTTCAGTGTGGTAGTTTCGAGCAGAATGACATGGGCCTGTTCCAAACTTTGGATACATCTACACTTCAAGTGAGAGTGAACTTCCCAGTTAGGGCAGACAGATGAGTGCTAGCTCTGCTTGAGTTAGTGCACTAAAGGTAGCACCAGGTCAGTCAGGGGACAGCAAGTGCAGCTTCTCAGGCTAGCTGTTTTAGTATAAGCCTACTCGGACCACCTGGGTATGTGTCCAGGCAGCTACACTCAGCTGCTGGTTATGTTACCCACAGCCTCATTGCAATTGTTAGTGCACTAGGTCAGTCAGAGCCAGCATGTGTCTGGCTAGCTGAGGTGGGAAGTTTGTGGCCACTTAAAGCATTGAATTGTACCTGTACAGATGGGGGGGTTGGGTCCTGTCCTGGTTCTCATGGGAATGATGTGGGTCACGGGTCCCATCAGGAGGCACTTCAGAGACAACAAAGTGCAGTAGGGTTTGGAAGCTCTTTTTATGTGTGTTCTAGGCCTAGACTGTTGGGGCAGAGTGTGGGGAAGGAGAGGAATGAGGAGCTCAGGGCTGGGATAGCAAGGAGGTGGTGGCTGAGCACTGAGGGGCACCCATTGTGACTAGAAAGCCCAGGACCAATAGCAGGGGTTTTGCATAACATGACCCCACAGCTCATCCTACAGAAGTGATTTGCAGCATGGACTAAAGTGCTGGTGTGTAAGTGACCTGTGTGAATGCTGCTGGTGTGCACTGAGTGGTACCTCGTTTGCACTAAGGCAGTACTCTTCAAATATGAATACGGTAATGCAAACTAGAAATCTGTTAGTGTGCACCCACAAGATCCACATGGGGGTATTACAACAGAGGAATTACATGTGTGTCCAGCTATTTATATAGTTATCCCTGTAAACTACACTGTTGCTTGAGTCCTGGCAGTCTATATGTATTAACTACTCTGTTGTTAAGGATGATGCTGAAATAATTTACTTTTGGGGGAATTCTGTGCCAAAAAGATTAAAAATGTTTTTGGCACAGTATTTTAAAATTTTGCATAATTTCTTTATCAAAATTAGACAATATAATCACACTTTTTTTCAATTATTTTGGTAATTTGTCAAAATGCCTGTCCGCAAGCATGTCTGTAATAATAAAAACAACAAAAAAGATTCAGGAAATGTCACTTGGCTGGGGCTCCTCCTGAGCAGTGGGCAGCGGAGGATCTTGCTGTCAGCTGGGGCACCTGCTAATACCAATAACCCCAGCTGCCCAGGGCTGACAGTCCAAGCCCCCTGCATGGGGTTGAAATCAAGGATTTTCACCAAAGGGAAGCATTTTGGTGGAAATCACCAAGTTCTTCAGGAAGAAAAAGAATTCTGAAGGGACCGTCATTTCTGTGTAAATTCTGCCTTGTTCAGTGGCACAGAATTCCCACAGAAGTAGAAATCTGAGCTGCAGACTGAAGTATTTGTTTATTTTCCAAGCGGGGGTGGGGAGTAGGGGAACAAAACAAAAGTGACTGAAGCCCAAACATTGTATGCTGTGATTTTTGTGTCTCATCATAGTGTGAAGGCACAGACACATGTTTACTAGGGTTTTAGACACATACCTGCTTCCAAGTTCTTCCTCTCAGTTTCTGAAATGGAGAAAAGAGTTATACCCAGAGACTCACATGTGATGCTGTACACTCCCTAACAAATGGTGCTAGTCACAGACATCCCACAGCTACCCTTCCAAACCCAGAGCTGGATCCAGAAAGTATGACAGGCAGGGGTGTTGCTGGCTGGGGGAGGGACCTGGAGCACGGGCCCAGGCCCCTCCCCCAGCCTACAGGCCCTGCCCCCTGGCCGGGGACACGTGCCCCAGAGTGCCCAGCGCCAGCAACACCCCTGATGACAAGAGCAGAGTTGGTAGGTTAGTGATGTGCACCAGCATGCAGGAGCCTAGGGAATTTTCCTCACTCCTTAGAACTTGTCTACATACACACTTGAGACAGTTTAACGGATGAGGTTACAAAACAGGCCTTGAGTTAAACTGGTGCAAAGCTGTGTATAGAGCAGGCCTTGGGCTGGTGCTGCAGGCACAGCTGTAACTATGGCGGGGCCAGTGGGGCTTTGCTCCGGGTGCACCAGAGCAGCTCAATGGAGCCAGTTTATTAAAGGGCAGTTTTTGCAGTGCCAGCTTCAAGTGCTGCTAATTGCAAGGGGCCCATTTCGACCGGAACACACCTCGGGCGGCAAAACAGTGTTACTGCTCTGGCTGCAGGACTATTAGAACCAGGGAGCAGTGACAAATTACTCCACAGCGACCCCTCAGGCTAGTTACCGAACAGCAACAGTACTGGTTGCTAGATGAGATCTGTCCAGTCTTCCCCAGATGGAGGAATGGTGGCCACAAATGAGCATGGCAGAAGGCAAAAAGAAATGGAAAAGGGGCATCTTCAGGGTTCTTCTGAATTATAATTGTTCTGAAAACCTCAGTCACAGTGCTAGCATGTTATTATCCATTCTCTCAACCTTTCATCTGTATTTCCCTACATGGGTGCACAGTGCTCAGCAGAACAGGTCAGCACCACTCAGCACCATTACAATGCAAACCAACACTGTTATTAAATACTGAAAAGCTTGCAGTCAAATAAATTAAAGGCATGGACAGAAAAAAAAAAGAAAACAGTGCTGCTTTGTCTGTTGGCACATCTCAGGTGAGTGAATGTCTTAGATTCATAGAATTTAAGCCTAGAAGAACCCATGAGATCATCTTCTCTGACCACTGGTATAGTACAGTCCAGGAAATCCCATCCAGTTCTTTCTGCGGGGAGCTCAATAACTCAGGTTTGGTGCCCCAAAGTGAAAAAGATGTCCAGTGTGGATCTGAAGCCATCAAGTGATGGTGAATTCACCGCTTGCTTTGGGAGCTTATTCTAGTGCAGGGGCATTGCTGGATAGCAAAAAGACCCGTGGCACAGGCCCACAGGCTCCACTTGTGCTAGACCCTGCCCCTGTCATGGGTCCACCCCCAATAGGCCATACACACAACAGACACCCCCCCCCCCAACAGGCCCTATTCCTATCCTGGGCCCCACTTGAAACTGGAATTCACATGAAATATTTTGAAGTGGGAAAGTTCCACATGAAATGAAAATTTTGGAAACATGGAGATGTGATGTTTCTGAAAGGAAATATGCTCCCTGGGGCCATGCCATGATGATTAAAATTGAAACTGTCAGTTTCTAGCCAGCAGCTGTCTAGGCACTAATGTAGTCTGACCATGTAGATTACCATGGATTATCCTGGTCCAGAGTGTTTAGCTTCTGCACCACTTTCCAACCACACAGAGGCCCCATGCCATGCTGTGATACAACAACTCCTTCGTACCCTTCTACTCATTTTACAGTTTTAATGCATTCATTCACCTCCAGTGTTCCCTACAAATGAATCGAGGTGCTGGCAATATCCTCTTAAAAGCTCACAGACCATGTGAGGAGGACATATAAAAATTCTCTTCCTCTGACAAGGCATATCATTCCCTATCTCTTACAGGTTTCTGTTGCTAAACATCAGGAGTCAGGGAGATCAGAAAATATGAGTGGGAGGGAGGGGTAGTGGATCATGCCATCCCTGGGACTTCCAGTCAACTTGTCTAGGTTCTCCAGGTACTGGAGAAGTGGATGCTATCTAGGTGCCCAGATGAAAGATGACACTCTGCTGACCAATGCTGAAGACACTTTCTGCTACAGTTCTCAAGCTTTTAAAATAGAGCCCATGCATTCTCTGAACTTTGCTGCAATGCTTTGCCCTCCACTTTGAGTGGCAGCATGAGATTGTGGAGCAGGGGAGTGGAGGGATGGCAGTACAGCAGCTGCAATTTGCCATGCTGGGCTGCTTATACCACGGGGCAGGAAATTTAAAAAGGCTCTGACCCTCTCCCAGCTTCCAGGTGTATGCAATCCAAGTAGGGAAAGTTGGGGAACTCATGAAGCAAGCAGACAGGCTGGCTGGGGCTGCCAGTGCAGTGCTGTGAGCAGGGTCACACCAAACTGGCAGACCCAGCCAGGCTACCTGCCTTCTGCTTCCCCAGCAAATAGCCAAAGAGCAGACAACAAAGTGAACTGAAAACAAAGCAGAGAAGCCTCCTGCAGTATTCCTCCCACCTTGCCCTTAGCTCCTGCCAGACTCCCAATCCCCCTTCTGGGGAAACAAAGCAGACAGGATTTAGCAGCAAAAACTAAGTAAGCCCACTCTTACAGGAAAGAGAGTCGAAACCAAATAGACAATATTACTGGGATCACACTATCCAATGCAAGACAGACAACATTACAGGAATTCACAATAAAGTATGGCAACTGTAAAACAAGCAAGGCACTTTCAAAGAGTAACAAATTTATTTATTGCTAGAGCTTTTGTGGATGAAATCCTACTTTGTCAGACACTTGAAAATGGTTTCTAAATGGGATTTTGCTCATGTGATGAATAAGTGTGTTACTCTTTAAAAGTACCACAGGACTCTTTTCTATTTTTACTGGATTAGACTACCATGGCTACCCCCCCCCCGAACTTTTCAGTAAAAAGATGGTTAACTTTGTGGCATGCTGCCTGGTAGGTGTACTTATGCTGTGCACAATTCAGAGGAGGACAAAACTGAAGAGCAGAATAAATAGTGACATTAAGTAACGACATTATTGGTAGGTAAACCCTCACTCATAATCTCCCAACAGAACTCTCAAATCTCAGGAATTTTCTCCCAAGGCCCAGTCTGCTAATATTTGCTCAGTCTTCTGTAGTCACAATGTAGGGACACAGATAAAATGAAGAGAAATTACCTTTAAAGCATCTGTTAGGCAACACTGTGTATCTGTTCTTTAATATCATAACTAAAATATTTAACTCAGTTTAATAGACATTATAATCAAAATTTAACAAAGCTCCATATTATAAATTTGGAACTCATTTTATATTCTTGATGAAATTTCTTTTAGATGTAACACTGTAAGTTCATTTAAATACGTATGAAAAAGATGTGTGAATGAAGGGTGTGTGATGGGATCAGCTGATGCCAGCCTCTCCTGATGAAATGCAAGTACCACTTTAATGGATGAACAATTCAAACTAATCTCTGAAAAACAAGAAGAATCCACCCCAGAAAGAGAAAAACAAAATACAAGATCAAAGTCATGCCTGCAAATGACTGGTGATGAATAATTATCAGACAGCAGCTTTGAGGCAGCAAGACACAGCAAGCCTCATACACTCACATGAGACTCAGCAAGTACAAAAAACATAAGAATTTTGTGTCTCATTCTCCAACTGTCATCTTAGAGCACCAGATTCACGACCTAGAGAGACCTGGCTCCCTCCTTGTGCCAAGCTTAGTTGCCCACTGGGCGGGCTCTAGCAACATGTAAAAGGACTCGTAAATATATCATGCCAGCTTCCAAAATTTCATGGGTATCAGTGTATGTGTCTGTTTTTTGCTATTTTCACATTTACAAATAAATGTGGCATATTGCCTTGTGCCCTGAATAAGATCCTGCTATTCTTTTCTAACAATTCCATTTCCTCTGTTATACCAAAAGGGCACCTACTAAAATGATATGCAACAAGAACACCCCCCCCAAAAAATAGCAGGATCTTATTCAAGGGACAAGGCAATATGCCACATCTATTATAAATAAGTAAGGATAGCAAAAAGCAGTCTCTAACACACACACACACAAGAAGTTCTGCAACTTGGTATATAATTACTAGTCCTTTCATGTGTTGCTTGAGCCAGCCTACTGCCCAAGGAAGGAGCCAGGCCTTTGTCAGTCATGAATCTGATGCTCCAAGATGACATCTGTAGAAGTAGACCCCAAAGTTTTCATGTTCTTATCCATCTTTTATACTTGCTGGTCCTCATGTAAGTCTATGGGATTTGCTGTGTCATGTTGCCCTCAGGGTTTGTTTGAAATCACTGGTCACCAGTCACTTCCAGGCTTGATTGTATTTTGTTCTTTTCTTTCTGGGGTGGCTCCTTCTGTCTGCATTAATCAGAGATGTCTGCATTGTTTGGCTAGTTAGATGGTAATTGTGGTCCACCAAGAGAGGCTGGCGATTGAGACTGGCCCCTTCACACCCCCCCCCTTCATTCACACATTGAAATGAACATATACAGCATATGCCTAAGCCGGTTTTCATCAAGTATACCAAATGGAGTACAACGTTTAAGCAGGAGTTCCAAACTGGCAATATGGAGTCTTATTGGACATTGGTTATAATGCCTATTTGTCAGGGTTACAGAATTATTTCACTTATGATACTAAAGGACATATACTGTATATCATCACGTATAAGCCTAGAATTTTGTGCCTGAAAATTGGCTTCAAAACAAATTCTCAGCTTATACTCGAGAGAATATGGTAGACAGCTCCAGACAGCCCTTTCCCTGACCATGCGGCAGGGCGGAGCCCCAGTGTTGCCGGGCGGCCATCTTAGGCAGTTGGCCGGGGCTGGGGCTGGGGCTGGAGTAAGGAGGGCCCCGGCGTCTGGAGCGGCCAAGTAAGAGGGCCCAGGGGGGGCTGGCCTGGACATTGAGGGGGGGATTCAGGGAGGCCAGGGAAGGGGCAGCCAGGACTGGGGGTTGGGGAGGGGGTCGGGGAGTTGGGAAAAGTGATGAAATGGCTGGGAGTATTGGGGGGGTTCAGGGAGGCCAGGGAAGGGGGGCAGGGCTCGGGCATTTGGGGGGTCAGGGAGTCCGGAGAAAGCGGCAGGAGGACCCAGGGTTTTTGGGGAGCCCTGGGAAGCAGTGACAGGGACTGGGGATTTGGGGGGATGCCTGGCAGGCTGGGAGGAGCAGCAGCAGGGGTTGGGGTGTGATGGGAAAAGGGTGTGAGAACAGGGGAGCAAAAGCATAGAACTGAGAAGGGAATAGGGGGCAGCAGTGAAGAGCCAGGGGGCAGCAGGCGGAGCAGGGGGACAGCAGTGGGGAAGAGGCAGACCAGGGGGGCAGCAGTGAGGGAAGAGGCAGAGCAGGGGGCAGCAGGAGGTAGCAGTGAAGGAAGGGCGGAGTAGGGGGCAGCAGTGAGGAGGGGCAATAGGAGGAGCAGAGAGCAGCAGTGAGAAAGGGGCAGAGCACAGGGCAGCAGGAGGAGTAGGGGGTAACAGCAGGAAACTGAGAAGTGAGCAGGGGGATAGCAGTGAGGAAAGGGCAGAGGAGGTGGGAGGAAGGGGGCAACAGTGAGGAAAGGGTGGTGCAGGGAGCGGCAGCAGGAAACTGAGAAGTGAGCAGGGGTGTAGCAGTGATGAAAGGGCAGAGCAGGGGGCAGAAGGGGTGACAGCAGTGAGGAAAGGGCAGAGCAGCGGGGCAGGAGTGAGGAATGGACAGTGGGGGGCAAGGGAAAAGCAACAGCAGAGATTTTGGGGTAGGGAAGCTGTCAGAAAATCCAGAGGAAGCCAGCAGCAGTGGGTGGGAGGTTAGGGGCCAAGGCCAAAAGGGGACCTCAGCTTGTACCTGGGTCACCAATTTTAGCTTCTTTTTGGGGCTCAGAATTCGGGGTCAGCTTGTGCCCGGATTGGCTTATACCCGAGTATATATGGTACACAACATTAATTAACACATACTTTAAAGGTAAATACAATTAATTATCTCTGTCCCTCCATATTATCTGTCCCTGCCCCACACCTCCAGTCACTGTCTGCTTAATGTAGAACAATCTCACACACAAGAGAACAATTTCAAGCACAGGATAAATATTAGGCACAGCATATGGTGCCATTCAGCAGAGTTCAACTTTACAGATAATATCACTGTTGATGAGGTTACCCTCCCAGATCACCTGCTGCCCTAGCCTCACAACTGAGGCAACAAGGCAAGGGCAGGAGACCCCATGGTTGTGTCAGGCCAGCCCCACCGCCATGTGAGACCCTGTGGTCAGACCAGGCAGCTTCACCACCTGGGTATGTGGTGAGGGCAGGGGACCCCAGGCCAGGCCAGGCCAGCCCAGCCCTGACACATGGGCATGGGGAGAGGGCAGGAGACTCTGGGTTGGCACCTGAGCCTCGCCCCCTGAGCTGTGGCGGGCTCCCTGGCCAGGGCTGCATCGCAGCAGCCTGGCCACCAACCTGATCCCCAGGGACCCAAGGCTGCGGGATGGTCCCTGGCTCACCAGCCTTCTGCTGGCCTGACCCTGGCCTGGACAGAGACTGAGGAAAATCCCTTGGCCCACCCAGGGCTCATATGAGGGGCTCCATTCCCAGGCCAGCTGCGCCTGAGGCCCCTAGGCCATGGGAGGTCCCCCCTGCAGGCAATGGGGAGACACTCATGGACCCAGCTGGGACCTAGAGGCCATGAGGGGAATGCCCCCAGCCCAGGGGTACCCCCCGCCAATCCCAGCTGGGCTCCAGAGGTCTATGGACACCACCCCCGGTCTCACCAAGGGCCCAGAAGCCTAAGGGTAGCCCCCTGAGACCCACCCAGGCCCCAGAGGGCTAGGGTCACCCCCACCAGTCCCACATGGGCCCCAGAGGTTTGGGAGCACCCGTACCCATCCCACGTGGGGTCTAGAGGCCTACTGGCACCCCCCACAGCCCCAGCTGGGTCCCAATGGCCTGGGGGGAGTCCCCTTGCCTGAGCTGGGGCCCAGAGGCCTAGGAACACCCCTAACAGTCCCACATTGGCCTCAGAGGTTTGGGGTCACCCCTTCCTATCCCATCCAGGGCCTGGAGGTCTATGGACACCCCCCCAGTCCCACCCAGGGCCCAGAAGCCTAGGGATAGCCCCCTCAGTTCCACCTGGGCCCCAGAGGCCTAGGGACACCCCCACCAGTCCCACATGGGCCCCTGAGGTTTGGGAGCATGCCTACCCATCTCACTTGGGACCTGGAAGCCTATTGGCACCCCCCACAGCCTCACCCTGCTCCCAAAGGCCTTGGAGAATTCTCCCTGCCCCACCTAGGGCCCAGAGGCCAGGGACTAATTCCCTGCTTCCACCCAGGGGCTGGAGCCCATGCAGGGAAGACCCCCTTGGCCCCAGGCAGCCCTTCCTCTCTCCCCCACCTGACCAGGGCCTCCAGACCCACCCCCCAAGTCCTACCTGCTCCGTCCTCCAGAGAGAAGCCCATGCTGGAGCTGCTGCCTCTGTTTGAAACTTCCTCCCTCCTCTCCTCTCCCCTGGCTGTCACAGATACTGCTGCAGCACGTGGGCAGGGGAAGGGCAGCTGCAGCTCAGAGGCTCAGTGAGCTCCCTCTCCCTGCACTGCCAGGGACTGGCCCCATCTCCCTGCTCCGGCACTGGGGGTCCAGGGAGAAGACTCAGGGCACAGCCAGGAAGATTCGGGGCATGGGCACCCAGAGCCCAGTGCCAGTGATGCCCCTGTTCTAGTGGCTAAACAACTTCCCTGCATCTTGTATATTCAGCTGCCACAAAAAGGTTCATTGACTTTGCAGTGTTGCTTCTTGTAGAGAGAATAGAATCACCAAGCAACTGCCCAGGGCTAATTGGATGTAATCTGACCCAGAGTTGTCACTACAAACCATGTCTCTGTCCCACACCCATGCAGAGAATCTCTCAAGCACTGACCCTTGGGTTTCCACTACAAAATACACATTTCCTAGCCTACTATGATCATGGTGTGAGAGAATGTGGGGTAAGGTCAGGAATCACTAGGCAGAAACCTCCTCACTCCAGTGCTTTCATTGAATTGAGCCCACAGATGATACCAGGCAGTCACAGAGCTCACACATCTCAACAGACACAGCAAGAAATAGAGCAGAAGACCTACCACGAATAAACAAAGTGTCCTCTTCAGAGCTTTTATCCTTAGAGTACTTTTGCTTTGCTGTGAGATGGAGAATCAGACATTGCAATGAGATAGGGAAGGAGGGGAAACAGTGAGCAATATAATAATACAGGAGGGGTTAGGGATCCCAGTTTATTAGTTTGGTTTATTTCTTAAGACCAAGACAAAGTGAAATATCTGAACATAAGATGCTCCCATGCCCTAGCCAGGTGTCCTGTAGTGCTTGGCTCCATACATGCAAATAACATAGTTCTATTACCTTTGTATCCAAGACATGCAGAAGCTCCAGCAACGATGAGATCCAGAGCAAACAATACCCAGAATGCAGCCAGCCAGGCAGAAACATGGGGGAAGATGTCCCCTGGCAAACAAGAGAGCATTTGTGTGAGCAGTGAGGTTCTAGCTTGGAGCTGGATAATGGGGGTTAACATCTGAGTCCTGGCTCAGGGATCCCCAAAAGTTCACACGAATGAAGGAAATGTCCCCTCCACACTCAAATCACAGCCACAAATGGGAGCCATTGAAACTAGAGAAGCCAGCACATCATCAGCCCCAACAACCAAGACTCTGTTCTACCCAAATCTCTCTCTCTGCTACTGACAAACAGCCAGTGGCTCCATGCTCAGCCCATCTACACCAGCTGTCTGTCAGATGGTCACTGTTACAGCCTCCCAGTTTTCAGTCACCACATCCAGTCCAGATAAATTCAGCAGAGAACAATCTTTTTTTTAATTGGCTCCAGTTTGATGTGAGTTCAGAGAGGTAGCATGTACCACTTCTTTTCTGCTTTGTCATTTATAAAGGGGACATGAAGTCATTTTTTTCCTACTTTTTTAAACATAGAAATAATCAGGCCTGCAAGCAAGTCTTGACTATGCAATTAAATCTACCTTAACTATGTTGACATACCACTGTGACATGCTGTATTCCTCGTACACCTTTTGTGGTGTGTTCTGTGTATCATTCATGTTTACCTTTGCAGTGTAGCTGTGTCTGGTCTAATGCAAAATATGTCATGTCAGGTACTTTTGGAATGTTCATGGCATGCTCTACATTGCTATTATGATTGTGTGTTTCCTGGAACATCTTACCCGTGTACAGATATGAAACTGCACCAAGTCATGTCCCCAGGTGTTTCATTGGAAAATGTGGACACCAGAATGGGACAAAGTATCCTGTAGTGATCTTGCTAGCATCATCAACAGAGGCAATGTCACCTCCATTTTCCTGCTAATTATTCTCATTTATACATACAAGAGTTGCATTCACCATCTTAGCTGCAGCATGGCTCTGTGAACTCACGTTCAGTTGGTTTCCACTGTTACCTTTAAGTTCTTTTCAGAGTTGCTGATTTCGAGTACACAGTCTCCCAGGCTATATGTGTGACTTACACTCTTTTCCGGATATGTGACCTTGCATTTGGCTATGTTAAAATACACATTTTTAGCAAGAACCCACATTGGTCAGCAATGCAGGTCAGTCTGTAGTACCAACCTGTCCCCATAAGATTTTTTTTTAAACCAGTCCACCAATTTATTTATTCTCTGCAAATTTTACTAACAGTGATTTCATATTTCCTTCCAGCTCACTGATATAGCTATTGAATAGCACTGGTTCAGAAAAGATTCCTGTGTAGACCCACTAGAAATATTCCCATGGGAGGAGGATATCTCATTACATTTATTCTGACATTTATCAGATAACTAGTTTTAAATTGACTTAACGTGGGCTACATTGATTTTGTACAATGCTAATTTTTGTAATCAGAGTTTCATGCAGGACAGTCTGAGACCTGGTTTACACTACAAAATTAGGCTGGCTGAATTACATAAATAAAGGTTGTGAAAAATTTCACACCCTGAGCAGCATACTTAGACACCACTAGGTCAGTGGAAGAATGATTCCGTCAGCCAACCTACCACCTTCTGGAGAAGTGAATTTATCACAGTCACAGAAGAACCCCACCAGTTGTTGTAAGTATTTAAATTACAGAGGTGCAGCTGTTGTGTTTCCAGTGCCCCTGGTGACCCCTTTAGCATGGGGGGACTCACCCAAGAGATGAATGGCAGATTGTTGCTCAGTCTCCAGCAGGCCATTCTTCACAATACAACTGATGTCTCCATTGTCGTCTTCTGTGACAATGATGTGACTCACAATGGTATACAGGTTCCCCCTGTCCTGTGTCACACTGGTCACAATCTCCATTGCTAGGTTCTGCCCATTCTTTCCAACCCACTGGAGTTCGAGTTTGGGGAACCAGCCTGTGGATCTACAATACAGCCCAATACCTTGGCCCTGGGGGCCTAGCATGCCAATGATCATGGGAGCAACAGCTGCAGGCAGAGACAGAGAGTGTATTTGACACACTGTACTCCATGTCCATCATTTTTACAAAACTATGATAAATTTTGAGCAAAGTATGTCGTGTGAGGTATCATTTAAAAAAGCATAATCTACTGAACATTATTGCCCTGGGCAAATATGCATGGTAACATTGTATACAAAGTGATAGGATTACACTGTATAGCATTCAAGTTTAGAAAAACAGGCACAGCGCACTTCTCCAGAGATGAAAAGCTAGTCAACAGCCAAGCCAGATACCAGAATAATCAAAATGGACTATCCTGGACTAACACTTGAATCAGCAGTCACCCTTTGCCAGGAAGAAGGGAGTGAGTGAGAACATTACATATTCTGTGTGAAAACTCTTGGAGGTCCCAAGTAACCAGACTGGCTGTTGTCTGAACCCCAGCTGGATATAATTCTTACAGATGGGAGAAAAGTATAAGAATGGGAAACAGAGGCTGCTAAATCACCTCTCTCCCCTCATCTCTACTCAGGGCAACTACAATGTTTGAAAAACAAAAGAGGCATCATCGAACTGGGAGAGTGGGGGCAGATTCTGGCTGCAACAATACAGGGCTGGATTATTGCAGGGGCTATAGGGGCTGAAGCCCTGGGCCCCGGACTTAAGGGAAGCCCCAGGCTCTGACCTCTAAAAGCCCTACCCGAGCAGAACCTTCCCACTCAGTCCTGGCAGGGCTTGTGGGGGAGCTCAGACAGTCTCATACAACTCCTCCACCCCTTTCTTAACCTCACCAGACTGGAAGGGAAGAGATGGCTGCTCTTTCCAGCTCTTTTATGCTTCATCTATCCTAAACAGAGTTTGACCAGTCAAGAGAGTAGCATATTACAAAAGACGGTATTTCTTGTTTCTCTTCAGTAGACTTACAGATATTGACAGATTAGTGATCAAATCAACCCACATACCATTACCCCTATTGCCCTGCACCCATAGTGAGACTATGCCAATATGCTCTTTGTGCTCATGCAAATACAAAACCCATGTAGATTAGTTGCCCCCCTTTAGGAGCTGTTAGGCACAGCTTCTAGACGTGCCTTACCTATGTGTCTAGGCTGTCCAGTAAAACTCTGGGCAATACAAAATGGACATTTCTGGGGAAAGGTCTGGGACTGGGTGTTTGCTAGTGTTTTCCAATGGTGCAATTCAGGACTAGTTGGCTATAGAACTCATATTGTGTAGCTAGCAGTGACTTACAGGATGAAGGGTATGTATGAACTGACCCGGAGAGTTGTTCTTCCAGCAAAGCTGTGTAAAATGTTTCTCAGGTTAGAGAACTGAGGGGACACAGCTGTTGAACAGCCCTGATATCACAGTGTGTGTATCAGGAAACTGTGTCTTTGGTAGCACCATGTGATTCCCCTCTGGATACAGGGAACTGTGACACCCTGCACCCCACATACAGCTGTGGGGTCTGATCTATGTATCATTCATGTTCACGCTCATAGTGTAACTGTGTATGGTCTTATGCAAAGCATGTCCTTTCAGGTGCTTTTGGAATGCTCATGACATGCTGAACATTACCGTTATGATGGCAAATTTCCTGCAATGTCACATATGTACAAATATGAAACTCTGCCATGTCATGTCCCTCAAATATGTGTCTCACATGGTTTGAACAATTGTAGACAAACACAAAGCTGTGTTTCCATACCCAGCAGAGGTATGCATACAGGAACAATGAACTAACCACCTTAGCTCAAGAGGGAAAGATCACACCCCTTGCAGGACAGGGATGATCACCCGTGTCAAGGAAACTTGTTGAAAGAAAGAGGCAGTCTTGTCTGGGGTCTCTCCACTGGAATCTATCTTGTAAGCAACACCAAGGACTGAGAACTTACCCACAGGAAGGGAAAAGATGAGGCAGCTGGCTGCAAAACAATGCAGCTGGCCTGTGTGGTAAACTGAATTTACAGAGTGGAACAGTGGCCTTAGCTTAGAATAAGAGTTATCTTTTATTTGATTGTGATAAACTTCTTGACTTAATTTTTTATTTCTATTATTGTGACTTAAAATTGCTTAAAATTTTAATGTAGGCAATAAATTTGTTTTTATCTGAAGTAGTGCATATGGATTGGGTGTGTGCAGAGACCTCATTGGGAGCAACAGAGCTGGTGTGTATCAATCTCTTTGACAAATTGACAGACAAGTGTAAATGAGATTGCAGAGCGTAGTGGGCAGTACTGTTTGCTGGGTGTCTATCCCCTGAGGGGCTAGCCAGAGAGTAGCTCCACTGGGTGATGGGCCAATCTCACAGGAGGCTGGTGTGAGCTGACCCATGAGTGAGGGTTCACACAGCCAAGCAGGGTAAGTTGGGGTCCAGGAATGGAGAACTGGGGTGACACTGCTGCATACTGTTCCAGATTACAGGAGGGGAATGTCACAGATTGTGAGTGGAAAGGTCCATTCCCTTAGAATTGAAGTCTTACTGGGATCCCTCATCCTGACAATTGGGGGAATTAAATAATACCATACTGCATTTCCATAGAGCACTTTGCCCCCGCCCCCAGGCTCACAGAGGAATGTGCAGGGTGAAACTGCTACACTGAGATCACTGCACCTGCTGCAGAAATTCATCCACATCTGGAGCGAAGCTCAATAGCTGTCAGGACCACTGCACTTCAGAGGTGAGGGATGGTGACATCAACTACATCACTGCTATGACTTCTGCCGCACCACCCTCCTAAGTACTGTGCCTGCTGGCATCCTTCGCTGACACTAGGAACAGTGCCCACAGCCTGGATTTCTCTCTCCCTCTGTGGAACACAACCATCCTCCTTTTGTTTACATCTCTCTCTAAAAGCTCACCTATCTTGTGCAGCCTTTGGACTAGGAGTCATTAATAATGGGTGCTGATTTAAAACAACTTTGGGTTCTGCATTATCACAGGACAGTCCCTCTCTGGGGCTTCCTGTTTCTGAACTGTATTGTCTGGCACTACATCACCTAGAGTTAAATGGGCAGAAACTGTCCCTTCCATTGCTCTTGTGCAGTATTGAACAAATGCTCAGTGTCCAGGGAATAAAATGCAATATCCCAGCTCTTGGGAAATGCAGGGGCAGTTTCAGGGAGGTTGAATGTTATCACCTGGACTGGGATTTGGGCAGAACAAGGGGGTAAAGTTCCCACTCCCTCAAATAGCACCACAGGGAGCATGAATGCTGAAGACTGTAGCTTCAGGTCACATTGAGAAGAGGTTGTTTACTAAACTTTGACTCTGCTAGCACCACAGTGGGGTAGGTGCTGAGTGTAAGGGGAGAGCGTCCTCTATTGAGCGCTGCACACCACTCCTTGTAGCACAGGACCCTACTTTTGTGTTGGGCTCATCTTGGGTTACCCGTAGGGAGAGACATAACACCCCCCTAATGCTCTGTCTCACCTGTAACCTGTAGCTCAGTGGTGGCTTCACGGCTCCACTCTGGGTTCTTCACGAAGCACTGGTATTTCCCATTATCCACCACTTGGAGCTGTTTCAGCTTCAGTGATACATTCCCATTGCTCAATTCCTGCAGGAACAGCTCTGTCCGGTTCTGGTAGCTCTCCCCTGGCAGGTTCTGGTTACTCTTGGCTGAGTACTCATGAACTGGGATAAATCCTGTTCCAATTTTTCTCCACCACAGATCCATGCTGGGCAGCCAGGCTGGAGGTGAAAGCTGGCATGGTAACACCACATCTTGGCCAACTACCCCCACCACAGGGTGTGGAGATCCTGCTAGGGAAAATTTTTCTGCAATAGACAACACCAGGAGCAGCCTGAGTGAGAGGAAAGAGGAGGGGTAATCTCTGAGCCCAGACCCAACACAATAGACGCACAGTAAGTGAGAGGAGAAGGCTTCACTGTGCTAAACAAAATTTCCTCAGTTGTACATTGCTCATAGCAGAAGGATCCTGAGTCATTAGTCATCAATTACTCTCAGTGTGGATGCAGAGCAGTGCAGCCATACCACAGAAGACACCAGCCAGTTCTCTAATGATGACATACAAACCTTTGAAAACCCCTCCAAAGCTGTCTCTCTGGCAACCATCCTACACTCAAGTGGCAAGAAAAGGCATCAACTAGAAGCAACCTGCCAGTTCCCAGCACTCTGCACAATCCCATGGCATGCAGTTATGAGTGCTTTCCACTGCAAGCAACTTCTCTGATGAACTGACTTCAGATCTATGTAACCCCACAATGTCTGCTGAAAGGCCATCTCAGAGGCCTTCTCTCTGGCCTGACAGAATTGTTTTTCTGATGGACCTGTGGACTGAGACACATCCCTTCCAGGGGTTCAATACCCAAAACAGAGACTGGTTCAGATGGGGATTTACCATTTGGACGGATGTCTGAAGGAAACAGAGAATCTGAAGGTGAGCTATTTCTTCAGAGCTGCTGTGTCTCCAGACTTGTTGGTCCCACCATGGGGCATGTAGAGCAATTATTGCCAATCTGATTCTGGCTATGTGGCTGTAGATAGGCAAGGATAAGATTTTCCAGAGTCCCAAAGGGGATTTTGGTAGTTTGCCAGCTTGTGGGCGACTAGCAGCTTTTCATGAGGCCCCAGCTCTTGCAGGCAATTCTGTGAGACTCTCAGTTTTCCTTTTTTAAAAGTCAGTTTCTATTTCTAGGGATAGCAAACTAAAGCTTGAAATGTGACACAAGAAGGAAAAAAAAATCAACCCCTCCCAAACCCCAAGGCAAATAAGAAAAATCTGAGATGAACGTTTGGCTGCGAAGATGGTGTCGTCAGGAGGGCTTTGGCTTCCTCGACCATGGGTTGCTGTTTCAGGAAGAAGGACTGCTAGGCAGAGATGGACTCCATCTTTCGAGGAAGGGGAAGAGCGTATTTGGACGCAGACTGGCTGACCTAGTGAGGAGGGCTTTAAACTAGGTCTGAAGGGGGAAGGAGACCAAAGCCCACAGGTAAGTGACTATGTGGGAGACCAGGGGGATGGGATGGAACTTGGGGGGTGCCGGGACTGTAACTACAGGGATAGAAGAGAGGATAATTGGAACATGTGGGGGGAATCAAATAACTTTCTTAGATGCTCTAATGAAGCCCTAATGCCTGAGGCAGGTGGGGGAGGTCAACACCAAAAGAAAATCCAGGGAGGTAGATACAATAGAATTGAATGTCAAAATGGGAAAGTAGGGCAATCAGCTGGGTATCTTAGGTGCCTATACACAAATGCAAGGAGCCTGGGAAACAAGCAGGAGGAATTGGTAGCACTAGCGCAGACAAAGAACTATGACATGATTGGGATAACAGAGACGTGGTGGAATAGTTTGCATGACTGGAGCTCTGCAATAGATGGGTATAGACTGTTCAGGAAGGACAGGCAGGGAAGGAAAGGGGGAGGAGTAGCACTATATGTAAAGGAGCTCTATGACTGCTCAGAGCTTCATTATGAAAGTGGAAACAAGCCAGTTGAAAGTCTGTGGGTTAAGTTTAGAGGGGAGAGCAACAAGGGGGATGTTGTGGTAGGTGTCTGCTACAGACCACCAGATCAGAAGGAGGAAGTGGATGAGGCATTCTGTGTACAACTAACAGAAGTTTCTAGAGCACAGGCCCTGGTTCTCATGGGGGACTTCAATTACCCTGACATCTGCTGGAAGGCCAATACAGCAGTGCACAGGCAATCCAGGAAGTTTCTGGAGAGTGTTGAGGACAACTTCCTGGTACAAATGCTGGAGCAACCAACGAGGGGCCTTGCGCCTCTCGATCTGCTGCTCACAAATAGAGAAGAATTTATCAGGGAAGTAGAAGTGAATGGCAGCCTGGGTAGCAGTGACCATGAAATGATTGAGTTCAAGTTGATGATTAAAGGAAAGAAGGAAAGAAGCAAAACACAGACCCTGGACTTCAGAAAAGCAGATTTTGTCTCCCTCAGGGAACTGATGGGCAGGATCCCTTGGGAGGCTGATCTGAAGGGGAAAGGTGTCCAAGAGAGTTGGGTGCATTTTAAAGAAACCCTGCTAAGGGCACAGGAAGATACAATTCCAATAAGGAGAAAGCACAGCAAATGTGGAAGGCGCCCACTGTGGCTTAACAGAGAGCTCTGCACTGAGCTGAAGCATAAAAAGGATGCTTACAGGAAGTGGAAGCTAGGACAGATGACTAAGGAGGCATATAAAGACATTGCTCGGGACTGCAGGGATAAAATCAGAAAGGCCAAAGGACAAATGGAGTTGCGACTAGCAAGGGATGTGAAGGATAACAGGAAGGGGTTCTACAAGTATATCAATAACAAGAAGAGGATCAGGGATGGTGTAGGTCCCTTACTGAATGGGGCAGGCATCCTCGTGACAGAGGATGAGGAAAAAGCTGAAGTGCTCAATGCTTTTTTTACTTCTGTTTTTACAAGCAGGGTCAGCTCCCAGCCCACTACACTAGGTACGGGGGACTGGGGAGAAGAAGAGAGGCCCTTGGTGACAGAAGGTCAGGTTAGGGACTGCTTAAAGAAGCTAGATGTGCACAAGTCCATGGGGCCGGATGAACTGCATCCGAGGGTGCTGAGGGAGCTGGCTGATGAGATAGCAGTACCGTTGGCCATTATCTTTGAAAACTCGTGGCAAACGGGGGAGGTGCCAGAGGACTGGAAAAAAGCAAATATAGTACCTATCTTCAAGAAAGGCAAAAAGGAGGATCCAGGGAATTACAGACCTGTCAGCCTCACCTCAATCCCTGGAAAAATCATGGAGCAGCTTCTCAAAGAATCCATCCTGAAACACTTGGAGGAACGTAGAGTAATCAGGAACAGTCAGCATGGATTTACCAAGGGTAAATCATGCCTGACCAACCTCATCGCCTTCTATGATGAGATGACTGGATTTGTGGATGCGGGAAGAGCCGTTGATGTGATATACCTTGACTTTAGCAAGGCTTTTGATACGGTTTCCCACAGCATTCTCATTGGCAAATTAAGGAAGTATGGGTTAGATGCATGGACTGTAAGGTGGATAGAAAACTGGCTAAAACAACGGTTTCAGCGCGTAGGAATCAATGGCTCCATGTCAAGTTGGCAGGCAGTAACAAGTGGTGTGCCCCAGGGGTCGGTCCTGGGGCCAGTTCTGTTCAATGTTTTCATTAATGATCTGGATGATGGGATAGATTGCACACTTAGTAAGTTTGCAGATGATACCAAACTGGGGGGAACGGTAGACACCCTAGAGAGCAGAGACAGGATTCAGGGAGACCTAGACAAACTGGAGCAGTGGGCCAAGAGGAATCTCATGAGGTTCAACAAGGATAAGTGTAAAATCCTGCACTTGGGACGAAAAAACCCCATGTACTGCTACAGGCTGGGGAGTGATCAGCTAAATAGCAGCACTGGAGAAAAGGACCTGGGAGTCATGGTGGATGGGAAGCTGGACATGAGTCAGCAGTGTGCTCTTGCTGCCAAAAAGGCCAATGGCATACTGGGCTGCATCAGAAGAAGTGTTACCAGCAGATCAAGGGATGTGATCATTCCCCTCTATTCTGCACTAGTGAGGCCACATCTGGAATACTGTGTCCAGTTTTGGGCTCCCCACTACAAAAAGGACATGGACAAATTAGAGAGAGTCCAGAGGAGGGCAACCAAAATGATCAAAGGGCTGGAGCACAAGCCCTATGAAGAAAGACTGAAGGAACTAGGCTTATTTAGCCTGCAGAAGAGAAGACTGAGGGGGGATTTGATAGCAACCTTCAACTACTTGAAGGGTTGCTCCAAGGAGGAGGGAGCTCGACTGTTCTCGGTGGTAACAGAGGGCAGAACGAGAACCAATGGTTTCAAGTTACAGCTGGGGCGGTCCAGGCTGGATATTAGGAAAAACTTCCTTACTAGGCGAGTGGTGAAGCATTGGAATAAGCTGCCTAGGGAGGTGGTGGAATCTCCATCTCTGGAGGTGTTCAAGTCCCAGCTGGACAAAACCCTGAGTGGGATGATCTAATGGGAGTGGTCCTGCTTTTTTTGGCAGGGGGTTGGACTAGATGACCTCGTGGGGTCCCTTCCAACCCTATGATTCTATGATTCTATGAACGGACGTTTGATTTTTTTTTTTAATCTTATTTTTTTTAGCATTCTCCTGAATTTTGAGACCTGACTGAGACCTGGTGTTGAATGCTTGGGGAACCCCACTTCCTCAGGCAGCTGTGAAGACCTCATCCTCAAACCTCATGAAAATCCATGTCCTTAATGGAGCAGATGTAGCACCAATGGCTCTGGGTGCTATTGCAAGACAGAAAGGGGACACTGGGAGCCTCTGTCAGGAACAGCAATGATGATCAATTTACTATAAGATCATACAAACTCTGCCATCTGGAACTAGGACATAACCAAGCCATCCTAACATCACTCCTCCCTATGTTCACCTGGAACTGACCCCTTTTTCTCAGACTGAGAATGTCTGGTGGTTTCATTTGGCCTCATACTCTTTTACTCCAATCCTTCAGACGGCAGTGTACAGAGGGACAGGGAAGGAAATAACTGAGATTCAAATGTTTTTACTAGAAAGAAAACAGGGTGCCAGAAGGAGGATCCGCAGACAGCACAAACAGAGCAGCCACCACATCACCATAGGGGCATCACGGTCAGGGGCCTGTAAGGAGAGAGCAGAGATTGTTAGTGCTTCCCCAGACTGAGTGAGGGGCCAGCAGTGCAGGAAACTTGCCCCAGACATAGTCTGACCTGGCCCATTCTGCTCCTAGGCAGGACATCTTTCCAGGGATAGAAGAGGATTTCACCCCAGAGGCTGCTCTGCCTCCTGCCTGGGCCTGGTACTGTTGTAAGTTGGGTCTGAATGAGCTCTCCATTGACATCTAGTGATAAGCTGTGGGAGAAGACTTCAGGAACAGCCTTTCTTTGGAGAGAAGACTTGAGGAATAGACTTTGCTTAGGTGTGTAGCATGATGGAGCTGCTTTGTCCAAATGATCACTTTTGGTTGGTGTTGGATTGCAAGTCACTTTGGTGTTGGGTATAGGGGTGATGAAAAGTTCTTATTCTTGTTGCTTCAATGAGGAGTATCACAACTCTGCTTAGCCTGCCCTGTTGAGGGTGTTATCTACAACAGAATTGCTGTGTAGGAGGTAAGAAGGCCAAAGGCCTTTGATGAAAGAGAGGAGAGATACAGATGTGTGTGTGGGGGGGGGTGGTACTTGTCTGTGATAGTACTTGACCTTTTCTTTCTCCATTGTTTAATAATAGAGTTGATTAGACTCAGCTGAGAGCTTTTTGTTTCAGACCACTAGAGCTAAAATTGCCAATAACAAGGTCTAAGTACTAATCTTTAGATCTGCCATGGGAAAATCTCTCTTGTGAAACAGACTGTCTAGTTTACACTAGCAGTGAAACTCTCCTACCAGCTGCTGAAATCATTGAGCGCTGTGTTGAGGACTTGGAACCTCAAGATGTCACTGAGGATGTAACAGAGAGGATGGTGGTAGAGAGTGAAGGCAAAATGGCAGCAGCAGGCAGTGATGCAGAGAAAATGACACGGCAGTGCAAGTGTTGCTCTACCTGGTGTCGGAGATAAACTCATGCAATTGCACCTCTGAACTCTGGATCTTTGCTGACCAAGGACAATAACTGTGACTGTGGTGTGGTGCAGGGAGAAGGGGGTGGCCTGTTAAAAGGATATTTGCTTGTCTAAACTTTATGCCACAAGATGAGACTCAGGAGAAGGACACTGCCCAATATACTGTAGGGTTGGTGTTTTGCTGAGAGTCATATATTTTTTAATCATGCTGGTGGGCTATGTCCACACATACATCCTTATTTCGAAATATAAGTCCTCATTCTGAAATAAATTAATTCGAATTAAGAAAATGTTAATTCAAATTAAGGGAAAGCCTGCTTTCGAAACGGCTGTGATCTCAAAATGGTTATTTTGAAATAAGGCCATTTGGACATGTTGTTTCGAAACAATGGTGTTGTTTCGAAACAACATGTCCAAATAGTGTTATTTTGAAATAACCATTTTGAAATAACAGCCGTTTTGAAATGAATGGGGTTTAAGCTGTTTTGAAACGACGGTTCTTATTTCGAAATGACAGAGCTTGTCATTTTGAAATAAGAAAACATTGTGTGGACATTCAGTTTTTTATTTTGAAACAACCAGTGTTGTTTCGAAATAAAAGACTCATGGGGACATACCCGTGGTGTTTTCCCAAATTAATGCCGAGTCTCTTTTCCCTTTTAATGGAAGGTGTTTTTTTCAGTTAAAACAAGCAAGGACACTGCTTGTTCTTTTTGCTGAATTAGACTAACATTGCTACCCCTTTGGTTCTTTTCAATGCAGACTCAGTGCTTTGATGGGGAAAGCACTGCTGCTTAGAGATGCCCTGAGGTGGTGTGTAGTTTTCCTAGGTTACTGGCAGGAGGCTCAAGCCACTTCTATGTCGTATAGTCAAAAGGACTCTCTGGATATTGAACCTGGCTCTTCTTGCTGCTAGCTCCACAGAAGGGACACAGTAGGAATTCCCACTACTGGAAAGTGTAATGTATCCAGCTCCATATTGTCCCTTGTTGGTTCTCTGACCATCTTCAGGTGCTCCCCAATTCCAGTGCAGGGGAAGCCTGAAGCAGAGCAGGGCCACTTCCAAGGGAACCCCAGTGGTATCCATACTGCTGACCCCCTGCAGAAGATACCTGGCTCTGTGCCATGAAGGGACACAGGCAGATTAAGGGTTAAGTGCACAGTGGGTCCAAGATCTTGATCGGAATGGGAGTATGATCTCAGTTGTGATCTGTACAGTAGCTGACATAATGGGGGAGTACAATCTCAGTTGGAGTCACTTGTTGCTACTGTAATATACATAATAACAATCAGGGAGGCGTCTCCCATTTAGATCTTGAAGCCAAGTGACTGGCTCCCCACTTCAGGCCTCTTCTCTTAGGGGCATCATTGGAACAAGGAGGGGTAGTGTGGCACTTTTGAAGAGGCACCAAATCACCTGTGCACCCCATCACATGGTCTGGGTAAAGGACACAAAGAACCCTGCATGGCCCCATCATCCCATGAGGGAATAATGAGGACTGAGCAGTGAATCACATACAACCATTCAGGTTTGCTCAGCCTTGATGGGAGGTGAGAATAAGCTGTGTTATGGGGGACTTGCTCCCTGGGGGACAGGAATGTGTGCAGCACCCAAAAGCAAAGGGGGTGGGTGGGTAACAGAAAGAGACCTACCTTAAAGATTCAGCATGTCAAAGAAGAGGCCATGCAATGAGTCAGGGGGTCCAGCGCCTCACAGAGCAGCCCAGGAACTGAAGGGATGTTCTGAGGCTGAGGGGAAAATGGATCCCAAAGCTGTTTGTGAACGCTGACCAGGGGAAAGTGAAAGCATCATGGTGCTGGCTGTCACACATTAACCTAAGAGAGATGTTATTTGGCAAAGATCCAGGGCAGGTGTATGGTTATCTGCATAGACATGGTGAACAGCAATGTTCCCTGTAAGGTGCGCAGCAGTGCTGGAGCGCAGCCTCTCTCGCTCCCCAGCGCAGGGAACACAGCCACAGGTGCACTGCTGGCAGCCCCGCCCCTACTGCATCTGGGATGAAGGCATCTCCCCAGGCTGGTGCAGCAGCAACCCCTCTGCTGCTCCTTATTTGCCTCATGATGAAATTGTTCTGTGCCTGTTTTTCCTCCCATTCCAGGCAAATCAGCCTCCATCCCTCCCCTCCCTTTTCACTCTTGCTTATCTCTCCCTACCGAACCGAACGGAGTCCTCCATAGTCAAATGCTGGAGAGAGGACAGATCATTCCTTGTAGGGGGATTCTTTTGCAGAGCCCTGGGCTTTATGACAGCAGTTGTGCCGTGCCAGTTCTGGGGGCTGAAAAGGGAGCACATTTCTTGCCCCTCCTAACTCAAAAGCCATCTGAGAGTGAGTGTCAGATCCCGTGCTGCTTTGGAATTGAGTCTCAGATCCACTACTGCTTTTGGAACCCCCTCACTTTGTCTCACTCCATCAGTAGCTGTAGTAGCAAGAGAGGCTGAACTGGGGAGGGGAAATCTAAGTTTTACCTGTGTGAGAGCAATTTCAAGATTCTGAGTGGATGAAATAGCAAGCTGGCTGTAAAAAAGTGGCTGGACTGGGGACAGGCAGCCTGTGGGACTGCAGGGGTGTCAGCGGGGGTGGGGGGCACTTCATGTTAGTACATCTAGAAGGTTTAAGCCATTTATCTTTTTTTTTCTTTTCAATTACTGATCCATTTAAAAAAAAAAGAGCTAAAAATTTCCTAAGAGCTATTGAATACAGTATCACTGTATTATTGCAAGTCACCAAGTGACACAAATTCCTAAAAGAATGAGTACAGCTTTTATTCCAGAAGGAAATAAGTAAAACTGATTGTTGTTCTTTCGAGTCTAGTAATGCCTAAAAATGAGATTTTTGACCCTTTAAATTACAGATTATGAGACAGCCACTCTATTGTTTTTTCTGAATGTTTTCTTTAGCTTCCTGTTGATTACAGACTTTTATCCCTGTTATGTTCACTGCAAAACCTATAAAAATAGAAAAGAAGTTTTCTGTTTTCAGTGTTCCATCTCAGTTTGGTAAAGTCCCCAAATGAAAGAAAGAGAGATGTTTTTTGTTGCGTAAAGAACTTGCTGCTTGCTGCTTTGGTGCTGTCACTTGACCTATGTCTATATGTCTATCGGAAACTTGGCTGTAGTAAGGATACGGTTGGATAGGTAAAGTGGCAAATAGTCACATTGGCAAAACAAAAAAGGAGTCTTGTGGAATTTTTAAAGTCATATTAGCATTTGCTTTGCTAAATAGGTCTTGGGTCTTCTGATTTTCATTTTTACATAAGTAAATGAAAAAATTGATGTTTAACCAATGAACACTAGAGAAACATCAGAAATGGTTACTTATATCTAATAGCTTGTCTACACATAACCAGGGGTTAAAGAATAATTTGGTGGGCCCCGGAACCCTCCTGCATGGGTGCTCCCCCACACACACAGGTGGGCCCCCACAATACCCAGCCCCAGACAGACAGAGGCTATGTCCACACAGGGCAGGCTTGTTTCGAAACAAGACGTTTCGAAACAAGCTGTTTCGAAATAACATGTTATTTCGAAACACCTTATTTCGAAGGACAAAAACTTTGTCCTCGAAATAAGGGAATGAAATAGCAGGTCCACAGCGTGGACCTGCTATTTCGCTTGGGGAGGGGACTTCAGGCACTCACAGGGTGCAGCGCAGAGGGGACTGCAGGCACCACGCCTCACCTGGCGGGTGCCTGCAGTTCCCTGCAGGCACCCACCAGGAGAGGCGCAGCGGGGCGCCTCACCCCAGGGGCTTTAAAGCCCCAGCTGCCCCTAAACCTGGCGGCGCGGCCCCGGCGCGCGGCTGGAGCCCGCTGCTGCCGGGGCCGGGGTGAGCGCCGGCCCGGGATTCCCCGGCGCCCCCGCTCCTGCTGGGGGCGTGGCCGGTCCAGCCACGCCCCCGGCAGGAGTGGGGGCACCGGGTATTCCTGGGGCGCCGGAGAACCCCGGGCCGGCGCTCCACCGGCCCCAGCAGCAGAGGGCTCCAGCCGCGTGCCGGGGCCACGCTGCCAAGTTTGGGGGCAGCCGGGGCTTTATAGCCCCTGGGGTGAGGCGCCCCGCTGTGCCTCTCCTGGCGGGTGCCGGCAGGGGCCGGCAGGCCCCCTCCGGGGGAGGCGCACCCCCCCACCCCCTGTGCAGACACCCCTCAGCACCCTGGCCAGGGTGCTGAGGGGGCAGCCCTGCCTCCCAGGGTGCTTAGCACCCTGGGAGGAAAGTCACATGTTGTTTCAGAACACTTTGTTCCGAAACAACATGTCCACACAGGGCTGTTTCGAAACGAAACTGGGTTTAAGCTGTTTCGAAACAACGGCAGCCATTTCAAAACAAGCAGTTTGCTTGTTTCGAAATGGCCGTGCGTCGTGTGGCCGTGGCACTTCTTATTTCGAAACAACCCCTGTTGTTTCGAAATAAGAAGTGTGTATGGACATACCCAGACAGACACACACACACAAAGCCAGCCCCAGACAGACTGACACACACACACATATACATACAGCCACCCCCAAACACACACAGAGACACAAACAACCCCCCCAGCAACTGCCCCGCCACAAGCCCTTACTCCACTGTTTGCAGGCTGGCTGACAAAGGCTGCTCCAACCTGCAGGGGGAGATTCACAGGCTCACAGCCTGCCCCTGCTATCTGCTGGCTGGGCTTAATAAGGAGCCACTTCTGGCTGCTCCTGCTATTTGTAGTAGGGGCCTGGAAGGCAGCTTTCTGGTGTGTTCCACTCTTTTTAGGGGCACTAGAACACTGCCAGACTAAAAATAGGGGGCATTGGAACTGTGTTCTGGTGTCTTCCCCCTTACTTTAACCCCTGCACACAACAGTACCATACCATGTCGGTGTGATTTCTAAAGCACCATAATTTGTTTTGCATGTAGATCCCCTGATGGACACTTAATTTTAATGCTTCTGGCTGATTATTATATTTGTGCTCTCTGAGACCAAACACACAAAACTGGATAAAGGAGTGACTTGGATTCATGAATGTGCTTGTTCTAAGAGCAAGCTGTTACAAATTTTGACTATTGAAAAACCACGTTGTGGGATGTAAAGGACAGTTTACCTGTCAGAGCCCTTGTTGGAGTCACAGTGATTCCTTGTATCCTTACTAGCATGAGTGTAGAGTCTTTATTATATTTAATGTTTCCTCTGTAATGCTTTCATGCTACGAATAAAAGTGCTTGCTTAGAAAGAGCTGTGTGGTACCTTAGCTTTGGCTCTAATTCTGACTCAGGTCTCTGGGCAGAAGGCAAAACAAGGTCTCTTTGCCGGTGTCTTTCTAAGTGATCCATGGTGTAAGGAAAGGATTAGTGTAGCCTGGAAAAATCTCTAATCAGGAGCAGTGGTCCCTTTAAACTGATGATGCAACTGAGCAAGTTATGGATGCACTCAGAGAGCCAAGGGGCAGCAGGGAAGGGGTCTGGTACTGGGTTGGGGCACTGGAAGGGAAGTTGCTTAGCTGCATCCATAGGTTGCTCAGCTGCATCATCAGCTTAAGAGGGAACATTGGTGAACAGTGTGGACTTTACACTGTAGTGGAGATCCAGTTCATCCTCCCATTGCAGGCCTTGAGTGCTGATACTCTCCTGCCCCTGGATCTCCTCTGCACTGCCAAACTGTCCCTTCTGTCCCCAGCTCTGTTGCCATGAACAGAAAACGGCCCAAGGGTAGAAGAGTTGGTGCAAAACAATACAACAGGCTTGAATATGGGATAGAAGGATGTCAGATCTCACCCACCAGTGAGGATTTTAACATGGTGCAGTCCAAGTCAGGTGGAAGTTAGCTTTTCCTTGGGCAAAACAGAAGAATTTCCACCAAAACTTTCAACAAGAAATTTTTAATTTTTTATGACAAAACTGAAAACCTGAAAAGTGGTAGGGTGGGGGACTTCTGGCTTAAAACTTCCAATAAATAAATTAATGGTGGTGGTGGTTGTATTGGTGGGAAATGGGTTTCTAATGAAAAATTAAAACTGTCCAGGAAAAGCAAACATCTTCCCACTCACACATGGACAGAATCATTTACTGAAAACTCTAGTCTTCTGTCAAAAAGTCTTTTGATAATTTCACAGTACTCTGCAGCATGCTAGTTTTCTGATCAAAGCTTGAATATGGAGAGGAATGGATTAGTTTTTATTACATTTGTTAACAATATTGTCATCATACATGTCAGAAAACTATGCTGGAGGTGGGCAGAAATTCATTGAAGGGTTATCATAGCACCAGAGAGCTAATCACAGACTTTGCTATTCTGACTTCTGGTCACATTGAACATTGGGGTAGAAATGGCTAAGTGTTCTTTTCCCACTGATTTTCTTCTATGAATTGTATGGCCTTGGACAGGTTCCTTTAAATTGTCTATGGGTGGTAGAAAGGGCAGTTGATAGAACCTGGAATAAAGGAGGTTTTGTGCAGCAGTTTAATCCATACATTTGCAAGAGAAAAATAATACTAAATTCCAGTCTCAGACACCAGCGTAATGGAGACTTCAAGGTACTGAGCATAAAGTCAGCTGTTTTTAAAGGGGGAAGGCATGATTTTTTACTAAACATATACTTTGAGAAGTAGCTTGAATTGATAGCAAAACTTTTCTTTATGTTCATATGCTACCAGGGAGTCTCTCCAAGAGGTCTTAGTTAAAGTTACATGGCATGTAAGAACAGGGCTAGATTAAGTCTCCTGTGAGCTCTATGCTATGATCTTCTGTGGACCCCCTGTGGGGGGGGGGCCTCTACTGCTGCCACTGCACCCACCTGAGCACAGCTGGGGTGGATGCCCAGCACAGGGCCAGAGTAGGTCATGATTGTGCGCTCTGCTGGGGCAGGCTAGGCCAGCAACCACTCCATCTCCAGCAGTGGGTAAGTCAGGGCAGCCACTGGCCAGTCTGAGGCTAGGTATTGCTGCCTGGGGATAGGGAGGGGTCGGGGCTGGCACTTCATCCTGGGGCTATCTGGCACTGTGGGGTGGCATTGTGGTACAGGCTAGCTCAGCAATACTGAGTCCAGGCCGGGGGCTGGGACTTGGGTCAGCCTGGGGGGCTATCAGCCCTACCCAGTCAACCCAGGGCCAGATATGACACATTGGTTCAGTGAAAACCCAGTCAATGAGGGCTGGGCCATCCTGGCCATAGTCTGCTCCTAACATCCCAGAGGGACTAAGGGGTTCCATTCTTCTGGGCTTTTTGATCAATATTGTTGGGTTCAATCCTCCAGGCAGACGTAACAGACCCCACTCATATACTTGTGAACTGTTTCTGGCCCTCTTGAATTCTCTCCTCAAAGTTCTTCCAAACTCTCCCTTATTGGACTGGTGACCATCAATACTTAGTATTTAGCCTTAGATGCAGTTTATGATTCACTTTGGCTTTATTCCTGAGCAACCCAACTCCAAGAAGAGCTGATCCTTGCTGCTACCCATTTCATATCATCCTCAAACTATACAACTGTTAGAAGCACCTGGATCCCAAAAGTGGCACTGGGGAGTGAGTCTTCTGTATGTCACACTTCCCGTTCCCCTCTGTGAGGCAGGTGTTTGTCACTGGGCTCTTCTGGCTTCATACAGTGTTACTGATGGAATCCTGCTTAGCTTCCTTCATCTTCTGACTAATATGCTTAAATTTAGTAGGTTGCCACCCCTAATATGAAGAAGTAATCATCAGATAAGAACTCAGGGATGGTGGGCACTGACCTGTGGGGTACTTCAGCCCTGGAAGAGGCCTGAACCAGCAAGTTTGGGGAAGAATGGCTCAAGAGAGGAAGTGGCATGAAAGGCATCACTCATTGGCAAAGGCAGCTCAAGAGAAGGACTACTAGTAGAAGTGGTGGAAAGAAGCTGGGTTCAAAATCCGTTCTCTGCTCTCTGCTGTCAGACACGTAGGGTGGCTGTTCACTTTCCCCCTGGCTTTTTGTCCTCCTAGTGCATCTAGAAAGGGCTCCATGCCTTTAAAATGTAATAAAATAGTTGAGATAAAGCTTGAGTTGCCCAAGGTCAACCACTACCAGCTAATGTATGTTGAAATATAAATTACACTGTCTACACCAGGGTTTTTATACAGTTGAGCTAACAGGATTTTAAAAACATGCCCTTTACCCTAGCGAAGTGAAAGCCAGAGTGAGGGGTTTTGTTTTTGTTTTTGTTTTGGTAGTGGGTTTTAATTTATGTTTTGATTGAAACATATGGATTTTGTACCTCAGCTTCAATTAAAAATAATTGAAAATATAAATTGACCACATCAATTATATCTTTATTAGAACAATGAAAATGAAAAAAAGAAACCTTTTTTAAACCAAAGGCAAATTTTTCATATATGCTGTGGAAATAAGAAATCCATCACATTAAATATTACGCTTTTGATACAATAGCAAAGTACAAAAAAAGCGTCAGGCTCTCTCCCCCAGCTCAGTTTTGTTTCCTTTTTTTTCCACTTTAGATTATTTATTTATCCTTATTCCATTTATTTCCTTTTCCAGCTACAAGGTTGGTTTTGGAATATATTAATGATATTTATGTGAAAATACTGTCCACACCTGTGAATGTATATTTCAGACATTGTCTGTTCATTAACCTGTAAACTCTGTATTCCCATTATACTATTTGCCTCCTTTGTTTCTATTTAGGATACTTTTTCTTGGTTTCTTCACATTCTCTGAGCTCCTTCTCGTGCTTTACAAACCCATCCTCACTACCTAAATATCTCTGTTTCCATACATAAAAAGCAACACAAACACCTCCAGGATATTTTTGATTAAGGAAAATAACAAGAAGAGAGAAGAAAAGTAATTTCTCTGTGAGAGTGCTGTGTGTGTGTGTGTGTGTGTGTGCGCGCGCGCACACATACTTTTTTCCTGGGTTGTTAGCTGCTATGACCCTCTAAAAGACAAACACTGACTCTATATGCAAGAAGTGCTCTTAAACATTTAAAGGTAGAGTGAAGAAATGTCTAAAGCAGGAGTGGCCAAACTTATGGAACTCAAGAGCCACACATGTTGATTATTAAACCTTCAAGAGCTGCACGGAGGCATATAGCTATATACTTTTACCTACTAAATTGATTTGCTGACGTTCTTCTGCGAGCCACACTTTTTCATTCAAGAGCCACATGGGGCTCCCAAGCCGCAGTTTGGCCATGCCTGGTCTAAAGGGTCAGGTTTAAAAAGTTGTTTATTTCAATGGGAGCCAGGCACCTAAATACCTTTAAAAACATGTTTCTCAGTAACTCAGTAGGCTAAGTCCCATTTTCAAAAGTAATAGACTTTTATGATGAGTATATCTATACTTAATATCAAGGGGAATTAAATGCCTTAATACCTTGAAGATTTGAGCCCAAGTTCCTAAGTCACTGCTGAAAAGGACATATGATCCTAACTCACTGAGGCAGTTTAGGAAATGCTATGCCCCAGCACACAGAAAACAGAAGGCTTTACAGTTTCACAGCTGTGTGCAGTGTGGCACCTGCATTTTCTTTCTTTTTTTTTCCATGTGTAACAAACTGGGTGGTTAAACACAAAACCCAAGTCTAAAATGAAGGGGGCAAATTTTTCAAAGACAGAAACTCACTTTCTCTGTAAAGAGTGCATTCGTGAACAGGCATTTGCACATACTGTTAGTATAGTTACAAGTGTAAATTAGCCATTTGCTATTTAGGTGTCAAAGTTACCCAATGCACATTGACACCTGAGCATTATGTGCATACTGTGGTTTATGTGCCCTTTCTCCCTGTCTGAAAGAATGTTGGTCCTATACACAAGTGTTTAACTAGACAAGCATCAGGAAATGCAGAAGATAAAGTTTTCTGAGTAACAGTAACTCATCTGCATAGCACATGCTGTTTATGAGTGGCCTGAGTCTGATGTGTCTGTTAATGCTGCATGATACTTTACCCTAGCAGTAACCTCACTGAATCAATAGGATTTTTGGAATTAAGTGCAATTCCATGTGACTAGGGATGTGAGCAGGAGTCCTAGTTTTGTGTCTCAAATCCTCCAAAATCCTCTGACTAAAAAAACCCTACAAAACCCAAATTTTTCAGTTTTTCTCTGATTAAAAGGACATACTAAACTTTAATTACCCTAGCAAAAATACAGAACAGCCATCAATACCATCAATATGAAATTTGTCCTTGGCCAGGCACCCAACTCTGAAGGCTGGGCCACTACCAGCAGCAGTGGAGAAGTAAGGGTGACAAAACCATCCCATACACTCATTTCTCTATTGCTGCTGATGGTGGCATTGTCTCCAGAGCTGGGTGACTTTTTTCCTTCTTTTTCTGTGGATAGTGGATTTGTGCTATCCTTGGATATCAGAATCTGGGCTGACACAGTGAGGGCTTTGTTCTGCTATCTGCTCACATTGAATAAAGGCAGCAGCAGCAAGGCTTGTATGTCTGCAGTGTCTAAGACGTGTAAGACAGTGTAAGAACCTAATCTTCTGCATTTCTTGACTTCTGTGTATTTAAATTCCTAACCTTAACAGTAGCAATAGCAGAGTTCCCACCAGTTAACACCTTCCTAATTAATTAGTGGGAGTTTTAAAGCATTATCCCTAATTTCTGCAGTTTTCCTTTGTGTTCTCTGGGGATGAAACTTCTGCATTCATAATTTCCCTTTCTCTTTGGGGTGAGGTTCTACTTTCAGTGTCAGTGTTTGGATTTTCTGCCCCTGAAGTGTGTGGAAGAAGAGTGTCAACTTTAGGGATCTCCTCTGTGTTCATGTTCTGAGTGTTTTTCTGATTTGCTTTGCCCTGCTGATGGGCTATTGCAGATGGGTTTGGCACGTGGGTTTTCAGACTTTGGGGTTCAATGTTCCTCTCTTTCTTTTCCTTGCAGACGCTACTGTTTGTTTTATCCCCTTTATGTCCCTTCGGGAAGAGATTTCTGAAAATTTTGAACCCAGATGACCCAGAACTGTTTGCTTTCACACCTTGGGTTGCAGAAGCAGGGTGTTGTGCAGTGACAGAGCCTGTTGTTGCTGTTGCAGATGGCCCTGTGTTGTAGTCTGCCCCTTTCCCATTGTTGGGGGCAGAGGACTGTGCTGAGGCTGTGGGATTTCCCTGACTGTATGTGAGTTTCTGGTGGAAATCCCAGTCACTGTAGGGACAAATGCTGAGGGGTTTTCCCTTCTCCCTCCCCACAGCAAAACCTGGGCTGAGGAATGGAAACAATCTCTCAGAACATTGGACAGGAATCTCTATGATGAGACCGATTGGAGTGACGCTATAAAATGAGAGATGTCCCCATTCTAGATCCAGACACACCCCAATCACTGTCGGCTGCACGCTCCATTTCTGGATCACGTCATCAGCTTCCTTGGGGTGATACCGCCCCTCTGATCTCCTCAGAGCCCAAATCCCCCCCTCACTGGGTCTTTCCAGCCTGTTCTGACCCACTTCGCTCCTCACAGTATCACTCAGCACCCCCAGCTCCCAGGTCTGGCTGTCCCCCAAATCCACTTCCCAGTACCACCTGTCAACCCCTGCCTTCCCATTATGGTCTCTCATTGCTGGGAACCCCTCCTTCCCCACAGCAATCAGGGCCCCAGAGGGGGCAGCTGGCTCTGGGGAAGGGGGGTTGTGCTGGACTGTTCTTCCATCTGCAGACACAGTGAGTTCAGGGTGTTTGTAACCTGGATCCAGCGTGACGGGAACTGGGGAGAGGAACCAGAATAGGAATCTATTAGCCACAAGTCAGCTTGGGACTCCCCTCCTTCCCCATCCCCTAGGAGAAGGGGCAGAATAACACCATTAGACACAGCTGAGTCCAATATCAATATCAAAGGCAATTCTAAGGAGAAAAGGAATAGCTTCTCATGTTAAGCAAATGTATTAATAATATCCTCTGCTTTACTGGAGATAGGATGCTAAGCTCCAGACTTCTAGAATCAAAGTAGTGGCATCCCCACCTTAGGGATATAATTGAAACTTATTTTCTCTATTTTAATGTATAAAAAGCACTTGATTTAGGGGGAAAGAGCTCTACAATTATAAGGAGATCCCAATCACTTTAAAATAATGCAGATGTAAAATTCATATCTGATTGAGGTACAAATGCCACCTTTTTCACTGTGTCAAATATGTAAGAAAGAACTCCCTCCAAATGTTAACATCTGCCATTAGCATAGATCTTGCCTTCATACCTAAACAGTAAATCCTTCATACAGCACTGCCAGCTCTTGCTCCCTCAGGGGCTGGAAAAATAGCCCTAAGAAGATAATAGTTTAATTAAAGAGTTAAACTTACCCATGTAGCTCTGAGCTCTCCTGAAATCTGCAAAAGAAGAATAACCTAGTTAATGGAGCTTAAGAGAATGAGAATTCACATTTAGGCACTGTCTGAATCCTTACTCAAGAGAAGTCCCGTTGACTCCACAGAGAATCCTCACAACAGGTAAGGGCTTTAGAGGCAGATGATGATTATATTATAGTTTAGCTCTCATGTTAGGCTATTCATCTGTAGATCTCGGAGTGCTGTATATAGCAGTGGTTCCCACCCTTTTCTCAGCCATGGCACACCTTGATACCATTATTTATTCTGAGGCACACCACCATATAGTCTTCAAATGAACTCATGAATATTCATGAGTCAATCCAGAACACTTTGAGTATTTTTTAGAAAAAATTTGTGGCATACCTGCTCAGGCATGAGGTCTCACCCGTGTGCCGCAGCACACTGGTTGGGAAATAGTGGTATACAGGAAAGTGACTATTGTTATAGTGTAATCTAGTTATTATATTATAGTTTAGCTCTCATGTTAGGCTTTTCATCTGTAAATCTCAGAGTGCTGTATAAAGGAAAGTGACTATTATAGTGAAAGGTGCTGACAGTTAGTCATTGGGATCTTGGAGGCAAGGCAACCAGGGACCTAGTAAGAATATATGGGGGGGCTAAAACCTT
This sequence comes from Podocnemis expansa, assembly GCA_007922195.1. Lineage (NCBI taxonomy): Eukaryota > Metazoa > Chordata > Testudines > Podocnemididae > Podocnemis > Podocnemis expansa. The sequence continues at coordinate 11,305,217 of ML682024.1, read as the reverse complement.
CCTGTCCCAGACTAGGAAGAACTCTTCAGTACTGCAAAACAGCTGGACAGAAAGGAGGAGACTAATGTCCAAGAGCACTGACAGGGCATGTGGCCAGGGAGTGAGAGTAGAGCTAGGGGGTGAGAGTAGAGCTAATGGGGGCTCCTCAGATGGCAACACAGAGGTTGAGGCCTGTAATGAGGCTGGGTGTTTAGGCACTTGCAGTGAGTAAGCAGCGGCAACTGTGTTCAACCTCAGTGAGGGAAAAAGACGCTGAGGGATAGCAGTTTCTTGGGACAGGGCTAGCTGTAGTGTGTGGCATGGGAGTTTGGAGGAGGCCTGCATGCTGAGAGAAACAGCAGAATTTGTGTATATTTAATAGTTAAATGGATTTCTTATGTAAGCAGGGCCATCATATAGGGCCCTGAATTTCCACTCAGACAATATCACTGTGTTTCCCAAAGGGGGCTCTAAAATCCAGACACTGGGAGTGACTTCCCTAAAGTCTCTCAGGAAGCTGGGGACAGACTGTTGACTTGCTAGAACCCTATTCACTCGGCCACTGTGGTGTTAGCACTGCAGGAGTGAGGAACATATAGTGTCTGGTCAGAGAAGGATTTGTGTCTATATATGCCATGCCCACTCATTGTGGCATTCTGTCTTATGCCAGTGCTGGTTACGACACCTAGTGCTTGATAAGCCTGGTAAAGCAAGTGGGTCTTTTTAGCTTGTGTGGCAGAGTCTCTTGCATGAAACTGCAGGTTTAAACCCTGCATCTGGCCTGCTGGGGTGTCAAGGCCATATATAAAAAGCCATGAAGAAAAAAATGTTTTGACTTACCTAGTTCTGTGGTTGCTCTGTCTGAAATGGAAAGATCTGGTATTATTTATTTTTCTGAGAGCAGAAGGCTCATTTTAGTGGGTGTTTCTAGGACTGTAGGAAAATTAAGACTAAATTCATTTTTAATATAGCACAAATTGAGATTTTTCAAACTTAGGGATTGATTCACTTAGATCAGGAAAGCTCATGGAATGAGGGAGAGAAAAAAGTTGCTTAACAGACTGTAGAGGGATAAGCAAAAGGAAATCTATAATAGCTTTATTATATACAGGTAAAATGTAGCTTATCTCCATTGGCTGATCAGAGGCGTGGAATCCTAGCTGTAGTCCAAAGAGAGATGGATTAGTGTCAAGCGCACAGGTGGGGCATGGAGAGTTCAAAAATAAATGTAATTTACTCATTGGTTCTACAGCTTTATCCATTGATACACAAATTATCAATTTGTCCCAAGTGGCTGGAGCTCAGAACAGCAGCACTACTTCTTGTTTTCCTATTTCCGTCTCTGGAGTCTGATAGTATCCCCTACATTCAGCTTCTCTCCAAGTGGAGAGGGGAAATAACACCTTTCCTGAGTTTTCTGTGGCTGTACTGGGAGCTAAACTATTCCCCAGATTATTTTTTTCTGTTAGGAGAGAGGGACTTTCCCCTAACAGGTAGGTGAACTGGGAAGAATCTACCAAATTTGAACAAAACCTCAGTGTAATAGTGGTATAAGCAATGCTTTTGGCTCAGAAAATGTAAAATATACCCAGTAAGTAATTTCATTTCACAATATTTATTGCTATTTTCCTCAAACCCAGGTTTATTGTAAATTGGATTATCCTAAATGGACAGATGAAGGGACAGAAACATTTGGTGTTTGTTTTTAGTTTACTTTTATGCAGACTGATGCTACAGTGATGTATGCAAATGCAAGTTATATAAAACATTCAATGCAAATATCAATATCATTGTTGCAACAGTGAGATTGAGAAATCAGGCACTTGAAATTCAGGAAATGTGGAATTAAAACCTGAAGGCAAATCTTTGCTTTTCTTCTTGTGCTTCAGCTTTAAAATATGGTCTGCCTTTATATGAATATAAACTATTTATAAATTAACAATGCGCATTTTAGTGTAAGTGAAGATTTCGTATATACAGCAAATTACATGCAGTGTGACAAAGTAAACCTGGACAGCTGCAAGAGAGTGGTCCTGTTGAATAATGGTGGTGAGTGGCCACTTCTAAAACCCCTCCCCCAGCCTTAGGGGAGGTGGCATTTGGCCATTTTTCAAAAAAATTCTGGGGACAACTAAGGTAATAACAGGGGCGGGTGTGAAGGTCACAGGTTTATTATAAGGGATTAAGAAGGGGACACCAGGCAGAGAGCCTTGGACAGAGCCTACTGCTGCCGGAAGGTGTCAAGGGAGCCAGCGGACACCGCTCAGAGGAACTCTGCCCGTAGGCGTGCATGAACGAGGGACTGGAAATAGGCCCCACAGTCGCAGGCCCCTTCCCCAGCCAACCTCCTCTCCATGGTCTTATAGATGGTGGTCTTGGCATAAGCCAGGAGGAGGTTGACGAGGAGGTCCCGCGACTTTGCCAGGCCACGGATAGGGAATGCATAGAAGAACAGGTGTGGGGAGATGTGCAGCCTCGGTAAGAGGTTCTGGAGGAGCCGGAAAAGGGGCTGCAACCTGGCGCCCTCTAGGTAGGCGTGTGCCAGGGTCTCCCTCACACCACAAAGGGGGCAGGTGTCAGGATGGGGTATGAACTGTGCCAAGTACACGCCTGTGCTCACGGCTCCATGAAGAAGCCACCAACTGATGTTCCCGGCGGGCCGTGTGGTCAAGGTGGCATACAGGCTGACCCACTGGGGTTCCTAGCCCACCACAGGTGGAATGAGGTCCTGCCATTTGGCGTTAGGGCAGGACACAAGGGCAAGGAAGTGGATGGTGTGGAGAACGAGCATGTACAGATATAGGCAGGGCACAGTTTGGAAGGGGACCACCTGCAGGTCTAGCAGCCAGCTTGGGATGTGGGGCGGGGGTGGCTGGGGGGGCCTTGCAGGGCTGGGGCCTGATCAAGAGCTCCAGAGGCCAGGACTGAGAGGGGGGCAGGGAGTACCCTCTCCCAGGACCCACTCAAGGTAGGCCCGAGCATTGGGGGACAGGGCCGCCTTCACCTCCTGGAGTAGGGGTTGGGGGGTGGAGAGACCATGCGCCAGGCTAGCTCATGGGGATCCACTCAGTCCCCGTGGGCGTAGCCCAGGAGGTCTCTGACCCTGGTGACACCAGCCAGGACCAGCCTCCGCCTCACAGAGGGGGCCTCTGCCACCTGCACACTGAGATGGAGGTTGTGTAGCAGGGGCTCCATGAGGAGGTCCTCCTCCTCGGTGGGTACAACTGACCTGGAAGCTGCAACGAGCTTCCAGGTCTGGAGGACGTCATGGTAGAAGGCTGGCAGCTCAGAGAGGTCTCACAGACCACCTCTCAGGTCGAGATAAAAGAGCTGCCAGTCATTTCGGAGCCCTCGGTAGTGGCTGAGGCAGGTGCATGCCAAATGGCTCCATGCCGGACTACCTGCACCATAAAGGAGTCTCTGCAGAGCCTGGAAGCTGAACACAGCACAGGACCTGCTGTAAAAGAGTGGTGGAGGGCAGATGTACTAGCCCTAGAATAGTAAAGGCTGTTTTCCATGTAAACTGAGAAGGGGTTAAAGTTACCTCAGGTCAGCTAAGGACACATAAGCCCAAATAAGGGCTGTCTGAGACTTTTAAACACCCCTCTTCTCCTGGTGAAAGAAGAGGAGGAGAGAGAAGCTGCTGCAAGGCCAGGGGCTGCTGGGTAAAAGGCTTCTTCAAGTGTGAGGCCGTGCCCCCTCCCAGGGGCGTCGCTGCCCCAGGGAGGGATCCGGGGCACGGCCCCAGGCCCTTCCCCTGCCCTGCAGACCACACCCCAGCCCCACAGGCCACACCCCCTGGCTGGGGACAGGGCCAGAAGCCACTGCGGGCGGCTGGGCCTCGCATCCCCAGCCGGGGACGGGGCTGAAGCGGCCACCGCTGCTGCGGGCGGCCAAGCGCTGGATCCCCGGCTGGGGACAGGGCTGCCGTGGCCGCGGGCGGCTGGGCCCCGGATCCCCGGCTGGGAACGGGGCCAGGAGCGGCCTCCGTGGTCGAGCCCCATATCTCCAGCTGGGGACAGGGCTGCTGCAGCCGCGGGTGTCTGGGCCCTGGATCTCCGGCCCAATTGGGCTGGAGACTGTGGGGGCCGCCAGACCGAGGGCACCGGTGCTGGGATTTGGGGCACGTGTCCCAGGTGCCCAGCACCAGTGATGCCCCTGCCCCCTCCTACCTGACTGCCTGTCTCTTTAGGCTGGGGAAGGAGGCATCCCAGGCCAAGAATGATGTCCCCATCCCCTGAGAGGGGGGTAAGGAAAAGTATTCTTTGTTTTGTGCTGTGAATTTTATTTTGTTTTGTTTTATTTTATTTTTATTTTGATTGATCAGCAGAGATCTACCTGGAAAGTACTAAGAAATAATACCAGTGTGGGAAGATAAACCCTATCCTGAGTAGGGCTAATTTACTCCAGACTGACTCCCCACTGCCAGATGGGAAAGCACTGACCAGTCCAGCAAAGTTAAGGAGGTGCCTTGCCACAACAGAGTTTATAATCTTTGAACATGGCTTGCTCTTGAGGAGTTATTAAGTCAAGTCTGAAGAAATTCAGGTCAATAGTTTAATGTTCTGATTATTTACTCTCACCAAGCTGAAACTTTTTCACTTGGTTTTAGATCAGACTTCTGACAAAGTGTGTTATAGCCCATGAAAGCTTATTTTATGCTCAAATGCATTTTTTGTTGTTGTTTTAAGGTGCCACAGGACTCCTTATTTGTTTTGCTGAAACAGATTAACAAAGTACCTCCCTGGAACGGATCGCACACGGGCTGTGTCTACACTACAGGGCTCATTTAAGTCAACCTAACAAGGTCAACTTTAAGTCAACTTAAAAGTTAAGTCAACTTAACAAAGTCTACTTAAGGCTTCATCCACACTGGAGGGCTTTGTTAAGTTGACTTTACTAAGTCAACTTAACAAAGCCTACAGTGTAGATAACCCTATCTACAACACATTACGTTGACTTAATAAAGTTGACTTTAACACTTTCATTGACATTAAGGGCAGGAGTTAAGTCAACTTAATAAAAGCCCAGGGTGGATGTGGCTTTTCTTAAGTTGACTTAAAAGTGGTTAACTCAACTTAAGGCTCCAATGTAGACATACCCACTTAAGAGTAAGGATGTATGGATGGACAAGATAGACTGTGAGCAAGCATATTGAATAAAATTATCTCTAAGATCTGTTAATACTACATATTACTCACTCTTTAATATAATATCCCTGGAATCCCTTCTGCAATATAATAGCTGTTTTTCCAGTTACTCATAATTCAGTTGATACTGTACAATTACAGCTGCTTATTTATTTTATACCATAAAACAAACCTTACCAAGTCGTTCCCGCAGGTCCTTACAGTCTGTAAAAGAAAAAAGAAAAGAAAAAGTTTGAATTATCAGTTTAATATTTTAAAACAGAAATTTCAGTTCATGTTGAGAAATACATATACTGTGATTCTGTGGATAGAAAAAGGTAAAACTAATATTAACTATATAAGTGGTAAACATTCAGTTGTTGTATCTAAGGGCTGTTCTACACTAGAGAGTTAGGTCAACCCAGCTATGTCATTCAAGTATATGAAAAATTCATACCACTAAGAGATATAGTAAAACTAATCTAAGCCTTGGTGTAGCCCAGTGGTTCCCAAACTTTTTGAGTATGAGGAACCCTTTTTAATGTCAAAACATTTCATGGACCCCCATATGATAGTACTTGTTATTGGGGACTGACTGCAGGCGGCGGCACTGCACAAAGGCGGTGGAGGACCTGGCTCCTGCCTGCTCCCAAGGGGTGGGCACATATCCAGGGTGAGGCTGCTCACAGCAGGCAAATACAATTCATTTAGACTCTGAAGGTGTCAAACTCATTCAGTGTGTAGGGCCACATTGGAGGACAGGACACTGTCACAGGCCATGTGGCTGCATGGGCTCCCCAACCCTTTCTCCCTCCACATTCAGAGCAGCATGGGCTCCCCTTCCCTCCCCTCCCCTCAATCCTGCAGGCTCTTCTACACCTTCCCTTTTCCCTGCCCCATGGGCCCCCCTTTCCCACACTGGCTCCCTGACCCCCTGACTCTTCCCTTTCCCTTCCCATTTCCCCTTCCTTGTAGTGGCAGGCAAAAAAATCAGTCTCAATCACAGGCAGTCAGGCTTGGTTCCTGCCTCTCCCCCTGTCAGCCATTCAGAATGCTGGCCTTTGGTTGGCTTGTTCCCTCGTGGGCCCCAGCTACTTTTTCCTTTTTTATTTTTCATTCTTTCAATGTGCTGTCAATCAAATTAGCATGCTGACTGAATGACAGTGAATAGTTGGGATGGCGGGGGAGGCAATGCAGTGGCTCTCTGGAGCCAGCCTAGCCTGCTGTGACTAAGACTCTGGTTGGCAGACCGGGATTGGCTGGAGTGCTTCTTTGTTTCCCTGTGCCATGACTGGGATTGCGTGAGTGAGTTAGAAGTCTGCTGCAGACAGCTTCCAGGCACAGCAAAGGCTGTTGCTCTGCAGACCAGATTAGTGCCATTTGGCAGGCCAGATCTGGTCCCTATGGCCATAAGTTTGATACCCCTGATTTAGAGCCCTCTCCAACATGGATCACTGGCCAGCAGCAGCTGGGGCCAGATGTATTCATACCCCTTGTAATAACTCCGCAGACCTCAGGGGTCCCCAGACCCCAGGTTGGGAACCAGTGGTGTAGACTGTAGACACTGCTAGGTTGACCAAAGAATTCTTCCACTGACTTTGCCTCTCTCCAAGAAGCAGCAGCAATGTAAGAATGTCTTTCACTATTGTAGCTTTTCTAGCATAGCTGTAGCCTAATATGAGATAGATCTGTAGTAGAATGATTTCCTGGTACAATAATATCAGGAAGGGGTGTGATATTTTTACAACATTGTTATTGCCAGCAAAAGCCATAACTATACTGGCAAAAAACTGTAACTTACTATGGGTTCAGTGAGTAAATAAGCTATACTGGCAAAAGCATTTTTTCATCTATGTACTTGTGTCTCTGCTAACAGCAGTCTAATAAACATTATAACACCTCTAGCCATTAGATTGCTTTATTGGTAAAACTTTTTTCTAACAGACGTAAATCCAGGACCTGTTTATATTTAAAAGTTTGAACATTGCCTAATTCTTTCACTTAGGGAATTATTTTTTTCCTTCTCCCTGCCCCTCCTCCCCAACCGAAGTGGAATGTGCATGTAGTGCTGATTTCCCAAAGGAACTAGTCTGTGATAGGAAAAGCTAAGTGGATTTAGTTTCAATTAAGTTCTGATACTGTGGAGATGCTTTTAAGAGATAACAGTTAAAATACAATAATATTAATAATAAGGAATGACACTAAAGGTTTGTTGTTCCCATCGGGTGTTCTTTGCTCTTCCAAGCTGCGAGTGGCTTCTAACTCTGATACTTATCTAAGGTGAAATCAGTGCAGAGGGCTGATGTGATGCCTATATGCACCACTTAAATCACTCACGTTCTAAGTCTTATTTTAAGTGGCATATATGTCTTCCACTGGTTCTCTGCATAAGAGGGCATTGGACCCATCTGGCTTTACAAGCAAGCCCTCACAACATTCCTTGGAGGTAGACAAGTATTGTTATCCCTATTTAGAGGTTGAGAAGCTGAAGCAGGAAGGATAAATGACTTGTGAAAGGTCACACAAGAAGTTAATGGCAGATACAGAATTACACCTGTGGCTCTCCAAGTATCTATCTCAGAGCTTGCTGCACTGTGTTGCAATGTCTGAGACAATATTTATGTCTCACCATTTCTATTATGATAGTGTAAATACTCATATCAGATCATTTCACTCAAAGTAATTTTTATTGTACCTGCTTCCAAGTTCTTCCTCTCAGTCTCTGCATTGAAGAGAATGACACATTACTATACAGCAATGTAATGATTTGTAATACACAGCTGACACAAAGCACCTCACAGAATGTTCTTGGAGGTTACGTTTGATAGGAAAGTAATCATTCACATCACCAGTCTCTGAGATTACACCTACGCCATACTGGATGACACTGCCTCAGGGAAGGCAGTGATTGTTATGTACTGATCATGGGTGACATCCTGGCTCATTGAGGTCAGTGGCAAAACTACCATCACACTCAAAGGGGCCAAGATTATGCAAAACATGTCCACTGAACTCTGTCCCTTTCCCAGTGGTGAAATTCATTATCCTGCCTCTTTGTGCTTCTGGGAATACTCTTCAGGGATCCTGAGCATATTCACACTGTCATGATTTCACAATGGAGGTGATGCACTATGGTAAGTAAAACTTTGCAGGATCTGCTCCTAAAATAGACTTAACTAGGGAAGGGGTGAAAATAGGTGGGGGGATGGAAAGGAGAGGAAATATCATTGAAAGAGTCTAAGATAAGCTCAATTTTACACATGTACCTTGAGATCAGTGCAAATGCTTGATACAATGTCATCTGAATTTAGTGACATTTGATACCATATGCCATTTAAAGGAAGCTGTCAGGGTGCAAGATCCTTACCCTATAATATGTAAGCAGCTGTGGAGAAAGATTTCCCAGGAGGAAATAGAAATTTGATTCAATTTATAGGCAAAATTGATATTAAAATTAAATTATCATTTTAAATAACATTATTACATGCTTTTAATAATAGTAGGAGATCAAGTGTTATACACATGCACACTTCATGCAAGAAAAAATGTATTCCTATTAAAACAGAGATGTTAAAACTGAGAATAAAGGTATCAAGGATAACTTAAGAAAGAGGATACATTACCTCTTATGAATAAAGTATCTTCTTCTGATGATTTATTCTTAGACGTCTTCTGCTTGGCTATAAGATTAAGAAGCAAAGATTTTGGTGGATTAATTACATTGTGGGGATGACAGAGAGTTCACATAAACAGATGTTCACCAAAGTGCTTGAGTTATTCAAGCAGAAAATATAAGTCCAGTGTATATTTGTCATACCATGCATGGCAGGCAGATAGAAGGATTAAAATACAGGGAAGCTGAAGAGTTAAGAGAAGGGGAAGGATAAGACAAGTAAAATGCTCCTGAAAGTTTGAGACGTGTGGTGACAGATCACAATGATATATACTCTAATGACAGTGAACATTTCAATACACATAGAAATATTTTGAATTGATGTTACACTGCTTAACAGCCTCTTTTCTACTGATATTTTGTATGCCCATAAATTGTGTAATTTGTATTAGATAATATTTCCCCTATTTTCAAATGCACATATACCTGATCTTGCAAACAACTAGAGATGGTTGAAAAACTAAACAAGATACTGATAACATTCTGGCAAATTTGGAAAACATTTTAAATCCTTCTGTGTTTTATAAGGGTCCATTGTTTTATGTTCCAAATTTTTGTCAACATATTTTAAGCAAACGAAACATGCAGATACAGTACTGACCTTTATATCCCAAAAATGCGCAGATACCAATTGCAAGAAGGTCTAAAGTAAATAATACCCAGAATGCAGCAAGCCATGGAGAAACATGAGGGAAAATATCACCTTTGAAAAGAATATATGAAACATGTTATGCTGGAAACATGCCATCTCTCCCCATAATTAGGAATAATGACTCAGGCTCCCTGGATAGAGCTCTGCCTCAGGGATAAAGTCTGGTGCACATGACATACCTGAGAGGAGAATGACAGATTTCTCTTCCATTTTCAGCAGGCTGTTCTGGATTATGCAGGTGATTTCTCCAGTATCTTCTCCCAGGACTGTGATGTGGCTCAGAACACTGAAGAGAAGTTCATGATCCTGCTCCATTTTGGTCACAGGCTGCAGATATGGGTCTTTCTTTGTAACCCAGCGAAGTTCAGGGCTGGGGAACCACCCTGCTGACCTGCAGGCTAATTTGATTCCCTGGTCCTGGGGACCCAGCACATCGATGGATACTGGGCCAACAGCTAAAATGAGATAAGAGATCAGGAAGGAACTACCTTTAGGGAAACAGCCTTGTCCCTATTTTGTGGATTTATTTTTTGCTCAGGACTTGGCCCCAATTTCTGTTTTTGTTTTTTTTTCTTATGGGAGTCCAAAGAAATTTTTTACCTGCTTCTCCTGAAGATACCAGACCATGGAGCTATAAATGGCAAGTTGTACTACTACCTGGCCCCCAAAATGCCACATTCCAATGACAAAAACAAGAGACTTGTGACACCTTAGAGACTAACAACTTTCTTTGGGCTGCAACCCACTTCATCAGAGGCAAATTTGTTAGTATTTAAGGTGCCAGAGAACTCTTGTTGTTTTTGCTGTATACAGACTAACATGGCGACCCCTCTGGAACATGTCAATGACAATATTTGACCTATATTCAAATGTCTGTATTTAAACATCATGTTGATCCAACCACGTTACTTAGAGTTGTGAAAAATTCACCCCCTTGTGTTATGCAGTTAAATTGACATAACTGTGGTGTAGATGGCGCTAGGTGATGGAAGAATTCTTCTGTCAATCTAACTACAGCCTCTTGGGGGTGAAGGATTAACTACAGCAATGTAAGAACCCTTCCTTATGCTGTACTGTGTATCTACACTGAAGTGCAGACAAGCCCTTAGCCATTTAAAGTGTAGACAAGCTCCTTGACAGGGCTCAGGACTGGGCCTTTTTTCTCACCTCCCTAGTCCATGCACTTGGGGCAAGGATGGAAGACAGAATAGACTTTAACTCATCTTCATGCTCTCAGTCTTTTAAGGAAAGGGACTGGAGTTCTTCCTGGGCTTGCTACAGATTTCACAGAGGATCAAAGCTTCTCATGCCTTCTTCACACTGCATATCTGCCTAAAGGAGAGGCAAAATCTGATCCTGCTCAAGGAAGTAACCAACCTGCAATTTTAAGCTCAGTTGAGGCATCTGCACTCCACTCGTTAGACTTCACAATGCAGCTGTACGTTCCCCCATCGGCTGGTTGGACATTCTTCAGCTTTAAAGACACATTCCCAGAGCTGAATCCATCCTTCAACAGCACAGCCCGGCCTTGGTATTTCTGCCCTGACACATCCTGGCTTGTCTTGGCTCTGTAGTCATGGACATTCTCTATCTGTGCCTGGATGATTTTCTTCCACTGCACCTCCATATTGTCCGGCTGCATCCTGGTGGAGATCTGGCAGGGTAAGACCACATCCTGGCCGACGATCCCAGTGACAGCTGGGGATGAGCTGACTTCAAAATTTGCTGAAAGTATTAAATCTCAATGAGGGTGTGTCAGCACTGCCACTGGAGCAGTGATTGTAGCTTGGGCAAGTGAACTTGTGTGAAGTTAGCTTTAATATACTTGGTGTGGCTATCAAGAACAATAAACACATGGGGAAATGGGTCTCAGCTATATAAGCCTGTCCAGAACTCTGACTACATAGTCACATTCCTAGCTCATGCTGGGGTCCATGATGCTGCATCTTCAATGCTGTTTTTAACCAAGCCTGTTAGATTCAAGTTAGCAGGTGTATTCCAGGCCTGAGTGGCATTCAACCCTTTGACTGCAGTACAACCATAGCCAAAGGGTATATCCAGAATTAAACTAGTAGCATCTTTAAGGCTATGTCTACTAGGAAAAGTTAGTTTGAATTTGTTTATGTGAACTAACAAGTTTGACTTCAGTTTGAACTAAACTTGAACTTATTAGTTCAAATTAACAACATGGACTAATATGAACTAATGTTATTTTGAATTAGTCCACATTGTTAATTTGAACTAACTGCCCTTAGTTTGAATTTATTAAATTCAAACTAAGGGTTAATCCTTGCCTACGTCATCCTTAGTTCAAACTAAGGATCAAACTAAGGGCTTAGTTCAAACTAACCAGCAGGTCTTAGTAATTTGAACTAAGCTTTCATTAGTTCGAATTAAGGAATTCCTTAGTTCGAACTACTGAAAGCCTAGTGTAGATATAGACTAAGTTAGTTTGAATTAAGCCTCCTTAATATGAACTAACTTGTATGTGTAGACATACACCAATAGCAATGAACTCCATGTGTTGGGACAGGAATCTTTCTTTATAAAGAGTAGTACTATGGTGCAAATAATTAATTGATTGCTAGTGTTACTGTTTGGTAGTAATAAGGATCCAAGATTATTCTTATTAAGAATTTTAGCTTCACAGATCAAACAAGAAATCCTGTGGCGCTTAAAGACTAGCAAATTTATTTATTGTGTGAGCTTTTGTGGGAGAAAATTCTACTTTGTCAGATTCTTAGAAGTGGAATTTTCTCCCACAAAAGCTCATGCAATAAATAAATTTGCTAGTCTTTAAGCGCCACAGGAGTCCGTGTTTCTTCTGCTGAACTAGACTGACATGACTGCTCCTTTTGGAACTTAGCTTCACAAATGATATTTACCACATAGTACTGGTCAAGGAAGATTTACAAAGACTTACTGACAAGGTAGGCCAGAGAAAGTTGGGTAGCCTTATGTCTTGTGTGGTTTAGACATGACAAAGCCTGCATCTTAGCAGGGGCTTAGACAGATGACCCTTGTGATCCCTTGTAATTCTGTGTTTCCATGAAAGCAGAAAATTCAGACTGAACATCAGCAGTGAGATGACAGAAAATATGGCAATTGGAAGACAAAAGAGATAAGATCAAAGTTGGAGACAAAGATCTAGAAGAAACAGGAAAAATTAGTATCAGTAATGAGAACTAGGATTTAAAAAAAGGCATTTGTGAAGATGACATAATGCATCTGGAAATCAGCCATATCTGGAAGACTAAGGACATTTTGAGAACAAAGAAACTCGGTAGATATGAAACAAGTGTTGTGCCTTTACTTTGGACAAGTTAGAACATTTAAGTATGAGAAAAGTGGATAAACAGAATATATTGACTGCAAAAATGAAATTGCTGAAGGGAATACTGGCAGTTTCAAGACTTCAGAAAATAAAAAATGAAAATTGCTAGGGCAACAAATTGCCCTCTTACAGAAGATTCAAGAAGGATAACCATGGTGGTTTGACCTGAAAAGGATACCATATATGGCAGTGCAAGCCAGAGGGCAAGCAACTGGAAACAGAGGACGTCTGAGCGTGCATTCGGTAAGTAAACAGAAAGATTTAAAGATAAATGAATCATAGAATTAGGGTTGGAAGGGACCCCACGAGGTCATCTAGTCCAACCCCCTGCCAAAAAAAGCAGGACCACTCCCACTAGATTATCTCAGCCAGGGCTTTGTCCAGCTGAGCCTTGAACACCTCCAAAGACAGAGATTCCACCACCTCCCTAGGTAGTTTATTCCAATGAAACTGTGAGGCTGGCTTAAAGAGAAAGTGGTGGAAAGATGTCACTCAGCCTCCATCATAGCTACTGAGATGACAGATGGAAATCAAAGAAGAAGAAAGGAAATCAGTTTTGTTATTATACCATCAGGGTGCAAGGCATTGTATAACAAATAAAATGAGCCAAATAATTTACAAAAGACATTGGCCTGCCTGGGGGTTCTTTTTTCAATTGTCTTGATTAAAAAACAAAAATAAAAGCTTTTTTTTTTCCTTTGGTGGGAAGATATATGGGGAAGTGATGTCTGCTTTTTTCTCACTTTTCTCCTTTTTAGTGATAAATTTGGAAAAGAGGAGAGGGAATGGAGACAGGCAAAAAAGGAAAAGGAGGTCTGCTGAAAAAGCATAAAAATGAAAATGTTCTTTGTTGGGAGAAGGACTTTTTTATTGAAACAAAACTTTCAAATGATTTCAGCCTTATTTGCCTTGATTTCAGCCACTGGTTCACCAGTGCAAACTTCTAGATGTAGCCAGAGCAGATGCAATTGCCACTAGTACAGCTTATGCAGTTTAAAACTGGGATAGGCTCAACTGAGCTAAATGGTGGTTTTTCTTCTTGTCTACACTATGGGTTTGCATTGATCATCTTTCTTTGATGGTGAGAATTGGAGCAGATCCCCAGAGCAGACAAATAGCACAGCTCAATCTCTTAGTGATCTCAGGTTCATGATGAACTGAGTTTCTTATTGAAGGAATCAGGGCCCAATAAAGGTTCTGACATTTTAAAGTCTCGAGAACTTGCTGTGAGATGCCAGGCTCAGCAGGAGCTGAGAGCACCTAGAGGCTTCCAGGACCATATTCCTAATGCCTCCTAATCACTTCTTCATATCTCAGTAATATAAGCAAAAAGCATGGTCTTGACTGAAATACTGATACCAGCAGGGATTTTGTGCAATTGAAGCGTCTCTCCCCAGGGATTTTGTGCTGCCGGGAAGTGTTTTGCAAACAATGCTTTTACCTGATGATAGACTTGCTGTGAAGAGTAAGGCACAGACCAGGTAGCTGGGCAGCTGTACCTTGAGCTCCATGCCAGTGGTGGAAAGAATCACAGGGTTAATCTGAAATGAGAGCCACAATCAAAACCAGACATACATATGGTACAAAACAGCGGACATCTTATTTCTCACTCCCTCTTGGAACACACAGTCTCCCAAGTCACCGGGCATCACAGAGAAAGCTGAACAAATTACCTGGGAGGGTGTCACTCTGTCCAGCCAGCCTGGGGGTAAGTGGGAATGGAGAGAGCAAGACATCCTTTGCTGAGGAGGAAGAACCCCTCCCTATCACAGCCCTCATGCCCAGGTTGGGCAAGGCCACGTGAGTCCAGGATCACAGCTGCCCAAGTGTGACACAGTGCCTGCTCTCCTCCAGGGCTGTTGGAGCCCCTGGCTCTCTCTGAGGCACAAAAGGCAAGAAATGCAGGGTGTATCTAGTCTGAACTCATTGGCTGTGAGCTCCTTAATCTCCTGGAGCAAAGACGCTGCAGCAGCACAAGTGTCAGTCTGGGATGCACGAACCAGGGTAATTACTACAAGGGCTAGTTTGTGCTTCTGTCCTCTCCAGGGCCTGAGCTATTGGGATTAAAGGTAGCTCAGCTGCATCCCCTCAAGCTGTGGAAATGGCCAGTGACTGCCCCATAGCCTTAGGCTTAGCTGTGGCCTGTTCCAGCTGGATGTACTTGAGTGATGTGGTTAGGAGCACAAAGGAACAGGCTGTCATTCCCTAATTCTGGGCTCAGTTCTATGTCAGCCCTGGGGAGTGCTCCAAGTTATGGCCCCAATGGGCCAATTCATCAACTAAGATTAGCTGGAGTGCTGTGTTGCTTGGGCTGTGGCAGTACATATTCCTATGACAGGGGCTGGGTGAGAAGTCAGCAATACTTGCTCTAGTCTAAGACAGAGGATTTACTTCCCCTCCCCAACTAAGGGAAACTCTCAGCTAGGAAATCCAACAGCTTTCCACCTCCTTAACGCTCCCCAGACTTTAGGATTTCTGTTGGCATGGGCTGTGCCTCTGGTTGCATCCACATTGCAATAACAGACCATCAGTGGGTGGGCTTGGGTTGTTTGGATATAGATTGAAGTAGACCTTAGGATTTCATGGATTTCAATATTTCCAGTAAGTTTATTGCTGCACCTGCCACAATCTCCTCAGCACCAGTTATGATACACTTCAGTTATTTTATTACCTGCTCTGACCTGCCCACTTTCAGTAGTAAGTACACAGGAAGAAGATGTGACATGTACTGATGACACTTAACATTCCCCTGTTGCCTCATGTGTGGGAAAGTACTTCTAGAGCAGACAGCCAAGAAAAGCCAAAGGGTTGTCTAATGTTGAGAAAGAGAGAGCTCTTCGTATTGCCCGGTGTAACCAAAAGCTACTTTTTTCTCTTATATCCCTTTGAAAATAATATGTAATTCTTTGTCACATACAAGAAAAGGTTAATCAGAAAAGCACTAGATGTTATTCACATTAAATAGTTTTGATACATGCTTATTTGGCTCCATGGATAGGATTTGAAACATGCTTCTGGGAGCTTTGAATGGAGATATCTGAGTGAAGAGATGTTAGAGTGAGACCCTCATAGCATGTGATATCCGTGTAGCCGTTGCCCTTCCTCATTAGCAGAACGATTTATCAGAGTGAATACAGTGAGATACTGAAAAGATGAGTTTCAAAGGGGCAGCTATATTACTCTAGTTCAGCAAAACAAACAAAGAATCCTGTAAAACAAGCAAGGAGTCCTTTGGCACTTAAAGATTAACAAATTTATTCATCGCAAAAGCTTTCGTGGGAGAAAAATCCCACTCCATCAGACACTTTAGTCCCTATCTTCAACACATCTGAAGAAGTGGGATTTTTCTCCCATGAAAGTTTATGTGATAAATAAATTTCTTAGTCTTTAAAAGTATGACAGGATTCCTTGTTTATTTTGCTGAAAAGATGAGAGCACCTGTTATCAGCCCTAATTCAGAAAGTCCCTTTCAAGTTAAGTGTCTGCTTTGCTTGAAATGATGGCTTTCTGACACATGTGTCTCTCCATAATCACCCTAGTCAGGAGCGAAAGGCAGAAAACGAACAACAATTTGGGTCTTGGCCTATCTTGAAAACTGTGTTAAAATTATGATCTAGGACTTTAAAATCTCTAGGGGTTTTCTGGTCCTACCTGCAGGCAAAGGGCTCTTTAGGGAAGTGTGGTATCAGTCATTGTGCAGCAAGACTAGAGGAAGGTGGGGTAAGTTGTACCTCACTATTTTAACTTTAATAAATCAACTTTAATGAACACATTTTATTAGTCAACTTAATATAGTTGACTTAATCCTTAATGTCAACTTTAAGGGTGAGAGTTATTAAATCAACTTAGGAAGTGCTTAAGTTGACTTAATGAACGCAAAATGTGGCCAGGGAATTGCTTAAGTCGAGTTAAGCCTCCAGTATAGACAAACCCCATTAGAGGTCATTGAGTCCCTTCACCTGCTTTCATGGCAGGACCAAGTACCAACTAAACCATCCATGACAGGTATTTGTCTAACTTTCTCTTAAAAACTTCCAGTGATGGAGATTCCACAACCCACCTAGGCAACTTATTCCAGTGGTTAATCACCCGGACAGTTAGGAATTTTTTCCTAATGTCCAACCTAAATCTCACTTGCTGTAAGTAAAACCCATTGGTTCTTGTCCTATCATCAGTGGTTTCATTAAACTAAATGAACTTCTGTTTTTATTTAACTCTTCTGTACGTATAATGTGAATGTGATCATTCTGCAAATAAAGCAGTATTATTTCCATTTGATGCCCAGAGCCGTGGATAGGCACCTATTTTATTTATTTTATTTTTGTCTTTTAAAATATGTAATTAATTATGTTAAATCTTTTCCACCTTGTATTTAGCTATGACACTATGTCTTTTTTTTTTTTCCAGATCTGAGGAAGATCTGCATGTAAACTTGAAAACTTGTCTTTTTGCTAATAGAAGTTGGGCCAATACGTTATACACTTTATCCACCATGGTTCTCTGATTTTATGTGTAATTTATGGTGCAGATACTTGGATAGGCACCTTTTTATTTTATTTTATTTTATTTAAAAGCTAAATTAAATAAAAATATTCCCCTTTACCAAGCTGTAGCAAAATTCAGGGCCTTGTAGAAGAGTTCCTCATTTACAGGACAAATCGATGGTGTAGAGTCAGGGGTTGTCTTACTGCATTCTGTTTCTTTAATGAATGTATGTGAGTGCTATTCCCTGGAACAGGGATGGCAACAAACACACATGGATCACTTCCTTCTTTGAGCGCTGCTCACATCATTCAGTATTCGGTGTCTACATGCCGTAGCACATGACTGGCCGGAAACTTTTTAGCCCTAGCCTGTCAGAGCAGGGTTGGCAGCCAACGCCCTCTCTGGCCACTTTGTGGCTATATATATATATGGCCCTGACCCTGATCCTTCCCAGTTCCTTTTTCCACCCTCAGCAACAGTTTCGGAACAGCCCGCTCCCTAAGCCCCAAGGAGTTAATTCTCTTACACAGAGCAGTCAGGCCTGTGAGGAATTACCAGTATGGGGCCCCTCCCAGCACTGACCCCCAAGACTGGTCTCTGCCACAGGAAGTTTTCCTACAGGAAACCTCCCACGGTGCTGAAGGGCCCAGGATCACCTCACCACTTTCCGCATTCGCTGGCAGGGTGGTAGATCCAAGACTGTGGTCCTACAGGAGGACATTATGGCCCACTATGACCTCCTTCACCATGTTACAGCCCATGTGGGGCTGGAGGTTGAACCCATTACAGGGGATCAAGACCCCCTTTTTGATCTAGGTTCAATGGCTCTCCCAGACGTGATCATTGTACCACTGCACCCTCGTATACACAATCTTGCCAGAGTACGCTGGCAGACCCCCGCGTCAATTCCTGTGGTCTCACAGATAGTGGGCCATAAATATCACGTCCCATTGGAAGCGTTCCCTTTCTTGGTTGATCACCCATCACTGAGCTCCTGGGTGATGAAAGCTGCCTTAAGGCACAGGAGTTAACCTTCCCCAGATCCCCTGCTGAGATCCAGGGAGGCAAGGGGGCTGGACCTCAGGGGATGGAAGGTGTATTCAACCTCCATATTTTAGCTCCGTACGGCAAACCACCAAACGCTGGTGGGATGATACACACTAGACATCTGGGACTCCATGAGGAGATTCCAGGATCTTCTTCCCCAAGAATACAGAAAGGACTATGACTTCCTTGTAGAAGAGGGCATGCTACCATCCTGGGATGCTCTCTTAATGGCATGGGATGACTCAGACACGGTGAGCTGGGGTATAGCATCGGCCATCATGATGAGACGCGCAACATGGCTGCAGGAGACAGGTTTGCCCCAAGAAACACAGCAGGCTATCCAGGACCTCCCCTTTGAGGAAGAGTCCTTGCTTGCAAAAATGATGGAACATCTGCTGCATAGCTAAAGAGATCCCAGATTGGCCCTCAGATCTCTCGGCATATTTTCCCTGCAACTGCTCAGTCACTCCCCCAGCCCTCATCAGCAGTGCCAGCACTGCTGGCAGAGGTGGTAAATGGAACCTCCCAGGCCAGGTGAAGGACTAGGTTTGCCCTCCAGGGTATCAAGATCTCCTCCATCACCTGGGGCCTCCCATTAGAGTGCCACAGCCCCACACCCAAGGGGCCTATCTCCTCAACTCTCCACTACTATGCCTCAGTAACCCCTGAAAGATCAGTGGCAAGGGCCTGAGGTGGAACCCTATCTGCAGCTAGAAAGGACAAGTGATAGTTCCAGGGTCCGAGAACACGTCCTTCAGGTGGGAGGGAAGAGTGACCTGGCTCAGATGGCAATGGAGGTTCCCTATTACTCCACACCCAAATGGCCGCATCTTATCTCTTCCTTTCTCAACTGCTGCCAGCCCCAGGCCCACAGGCCTGATTCCCGGCACCAGATTCAAATTGCCCCCTACCCTCTCCCAGGGTCTGATACAGCCATCAGCTCCACACGTCCTGAACTTCTCTTCCATCATCCCTTATGCTAAAGCCAAGAGGTGTGGATCCACTCAGAGTGCTTCTCTTGGCATCCTATTCAACCACTTGAGAGCTGAATTATGCTTCTAGGGTCTTGAAGCTCAGTTATATTTCCACAGCCCTCCATCCCTGGCTCTGCTTCCTTTTTACATGAGATCCTGAGTTTTCCTGGACACACACTAGAGTACTACACTCACCAGACAGTTAACTCTCTAAGGGTATGTCTACACTATGTGTTTAAGTTGATTTAAGGGCCCTTAAGTCATCTTAAACAGAGCCCTGTCTACACTGCAGGGCAATAAAGTCGACTTTAGGGTTCAGTAAAGTCGACTTTATAAGGTCCACTTATAAAGTTGACTTTACCGTTAAGTCGACTTTATTAAGTTGACTTAAGGCATGTGGACTCACTAGGTCAACTGAACAAAGTGGGGCCACTAGGTTGACTTTATTAAGTCGAATTAAGCCAGGACACCCATTTAAATTCAACTTTATAAAGTCAACTTAATGTAGTGTGGACTCAGTAAGTTAACTTAATAAGGTCTACTTAAAGTTAATAAAGTCGACTTAGCTTTTACAATGTAGACATAGCCTAAGGCTGCTCCTCCAAGCAGACCCTAACATCTGCTTGGCTCACCGCAATCCTGCTCCACTCATACAGGGCTGACTTTTGGTAACCCCCATGTCTCTAGACAGGGGAATGGGCCTTCGACCCTTCCATCTCAGCAGTTGAAGACCCAGGGGCCCCATCACCTAGAGTTCCTCAGACATGGAAGACAAGGGACAGGAAAACCCCTTAACCTCTCCTAACTGCTGGTTGACCTGATTGTGTTGCTCTGCCACCACACTCCTAAGGTAGCCTGCCCGGGAGGTACCCATACATTGTGCAGGCTTGGAGACAGTCCGCCTCCCACCCGTAAAGGAGATGGGGATAGTTTAATGATACCCTACCATTCTGCGTATAACTCAAACAGTGGGAAGCAGGACACACGGGGCACTAATGATAGTCCTAGCGTGCCCCATAGGGATGCCCTTCCATGCTCGCTCCCACCCTTTCCTTTTTCTCTTTTCTCTTCCCCCTCTCCCTCCCTTCATCACAGATTCCCCTTACAGACCTCCGGGGCTCCTTGACCCCTTCTGTAGTCCTGTTCCTGTATGACCCTTCGATTTTCATTACCAATGCGATACCGTACTGAATGCTTAGCACCCCCAGGCCAGGCTGCATTACTGCCTTGGTTCTCTGGGAGGGAAATTAGCCACCACTGCCAGGGGAGAGTATAAAATTCAGCTACCCCTCCTTCCCCACTAAGGATTTCCCAGGTTCCCCATAGGACGACTAATGCCTACCAGGCGCTGAAGGAAGGATTTCTCTCAGAGCTGGGGGACATCTATACTCCCCATGGGCAACCTACATGAGGCATCCAGCCATATTGTATGTATCCCAACAGCCCACACAAGCTGGGGGAGTGAAGCTGCTGCTATGATTTGGCCTGGCAGCCCACATGGTGCCCTCCCATCACCTGGCCAGGCTTGGGGGGAGCACGAGGGGCCACCATCTGTTCTGGCCAAGGCCACTGCAGGGGGCAAAATCTCAGGCACCTACGGTGCCAAAATATGTTGGGCCAGCCCTGTATTAGCTATTTGCACCTTTCACTGTAACAATATGCAATGTTTATTTCTTAAGCAAACAAAGCAACCATATTTTAAACCCAAGTCTGACCTCACCCATTTCTGAGTAATACCATGACATTTCTTCTCTGTATCTCAAAGAATTGCTATGGAAGAGCAGACAACACATTTGCTGAGTTTATCTGTATCAGTTGTTTAGTCTGAAGTACCTTCATAATTTAGTTTGCTAACATCCAACCTGAAAGTGTTAATCCCCCCCCTCCAAAAAAGTTGACATTTTTTAGAAGAAAACTGTTTATTAAGCATCTCTTTTTATATTAGCCTAACAATGTTGGCCTGATGGAATGTATCCTGGTAAATAAGAGGAGAATCAAATCATTAAAATGTGAAAAGTACAAGGCCATTTCCCCTCTTTAGCTCTGTGTGACTTAAAAGTCAGTGGGTTTGCATGGTTTTAATCAAGGCTGATTTTGTCCCACAGCATCCATTATACAACCAGTTTCTAGATGTTGTTTTCCTGATAACAGCAGGGACAAGAACTGCCTTCTTTAATCTTTGGTTGGTCAAGAGACTGTGGATAAAAGTTTCAAAAGCATTTAAGTGATTTTACCCAAAGTTGGGTTGCTCCTAAATATTATTTTCAACAAATAGTTTGATAATCTCCATCCATGTGAAGAGCCATATGAAGGTGCTCTCTAGAGAAAAAATATGGAACCATAATGGACTTGTAAGGTTCAATACTCATGATACTTGATGTGGAAGCTCATGGTGGGATTTTAATGTGTTTTAAGGCCTTGTCTTCACTCGGAAAAAGTTGTGTTTTAGCACGTTAAGTAAAGTTTTAAAATGCTAGTGTAGACAAGTCAGTTGGATTTACCTTAGCCTGCTAACAGGTATTAAAACTACAACTACTGTGACCTGGTCTACACTTCCAGATGATTTTGTTGGCAAGCTAAGGGAGATACTCAAGTTATGAAGAATAGCTTGCATATCTCCCATTGACTTCCTAACTTCTACTAACTGTGGTGTCCCACTGCATGCACAGACAGGAAATACTCTCTGGTAAATGCAGCATCACTCTTAGGGGTGTATTAATAGTGTCAACTTCTGGGATCAACTCAATGCATCTCCACTACCACTCAATTAATCAATCTTGTGGAATCAGTTCTATGCTTCTGGCAAAGCCATTGGCAGTGTAGACATCCCCAAATGTCTACTAAGATTATAATATATAT
This sequence comes from Podocnemis expansa, assembly GCA_007922195.1. Lineage (NCBI taxonomy): Eukaryota > Metazoa > Chordata > Testudines > Podocnemididae > Podocnemis > Podocnemis expansa. Next base: position 11,283,085 of record ML682024.1, on the reverse strand, counting down.
TAACTAATGTGTTTTGTAACTCATGTTAAAAAGCCCCCTTTTCCTAGTGTAGACATTATCTAAATGACTTGGAAGCACATCTTCTACATTTTTAATGGTACTCGATCTCCTAGTTCAAATAAGTGCTTTTGAAAATTCCAGCTAATTATTAATTAACTAATTCTCGTTTTATAAATATATTCCATTGCTCTGTAAATGTATTAATTATTACTTAATTATTCACCAAATAAATAAGATGAACCTGTTTTAGCCAATGACTTGTCTGTGACTGTTCAGTTATTCATGGTGTATGGTTTGTTATCAGTTAGGTTTCTGGTTGGATGACAGAAACTTTTAAAACAGAAGAGTAACAATAATAAGACTAGGGCTCCAATAGCTCCAGTGTACTCCTAATGCTGATGATTGATGAAAACAGTGAATTTTTAATGCACCTTTTCAGCTAAATAATTATTTATTCTAAAATGTATTCAATTGTTGAGCTCTGTAAACATTTCCAAGAATACCTGGCAGCTGACATACCAACTAACATAGTACCATGACTAACACCAAATAGAACACAGTGCTTTTATCCACAGAAATATTTAGGATTTGCAGAGGTCCTCTAATTTATTTGTGTGTGTGTGTGTGTGTGTGTGTGTGTGTGTGTGTGTGTGTGTGT
>ML682024.1:11257449-11282417 GCA_007922195.1 Podocnemis expansa | reverse complement strand
TGTGTGTGTGTGTGTGTGTGTGTGTGTGTGTGTGTGTGTGTGTGTGTTGGAGGACCTCTGCATATTATTTTACAATACTCTTATGCAGACAATTAATCAGAGACCAGTATATAATAAAACAAGCAAATAATAATAAATAACAGCGACAAAAACTTTGATTTAAAAGAGCACTGCTCAGTGAGGATTTCAAGCACTTTAAAATGGTGGATACATTTTGCTCTTGTGACACTAAAGGACAAGGCTGTTAATGCGTGACTTGTCCAAAGTCAAACAATGAATCATCAGAAGAGGCGGACTATATAGCTCCTGCATCCGATAGCATATAGTCTCCTGTTCTATCTGCTAGTCAACCCTCAGATATCTCAATAAATTAAATAAAAAGGACAAATGTCAAGAAAAAGAGGTGATACATTTGTTCCAAGAAACATGTTATTTTCAAGCATTCTTCCCACTATGAACTCGGCTATAGATTCTAGCCACCATTCTCCTTTATGTGTTCCCCAAGCACTAGTGTTTAATTTAAATTTAGCTGCCGAAGGATGCAAAGGATTCCTTGTTAACTAATTTTGAAGTGAGAGATAAATAAATGATGGTACATAGATTCTGCAGGTGTAAATGAGGAGAATGGCCCTGAAGTTAAAGGAGCCCCACCCAACAACATGAGCAGAGAATTTGGAATTCAAACAGAGGCACCTACCTTTTTCAGCAAATTAAACTGGACCACCCCAATCTGGGAGGTTTTCCATCCCTCCGTGCCAGTTGTGGGGGATTCAGTGTCAACAAAATCAAGGAATTAAAATGGGATTTGAAAGCATGACTCTTGTGAGTAGATTATACACTTTGAATATGCTGAACAAAAGAACTGAACTCTGACCAAGGAAAGTGAAAGCAAGAAAATGTTAAATATTAACTCATTCTTCTACCTCAACTTTTCTATGTCTTTTCCAGGAAAGATGGGCCCATAACCTTAACCCCCAATACTATATGGAGAATACATTTTGTTTATGTAACAAATATACATTAAAACAACTCCTACATTGGAGTTTGGATACAGACACGGAAATAGCAGGCTGGGCAAAATTGAATGGAAATGTAATTCACTCCCTCTCTGTCAAAAGACAGGTTCATGAATTTGCGGGAGATAATCCCTCCTACTGTCCCTAAATATCTCCCCAGAATTTGGTGATGTATGGATGCACTGGGTACCCAGCATAGGAGTTCCAAAAGGATAGTGGAGAAACATGGATTGGAACATGTAAACTGATGGCAGCAGCTGGGGATTTCAAGGCTAATAAGGGTAAGAAATGTAGAATATTGCAATCAATGATCCATGGCAGTGTCGTGTCTTAAACATAGAGTGACCAGATAGCAAGCGTGAAAAATCAGAACAGGAGTTGTGGGGGATAATAGACACCTTTATAAAACAAAGTCCCCAAAATCAGGACTGCCCCATAAAATCAGGACATCTGTTCTCCCTACTTAGACAATATACTATGAAATTGGCAGCTCAAGTAATAGAAGAAACAAAACAATTAAAAGACACAACAGAAGCAACAGGGCACTGGGAACCACATGAACAGAATAGAAAATTGGAACCTGTTGAGGAGAATCTGAAAAAAAGTTGAGCACCATTTCCCATTATAAATTTTGTTGTGCAACAACAGATTTCAGGTACTTATACTGTGCCTGAAGAATGGGTACAGAAATGGAAAAAAGTGGCTCAAGCCAAATTAAAAGATGGAACATGGAATGACTGGACTATGTGTTAGAACAGGGACACTGGGAATGACCTAGCCCAACAGCCACCAAGCAGTACATGGGCAGGGGCCACAACACTACTGTATGATGTGAGCCAGATTCCAGAAGAACCTAAACTGAGACCTAGGTTGCTGCCTGTAAGAATGGAAAAATAAATACACAAAAGGGAGAAGTATCAAATGATGCTTTCAGCATACTGGTAAATCAGACAAGGGAAATAGAACAATTAACAGATCATATATGGAGACAGGAGCTGTGACTTGATTGCAGGGGAGTGATTAAAAAAGAATTTCAAAGTGAAACCCTGAATGTGAGCTGGTTAACAGCCAGAATGAAAATATTAATACATGGAGTTGCTCAGAAATAGTTAACTGCGGCAAGGAAGGGCACTCCTGCAATTGTCTTGGCATGCAGAAAAAAGCAACAGACACTGGAAGAAGAAACAGGTTTTGCAAAAGCAGGTAGCAGCCCTCTCTCCTTCTTCCAGCACTGCTTGGATACATTCACTATCAGGTGTATCTGTGCTGCAGCACACAATTTGTTGGAAACTCTTTTTGCTCTAGTCTGTCAGGAAGTGGCTGGCAGCTGCTGCCCCCCTCACCACCCCATGGCTATATATGTGGCTGGTGCCCAGCCTCTCCTCAGTTTCATTTTTTCCGCCCTCAGCGACAGTTCTCGGAACAGCCCACTTCTTGCAACCTCACAAGCAGCCTGTCTTTGCCTTTTATGAGCCGTCAGCTTGACTGGGAACACCTTTTCGTGGACACTGTTCCACAGAAGAATGCTTCTCCTATTGAGCATCCAACCTCAGAGTCCAAAGATCACTCCTACTTGCCACCGCCATGCCGGGGTTTAAATCTTGTGCAGCTTGCAGCATGGCCTTCCCGCAGGACGATCCCCACGAGAAGTGCCTTCGGTGCCTGAGCAAAGCCCACTTAGGCACCGCTTGCTCCATCTGTCTGTCTTTTAAACCTCAGATGATCAAAGACAGGGAGAAAAGTTGCTGTGCATTGGCGTCTGGGCAAGTATGGAAGCCTACCCCTGAGGCCTCAGGGTGTCCTTCGGCACCACATGCTAGTTTGGCACTGGAGACCTCCTGGTGCCACTCTCCCAGAGAGTGCAAGAAGACCAGCTCAGTACTGGTGTCACTACCGAAGCGCGGCACTAATCTTGGTCCCCCAGCTGGGGGTTGCCGCGGGACTGGCAGGAGTTGGTGCCAGTCCCTGCCACCTCGGAGGCTGCTGAAGTAGCGAGGACAATCCTCCTCCTGCCAACGCCTCTCACACTGGTGCCCCAAGAAGAGGGGTAAACCAGCCCTCAATTCGGGAGCCTGGCTGCCCCGCAAGCAGCACCAGACACCGACTCCAATCTTGATGCTGAGTTCCCCATCACTGGAACCTCCCATGCAAGAGGGCCCCAGTACCACTGGATCCTCCCCCCCGGCACCGCATAACTCGGTCTTCACCGGCACTGCAGTTGTGGTCCCAAGAAGCCTTCTGGTCCCCAAGGCCGGAGAAGGGTGCCTCAAGAGGGAGGAAATGGCCATGCCAACTGCCCTTGGCACTGTCCCCTTATAGGTACCAGCCTCATGAATGGTCTCCTCAAGGGACCCCAAAGGGTACCACCTCCCCTAGCGCAGCACTGGTTCCTCCGTCACCAGAGAGAGCCTTAAACACCATGCCTTGTTCTGACACTGTGGATCTCATGGTGCACTTTGATCTCCTTCGCCGTGTTTCTGCTCATGCGAGGTTGGAGGTTCAGTCCCTCACAGGGCCCACTGACTTTTTATTCGGGCCGGTATTTACCTCTGCTGCACCTATTATCATTCCTCTTCACCCCAGCATATGGAACTTTGCCACGTCATCCTGGCAAGCCCCGGGCACCATTCCCCTGGTATCTGACACAGCGGGCCTTAAATATCTGGTCCCAGAGATGCAGTCTACCCTCCTTACCCACCACCCAGCACTGTCTCAAGGGGTGGTGGAAGCAGCACTAGGCCCAGGACAGCTCTCTAGCGATCCCCTCCTGGCATCCACAGACGCAAGAGAGTTAGATATCCTTGGGCAAAATGTTTATTCTTTGTCCGCCTTCCAGCTACAGGTAGCCAATAACCAAGCCCTGGTAGCTAGATACATGATGGATAAGTGGGAGTTCATGAATAAATTCAGACACCTACTTCTGCAGGAGAATAGGGAATACTATGATGCCTTCCTGAAGGAGGGCAAAATAGCGTCCCAAGACCTCCTGTTATCAGCTTGGGACACTGTAGATACAGCTTCCCAGACCATGGCCTCAGCCGTGACCCTTCGGTGGGTGGCCTGCCTCAGAGAGGCAAGGGTGCTCCCTGCCTCTCACCATGTTATACTCGACCTGCGCTTCAAAGGTGATTCTCTCTTTTCCTCCCAGATGGATGCCATGTTCCTTAGTGCTCAGGACCTCGGGGGTAGGTGAAGTACTTGGGCCTGCTGCCTTCGTCCCCCCCCCCCCCCCGTTCAACCCCCTAGTCCATAAGGGCCACCCAACGCCTTAATTTCACCTTCCAAAGACTGCTCCACCGGGTGTATTGACATATAAACTTGTTTTTCCTTTAGTTGATAGGCCTCTGGCCCTATTACCTAGCAGGGGTTGCTGGATAGCCCCTGTTTCTTTAGGGGAGGGGAGGGTGGCACTATCTGCCATTGAAACCACGAGGAGAAAATACCCACCCTGTAATAAGTTTCCAATGCAGGGCACTCCCCTCCTGCCTCTAGAATTATCTGGTGGTTCCATTGGGATCCATAGGGATCCCTATTGTTGGGGGACACCTGCCCTCCCACCTCTCCACAGTCAAGTTCTCCAGGGTTAGGGTTATAGAAACTACTTTCTCTCCCTCCCTCTCCTACCCCATAAGAGCAGAGATGTTCAGGTATATACCTACGAGGGGTCTAAGCCTGGATCCTCTGCACCCCACACAATGGCCATATGGAAGTCATCTCCCAATGGTTTCTAAACTCTCTTCCCCTCCTGGGAAGGTGCTTCCCTTCCTAAGGTTATGTAGCATTTTTGCTTCTCAGGGTGATTCTCTTCACTGTGCTCTCATGAAGATTGCTCCTGTCCCATCCTGAGGATTCCTTTTCTCTTATTCAGTTCGTGATTCCTGGGCTCCGGGTACTCATTTGTTCGGGCCTTGGGTGGTCAACACCAGTTCCAGAAAATAAGATTAGGTGATAAGGGAAACAACACAACCCCTATTGATTGACCTATTGTTGGGGTGGGCCCAGTGCCCCTCCCCTTCCTGGACAGGTCTAGGTCACTCTCCTCAGCTTCATTAGGTCCCATCAACTTGGCTATGTCTGGCCTTGGGATTCCAACTGAAAGTTCATCAGGCCAGTAGCTTGTGTCTGCTTCATGGGTAATTTCCGAACTGTAAATGCCTCATATCCTCTGGTTAGACACCTCAGGGGTTGTCATCCACTTGCATAGTTATACCCCTCCCTCTCTTGTTAAGCTGCCCCAGTCCCTGGGGCTAGCATGCGTTGAACACTTCTCTCCGCCATAAGGTTTTCTGGCTTGACTTCCTCCTTTCTCTTTCTCTTCATTTGGAAGAGAAATTCTTAACCCCTTCATGGAATGAAGTCTCCTTCACTTAGCCAATTACACAAACCCGGACCACTGGGTGGGGAACGGCTTATGTATTGCTAGAGCGGACTGGGATAACCTGGAGCTCTCATGGCACTAACTCCATTTTTTCCCTAGCCCCCAGAAGGATGTTGGGGAATTCAAGCAATTCACCAAGGGGCCTTCAGAAAGCCCTCTATTGGTGGGGAAATGAGCCTATGAATTAGTCCTGTTCCGTTCACTGCCAAAGCAGATTCAACGATGCCAGCAGACTATCAGTCTCCCCATAGAGGGGCACGGCTAGTGTTTTAAGTGACCCTCTTCCTGATACAGGATGAATCCCCATCTAATTCTCGGTGGGACCTGTTCCTATCTTACTCAGAAGTTATCTCGTCACCTAAGGGGGCCTCCGGTCTAACACCGCCCATTCTGCATCTTCACTATTTTGCAGGCCACTTGTAAGTCATTTTTAAGGCATTGATCCTTATCAGGGTCAAGCGGTGTTTTTCCATCTCTAGGGGTTTGCTCATCTTCATGGTATTATTAGTGGTTCCCCTGTCCTTATGGTGTTCATGGTGGCCTGGTCATCCCGGCAGCTGGCCTTTCTGCTCCAGCCATTTAATGGATGTGGTAACTGATATTCTACTAGACTCTACCAGGGGCATCGCTGGTGCTTGGCACACGGGGGCCTGTGCCCTGAATCCTGGCATCAGTGCCCCGGGTCCTGGTGGGGCCCCTGCCTCTTCCAGTCTCCAGCTGGATCCAGCCAGAGATCCTAGGCCTGGCCACCTGCAGTGGTGGCAGCCACTTCTGGCCCCTTCCTAGGCTGGGGGGTCCTGCTGCTGTGGCTGCCAGTCCCTGCCATGTCCCCAGCCAGGGGGCACGGCCTGCAGTCAGGGGCCAGGGATCCTGGGCTGGTGCCCCAGGTCCTTCCCTGGGGCAGCGACGCTCCTGGACTTTACCACCTTTTAGAGTCTTTTCCAGGTTAGGGATTCACCATAATGACAGCCGCCCCAGTCACATGTCCTGTTGGCTCATGTAGGCTGCTCATGTCAAGGAATCATGACCTTCACCAATGGTCTCCCTTTCTACTTCCCTCCCTAGTGGCTGTCCCCAGTAAAAAAAAAAAAAAAAAAAAAAAAACAAACCACACACATGGGGTGGGGGACAAAATGCAGTGAAGAGGCAAGGTGGGAGTGCACCCTACCTCAGTGACATACTTCACTCCATCTTCGACAAATGGTGCTAACCTCCCCTTCGCCCCTTGTACCTGGACCCTTAAGGTCTTCCTTTTTCTCTCCACTGTGGTGGAAATTAAACCTCTTACACCAACGGTGGTCTCAGACTCAGCTCACCATCAGGACTGGTACACTGACCCTGGGGCCGCACCTCTGACTCCTTTGTGTATAACAATGTTGAAAATACAGGTAGAGATCATACCGTTATGGACCACAGGCAAATAATATAAGGTCCGCATAGAGAAGGTCCCAAAGTGGGAACAGGGGGAAAAGGTTTTACTCCCACTACGTTCCGGTTCCCAAATCAAAGGGGGACCTGAGACCCGTTCTGGATCTCAGAGCTTTAAACAAACACATAAACAAATAAAGTTCCGTATGGTCTCCCTGTCTCAGATTGTCTCATCTCTGAGTCCCAGCACCTGTGGCAAACTATGGCTAACCGTGCGCTTCTAGGGAAACTGCCCTTGGTTTTAGGGGCTAATCCAGGTCAGCTGCTGAAATGTTGTGTCTTGATAGATGGTCGCCTATTGTTAATGCCTCCTTGCGACCTGCCTTGGCGGACCAGCAAGGATCCTATTTCCTCTCTTCCCTTCCTTTCCCCCTTGCTTCTTCTGGCTCTAGGTATTTGCCACTAGTAGACCGTGTTTTCTCTGGGTCATGCTAATACTCCCATCTCCAGCTAACGTACTTCTAGATTTGAGGCCAGCTAGGTCTCCGATCATTTGCCTTGGCAGATGTGTGCCGCCATCTTCTCAGGTTCACATTTGAAGATGGCTCCCTGATCATGTTTCGGTAACTGCGTTTCATTCTGATGCCTTATAATAAGGTGACAGTAGTATGTCACTGCTTCTTGTGTCTGCAGGTTGGGGAGCACTCAAGTGATGTAGGCCTTTCATCCTCCCCTCTTAGGTCAGACCGCTCTATCTCAAAGTTTTCTCTACCTGTGTTATGGTCCTTATACTGATTCTCTAGGTAACCCTTATGGACTTTTGTTATCTGGGTCACTGACTCTTGTGGGAATAGTAGTGCTGAAGGTGGGTAAGAACCAACTCCGCCCACCATCCATCAGCATGGCTAGCAGTCACCTGATACTGAATGTATCCAAGCAGCACTCGAAGAATGGTGGGTTACTTACCAGTAACTGTCCTTCTTTGAGATGGGCTGCTTGGATTCATTCACAATTCTCCCACCGTCCCGCAACTCAGAGTTGGCAACTTTTAGGGACTGAGGAGGGGCTGGGCAGCGGTCACATACATAGCCATAGGGTGACAAGGGGGGGGGGGTGGCCACCAGCCCTTTCCTGAAAGGCTAGGGCAAAAGAGTTTCCAACCAATCATTTGCTGCAGCGTGGATACACCTGATACTGAATGAGCCCATCTCGAAGAAGGACTGTTACTGGCAAGTAACCCATCATTTCTTCTCACAGGCAGGCTAAATACTGAAGGGACAGTGGGTTCCCAACCATCTGCTTTAAACCATGCAGTCCCACTCTTTACCCAGAGCTAATAATATAGTGTCTTTTTCAAATATTTTTATGTACTACATTTCCCTTTATACTGTCACTCAGTCTGCTAAACTGGCTTCTGTCTTTACCTAACAATGACCTGACAAACATAACCAATCTCTTGGCTCAGGTCTCTCTCCCTTTTTGGGTTCCTCTCCCTGGCTACACACACTTCACATCTGTCCTCCCTTTGTTTTAAAGTTATAGTTATTGCAGCACTTTGTTTCAGAAAAAGATAACGCAACAACAAACAAACAGAGAAAACAAGGTGAATTCTTTACTTTAAATAAATCTAATAAATTACTTATGTTAACCCTTCAGAAATGTAACAATTAGAAATACTCTTAACTTTCTTGAAGATATATTTTCCTCCCATTCTGTAAATTCCCCATCTTCAAAGCATCTGACAAGGTGGGACATTCTCCTATGAAAGCTCATGCGATGAATAAATGTGTTTGTCTTTAAAAGTGCAGCCAGACCCCTTGTTTATTTTGCTAAACTAGACTAACACAGGTACCACTTTGGAACTTGTCACCAGAAATGTTAACTCTTTTTCTAGTCCTGGCCATAAATTAATATATGAAACAACTTTCTTATTTCCATATAGCAACAGTTTTAAAATAAAAGTTATATGAAAAAAATAAACTGTCTTAAGTTAATTAAATTAATACAGCAAAGTTGTCAGAAAATTTAAAATGATATTTTATCAATTTCTATTAAAAAGTTTTAAATAAAAAGATAACTTATATATGTAAATGTTTAATGCTTTTGTCTACCTATTTTCCAAAATGAATTACTTTAATAACTAGGCTCTTAAGCTATGTCCATACACAGCAGTTAAATTGATTTAACTTGAAGCTATCTAATTGAATCACTATAAAAATCATTAAAGTGATGGAAGTTAAATTGATTTAACAGGTCGACACCAACAAGCCCAAATCGAACTAGCATGTCCAGGGACTGGACTTGCTATTTTGATTTAGGAGAAGGGCAACCTGGGAGGTGTGGCAACATGGCTCCCTGGCAGGGCCATGTTGCCACCCAATCCACTGCCTGGCTCTCCAGTGGCAGGGGAAAATCATCCCTCACTGGCTCTGGCCTCCCTGAGCCCAGCAAGGGAGGAAGACATCCCCCCAGACTGGCTGCAGCCTTGGGCTCAGCCAGATAGGGGGGAGAAGGTACCCCCACATGCCCGGCTCCCCAAGCACTCGTCGGGGAGTGGGGGAAGGAATCCCCACGCTCCCAGCTTCCTTGCAGTGGCTGAGCTGCAGGGAAAGGCACCCTGCATCCTTGGCTCCCCGCAAGCAAGCTGGGCAGCAGGGAAGGGACCCCGTGCACCCAGCACACCCACTGCTAGCCAGGCAGTGGGAAGAATTGCACCCTGAGCCCGGCTCCCAGCACATTTGCTGGTGCTGGGGCAAGGGAACCCCAGGCTGGCTACAGCTACAGTAGCTGGACTGCACGGCACTGTTCCCTCTAAGCTGTGTGCATGTGCATGTGCACACAGGTCATGAAACCCATGCACACAACAAAATAAGGTGTGCACAAAAAAAAAATCAATAGTGCTAATATTGGTGCACACAAAGAAATGTTTTGCGCTCACAGCCTATGAATAATTAGAGGGAAAATTGCTGCAGGGAACGCATTCCTGGCTCCCGGCATGCTCCCTGGGCAGTCGGGAAGATGGGACCCCCTCCCCTGGCTTTTGGTGCATGGGGAGTGCTCTAAAAGCCAAATATGTGGGTCCCATCTCCCCCGCAGCCTGGAGAGTACACCGGGACCTGGGGGTGCAATCGCTGCAGCCTGGCTAGTGCAGCTCTAGTTGGCCTGGGGGCCCCTTCCCCTGGCACCAGCAAGTGCACCTGCAGCCATGCAGCCCTTCTCCCCACTGCCTGGCTAGCGATGGGATCACCGGGAGCATGCAGTCCCTTCCCCACCACCTGGCTTGCTTGCCAGGAGCTGGGCATGCGGGGTACCTTCCTCCGCAGCCCAGATAGTGCAGGGAAACTGGGCACATGGGAATCTTTTCCCCTGCTGCCTAGCGAGCACTTGAGGAGCAAGGCATGTAGGGGTCCCTTCCCCCACTCCCCAGCTAGCGCTTGGGGATCCCTTCCCTGCCACCCAGCTTCCGTGCTGGATGGAAGGCTTGCAGGGTCCCTTGCCCTACCACCCCACTAGGGCTGGGAAAGCCAGGTGTGTGTGGGGGGTCCCTTCCCCCCCACCCCTCCAGCCAGGGTGCTGAACCATGCACCCTGGGAGGAAGGTCTAACCAGGGTTTAAATCAATATAATGGTTATAGAGATATAACACGTCCATACATTGTTATATCAATATAACAGTTTCGATTTAACTGTCATTTCGATATAAAATTAGGTTTTATTATATCAGTATGACTTATAGCAAAATGATGGAGCTAACCATTTTAAAATTGAAATAAGCAGCATTATTTCAATTTAAAAGCTGTGTGTGGATATATCCTTAATGCCTTATTTTGTGTAGGTATAAAGACAATTCTGGCACCATTCATCTTTAATTGTAAGTTTGTCCTATATGTCCTGTTTGTTGTCTTGTGTTGCATGTTGTGTGTCATGTGACTCATTTTTTTACTTCACTTTTGTTGCAATGAAAGCCAATTTTATTCTTTTTTAAAAAATATAAGTGGCACCACATCACTTTAATATTATGGTTCATATAATCATAATATTATTAATAACCAATTGTTTTTGCAAAAAAGGCCTCAGAAAGGCAACAGTTCTAAATGTATGTATATATATTTTTGCTTCTATAAATAATGCAATTGAAAACAAAAATAATTTTTTTATTAAGCAGGAGTTGTTCTCATCTGTTGAAGCACTGAAGTATTTCAGAACAACTCTAAGACTAAACCTTTCAGCTAAACACCAGCTAATATTTCCAGGCCCACTGAATGGGGACTAAAAGGTTTTACTGAAAGAAGCTGTCAACAGTTCATACGAGAGAATGTGTAGACAAATGACAGATGGTGCATGAATAAATGGATAGTAATATTAGGTGCCCATATAACAAATTTTAGCCCACTCAGTTATCTGCATGATGATTTTCTGGGATGATGGGTAAACACTTTTCTTACAAAAAGACAAAAATCAGGGGACTGTAGTATAGAGAGGATGAGAGCCTGGAATACAGGGCCTGGTGCATAAGCTGAAGTTGGAACCACAGCCAGCCAAGCCAGGCCATGCTATAAGCCAGGTGTGGCCAAACTGCAGCTCGGGAGCCCCTTGCAGCTCTTGAATGAAAAAATGCGGCTTGTGGAAGAACGTCAGCAAATCAATTAGGAAAGCAGCCCCAGCCTAGGAGATTTAAATCTCCCACCCCTGAGCATGCTTGTGGGGGGAGCCCCAGACTGTGCCCAACCACTGGAGCGGCCAGGTAAGGGGGACCTGAGGAGGGGGTTGTTGGCCCAGGAGAGCCAAAGTCAGGTCCTGGGGGTTCTGGAAGGTATTAGGATGGCGGGGAGAAGCAATGGCATGGTAGGGATGGCGGGGAGAAGTGGAGGCATGGTCAGGGATGGGGGGGGGGAGAAGTGTGGCATGGTCGTGACTTTAAAAAACTCACCACTAGTCTGCAGTCTTCTACATAGAACAACGGCTAAGATTTTACTGTATAGGCCTAGTCTTCATGGTAATCTTAAGTAATTATTAGAATCTGACATTAGTAGGATCAATATTTGCCCTCTTTTTATGATAAAATTAAAGTGTGCAATGAATTTTAAACTTAGTAATTTTGGAGTAGGTAAAACTATATGGCTATATGCCTTAGTGTGGCTCTCGATGGCTTAATAATCCACTCGTGTGGCTCTTGAGTTCCATAAGTTTGGCTACCACTACTATAAGCAAAAGTCAGGCTCTGTCATAAAGCAGAACTTCATTACTAACTTTTAAGAAAAAGTAGGCACACGTTATTCTTTGCTAGATGATTGGGGTTTCATAATGATCACATGGATTTGCAATAAATGATAGAGAGAAAGATAATATTACACAGTAATTCATTTGTAATGAAGCTCTGTTGGCCAGTGTGTGAGTCATTTTTGGAAAAGCCATCCTAGAGCAAGGTGAGGTGTGTTGGGACTGTCTGTCTCAGGGACCAGCCTGCTTTCTCTCCCTCTGTGTTTTGTTATTGCATGTTATGTTACTTGTTAGCTCTGCACTCATGAGGAATCAGAGCATAGTATCCAGCCTGTGTCACCCCCCCCACCCCCTCAAATTCTCCTTGAACAGGAAACCGAAAACAGTGAAAAGGGAATGGGAGACATCTTTTATCTACTCATATCCAAAAGCCATCAGCACACTAAAGGAAACTTCATTTGCATCAAGTATGGAGAACAAAGCTCCAAAGCAGGAATTGCACTGAACTCTGGGACTGAAGAAGCAGGAACCACACTGAACTCTGGGATTGAAGAAGCAGGGAAGCATTGCATGATGGAGGATCTTACACCAAAATTAACAAGCTCAGCAATTATCAGACTACTCTGATCATAGACATGCTAATTGATACCCAAAATACTGAATTTGCCTAATTGTATTGTCAACTTCCCTGAACCATTACCTCCACAGCCAGGAATGTTTATTGTCCACTTAAACAAATCCTTATAAAAAGACCTTTACCCAAAACCAAGACTGAGTCTCTGTTCCTGGATCTAAAAAGCTATATAATTTCCACTGGGATTTTACCTGTTTCCTTGCTGTCAGCATGCTGACCCTCAGCTGCACAGCCTGTTTCCTGGGAACCTTTCGGCTACATAGAGTGGTAAGACACCCCCCCAACTTTCTCTTTCTCTCCCTCTTTTTCTCTGGCTATGTTCACACGGGGCAGTCTTGTTTCAAAACAAGATGTTTCAAAACAAGATGTTTCAAAATAACTTTTTATTTCAAAACACCTTATTTCGAAGGACAAAAACTTTGTCCTTCGAAATAAGGGAGCAAAATAGCAGGTCCACAGCATGGACCTGCTATTTCACTTGGGGAGGGGACTGCAGGCACTTGCAGGGTGCAGCACAGAGGGGCGCTGCACCCCACAGGTGCCTGCAGAGGGCTGCAGGCACTGGCGGAGTCAGGCGCGGGGCTGTGCCTCACTCCGCCGGTGCCTGCAGGGGACCAGTGGAGTGAGGCGCAGCCCCGCGCCTCACCTGGCGGGTGCCTGCAGTCCGGGTATCCCTGGCCACGCCCCCAGCAGGAGCGGGGGCGCTGGGGATTCCCAGGGGCCGGCGCTCACTCCGCCTCAGCAGCAGCAGGCTCCAGCAGCATCCCGAGGACCACCGCCAGGTTTGGGGGCAGCTGGGGCTTTAAAGCCCCTGGGGTGAGGCGCACTGCTGTGCCTCACCTGACAGGTACCTGCAGGGGACTGCAGGCACCCGCCACCATGAGGCGCGAGGCTGCACTGCACTCCGCCGGTGCCTGCAGTCCCCTGCAGGCACCCACAGAGTCAGGCACAGCCCCGCGCCTGACTCCACCAGTGCCTGCAGCCCCCTACAGGCACCCACGGAGTCAGGCACAGCCCCGTGCCTGACTCCACCGGTGCCTGCAGCCCCCTGCAGGCACCCGCGGAGTCAGGCGCAGGCCCGCGCCCCTCCCCGTGGACACCCCTCAGCACCCCTCAGCACTTTGTTCCGAAACAACATGTCCGCACAGGGCTGTTTCGAAACCTCTGGTTTCAAAACAACCCTGTTTAGAAACCAAATGAGGTTTTAGATATTTTGAAACAATGGCGGCCATTTCAAAACAAGCGGTTTGCTTGTTTCAAAATGGCCGTGCGTCGTGTGGCCATGGCAGTTCTTATTTCGAAACAACACCTGTTGTTTCGAAATAAGAAGTGTGTGTGAACATACCCTCTGTGTTCAGCTAGAACTGTCCATCTCTCTCCACAGGCCTGATACAATAGAATCTAGGTAATATTGTAGCTGGATGTTTGTCTTGTGTTGTATGGTTATTAATGCTGTAACTGTTTAGGTATTTGGGATATTTTTCTTTCCTTTTGTACTTATTACAATTTTAATTTTTTTATTACTATTTCTAAGTTGTAGATACTTAGCAATAAAATGTCTTTTGTAATCAAGGTAGTTGCCAAATGCTTTTAAAACATCAGTCCCTCCCCTTTATGCTCTTGGCTACCTTATATTGCTCTGCAGCAATGCTTCTTTTACCTAGCCAAAGATCAATGTGATGCCCACAGTCTTGTAAGGTTTGCTCATTAATGGGGTATCAGCCTGATTGAGTCCATGGTCATATCAGAGTAATAGCTGAAAAGTGCTGTGTGACCCAGCCTGCTCAAGATGCATGCTCAAGCCTAGTCCGATGTGGTATAGAGGCACACAAGGTGGCAGCAGAGAAGCGTTGTGTGACCCAGCCTGCTGAGTTCAGGGATGTATAAGGGGTCAGCTGAGAGTGCTGATAGGCCTGGTCTGCTCCGGCACACTCTGTTAATTGATGAATGTGTATATGTGGGTTGTTATTTGAATCTGAAGTTGGAAGAATCCAGCCCTGGGAAACTGAGGTCCTGCAAGGGCAGCACCAGTGGGAGAGAGCTGCAGAAGGGAGAAGTGAGCTCCGTAGAGAAACACAAGTGACACAAGCAGTACATTAATAGATTTACAATCTTCCTCCCCCCACACCCGAAAGAGGAAGTAACTCTAATAAAGGAGCATACCCCAAGTTGGTGGGCTGTTAGTAACAGTTAAGATTCTGCATTCTAAGAAATGTATTTGTGTTATGGTGCAACCTTCCAGCAAAGAGCATGCATGTTGCTTATCTACCTTCCTTGTTTGTATGCCATGAAACACGCTGGCAGAGTCTCACATATACAAATACCAGCACAGGCTCTTTGACACGAACCCTTGGCAGTGCCAGGACAAACCCAAGGAATCATTGGTCTCTGTTTCCCTTCAGCTGCTTGTGGTGTCACAGCCTGCAAGGTCCACCCATGTCCCAGGCTTCCTGGATTTCCCCCTGTGTGCCAGTGCCAGGACACTCCCCCTGTAGCCCCCAGTTACCACAGACTATACCTCCTTTTTTAATTTTCCTCGTGCCACAGCAATGCCACAATTTCAGGTCTAGCTCTGGTGCAAATCTGAACATTGACTAACCTGCAGGCTCCAAAGAGGCAACAGTATGTTGGGCCTCGTTTTCTTCTCATACATCACAGAAATGAGAATTAACTCCACTGACATCAATTGGATTAAAAATGTGTGAAAGGTATTGGGTCTTTGCAAGTGTCTTCCTGAGGGACTACCTATAGCCACAGCTGCTTCTCCAGAAGGCAGGAAAGACCAGGGGCAGTGGCAGATGGCAGAAAATGGGCAAAACCATCTCATTAAGGAGACCTCTGAGTCATTTTACAGCAGTAGGTGAAGATCTCACATGCCCCAAGTGGTGAAGGCACTGGCAATACTGGAGGCTACACAGGGTCACATCTGAAGCAAATATCAGGCCAGTAACAAGACTTTAATGATGTTTTGGAAGTGTTTAAAAAAGAAAAAAAAACAGGAAGAAGAATTGTGGTAATATATGTGTTATATGTATGAACATGGTGGGAGTGGAATTTTCAGAGACAAGGGCCATTGTGGAAATAGCTGTTTTAAAGAGAGATGCCCACAAACAGCCAGCAGATGGTGCCTAAGGCTGTTTATATTTAAAATGCTACAGCCACACCACTCCTGAGGTACTTCTGTCTCTGTAGTTTTTCCATCTCCTTGAGGGAAGTTTAGCTTGGTGGACAGAATTCTTCCACTGACCTAATGCTGTCAAAAGCAGTGGTTAGGTTGGTTTAAGTATGTCACTCAGAAGTTTGGATTGTTCATACCTCCTGAAGGATGTAGCCATCCCAATGTAACTTTTCAGTGTAGAACTATTCAGCCCGAAGAAATTTGATCATGCCAGAAATATACCCGCTCTTTATCTAATCTGGGACTTTGACAAATGGAAGCTGGAAGCAAAAGGAATCAATAAACTAAGGACATTGCAATGTCTCTGCCCCCTCTATGCCATGCTCAGATACACAAGCATTTCTGTGAAAAAGGAACACATGAAGGACCTTAAAGATTCTCCTCTCTTTCAGGCTTCTTGTTTCCTGAGATGCTTTAAGAGTCAGATATGATCTGCAGCACTTTATCTGCAAATAAAGGGAGGGGGAAATAGCAGGGTCTCTGTATTATGAATCCAAATGAGTCATTCATGTGAGTGCAGCTAGCACAGAACATGAAGAGTTGGGACACATTTGCCACTCTTCTTTTTGTATGGCCCTTAGTAAAGTAAAAGGTTATATATAAGTACTCTAGGCTGTATCCCTCTGATCTGATGTTCTTCTTTGAAAAAATGTACAGCTCGGGGGCTCAGGTGGGAGACAAATATCTGAACACTTTAGGTGACACAGTTATGCACATGCCTGTTGACAGAACCATCAATGCTAAGAGAACTTTTGAAAATTTAGGTATCTGCAGATTAGGCGGCAGTCAAGTGAGAGTTCTGTGGATTTCGGCAGAGTCTAAAATAGGACTATGAACCTAAATTTGGCAGGAAATGTCACTTTTCTTCACAAAATTCTGACCATCTGTGGTCAGAAGACTATCAGTGGGGAGTTCTTAGATTCAGTGGTCTACCAGGTCCTATGTTGGGCTGGATTTAGGATGCCATGAGGAAGAATAATTTATTTTTCAAAATTAAATGTCAATGAGTTCTTTAGTTGAATGAATTCTATCTTCTAGCCATTGGCGATAGGTGGAGACAGAATGAAGTTTTGATCATTGTGGTTAATGCTGGTGCTTATGGTATTTTAAAAACTGAGAAATTTCAATTCCTAAAAATCAAACCATTTTCAAATTAAAAACCACCATTTCAAAAAATAATCAATGATTCATTAAATGTTCACAACACTGTAAAACCAAAAAGGTGATCAATATTTTGACACTTGTATTAAAAAAAAAACAACAACTCTCTCTAGAGAGATGAATAGAAGGTAGTAGAAATTAAATGAAAAACAGAAGCAAACACAGGGTTCCCACTCTCACAAAAGCCAGAAACCCAAACCAAAAACAAAGAGCATTAAGAACAGTTAAAATAGAAAATAGTTTTTCCAAAATACTCTTCTATGTGAGTAATTCTGGTAGCTGGAGCAGGGCTGTTATGCAGTTGTTTGTAGAGTGTGGGGAAGGCAGGGTTTGTATAGTCATCAATGTGAGCGGAGGCTAGGACTGTGTGATCATGAATGAAAGAGTAATGTGTCCATCACAGAGGCTATGTCTACACTAGAAAAGCTAAGTTGACTTTGTTAAGTTGACTTAACAAGATAGACTTAAAGTCAACCGTCTTAAGTCGACTTAGAGAGTCTACACTAGACTCTTAAGTTGTCTTACAGCAGTCCTTGTTAAGTCAACTTAAGAGTCAAGTGTAGACCATTTAAGTCAACTGGCAAGGTCAAGGGAGAGCCCTGGCTCCCAGGGATAAGGAGATCCCTGGCTCCCCAGCAAGCAGGTTGCCATGGCTTCTCCTGGGACATGGGAGCGATGTCTGGCTCCCTGGGAAAAGGGAGCCACTCCTAGCTTCCTGGGGGGAGCTGCAGCTCCCTTTTTCCCAGCCCTAGATTGACTTAGGCAATTAAGTTGATCTAGGGTGTCCACACTGGCTTTAGGTTGACTTATTGGGCCAGTTTAAGCATTAAGTCAGCCTAATGATTGGTAGTTATTAGGTCGATTTAAGGATGCCCTTACATCAATTTAATGAAAGACCAGTGTGGTCATGGAGTAATTTAGGTTGACTTAAGCATCCTTAAGTTGAACTAAATTGCTGGTGTAGACGTACCTACAATGTCTTCATTAAAAGATGCCCTGTAGTATGCACATCAACCTGTTTTAAACTGATGAGAAATTAAATGTTTTGAGTCAGTTTTGTTGGCATTTAGGAAAGCATTATGGTTCGTTCATGATTCTATGAGAAAAGCAGAATATGTCAGTTTATTAGCTTTTCACATATCTATTTTAAATGCAAACTTGAAATATAGTGTCCTGATTATAGAAGACAGGGGTTGAGAGGGGCCTTGAGAGGTCGTCTACTTCAACCCCTGCTCTCAAAAAGACCAACCCCAACTCTACCAAATGATAAATGATCTATACCTTCCTCTCCACTGTCACATCACCCTTAAAATAAAACAGAACAACAGAGAGAAAGTGAGAACATTTAATGAACAATAAAAATCCATATAATGTATTGCAGCACTTTTATATTGCCCCCAAAAATGTCTTTTGCAATTATATATGGAGCAGCATTTCAGCTGACATGAACTGGTGTTTCTGTGTTCACATTTGTAATACTACCTTATTTGATACCTGAGGAGGACTGTGGTGGATACAGTAATTTCCGGCAAAAACCAAACTGAATGCAAGTCTACACTTAAAACGCTGTAGCACTTTGGTAAAGATTCTACCTATGACTCTACCTGACAGGAAATCTTCTTCCATTGGTGTAGGTACCCCATCTTCCTGAGAGACTGTAGCTATGTTAATGGGAGCCATTCTCATGTCAGCATAGCACTATCTACAACAAAAGTTAGGCCTGTTTAATTGCTTCGTTCAGGTGAGTGGATTTTTCACACTGCTGAGTGATATAGCTGTACAGACCTAATTTCCTAGTATAGACCTGCTCTGAATTCAATTAAACTCCATTGCATTATGATTCAGTATTTTAGGAGTTTATTGTATTTAAAATGTAAATGTGTATTATTGTGAGATTGTCTGAACTTGTTTAAAGGGGAGAAAGAACTAATGTAAGCCCTGGGAAGTGTTGTGAGCTTCAAAGGACTCTCTTAAAACAGCAGCCCAGGTGAGACTGAACTTTCTGTTGAGTAGGTTTCCTAGGAAATACTTGGGTGGAGTGGAATGCAACTTATCCACTTTTGCACACATTCTTTTGAAGGCAGGCCTGTAGGAGAAGCCCACTCTCTGATTACCTATTCATGGGCTCTGCAGATCAAAGACATAAACCTGGAAAAAGGAGTGTCTCAGATCCCTAGGGGCTTGTCCTGAGCTAACATCTGTTCTAAATTTATGATTGGGTGGGCTTTGAACACCTGCTAGAGACCTAGGGTGATCTCTGGTGAGCTTATTTGCATGTGTGCAGTTTCTTTTATTGTCTTCATGGTTTCTCTATAATGCGTTCACCTAAAGAATAAATGCACTTTGTTAGAAAGAGCTGTTGGTGTTATCCAAGGCAAAAGGGCAAGCAGATCTGTTCAGGCAATTGGTGTTTCTGGGGAAAATTTTGGTATGAACAGGATTTGAGCAGCCTGGAAAAATCCCCAATCAGGAGAGTGAGACATGGGTCTCTGCTTGAAAAGAGATGATGACTGGAGAGGTGGGAGCCTAGAGAGAATGCCCTTGCTGGAAATACATGTGCAGTTGCCTTTAGATGTGACATTTACAATAACAAGCTCTTGTTTTAAGCCAAAAGTTTGCCTATAGGCTAGAAAATTCCCATGGTTGGGTCCAGCTAAGATGAAGTGGTGAGTGAGGAAGAGGGCAGATCAGAAGAACCTAACCCTGTATTAAATCAGTGAGCCATTATATGCATGCAATCAAAATATGCTGAGCCCCTTTGACAACATGCAATGTAGCTACTTCTGTCTAGGAGTCATCAAAGCTAGATATCTTGGGCCTTAGATGCAGCCCAGAAGGTGGGAGCAAAGGTGGCATGCACAGCATCAGAAAGTAGGTCAGTGACATAGGCTGGGATAGAACACAATTAACCTGGGCAACTGTCAACTGATTTAAAAAGGAGACCATTTTTTCCCTTCCTGTCTCATTCACTGATGCCATCTAACTTCTGCAGGAAATTAGGCATGCTATCTACAGATAACAGTGTTACTGATTATGAAGACCTCAATCATTGAGCCCTCTGCAATGAGCAAGGCAAGGGTCCAATGGAAAAAAATATATTTTTAAGACTGGCTCACACTGCTTATACACAAGAATGCTAAATGCAGATTAACCAGGAAAACTTATTTCTCTCTTTTCCTAAATTTGGAATGCTTGATTTTATAAATTTTTATATAATGGGGTCACTGGATAGCGTAGTGGTTAAGAGCGACACACTTTGATACAGGAGAGTGGGGTTCAAATCTGGTGGGTACCTGACTACCTTCCCAGTAGGGGTCCTTGGGCAAAAGACCCCCATAACACCTCACTTGCCTACCTCAAATATGAGAGTGACACCAGCTAAGAGAGTCATGCGGGCTTGGATGTCGCCTGGATTAACAAGGTCTGTGCCAGATGTTGGGGAACCAGGACAATCTGATGATAAGTGGGCTATTGGAACAAACCATAAATGGACAAGACAAGAGAACCTGGAATTGATGGAATGCTACTACAACAGTAGACCTAATGAGACGGGACATATGAAATATATGAGGGAACTATGGATGGACAAAAGACATACATCGACACTAACTGAGAAACAGCTAGTTACCCAAGGCTTCAACATAGTAAAGAGGCAGCTGCTCTCACAACTTGAGGCAGACCAACTCCATATTACATCCCAGACTCAACAAGAAGACCCGGAAGAACAACTAGATGTGCAGCCAACACCTGAAGCTGGAACTTCACTGCCACCCCCTCCATTACAGAGCACAGCTGCTGATATGAGGCATAAGATCATGGATAAACTAGCTACAGTCAACCCTTGAGACTGATTACGAAGGCTCATTGGAGAAGTACCATCAGCTAGTATGCTAGAAGATGCCAATAGAGCCCTGATGATAATTCCTACTGCCACCATAACTCAAACCAATGAACTGGTATACGCTACAGCCTCTATAATCCTGGAGATGCTTGGCTACACGATCAAAAAGAACAGCAGTACATACCCCCCCCGGAAAATGAGGTTGGAGGATAAGATCAAGGCAACCTGGAGAGAAGTTAGTCAGCTGGTGGAACCACAGAAGGGTGTAGAGATTCAGGATAAGACTTGGCTACTGAAAAAATACAAGGGCCTGACTCCATCTGAAGCCCTAGAGACTGCTAAAAAAAGGCTCACAGCACTGGCTACCAGGCTAAGGAGATACACTAGAGAAGCAGAGGCCAGAAAAATAAATGCCCTGTTCTCCAAAGAACCATCCAAGGTGTACTCCCAACTGCAGTGCAACAACACAATAACAGCAGAGCCATCAACAGCAGAAACTGAACAGTACTGGAAGAACATCTGGGAGAAAGTGGCTGCAGGACCTGAGAACAGACCACAGCAATCTCCCAGAACAGGAACCAGTCACCATCACAGTAGCAACCATCCAACAGCAGGTCAAGAACATGAAGAGCTGAGCAGCACCTGGACTGGACATGATCCACACCTACTGGCTGAAGAAACTAACAGCAGTGCATGAACGCCTAGCAGCACGGATGAACCAGCTGTTAGGAGCAGGCTCCCACCCAGACTGGCTAACACAAGGAAGGACCGTGCTGATCATGAAAGACCCCCACAAGGGAACAGCTCGGAAGGGCATTGGGAACAACACCAGAGGCTCAAAACACCAGCTGCTCATAGATAGAGCAGTCGTCCAAGACTCAAAGTCTAGACAGACCAATCTGAGCACAGCCTGGATTGACTATGACTCAATGCCGCACACATGGATCTGTGAATGTCTGGTGCTATACAAAGTCAACAGGACACTAAGGACCTTCCTCAAGAACTCAATGGGACTGTGGAAGACAACACTGGAAGTCAACTCAAGACAGCTTGCACAAGTGGCCATCAAGTGCAGCATATATCAAGGTGATGCACTGTCCCCGCTGCTGTTCTGCATTGGCTTGAACCCCCTCAGCCAGATAATCACAAGGACTGGCTATCAATACAAGTTCAAGAGTGGAACTACCATTAGCCACCTCCTCTTCATGGATGACATCAAGCTGTATGCTAGGAATGAACGAGACATTGACTCACTAATCCACCTGACATGGATCTACAGTGAGGATATTGGGATGTCATTCGGACTGGAGAAGTGTGGCCGGATGGTAGTAAAGAGAGGGAAGGTAGTCAAGACTGATGGGGTGGAACTACCAGCAGGCCACATAGCAGACATGCAGACCAGCTACAAGTACCTTGGCATCCCACAGTCACATGGGAACCATGAGGAGGAGGCAAGGAAGACAGCAACATCCAAGTACCACCAAAGGATAAGACAGGTTCTGAAGAGCCAGCTCAATGGGAAGAACAAGATCCACACCATCAACAGGTACGCCCTGCCAGTCATCAGATACCCTGCAGGTATAGTGAGCTGGCCAAAGGAGGGCATGGAGGCTGCTGATGTGGAGACATGGAAG
This sequence comes from Podocnemis expansa, assembly GCA_007922195.1. Taxonomy (NCBI): domain Eukaryota; kingdom Metazoa; phylum Chordata; order Testudines; family Podocnemididae; genus Podocnemis; species Podocnemis expansa. The sequence goes on along the minus strand of ML682024.1, from coordinate 11,259,988 downwards.
CTCCTCACAATGTACGGAGGTTCCCACCCCAAATCCAACACCCAGAGGCTGTACACCAGCCAGAAAGATGGCGGGCGGGGTTTGGTGAGTGTCAAAGCCACTGTCCTGGACGAAACCCAGAGCATCCAGGAGTACATCAGTAAGATGGCACCCAAAGATGAGCTGCTGAGAGAATGCCTGAGGCAGCAGCAGACAGGGGAGGAAGATCAAGCAGAAGAAGTGCCATGGCAAGACAAGACCCTGCATGGGATGTACCATTGACAGATAACTGAGGTGGCTGACATTGGGAAATCCTACCAGTGGTTGGAAAGGGCTGGACTAAAAGAGAGCACTGAGGCACTGATCATAGTAGCACAAGAACAGGCACTGAGCACTAGATCCATTGAAGCACTGGACAGGACCCAAGGTGCAGCCTGTGCAGAGAGGCCTCAGAGACAGTCCAACACATAGTGGCAGGATGTAAGATGCAGGCAGGAACAGCATACACTGAACGGCACAACCAAGTAGCTGGCATTGTGTGCAGGAACATCTGCACAGTGTATGGGCTAGACCCTCCCAAGACCAGATGGGAGATCCCATAGAAGGTCGTGGAGAATAACAGGGCTAAGATTCTGTGGGACTTCCAGATTCAGACGGACAGGCAGGTACTGGCCAATCAACCAGACATCATCGTAATAGACAAGGACCAGAAGACAGCGGTGGTGATAGATGTAGCAGTGCCAAGTGACAGCAACATCAGGAAGAAGGAGTGTATGAGAAGCTGGAGAAGTACCAGGGCCTGAAAGAGGAACTAGAGAGGATGTGGAAAGTGAAGGCCAAAGTGGTCCCAGTGGTGGTAGGAGCACTCGGGGCTGTGACTCCTAAGCTGGGAGAGTGGCTCCAACAGATCCCAGGAACAACATCAGAGCTCTCTGTCCAGAAGAGTGCAGTGCTCGGAACAGCTAAGATACTGCGCAGAACCCTCAAACTCCCAGGCCTCTGGTAGAGGACCTGAGGTTGAGGAAGACACATACCACCCATAGATTAGAACCAGTCTGGGCATGTCCAGGTGTTCTTTGTAAGAAGACAAAAATATTTCCTGTAGTCAGTAAAATTCTCCATCACATATGCCCTGCCTTAGAAATATCTTTTCATTTTAAACACAGACAATAATTCTAGTTGGCTTTGGGTGATCTGTGCTGGCTTTGACCACAATTATAATTATTTGACAATTGAAAAAAATAGGGCAATCATGGGCTGTCATGAAAACAAGGAGCACAGTACAGTTTTTCTTTATTTCACATTTTTTCCTACATAAAGCAATGCTATAGCAAAATCAGGAAGGAGGGATGGTACGTATTAAGACCCAGCTGACTCCATATCCTATGAAGAGCAGGTCACCGTCTACATGCAGAATTACTCTGGTTTGAAATAAGATGAGATTTTAAATAGGTGAAAAACACTGTGGTCTGACCTACACTAGAAAATTAAATTGGCTTAATTATATCACTCTCTGTGTGTGAAAACCCCATACCACTGATTATTGTAATTAAGCCAACCCAAATCCCCCTGTGGACAGCTCTAAGTGAATGGAAGAATTCAGTGTTTACTGATGCTCTACAGCTGCAGCGTTTCAAGTGCAGATAAACCCTAAAAGGCTTATTTCAGTTTAAACCAGGCTTATTTTGTTTTGGCTTCTGTGAATTAATGGGAGATGAATGAAAAGCCTGTTGAGTGACAGATATTCTTATGCAAGGAGCAGGGGGACAGACTCATAGTAAGTGCATGTTGCCAGAACAGAGACATCCAGTGTTAGAGGGGAAGAGTTTAGAATCCCAACCCAACTTACCTGCTGAAGTCTGTGGTGAATCTGCAAAGGAATAAAAGACATTTTATTGGGTGCAACTCACTTTCCAAACATGATCATGCTCCTGAGATGGGATTGACACCAATAGATCTGGAGTCTTGGGAGCTCCATTGAATTCTGCATGGGCAGACAAGTCCCTCCCCATAACCATGTGCAGAATCAGTCTTTGGATTAACGAAGGTATTTTGAGAGTACTGACTGAATGGATGGAAAATGAAAACAGAGAGCTGGGAGGAGGTCAAAGTCCAAGGATTAACAGCTGACCCTAACATGCTCTCAAACATCAAGCAATGTGTCAGGGGCATGATAATGGGAGAAACTGCTAATGACTTATCGGCTATGTTCACACAGGGTATGCTTGTTTCGAAACAAGACGTTTTGAAATAAACTGTTTCGAAATAACATATTATTTTGAAACACCTTATTTCGAGGACAAAATCTTTGTCCTCTAAATAAGGCAGCGAAATAGCATGTCCACAGTGTGGACCTCGGGGCGCGGCCCCGGCACACGGCTGGAGACCGCTGCTGCCGGGGCCGGAGTGAGCGCCTGCCCGGAATCCCCTGCGCTGATGCTCCTGCTGGCGGCAGGGCTGGGGCAGCCCCCAGGGCTCCGCCCCTGGAATCCCCAGCTCTGACGCTCCTGCCGGGGGTGGGGCTGGGGCAGCCCCAGGGCCCCGCCCCCAGAATCCCCCA
>ML682024.1:11242571-11256573 GCA_007922195.1 Podocnemis expansa | reverse complement strand
GCTGGGCTGCGCAGCACTCCGCCAGTATCTACAGTCCCCTGCAGGCACCGGCGGTGTGCGGCACAGCCCCGCGCCCCCCCGCCTCTGCGGACACCCCTCAGCACCCTGGCCAGGGTGCTGGGGGGGGGCTGCCCTTCCTCCCAGGGTGCTTAGCACCCTGGGAGGCAGGTGACATGTTGTTTTGGAACACTTTGTTCCGAAACAACGTCGGAACAGGGCTGTTTCGAAACCTCTGGTTTCGAAACAACCCTATTTCGAAAGCAAATGAGGTTTAAGTTATTTCGGAAGAACCACGGCCATTTCAAAACAAGCTGTTTGCTTGTTTCGAAATGGCCATGCATCGTGTGGCCATGGTACTTCTTATTTCAAAACAACCCCTGTTGTTTCGAAATAAGAAGTGTGTGTGGCCATATCATGGTGCCATAAAGCTTGAATTTCCCACCTCCTCACATGTGACCTGAATTAGGATCAACAGAAAATCACACCTTGTGATTGAAATATTGACGCATTTTCAGTTTGTAAATTCTGGTTCAGAATATTGGTACAATGGAAGCTGTCTTTTCAAGTCTCTGGAAGGATTTCTCTCTGTACAGAATGCAGAAGCAAATTAACTGAATATTTAAAAGGTGACCCAGAAAAAACAACGCTGACTCATTTTAGTTGTTCAGCAGCTCAGCCAATAAGAAACACTTAAAAGGTGAGAGAAATTCAAGAGAGACAATTTATGCATTTGAGTGTAAAAGTCCATTAAATCGCAAACTCAGCAAAGCAGGGACCACTGAGCCAGATAGGACCCCCAGTGGGACCAATGCCTCTGTCAGGAGTGAGCTGAACAAAATAACTGACTCCACAACTCACAAGTATGTGTATGTGTGCATGATAAAGGAGAGTCTAAATCCAGTTCCATACCTGAGCACTGATATGTTAGGAAGATGGCTCCAATGATGATGACAGGAAAGAGGAAAATGACAGTAATGGTCAAGAGAATGATTTCAGCTAGGAGCAGTTTAGAATTGTCTCTGATTTCTGGGGAAAAAGACAAAGAATTAATTTTAGTGATTCAAAATCTGTTATTTATGCAAGTATTTGCATAGCTCTAGAAGGGCCCTTCTATGTTAAACACAGGCTATGTCTACACACAAGCAGTTAAATCGATTTAACTTAAATTGATTTAATAAATTGATATAAAATCAATAAATCAATTTAGGTTAAATAGATTTAAAGGTCCCCACCAAAAACTCAAATCAAAGTAGCGAGTCCTTAGACAGGACTTGCTAGTTTGATTTAAGACAGGGGAACCATGGGATGTGTAGCAACATGGCCCCCAGGATGGGCTGTACCACCCACACAATCACCTGCCTGGTTAACATGCAGTGAGTCAGGTGGCAGGGAAAACCATCCCTGCCAGGTGGCTCTGGGTGAGCTAAGTTGGGCTGAGGAGAATGCATCTTCCCCACCTGGCTGCAGCACTGGGGCTCAGCCAGGTGTGGGGAAGCAACCCCCTTGTCCCACTCGGGGCATGCTAGCTGAGTGGTGGGGGGCAAGGCACCCCAGTGCCCAGCTCTCCCCATGCTGACTGGGCTGTGGGGGAAGAGACCCCCACTCCCGGCTTCCCCCACACTGGCTGGGCAGCAGGGGAAAGGACTCCCACACCTGGCTCCCCCCATGCTGGCCAGTTGGCAGGGAAAGGAACCCCCATGCCCTTCTACCAGCACACGTGTGGGGGAGCTGGGCATGGGGGTCCTTCCCCAGCCACCTCGCCAGCGTGGGGGGAGCCAGCACGGGGGTCCCTTCTCTCACCGCCTGGCTTGTGTGCCAGGAGCTGGGCGCAGGGGTCCCTTCTCCCACTGCCTGGAAAGCAGGGGGAGACCTCGGTGTGGGGGTCCCTTCCCCTTACACCTGGCTTGTGCACCAGGACCTGGGCACGGGGGTCCTTTCTCCCACTGCTCAGCCAGTGCTGTTCTAGCTGGGTGCAGGGTGCCTTTCCCTGCAGCATGGCTTGCGTGTTCAGAGCTGGATGTTCGGGGTCACTTCTCCTGATGCCCAGCCAGTGCAGAGGGAGCCCAGCATGTGGGGTCCCTTCCCCTGCCACCCAACTTGTTTGCTAGGAAGTGGGTGGGCAGGGTCCCTTCTCCCCTCTCCTGGCCAGCAGGGGAGGAGCCAGGCACACAGGGTCCCTTCCCCCACTGCTTGGATAGCCTGCAGGGAGCCGAGTGGGAGGTCCTTTCCACCCACACCCCCCTGGCCAGAGTGCTGAAGCCTGGCCCTTCTTTCCAGGGTGCCATACACCCTGGGAGGAAGGTCAAACCAGGGTTTAAATCGCTATAACAGTTATATCAAAATAACATGTCCTCATAGCGTTATATCAATATAACTATTTCGATTTAACTGCCATATCGATATAAAACTAGGTTTTATTATATCAATATGACTTCCCTTGTAGTGAAATGATGGAGCTAGTCATTTTGCTAGAAGAATATGTCATGTGGACCTAGCTGTTTTAAAATCGAAATAACCAGCATTATTTCAATTTAAAACTTGTGTGTGGACATACCCATAGAGAATAATTTACATAGTCACAGGTATTTTGTTTACTTTTTCTAGGGTAAATCACGAATATAATTCTTTGACAAATGCAATAAACAAGGAATTCTTGGAAATTCTAGAAAGCAAGGCACACATCATAATCAATTTCCAAAGGGATAGCCATGTTCGTCTAGTCCAGTATAAAAACAACAAGCAGTTGTGTGGCACTTTAAGACTAACAGAATTATTTTTTTTCCCCCGAAGTTATCTACTACAGGAGAGACCCAAGAAAGAAAGCAACAGAACACCACTAGTCACCACATACAATCCTCAAGTCAGACCTCTGCAAAAGATCATTAAGGACCTACAGCCTATTCTAAAAGGTGATCCCTCTCTCTCTCAAGCATTAGGAGACAGACCACTCCTTGCTTATAGAGAGCCCCCTAATCTTAAACAGATACTCACCAGCAACTACAGATCTAACAACAAGAACATTGAAGCAGGCACACACCCCTGCAAAAAACCATGCTGCCAAGTCTGCCCACATATCTACACAACAGACACCTAATCAAGCCTGCTACTCCATCAAAGGCTCATTTACCTGCTCATCTACTAATGTGGTCTATGCCATCATGTGCAAGAAATGCCCCAACACCTTATATATTGGACAAACAGGACGATCGCTCTGTAAGAGACTGAATGAGCACAGAGCTGATATCAGAAATCAAAGAACAAAGAAACCAGTTGCTGAGCACTTCCATCTTCCTCATCACTCGGTGATGGATTTGTTAACGATTGTCGTTAGAGATGTACCTGGGACATCAAGACTCCAAAGAGAAACAGCTGAACTCGAATTAATATGCAAGCTAAATTCTGTGAAAGCAGGACTCAATCGAGAGTATGGGTTCTTTTCCCATTACAAAGGGTAATTTGACTTCAGGCTTCCAATTCTTTGAGCCTGTAAACTGCTCTGATTTGCTGTTCCTGTATGACCTGATCCTATGTTTTACACCCCCTTGCATTTAGTTTCATTCCTTTCTGTAAGTTCACCCATCTTCGAAGCATCTGAGGAAGTGGGATCTGCTTCCATGAAAGCTCATGCAAAAAATAAATCTGTTAGTCTTAAAGTGCCACACAACTGCTTGGGTTTTTTACACATCATAATACCATTTTCTTTTTTTCCTCTCTCATTTGGTCTCATTGTAATAAATCATAGAATCATAGAATTCTAGGGTTGGAAGGGACCTCATAGGTCATCTAGTCCAACCCCCTGCCAGAGGCAGGACCACTCCTGCTTAAACCATCCCAGTCAGGGTTTTGTCCAGCCGGGCCTTAAACACCTCCAAAGATGGAGACTCCACCACCTCCCTCGGCAGCTCATTCCAAGACTTCACCAATCTCCTAGTAAAAAAGTTTTTTTCTAATATCCAGCCTAGACCTCCCTAACCGCAACTTGAAACCATTGCTCCTTGTTCTGTCCTCCGTTACTACCGAGAACAGTCAAGCTCCATCTTCCTTAGAGCATCCCTTCAAGTAGTTGAAGGTTGTTATCAAATCCCCCCTCAATCTCCTTTTCTGCAGACTAAATAAGCTTAATGCTTTCAGTCTTTCCTCATAGGGATTGTTCTCTAGCCCTTTAATCATTTTGGTTGCCCTCCTCTGAACTCTCTCTAGCATCTCCCTGTCCTTTTTGTAGTGGGGAGCCCAAAACTGAACACAGTATTCTAGATGTGGCCTCACCAGTGCAGAATAGAGGGGAATGATCACATCCCTTGATCTGCTGGTAATACGTTTTTTTGATGCAGCCCAGTATGCCATTGGCCTTTTTGGCAGCAAGAGCACACTGCTGACTCATATCTAGCTTCCCATCCACCATGACCCCCAGGTCCTTTTCTACATTGCTGCTACTTAGCTGAATGTTTCCCAGCCTGTAGCAGTGCATGGGTTTTTTTTTGTCCCAAGTGCAGGATTTTACACTTATCCTTATTGAACCTCATAAGATTTCTATTGGCCCACTGTTCCAATTTATCTAGGTCTCCCTGAATCCTGTCCTTGCCCTCCAACGTGTCTACCGTTCCCCCCAGCTTGGTGTCATCCGCAAACTTACTGAGAATGCAGTCTATTCCATCATCCAGATCATTGATGATACCCCAGTACACTGTCACTGAAAAGTTAAGGTAGCCCAGTAGTGCCTTATCCCCTTCCATGATGCAGAGCAGGGCTAAACTTAATCTCTGAAAACTGGAAAATACACAGTTAAGGTGAATCATAGAATCATAGGGTTGGAAGGGACCCCACGAGGTCATCTAGTCCAACCCCCTGCCAAAAAAAGCAGGACCACTCCCATTAGATCATCCCAGTCAGTGTTTTGTCCAGCTGGGACTTGAACACCTCCAGAGATGGAGATTCCACCACCTCCCTAGGCAACTTATTCCACTGCTTCACCACTCGCCTAGTAAGGAAGTTTTTCCTAATATCCAGCCTGGACCGCCCCAGCTGTAACTTGAAACCATTGCTTCTCGTTCTGCCCTCTGTTACTACCGAGAACAGTCGAGCTCCCTCCTCCTTGGAAAGCTGAAAGTTGTATAGACTTATAGATGTACACACTGGATTTCTTGTGAGTTTGTTTTCAAATGCACATCAGAATCTCCTTTCCCTAGCTGTGAGCATCATAGCTTCTGCACTGCCTCATATCTGCACTGCAACCTTAATTCTGTCCTCTGTAGCAGGCAATAGATATTGGAAATAACAGGGCAAAGGGTTCGGGGGTTCAATAATGAGTAGATCTGAGGAAGCTGTATAAGAATGTGCCATTGTTTGTGTTGTGCACCACATATTTCACTTGCAGCATTGACCTGGCTGTGTTTGCTGTGTTGGGCATGGCTGTTTAGTGAAGGTGGCAGTTGGAGCACCTTGGCAGAATGGACAGAGGCATGTGTACATGGACGGATTCTGTACACCTCATTTCAGGACTGTTTGGTGGCTGTCAGTAGCAGCCAGGGCATATCAGAGGTCTTCTTGCCATGGGGATTGTCTGTAGTCTGATGACAAACATGGCTATGATCTCCAGAGCTCAGTGAAGGCCAAGTGCGGAAGGAACCCTCTGAGCAACAGGGGGCATAACATTTAGTAATCTGGGGTGTTTCTGTGACCATGGTGCATGAGTACAAACCCCATATGGGTGGCAGAATGGGGTCTGAAACTTTCCAAGGGAATATTTTCCCAATCGGAAACTGCTAACTTGTTGAAATAAAAGTAAGCCGCAGGGAAATCTCAGTCTGGACAATGTCTCATTCTGGCACAACCATTTCCTAGTTCTTGGGCAGTGCACTAAACATGTTGTCTAGAGCTAGAGCTCAGTTCCAAAGGGGCAGCTGTATTAATCTACTCCAGAAGAAGAAAAAGAAACAAGGAGTCCTGTAGCACTTAAAAACTAAGTGTATGTTCACACAGGGCTTTTATTTCGAAACAACACTGTTGTTTCGAAATAAAAGTCCCCACATCCGTTTTCTTGTTTCAAAAGGAGGGAGCTCCTCGTTTTGAAACAAGAGCCCTCCTTTCGAAACAGCTTAAACCCACTTTGGGGTTGAAAGGAGGGTTATTTCAAAACCAGTGGTTTCAAAATAAGCCGTCTGGACATGTTATTTCGAAACAAAGAGTGTTTTAAAATAACAATGACCTTCTTCCCAGGGTGCATACCACCCTGGGGGGAAGGTCCCACCCCCCCCTCAGCACCCTGGCCAGGGATCAGCACCCTGGCCAGGGTGCTGAGTGGGGTGCAGGGGGTCGAAGGTGCCCCAGCCGGCTTCCCCCCACTTGCCCTTGCTAGGAGCAGGGGGGGACGGGAGCCTCAGCCCCCTTCAACCCCCTAGCCCTGGCAAGGAAAAGTGGGGGAAGCCAGCTGGGCCTGCCCCCAAGCCTGGGTTGCCCTCCTTTTGCCGGGGGTGGAGGGCTCCCCCTGCCCACCTGCCGCCTCTGCACGGGGCAGGGAGGCTCCCCCCTCCCCCCTCCCAGCGGGTCCAGCTTTGGGCAGGGGGTATTCCTGCAGGTGGGGGGGTGCTGGGGAATCCCCCCTGCCTGAGGCCAGACCCGCGGGGGGGAGCCTCCATGCCCCAGGAAGACGCGGCGGGGGGGCAAGGGAAGCCCCCCCTGCCCCGTGCAGAGGCGGCAGAGGGTAGGGGAAGCACCCCCTCGCCCCTGGCTGGAGCCAGAGGGGGGAGGGGAATCCCAGGGGCGGGGCTTCCCTGGCCCAGCACAGGGCCTCCCTCCCCCTCCCCTCTCCTATTTCGAAATAGCATGTCACACTGAACATGCAATTTCGATTCCCTCCTTTTCCCTTATTTCGAAAACACTTTTTTTGTTATTTTGAAATAAGGTGTTTCGAAATAAGGTGAACATAGCCTAACAGATTTATTTTTCACATGAACTTTTGTGGGAGAAAATCCCACTTTGTCAGATGCTTCGAAGATTGGGAGAACTTACAGAACGGAATGAAAATAAATGCAAGGGAGTGTAAAACATGGGATCAGGTTATACAGTAATAGCAAACGAGAGCAGGTGTTAAGGTTCAAACCCTGGCCTATTACTAAATCCCTGCATGCTCTTACTTCAAAGTCTGTGCAAGTATAGCAGCCCTGTCACTAAATTCATGTCTCACATCAGCAGCTTCAGTCACAGATTTCTTGGGTCTTACATCAGACCTTCAACACTACAAAGTCCCCAACCAGTCTCCCCTCTTGTCTGTTTGCTTTTCTGGAGCAGTTTCCCTCAGTACTAGTAACTCTAGAAGCAGTCCCTCAGGACATCAATTCTAGCACCTAACTTTCTGAAGGGTGTGGAAATTCCTCCACCACCTCCTCCTGCTGCTCTTTTTATTTAAAGATCAGCTATTTAAGTTCCACCTTTTTTCAGGTGCAGTGGTCAGGGTTACTCAAACGGATCCACCAGCTCAATTCAGCTCAGCTCCTGGTCTTTGATCCTGAAGGAAGAGTATCCTGTAATCCTCCACAGGATAGCAAAATCTGCTCCTAAAGATATACTTGTGTGAAAGCAAAATTTACTATTTAGAAGTTCACCTGGAAGGCATGGCACTTCTGTAAGTATTCATGAACAACCAAGAGCCATAACTGGTCTGAATAGAACCTTGGATTCCATTTCAAAGAAATATTTGAGAGCAGGTTTTAGTCAGCCATTTCACTAGCTGTTCAAGTCATACGGAGCCACAACAGTCCCCATCCCTGTTTCTCCCTTAGGTAACAGTGCTACTTTATGCAGGTGTTTGGAGTCTGTAGTTGATCTCTGACCACCACGAATAATTGTCAGATTCTCTTTTCAAATATTGGGGATTACATGCAAGCATAATTGTCAGACACTGAGCTTTATTTAGCTTGTGAGCTCTCTGGGGAAGGGTCTGTGTGGTGGCCAGAACAATGCAGATACTGGTCTGGTTTGGTACATACTCCAGGAATTATTCTGTGGAAGTTCTCTGGCCTTTGTTACATAGGAGTTCAGATGAGGCAATCATAATGTTCCCTTCTGGCCTTGGACATTCATGGATTCCATAACTCCAAGTGCTAATACAGAGCTATACTATAGGTGGGACAGGTATATCATCCATCCTTAATTTTGCCGAACATTTCCTATGATAAAACCTTATTAGCAGTTGACAAACTTTGCCAAACATTGCTTCTTTGGACAGAAACTTCCCATTCTGCCTCAGGCTGAATTTCTTTGCCCCCAAATGATACAACTACTTCTGAGAAGCAGGCTAGGAACAATACACTGTTTTGAAATGTTAAGGACATTCTGACCACTTAATCTCTGAGAAGCTGTAGCTCTCTCATGCTTGAAGCATGGACCCGCAATTTGGCTGGGGGGAGGGGTATGGTTTTTGTGTCAGGGACATATCCTTTGTTATTCCCATGAAAATCCACTCAGATTTTCCACCCATGTTATGAGCGTCTGAAAAAATTCATTTTCAGCATGCTCAGTGACATTTTGAGAAGCCTCAATTAAATAAAACAAACCAGGAGTCCTGTGCCACAGGGCTCCTTGTTTATTTTACTGAATGAGGCTAACATGGCTGCTGCCCCTTTGGAACTTGGCAACAATTAAACAAACAATCCCAAGTGAGAAATAGCTTCCTGGGTTCTTTGAGAAAGTTTGTTCCAATTAACCTCAGAGAATGTGCTAGCCTAGCTGAATGAAGTTAATTCCAGCAGAGGGAAGTGCTATCCAATCTATAACTCCTCACTCCTATGGTGTAGTTCCTTACTCTGTAAGAAGTTGCATTGGCAAAGACTCACTCTTAGCTTTCATACACTACAAAAAAGAAATAAATATTTATGGCTCAAACACTGCAGCCTCCAAACAACAGAATTTCCCTTGTTGCTAAAGACCAAGTAAGAGCTGTAAGGTTAGCTTTATGTGATAAGTATACAGAAAGTTTGGCAATGCAGAAAGAAATTTTCCATTCCTGAAAGATGATAAATGAGGAAAGCAATCCTGATGACTTTGAGCATGAGAGCAAGAACAAAAATATCCATGATAATCTTGTCATCTAGGACCAGTTTAGGAAAGTCCATGTTTTCTGTACAGAAAAACAAAAATATGGTTTGAACTTTCTGAAAATATCCATTGTATAGATTCCCCCCACCCCACTCCAGGTATGTTTTTCTTTGAAGATATAGAAAATGATTCTCTGTTGAGTTTGTGTTTGAGAAAAAAAACAATTACACTCTAACTCCTTCAGTTATTTAGTATTATGGCCCATGTATGGGAAGATGGAAAGAGGATCAGCCCTCCTAGCTCATGTGGGGGGAAGGGAGAACAACTGAAATCCCCTTAATAGGGCTAGACAAGATCTACCCTACATAACCTATGGGGGTAAAAATGCTCCCCTTATCAGATCTGATAATGCAGGCTGTTTGTTAGGTATTTGTTAGAGAAAACAGTCCTTCGTAAGTTCAATGGATGAAACAGAGAATCTATGTTTCCACATTATTCAAGGCTGGATTTTAAATCAGAAAAGGCATCAATATTTGTATTTAAAATTGTAGTTTCCTGTTGATTTCCAGTCATGTGAGACATGCTGATGGACTCAGGAAATAAGACTAGTCACCACAACTCTGATCAGCAGTAAGCTGACCCTAGTATTGTGCTTCTTGCACTTGGATTAATGCTTGAGCGTTGACTTGCTACAGTTGTTTAAGTTTTAATTTCCATGCTTCTCCCCTTCACAAGCACATTCTTTGTAAAAGTGTCTTTGTTAAGCTAAAAATTAGTTTCACATGGACAGATCTCTGTACCCACACTGTCTCTAGCTGATTTAAATGGGGCTCCATAAATAGAGGGTTTCAGGCAGAATCAGGGTTCTTGTTTGAAGGTAATATGTTCCAATTGAAATGTCTGTCATTCCTTTGCAGGGTCAGCTTCACTTGAAAAGGTCAAATTAGGTTAGTGAGCTTGTCCCTTCTAACAAAGGACTCAGAATTCTCTTGGCTGAAGTACTTGCTGTGCGTGAGGTACTGCTTTCATCTATTTCCCCACCTCTCCCTCCACAACATGTCAAGTCACAGACCTTTCATTAAATTCTGGTGGCATTTATGGCTTTTTGCAATGAAATTAGACTATTCTGTCCTGCCCTAATCCTCAAATAAAGCCTAATATAGTCTCCCGCTCCAATTATATAAGGATATGGAATGACGCTAGGGCATTTACCTAGGTTATTAGAGACTCCAGTTCAAACCACTGCTCCAAGGACTTTTTAAATTAGTTAACTACATTAGAAGAGAAAAGACTGAAGAAACCTTATACCAGAACACCCCATAGCTTAGTGGTTGCAGCACACCTCTGACAAAAGCTAGTTCCCTGTTTCAGATATCATCTTCCTGTCAAGAAGACAAGGGTATTGAACCCCATCCTCCCATAAAAGCATCCCAATCATTAGGTTAGAAAGAGGACTCTACTATTCTGTGAATCTAATCCTCTTTTGTGTTAATTAAAATGAGAAAGTTCAAGTTGGGTTGGAGGAAATCTTTTCTGGGTTTTGATTCACCAACAATTTGGTTCAACCCACAAAAAAAATCTTTTTTAATTTTTTAAAATAATCAAGGAAGAAATAAATTCACTATTTATTCAGCTTTAGTTACCATGAAGGAAAAGCCAGGTAAATAGTTCAAAACAAATTCTGTTCACTTTTTAAGTAGATGTTAAACAAAAAATATGTGAGACGTTCATCCAGCAATACATCACACTTGGGTTTTATGGCTGCATTATAAACTGGAGATTTTATTGTATTCATTTCTGACATCTTTTGACTAGTAAATATGGAGACAAGAACTCCTGAGAACTAGACTATTCACTAATGTGTAAACACCAGTTGTCACACCTATATTCACTGTAAATGAGTTTATATATACAAAAGCGGGAAACTAATATTTTCATTAACTATAGCTGTGCTATCATGTTTTATGTATTAATTTTCAGTATCTAGATGGATACACTTTTGCTATATTCACATTTTTTTACACTAAAGTAAGAGAACTATTCTCTATATAATTTCCTTACAAAGGGCCAAATTCATTCTCCTCTGATGTCAGGGAAAAAAGACTCACATTGGCTTCAGTGGATTGGCTCAGAAATATAATGACTGATGAAATAAACTGTGGGAAAAACGTTCTTTGTGTGTATTGTCCCAAAGGTTTCTACAGTAGAGCTGAGAGAATTTTCTGAAGAAAATGCAGGAGGAAGAGAGAACTCATGACTGTTTGTAAGGTAGCCCCATGAATCTCCTAGCCAAGCAATGACTTAGTTGTTAAGTTCACTATAATTAAGGGTATTGTATGAACAAAGATCAAGACATAAGTGTGGAGTTTTAAGGGGAATTATAATCCAATAAGGAGGACAGCATATTCAGAGCTGTATAAAAAGTCTTTATTGAAAGAGAACTGAGAGAGAGAGGAGACAGACAGGTTTTCCTAGCACCTAAACGACTCTCCCATTTATCACTATGGCAACCCCAATGATCCTAGGTAGTCCAAAACACCACATATTCCTCCCCCTCTAATGAACACCCTCCACAGAATAAAGCCCTCCCCCCCCAGAAAGAATAGGAACTAACTAGGGGATGAGGGTAGACTGCCCCATCTCTAGTGAACCCCCGGGGAATTATTCTGCCCCATGAAGAGGGGGTCACCAGTAGCTAAAGATCCAGCCGATTAGGAGGCCTTCTGTCACGAGGTGGATTATGGCGAACTTCTGGTGTGCCCACCCCACAAGGTGGTATTGGTGGTGGTGTGACCACAGGTACTGGGGAAGTAGGCGGAACCGGAGAGAATGTTGTGTCCGGTTGGCCCAGGGAGGCTGAAGGTGTTGAAGGGGTGGCTGGAGCAGGAGAGACAGAAACAGTAGTTTCATGCTCTGATGTTGTATCATCAGTAAGGTTGAAGTCAGATATGTCTGCTGAAGCTGCATCTTCTGGGCGGATATGACGGAAAAGCAGCTGATCTACATGCCGTCGTCAAACTAAGCCACTCGCTGTCTGGACAGAGTAGGAAACAGGTCCTGTCTGGGCAATGACCATTGCTGGGACCCATTTAGCTCCTGAAGCATAGTTTTGTGCAAGAACTGGCTGTCCAATACTGAAGGTATGGCCCTTTGTTCTTGGTGAACGTCTGCTGACCTGGTCCTGCTGTTGGCGTTGAACCACTTGCCATGTGTCTCGTGGTTTCAACAAATCAAAGGAAGACTGCAACTGCCATCCCATCATAAGAAAAGCTGGAGATGCCTTAGTTGTAGCCTGTGGAGTGTTTCTGTAGGACAACACAAAGTTGTCCAGACGCTTATGAAGAGGTAAATGTCCCTTTGCAGATTTTAGAGCTTGCTTCATAGTCTGTACAAACCTTTCAGCAAGCCCATTGGTGGAAGGATGATATGGTGCTGACCTGATCTGATGTATTTCATTGGCCTTCATAAAAGTTTCAAAATCCTGAGAAACAAATTGTGGTCCATTGTCACTCACCAGCTGTTCTGGAAGACCATAATGACTAAAAAAGCCATGCAGGGTCTGAATAGTGGCTTCCGTAGTAGTGGACTGCATTACAGAGACTTCTGGCCATTTTGAATGGGCATCCACAGCAATCAGAAACATACATCCTTCAAATGGGCCAGTAAAATCAACATGGATATGTTGCCATGGCCTTTCAGGCCAATCCCATGGGTGAAGAGGTGCCAACTGAGGTGTGTTCCGGATGCTCTGGCATGAGGTACAAGCTCTAGCCGTTTCTTCAATGGCCCTGTCTAAGCCCGGCCACCAGAAATAGCTCCGTGCAATTTCTCTCATGCGCACTATGCTGCAGTGACTTGAATGGAGCTGTTCCAACAAACGTGGTCTTAATGAAGGTGGGATAATGACACGCATACCCCACAACAAACACCATGCATCACGAAATCCATAACTCGTGAGAGTGCTGGGCCAACCCGTATTGCTTTCTTCACTTGAGAAGCCGTGACGGGTGTGTTTTCCACCTGTTCAAAGTAAAAGATTCCTTCCTGGCCCAGATCCTGACGGTGTGCCAATAAGGGTAGCCTTGAAAGGCCATCAGCATTGCAATGCAAAGAGGATTGCCTGTACTTGATTTCATATGTGTATCCAGAAAGTATCAATGCCCATCGTTGCATCCGGCTAGCAGCCAAATGTGGGATGCCTGTGTGTGGCCCCAAAATTGATGTCAGGAGTCGATGGTCAGTGAGAAGTGTGAACTTCTTTCCCCACAGGTACTGGTGAAATTTCTGAACACCAAAAACAATGCCCAGTGCTTCGCATTCAATTTGGGCATAATTAGTTTCGGCCTTGGTCAAGGAGCGTGAAGCAAAAGCAATCGGCCTCTCTTCACCAGAAGGCATAATATGTGACAATACAGCCCCAACTCCATAAGGGGAGGCATCACAAGCCAACTGTAGGGGCAAGGATGGGTCAAAATGTGTCAGAACCTTAGAGTTTACCAGTGAGCATTTAGCTTCATTAAATGCAATATCACAGGCTTCAGTCCAGTTCCAGGCCCTTTTCGGCCCCAGAGGCTCATGTAGGGGTTTCAGGAGTGTCGCTAATTGTGGAATAAACTTGCCATAATAGTCTAATAAGCTTAAAAAAGAGCGAAGTTGGCTTACATTCTGAGGTAGCGGAGCATCCACAATAGCCTTAACCTTGGCTGGAGACTTATGGAGACCATCAGCATCAATTATATGTCCTAAATGTTCAACGGAGGGCTGGGAAAACTTACATTTGTCTCTGTGAACACATAGACCATCCTCTTCCAGTCTTTGCAGAGTAGCTTCCAAGTTCATATGGTGTTCCTCCTCATTTTTGCCCGTGACCAGGATGTCATCCAAATAGCACTGTACTCCTGATAAACCACTCAAAATCTGATTGATCCATTGCCCTTTGGAACAAAGCTGGGGCTGAAGTAATGCCGAA
>ML682024.1:11199249-11232571 GCA_007922195.1 Podocnemis expansa | reverse complement strand
TTCGGCATTACTTCAGCCCCAGCTTTGTTCCAAAGGGCAATGGATCAGATTTTGAGTGGTTTATCCGGAGTACAGTGCTATCTGGATGACATCCTGGTCACTGGCAAAAATGAGGAGGAACACCATACGAACTTGGAAGCTACTCTGCAAAGACTGGAAGAGGATGGTCTACGTGTTCACAGAGACAAATGTAAGTTTTCCCAGCCCTCAGTTGAATATTTAGGATATATAATTGATGCTGATGGTCTCCATAAGTCTCCAGCCAAGGTTAAGGCTATTGTGGATGCTCCGCTACCTCAGAACGTAAGCCAACTTCGCTCTTTTTTAGGCTTACTAAACTATTATGGCAAGTTTATTCCACAATTAGCGATGCTCCTGAAACCCCTACATGAGCTTCTGGGGCTGAAAAAGGCCTGGAACTGGACTGAAGCCTGTGATGTTGCATTTAATAAAGCTAAACGCTCACTGGTAAACTCTAGGGTTCTGACACATTTTGACCCATCCTTGCCCCCTATAGTTGGCTTGTGATGCCTCTCCTTATGGAGTTGGGGCTGTATTGTCACATATTATGCCTTCTGGTGAAGAGAGGCCAATTGCTTTTGCTTCACGCTCCTTGACTAAGGCCGAAACTAATTATGCCCAAATTGAATGCGAAGCACTGGGCATTGTTTTTGGTGTTCGGAAATTTCACCAGTACCTGTGGGGAAAGAAGTTCACACTTCTCACTGACCATCGACTCCTGACATCAATTTTGGGGCCAGACACAGGCATCCCACATTTGGCTGCTAGCCGGATGCAACGATGGGCATTGATACTTTCTGGATACACATATGAAATCAAGTACAGGCAATCCTCTTTGCATTGCAATGCTGATGGCCTTTCAAGGCTACCCTTATTGGCACACCGTCAGGATCTGGGCCAGGAAGGAATCTTTTACTTTGAACAGGTGGAAAACACACCCGTCATGGCTTCTCAAGTGAAGAAAGCAATACGGGTTGGCCCAGTACTCTCACGAGTTATGGATTTTGTGATGCATGGAACGTTCTTACCTGACTCTCAGGTCTCTCCTGACCTCTGCCCGTATGTGTCTAGGAGGACAGAGTTATCGACCCAATCCGGGTGTTTGTTGTGGGGCATGCGTGTCATTATCCCACCTTCATTAAGACCACGTTTGTTGGAACGGCTCCATTCAAGTCACTGCGGCATAGTGCACATGAAAGAAATTGCACGGAGCTATTTCTGGTGGCCAGGCTTAGACAGGGCCATTGAAGAAATGGCTAGAGCTTGTACCTCATGCCAGAGCGTCCGGAACACACCTCAGTTGGCACCTCTTCACCTATGGGATTGGCCTGAAAGGCCATGGCAACATATCCATGTTGATTTTACTGGCCCATTTGAAGGATGTATGTTTTTAATTGCTTTGGATGCCCATTCAAAATGGCCAGAAGTCTCTGTAATGCAGTCCACTACTACAGAAGCCATTATTCAGACCCTGCATGGCTTTTTTAGTCGTTATGGTCTTCCAGAACAGCTGGTGAGTGACAATGGACCACAATTTGTTTCTCAGGATTTTGAAACTTTTATGAAGGCCAATGGAATACATCAGATCAGGTCAGCACCATATCATCCTTCCACCAATGGGCTTGCTGAAAGGTTTGTACAGACTATGAAGCAAGCTCTAAAATCTGCAAAGGGACATTCACCTCTTCATAAGCGTTTGGACAACTTTGTGTTGTCCTACAGAAACACTCCACAGGCTACAACTAAGGCATCTCCAGCTTTTCTTATGATGGGATGGCAGTTGCGCTCTTCCTTTGATTTGTTGAAACCACGAGACACACAGCAAGTGGTTCAACACCAAGAGCAGGACCAGGTCAGCAGACATTCACCAAGAACAAAGGGCCGCACCTTCAGTATTGGACAGCCAGTTCTTGCACAAAACTATGCTTCAGGAGCTAAATGGGTCCCAGCAACGGTCATTGCCCAAACAGGACCTGTTTCCTACTCTGTCCAGACAGCGAGTGGCCTAGTTTGGCGATGGCATGTAGATCAGCTTCTTTTCCGTCATATCCACCCAGAAGATGCAGCTTCAGCAGACATATCTGACTTCACCCTTACTGATGATACAACATCAGAGCATGAAACTACTATTTCTGTCTCTCCTGCTCCAGCCACCCCTTCAACGCCTTCTGCCTCCCTGGACCAACTGGACACAACATTCTCTCCGGTTCCAGCTACTTCCCCTGTACCTGTGATCCCACCACCACCAATACCACCTTGTGGGGTGAGCACACCAGAAGTTTGCCGTAATCCACCTCGCGACAGAAGGCCTCCTAATTGGCTGGATCTTTAGCTAGCGGTGACCCCCTCTTCATGGGGCAGAATAATTCCCCGGGGGTTTGCTGGAGATGGGGCAGTCTACTCTCATCTCCTAGTTTAGTTCTTATTCTTTCGGGGGGGGAGGGCTTTATTCTGTGGAGGGTGTTCATTAGAGGGGGAGGAATATGTGGTGTTTTGGACTACCTAGGGTCATTGGGGTTGCCATAGTGATAAATGGGAGAGTTGTTTAGGTGCTAGGAAATCCTGTCTGTCTCCTCTCTCTCTCTCAGTTCTCTTTCAATAAAGAATTCTTATACAGCTCTGAACAGGCTGTTCTCCTTATTGGATTATAATCTCCCTTAAAACGCTACAAAAATAACTTTTTTTTCCCCATGCACACATGCATTTTGTTATTTTGAAATGAGCATTTTGTTATTTTGAAATAACAAAGTGCTATTTTGAAATAATAAAACCTGCCTTTATTTCAATATAGCGCTTAAATCAAAATTATTATTTCAAAATAAGCCATTCTAAGCCACAGAATAGCTTATTTTGAAATAATGGTCCTATTCTTTTGCCTGCCTTCCCCTATTTTGAATTAGAGAGTCTTCATTGGACTCCTAATTCAAAATAATACATTCAAAAGAGTTGTAATTTGGAATAATTATTTTGAATTAAAAGTGAAACAGTTATTTCAAAATTACTATTTCAAATTAATTTGTTAAGTGTAAGCATAGCCTTTGTTTGCCAAATGGCTGCCTAGCTATTGGTCCCCACTCTGTTGCAGTGCATGGGATTCTTCCATCCTAAGTGCAGGATTCTGTACGTGTTCTTTTTCATAGAATCATAGAATCATAGGGTTGGAAGGGACCCCACGAGGTCATCTAGTCCAACCCCCTGCCAAAAAAAGCAGGACCACTCCCATTAGATCATCCCACTCAGGGTTTTGTCCAGCTGGGACTTGAACACCTCCAGAGATGGAGATTCCACCACCTCCCTAGGCAGCTTATTCCAATGCTTCACCACTCGCCTAGTAAGGAAGTTTTTCCTAATATCCAGCCTGGACCGCCCCAGCTGTAACTTGAAGCCATTGCTTCTCGTTCTGCCCTCTGTTACTACCGAGAACAGTCGAGCTCCCTCCTCCTTGGAGCAACCCTTCAAGTAGTTGAAGGTTGCTATCAAATCCCCCCTCAGTCTTCTCTTCTGCAGGCTAAATAAGCCTAGTTCCTTCAGTCTTTCTTCATAGGGCTTGTGCTTCAGCCCTTTGATCATTTTGGTTGCCCTCCTCTGGACTCTCTCTAATTTGTCCATGTCCTTTTTGTAGTGGGGAGCCCAAAACTGGACACAGTATTCCAGATGTGGCCTCACTAGTGCAGAATAGAGGGGAATGATCACATCCCTTGATCTGCTGGCAACACTTCTTCTGATGCAGCCCAGTATGCCATTGGCCTTTTTGGCAGCAAGAGTACACTGCTGACTCATATCCAGCTTCCCATCCACCATGACTCCCAGGTCCTTTTCTCCAGTGCTGCTATTTAGCTGATCACTCCCCAGCCTGTAGCAGTACATGGGGTTTTTTCGTCCCAAGTGCAGGATTTTACACTTATCCTTGTTGAACCTCATGAGATTCCTCTTGGCCCACTGCTCCAGTTTGTCTAGGTCTCCCTGAATCCTGTCTCTGCCCTCTAGGGTGTCTACCGTTCCCCCCAGTTTGGTATCATCTGCAAACTTACTAAGTGTGCAATCTATCCCATCATCCAGATCATTAATGAAAACATTGAACAGAACTGGCCCCAGGACCGACCCCTGGGGCACACCACTTGTTACTGCCTGCCAACTTGACATGGAGCCATTGATTCCTACGCGCTGAAACCGTTGTTGTAGCCAGTTTTCTATCCACCCTACAGTCCATGCATCTAACCCATACTTCCTTAATTTGCCAATGAGAATGCTGTGGGAAACCGTATCAAAAGCCTTGCTAAAGTCAAGGTATATCACATAAACGGCTCTTCCCGCATCCACAAATCCAGTCATCTTATCATAGAAGGCGATGAGGTTGGTCAGGCATGATTTACCCTTGGTAAATCCATGCTGACTGTTCCTGATTACTCTACGTTCCTCCAAGTGTTTCAGGATGGATTCTTTGAGAAGCTGCTCCATGATTTTTCCAGGGATTGAGGTGAGGCTGACAGGTCTGTAATTCCCTGGATCGTCCTTTTTGCCTTTCTTGAAGATAGGTACTATATTTGCTTTTTTCCAGTCCTCTGGCACCTCCCCCGTTCGCCACGAGTTTTCAAAGATAATGGCCAACGGTACTGCTATCTCATCAGCCAGCTCCCTCAGCACCCTCGGATGCAGTTCATCCGGCCCCATGGACTTGTGCACATCTAGTTTCTTTAAGCAGTCCCTAACCTGACCTTTTGTCACCAAGGGCCTCTCTTCTTCTCCCCAGTCCCCCGTACCTAGTGTAGTGGGCTGGGAGCTGACCCTGCTTGTGAAAACTGAAGTAAAAAAAGCATTGAGCACTTCAGCTTTTTCCTCATCCTCTGTCACGAGGATGCCTGCCCCATTCAGTAAGGGACCTACACCATCCCTGATCCTCTTCTTGTTATTGATATACTTGTAGAACCCCTTCCTGTTATCCTTCACATCCCTTGCTAGTCGCAACTCCATTTGTCCTTTGGCCTTTCTGATTTTATCCCTGCAGTCCCGAGCAATGTCTTTATATGCCTCCTTAGTCATCTGTCCTAGCTTCCACTTCCTGTAAGCGTCCTTTTTATGCTTCAGCTCAGTGCAGAGCTCTCTGTTAAGCCACAGTGGGCGCCTTCCACATTTGCTGTGCTTTCTCCTTATCGGAATTGTATCTTCCTGTGCCCTTAGCAGGGTTTCTTTAAAATGCACCCAACTCTCTTGGACACCTTTCCCCTTCAGATCAGCCTCCCAAGGGATCCTGCCCATCAGTTCCCTGAGGGAGACAAAATCTGCTTTTCTGAAGTCCAGGGTCTGTGTTTTGCTTCTTTCCTTCTTTCCTTTAATCATCAACTTGAAGTCAATCATTTCATGGTCACTGCTACCCAGGCTGCCATTCACTTCTACTTCCCTGATAAATTCTTCTCTATTTGTGAGCAGCAGATCGAGAGGCGCAAGGCCCCTCGTTGGTTGCTCCAGCATTTGTACCAGGAAGTTGTCCTCAACACTCTCCAGAAACTTCCTGGATTGCCTGTGCACTGCTGTATTGGCCTTCCAGCAGATGTCAGGGTAATTGAAGTCCCCCATGAGAACCAGGGCCTGTGCTCTAGAAACTTCTGTTAGTTGTACACAGAATGCCTCATCCACTTCCTCCTTCTGATCTGGTGGTCTGTAGCAGACACCTACCACAACATCCCCCTTGTTGCTCTCCCCTCTAAACTTAACCCACAGACTTTCAACTGGCTTGTTTCCACTTTCATAATGAAGCTCTGAGCAGTCATAGAGCTCCTTTACATATAGCGCTACTCCTCCCCCTTTCCTTTCCTGCCTGTCCTTCCTGAACAGTCTATACCCATCTATTGCAGAGCTCCAGTCATGCAAACTATTCCACCACGTCTCTGTTATCCCAATCATGTCATAGTTCTTTGTCTGCGCTAGTGCTACCAATTCCTCCTGCTTGTTTCCCAGGCTCCTTGCATTTGTGTATAGGCACCTAAGATACCCAGCTGATTGCCCTACTTTCCCATTTTGACATTCAATTCTATTGTATCTACCTCCCTGGATTTTCTTTTGGTGTTGACCTCCCCCACCTGCCTCAGGCATTAGGGCTTCATTAGAGCATCTAAGAAAGTTATTTGATTCCCCCCACATGTTCCAATTATCCTCTCTTCTATCCCTGTAGTTACAGTCCCGGCACCCCCCAAGTTCCATCCCATCCCCCTGGTCTCCCACATAGTCACTTACCTGTGGGCTTTGGTCTCCTTCCCCCTTCAGACCTAGTTTAAAGCCCTCCTCACTAGGTCAGCCAGTCTGCGTCCAAATACGCTCTTCCCCTTCCTCGAAAGATGGAGTCCATCTCTGCCTAGCAGTCCTTCTTCCTGAAACAGCAACCCATGGTCGAGGAAGCCAAAGCCCTCCTGACGACACCATCTTCGCAGCCAAACGTTCATCTCCAGGATGCATCTGTCTCTGCTCAGGCCTCTACCCTTGACCGGAAGAATCGAGGAGAACACCACCTGTGCTCCAAACTCCTTCACCCGCGCTCCCAGAGCCCTGAAGTCACCTTTGATCTGCCGAGGATCACCTCTCGCAGTATCATTGGTTCCTACATGGATGAGAAGCATGGGGTAGTAGTCAGAGGGGCGGATGATTCTCGACAATCCCTCCGTAACGTCTCGGATGCGGGCACCTGGCAGGCAGCATACCTCTCGAGAGATCTTGTCAGGGCGACAGATGGGTGCCTCCGTCCCCCTCAGAAGTGAGTCCCCAACCACCACAACTCTACGTTTCCTCCTAGCTGTGGTGGCTGTGATCCTCCCAGCCTCGGGGGTGCTTGGCCTCTCCTCTTCCACCTCCTTCACCGTCTCTAGCACCGCATAACGATTCTTCACCACAACAGAGGGTGGGTTTTGGGCAGGGGTGGAGCACTGCCTACCGCCAGAGGTAACCAGCTGCCAGTGTCCTCCCCCTGCCACAGGCTCCCCATCCAGCTCCAGTGTTGTGGCAGTAGTCTCTGGTACCTGGTCAGTGCCCTCCTCCTTGCACTTCTCCTCGTGGATGCTGTCGAGGAACTTCTCCAGGGTGTGGATACTCCTAAGCCGAGACACCTCCTCCTGTAACTCTCCCACCTGCCTCCTGAGAGATTCCACCAGCAGGCACCTGTCACATCGATTCATCTCCCCAGCCTGATCGTTGGAGACAGGGAACTGCAGGCTGCAGTCCCTGCAAGTCCACACCAGGGTCTGGGTAGAGATATCTATGGTCAGGATGTCTGTCTGGCTACAGGCACAGGTAGAAGAGACAGAAGGGGTGCTGGCAGCAGTGCGGCTCCTTTTCACCATCGTGATTTCACAAACTCCCTCTCAAACTCCCCTGTTTGCTGTCCCCTGTTCGCAAGCTCCCTCTGGTCGCTCAGCCACTGGCTTTTAAAGCCTTCTCTGCCTAGGTCAGGCCTGGCCCCTTGTTAAACACACAGGGGAAGGCTGATCACAAGGCTGATTGAGGCTGGTGCACAAAGGTGATCAGGGAACAATGGTGCAAGCAGCCCCCACCCACAGTAAGAAACAACTAACAGAAGTCAGCTGTAAGGGAAAAGTCAAACAGACAAACACACACAGTTAGCAAACCCTCACCCAAGCACACTCTGTCCCTTGCTGCTTTCAGCTAGGGGATCGCCTTCACCTCCTTCTCGGGGCTTCACAAACTCCTTCCCTCTCAAACTCCCCTGTTTGCTGTCCCCTGTTCGCAAGCTTTTTGAACCACATTAGATTTTTTTTTTTTGCTCCAATCCTCCAATGTATCTAGATCACTCTGTATCCTATACCTACCACTCCCCTCACCTTAGTGTAATTTGCAAACTTGCTGAGGGTGCAATCCACCCCACCCTTTGGATCATTAAAGAAGATATTGAACAAAACTGGCCCCAGCACCAAGCCATGGAGTACTTCACTTGTTACCAGTTGTCACGTAGACATCAGGACTTTGATCATTACCCATTAACAATGAAGATCTAGTCAGTTTTCTATCCAATCTACAGTCCATTCATGCAATCCATACTT
Organism: Podocnemis expansa; assembly: GCA_007922195.1. Classification (NCBI taxonomy): domain Eukaryota; kingdom Metazoa; phylum Chordata; order Testudines; family Podocnemididae; genus Podocnemis; species Podocnemis expansa. Next base: position 11,224,505 of record ML682024.1, on the reverse strand, counting down.
CTTTAACTTGCTGATAAGAATATAGTGGGAGACTGTGTCAAAATCTCTGCTAAATTTGATGACATTGCATAGACGACTTTCCATACATCCATAGAACCAGTCATCTCATCATAGAAGGCAATCATATTAGTTAGGCATGACTTGCCCTAGGTGAATCTATGTTGACTATGCCTGATCACTTTCCTCTCTACCAGGTGCCTCAGATGGATTCCTTTAGGACATGATCCATGATTTTTCTGGGGGAGGTTATCTGGTCTGTAATTCCCAATTCCTCTTTCTTTCCTTCTTTGAAGATGGGCACTATATTTGCCTTGTTAAAGTCATCCAAGACCTCCCTCAATCATCACAAGTTTTTGAAGATACTGGCCAAGAGCTCTGCACAGATTAGCCAACTCCTTGAGTGGCCTCAGATGCTTTGCATCTGGCCTCAGAGACTTCTGTATGTCCAGTCTTTGATGTAGCAAGGTTTAACATCTGTGTAGGGTCCCATCAGCCTCAGCCAATAACTGGTTTTGGATGCCTTCACTTTGCTTATTATACAATAACATCATATAAACTCTTCCCAAAGTGATAGTATTGCGTTAATATCCTTGCCATCAGCCATATACTCAAGAATAGTTTCATTTTCTTTTTGATCTCATTTATGAAATCAGAAATGCTGCAGTTGTCAGTAGGGAATTTGGAGAATTGCTGAAATCTCAGGAAATGTTCCATCTGCTGGTTCAACTGGATCTTTCAGGATACATAGAAAATTATAGGATTTAGTCCCCATTATACTCAATAATATGTATGCCTTTTGGCAACACTGAGAGCATTAGCAATTGTACTCTGTTCCACTCTCTTATCACAGCTCATTACTGAACTGTCCCACTTTATCAAGAAAGCCAGTTTTCCCAAAATAAAAACCAAAGAGTTGTGTGGCACTTGAAGACTAACAGATTTATTTTTCGCATGAGCTTTAATGGGAGAAAATCCCACTTTGTTAGATGCTTCCAAGAGAGGTGAACTTACTCTGTTCTGTAAGTTCACCCATCTTCGAAGCATCTGATGAAGTGGGATTTTCTGCCACGAAAGCTCATGTGAAAAATAAATCTGTTAGGCTGTGTTCACACGGCACTTTTGTTTCGAAACAACCTCGTTGTTTCGAAACAAAAAAAACCATGTTCACACGACGCACAGTTGTTTCGAAACAAGGGGAACCCCTTTTGTCGAACAACTGTGTTGTTTCGAAACAAGTTAAACCCCATTTGGGGACGAAACAACCTTGTTTCGAAACACTTGTTTCGAAACAACACATGTGAACATGTTGTTTCGGAACAATAGGTTCCGAAACAACATTTAAAGGGCTGCCGCCTCAGCACCCTGGCCAGGGAACACTCAGCACCTTGGCCAGGGTGCTGAGGGGTGTCCCCTGGCCAGCAGGCACTGGCGGGGGTCAGCGCTGCCCGGCGCTGAATCCACCCCGTGCCTGCAGAGCCGGGCTGCGGGCACCGGCGGCGGGCTTCAGCGCAGCCCAGCGCTGCTCCCCGCCAGCTTTTAAGCCCGGCTCTGCAGGCAGCGGCGGGGCTCAGCCCTGGGCTTCTCCCCCGACCCCGCCGGCCGGTCCGGGGCGCCGGGCTCAGCCGGCAGCCCGGGCTGCGGGCTCAGCCCGGCGCCCCCGAGCCGCTGGCGGGGTCTGGGGGCAGCTCTGGCGGGGGCGCTGAGCCACCCCGCAGCGGCTCACCCCCCGCTGGTGCCTGCAGCCCCCTTTCTGGGGCTGCAGGGTGAGCCAGCAGCGGCTCACCCCCAGGGGTAACGAAATAGCATGTTCACACTGTGAACTTGCTATTTCGTTTCCCGCTTTTTTTCTTATTTCGAATTAACATTTTGTTAATTCGAAATAAGATATTTCGAAATAAGGTGTTGTTTCGAAACAAGTTGTTTCGACACAACTTGTTTCGAAATAACCCTGTGCGTGTGAACACAGCCTTAGTCTTTAAGTGCCACATGGCAGCTTTTTTTTTTTTTTTTGCTGGACTAGACTAACACTGCTATCCCTTTGGAAATTTCCCAAAACAGCCAGCTTTTTATGAAGCTTTTAATTTTTTTTCCTGAATGAACAGTTTTCTCACCATCACCATGGCTGTCATTTCCATTTAGTCCAAAACTAAGTACTTAATGTTTATTCCACTGTACTCTGGGATTGGACTTTCTTTGTTGTTATCAGTCATTATGTCTTCTGCTCCTTACAAAGTCAAAACAATATGAAGAAACAAAACAGGTACAGTTGATTGGAAATAAATGAGTTTACTAGATATACCTAAGTATGCATGGCCTAAGTGCACACATATTGCTTCTCTGACAAATTTCTGGCAGTTTCCAATCTATAGACTATGGTGACCACCAACAAAGGGCTCATAAACTATTTAAAGGGATATTACATTATTTCAATAAACTATACAACTGCTAAATATAAATACCTAGTTTTTAAAATGATTGTTGTCAGTGTTACTAGTGACAATTTCCTGAAAAGAAGATCAACCAGGTACCCAATCTGAGACTGGATTGGGGGTTGATAAGTGGATGTAATAATGGGATCACTATAGTCAGATCCCCATCTAAGAGGTAAAGATTCAAAAGCAGTGGCATTGCTGGTGCTGGGCATAGGGAGCTTTAGCCCCCAGTCCCAGCACCAGTAGCTCGGGTCCACTACCAAGCCACCCACAGTGGCAGCTATCTTCTCTGGCCTCATCCCTGGCTGGGGGACTGGGGACAAGCTGCCCGCAGTAGTGGCTGTCTTCCCTGTCCCTGTCCATGGCATGGGGTCCAGGATCATGCCACCCATGGCAGAAGCCCAATCTGGGTGCTGCCCAGGACCCTGGGCAGGATTAGGCCTGGGCCCTGAATCGGGACCAGGGGGCTCCCACATGGCCTGGGCCCCAGGTCTTTTCCTGGGCCTGTGTTGCTCCTGCTCAAAAGTTTCCACCCTGAGATACACAAGGTCAAAACGCCTCATGAACAGTGCTCTCAGAGGGACTAAAAAGGGGTTGGAGGTGCAACTGCCTTGTAACTACAGTGGGGACCTGTTAACATGCGATCGGTTTGCGTGTGGATCCAGTTCCCCCCCCCCCCCCGAAGCTAGGAACTTAAATCACGGGACTCAGTAATGTGTGGTATCTAAAAATGGAAGTTGCCCTAGGCAGGAAAACACGTGGAGTGAGCACCATTGTGGAAAGATGTATCATGCTTAATTGCATTGTCACCAAACATTCATTAAATACAGTATATTTTATAAGCTACAATTAAGTAAAATAGATCCTTTAGTTTTCACCCTGCTCTCATTTACACATGGTCTATTTAACGCACAGTTGCAGCAGCTTGTACCCCAACACCCGTGCATTAATGAGTCCCCACTGTATAACCACAAATCTTGCATGCCTGTGTGGAAGGATGGGGACCAGTCAGAAGCCCTAACTTAATTATCAGATTGGTGGTGTTGTGCCTTTAGGATAAAAATGAATGCATGGTGGTTTGGAAGGTTTTTCCTTCATTAATATCCATTCAGCAGCTTTCACTGTGACAGTAATTGTCAGATTTTCTAAGAAGCTCTTCATGTTGAGTAAATAGCAGCTGAGCTCCTGGAAATCTTGAAACCTTAATTGTGGGCATCAGTTTCTCTTGAAAATAAGCCAAGTCCAGTAACAATATTTGTTAGCAGTAATGAACAAAATCATTTATTTTTGTAAAGATGTAATTAAGATGACAATGCACAAAGTACACAGTAAAAACTATAACTTCAGTTTTGTTGGGTAAAATCTTGATGGCATAGGTTCACAGCCATTAAATGGGTAGCAATGCTATTTTAGTGATGGCAGCAAGAAAACAAGCAGGCAAATGAAATTAAAATTCATCAGTGAGAAATCTGATTTCAAAGATACAGTGGGACAAGTGAATGGGAGTGCCACTTTGAGCTCATTCATCTTCTCTTATAGAACAAATTCTCATTGTTGTTTCTTTGTGAGAATTCTTAAAGAATGGACACATTTCTCCTTTAAATAAACAATTATTAAATGTGAATAACACAGACATATCAGTTACATTGAAAAAGGTCACGTTCCTGTCTTCATAACTAAGGTAAACTCCAATTTTCTTGGGCTTTTGCTGCACTTTGACCCGGGTCCATGGATCTGTTTTTGCCCAGTAATCTCTCCCACTCAGACCCAGAACCCAGAATCCCGCTTTAGGGGACAGAGAGAGTTTTCCTTTTCTCTGTATGGATTTTATGGCCACTCCCAGGTCCCAGTCAGAGCTGTTCACAACCTCCACCTCCCAGTAGTGCTTTCCACAGGAGAATCCTTCAGACCCCAGCACACAGACAGTTGAATCAAACCTCTCTGGTTTTGATGGAACTTTATGAGACTGGGTTTCATGAGTAAAACTGTTCTTCTCCTTTTGAATGGAGAGGTTGGGATGGGCTGTATCTGCACTAAGAGTGATGCCATCTGTAAAAAGAGAGTTATATTATAAAATCCTTATCAAACACCAGTATAAACTGGTAAGTGGGGATTATGTCTTAAGGGCCAGTTCCTGCTGTCCTCACTCAGGGAAAACTCCCCTTTCATATTGATAGTCTAATTATTTGCTTACACTGAAATATTTCTGAGATGTGATAACCAATTGAACTTTACACAAAAATGAGAGATCCTGAAATATTTATATTACTGCTACTCAAATGTTTTGTGACACATCCTGATGTAAGTTACATTGGCTGAAGGAAGTGAATGAGAAAGGTCTGAGATGAAAAGGAGAAAAACCTCAGATTTTGTCTCCATGATAGCAACATGTGTTGTTTCTAGTGTTTTCAAGGTGCGAATATTATTTCTGATTACCTGCATACTTGTGTGTCCTTCTCCACTCTGAAATCAAAAATCAAAAAAACAACAGACATTGAATTGAGAGAAGCCTCTACTGCCAATTTTCCCCCACAGAAACATCTCTGGTTAGAGGACAACAGCTCTAAAACAATACAGAGTTCCAGAGTACCTTTAGTACATCTCCTTTATTTATGCTACATTGTCCCCAAGTACTTCTCCTTTACCTATGGCACTTTGATGACACTTTTAAGGGTAGTAAGGGTAGTAAGGGAGGAAGAGTAGATGAAACAGAAAAAAAACATCATTGTACAAAGATAACTGAGGTAGTCAGACATTTTTGTCATGATGTTGTAGCTATGCTTATTATATTTCAACTGGTGGCACCCTCCAAAATCAAATTAACTCAGACCTACCAGCTCCGTGGGATTTCAGATGGCCTCTGATTTGGAGGGTGTGTGGAATTTCCCCATATTTCATAGGTTTTCAGATGTTCTATAGAGTAACCCCACTCTGACTGGCTATTTGCCCCTTCCTTCACATTGCAACCACTCAAAATTGCTTCTGTTGCAAAAGAAGCAAGAAGTTCTGTGGTACATAAAGACTAACACATTTATTTATCGCATGAGCTTTCATGAGAGAAAATTGCACTGTGTCAGACAAATTGGGATTTTCTCCCATGAAAGCTCATGTGATAAATAAATTTCTTAATCTTTACGTGCCACAGGACTCCTTGCTTGTTTCACAGAACTAGAATAACATGGCTAACCCTTTGGAACTTCTGTTGCAAAAGATTTCCTAGAGCAGAGACATTGCTGGTGCTGGGCATGCCAGGGCATGTGCCCCGAGCCCCAGCGCTGGTGTCCCAGATCTCCAGCCCAATCGGGGCCTAGCTGCCCATGGTGGCACGGCGGTGCCTGGCCCTGTCCCTGGCCAGGGTGTGGGGCCCGCAGGCTGAGGACTGGGCCTGCAGTCCAGGGGCGGGGCCTGGGAACGTGCTCCAGGTCCCTCCCCTGGCCAGTGACGCCCCTGTCCAAAGATTGATCTGCCTACCGTAAAACCCCCCATAACACCTGTTACTGCAGTAGAGGCAATAGTGAGCAATATCACTGCTATCAAGGTGCTACAGATTGTCTGTTTTTGGAGTTCAAACATATCCAGGTGATAAAGGAAAATGTTATTCAGAAAAATACTTTTGCTCCCGTCTTTCTAACATTGATCTTTTTGTAACTCTTTATACAGGGGCACATTTTACCAGTGTAGACAGTTTAAGAGGAACCAGTTCAAAGCTACTTTTTTCTACCTTGACAGTCATCACTTATCATAACTGTATGTGTTTATGTGAGTGGTTCACAATCCCTTAGTTTTCAGGTGTTTCTATAGGGCAACTCCACTCTGACTGGAACCTGACCAACTCCTTTTGCATGCAGCCCATTAGGGCTGCTGCATATGTTAACAGAAATCCTCTCTGCTCAGCAAACGAAAAAGTCTTCTCCCTCCCCACCTTGCTCTACTAAAAAAGTGAGGGTGCTCCAGAAGTCATCAGCCTTTCTTTCACCGTGCCTACTAAGAATGCATCCATTCATGTTTTCTTTGATACTCCTCTTCCCTGCCTAGTTCTCTCTATTCCCATAGGTCAAGAGCAGTAATGAAGAAGTTCCCTCTCTACCAGTCTGCCAAAAACATGGAGGTATGCCTTCAGGCCTGGCCAGTGTGACAGGCATTGGAGGGTTCCCACAATCTTCGGCTATGTCTACACTGAGCATTTCAATTCGAATTACTGAATTCGAATTGACCAATTCGAATCTAATTCGAATTCGAATTGGCATGGCCACACTAGAAAATCCAGTTCCAATTGGCATGTCCATGACCAGGACTTGCTAGTTTGAATTCAGTAGGGGGTGGTATTGTATAGGGAAAAATCAAGCTGTGGCGAAGTCAGACTAACAGTGAATTCGAACTGACATGGCCACACTCTGTCAATTCGAATTACTCACTTCGAATAGACCCTGACTTTGATGAAAAAGCAGGTTTGACCAATTCAAACTCTGCTTTCTTCACTTCGAACTAAGGAGTGCCTCAGTCCGAATTGAGGAAAGCGGGCATGTCCATGCACTTATTTGAATTTGAATTGATGACAGTCCATTTGAATTCACATGTAAGTGTAGACATAGCCTTCAAGTCAGGCTGTCTATCCTGCCCTCACCAGACCTGAAGAAGGGCAGATGGTGGTGCTGGAGAAAAGGCAATTGACAGATATAAGAATAGATCAGCAAAGGCAAAAGATAGTTCATATGTTGAATGTAGGATGCACACACATTCAATAACTCAAAGGTTGTGACCCTGTTCCCATTACTGATGTTAAAGGCAAATTCCAAATCACATCATTGGAAACATATTGTCAGGGACTAATTCCCTCTATATTCAAAGGCATATGAGCACTGATTTGGGATGAAATTCATCCTTGTAGAAAAAGCAAGCACTAGGACTATGCAGCACAAGATACTCACCTATGCCCTAGTTTGAAGGGTTAGGTGAGATTTAAGTAACACACAGCCCAGGGGTAAGCAACCACTGGCATGTGTGCTGACAGTGGCGTGAGACCCCATTTGGAACAGCACACAGCACCCTCTGCAATGCCACCAAAATTGTGGCTCTTGTCACTGAAAGCCACACTGGACAGCTTCTTTCAGTGGCAGCTGGTGCACAGAAGGTCCCCACCACCTCCATGTTCCAGGCATGGTGTGGAGAGAAGATGCCTGGAACGGCTTCTCTCTGTGGTGAGCAGCTGTCAAGGAGCCACTGTGGGTAGCTTCTTTCCTCAGCACGCCTGGAGACCTCCTAAGAGGAGCTGCTCCTGGCAGCTTCTTTCCATGGCATCTCTCAGGAACCCTGTCCCCAGGCAGGCGGCCAAGAGGAGCCACTCCAGGCAGCTTCTTTCTGCGAGTGGCTCCTTTCAGCGGCCTGCCAGGAAAGCGCCCCACTTTCAGCCCCCCAGCCTCCAGACATGGCTGCCACCAAATTGTCAGGCAGCCACTGCTTTTATTTCTGTGGAGGGGGCCGCTAGCACTGGCTGACAATCGAGAAGGAGGGGCTGGCACAGCGGTTGGCAAAGGTTGCTGATCCCTGAAATAGCCCATTGCACATGGAAGGCTTTCATCCAATGGGAGCAGAAATAGTCTGCTGCATTCAACCATCCGTTCTTGCAAACTTTATCAAAACAATATTCAGACATCAATAACCCTTCACTTCCCAGATCTCCATCTGTGAGAACTTCATTTCTATTTGCACCTCTTTTCCAGCATGGAACTGAATTGACTTTTACATTTAAAAAAGTCAATGAACACTTACCCAGTTCTCCTCGGAGTTTTTCTGTAAAGAAAAATAGAATTCCTTAATTTACATATTTTGTGAATTTCAGTTACATTAGCTAGCAGATCTGAATTGTCCCCTGTAAAGCATCTCATCTGATATCCCCCACCAGGTCTGTTGTGTGAATCAAAACCAGCCTCAGTTATCTACTGTAAAACACCCCAATAAAACCTGTCATCGCAGTTGAGGCAATAGTGAGCAATATCACTACTTAGAGATTCTAGACATTACCTGTTTCTGAAGTCCAAACACAATTGTGGCAAGCTGTTCCCCAGATCTGGTCCAGTGTGCCACTGTGATCCCCCAATTTCTACCACTGAACCCTGATTCTGCCCGCTTTGCCAGGTGACCACTCACTCCTGAGTCAGTCCACTCCAGACTCTTGTGTGCAAACGATACTAAGCAGTGGGTATATGCCCTCTGGCTACTCGAGGGACAGTCCCCAAGCAAGCACCCCCAGCCCCAGATACCACTGTGGGAGCACTATCTTACAGGGATTGGGACCCAGCCCCAATCACCATACACTCATGTCCATCCATTTAACAAACAAACGGATTGTGCCCAGCCTACTTCACTCATACCCTCTGAAGACCAGACAGCTTTAGATAAAACAGCTAAGTGAGAATATGGCCAGTCATGGCAAAATCACAATATAGATGAGTCAGCAGTGACCACAAGGAAATAAAAGGTAAAACATACTTACTAACCCTAATATCTCTAACTAAATTGACCTCATAGTCCAAGCTTCTGCTCAAGATGTTTGGCTGTCAGATGTTTGTACAGCCAGTCTCTTCCTGAGGCCAGGCAGGGCCCAGCTCTTACTTTAAGTTGTTTCAAGATGAAGATTCCCAGGCAAAAAGCCCCACATCCTCCAAGTGTCTCTCTTTCTTTCCCGATCTCCTCAACCCCTTCCTTTCTGAGCAGATGTGATCTGTTTGTCCAGTCTGAGCCATCTCAATTTGCATTTTCTTTGTTGCCCTGTACAGGTACCTGCTCACTCACAGCTGTGGCTGTTTACATGCAGCTGGAAGAGAGTTCCCACCTGTCTCCCACCCCCCTCAGCCATGGAAAACATGTTTCACCTCTGTGCACATGCATGAGGCTGCAGAAAACATAATATTACAGTAATAAAGTTGCATAGGTTATGAGCATCCATGAATAAACCTTGTATGGCGTAAATGGCATAGAAACATACAATCATAGTGCTTTAAGTCAACAGAAAAATTGTATTGATCATAATCCAGGGTGCACAGATGTGCATCCTGTGACAGCGGCTCATGAGATAAATTAAAAGATTAGTAGGAAAAAGCATTTTTGTTCCTATACTTTTAGCAGTGAAGCCTTCAGAGTTCATTACGTAAGTTTTACCAGTATAGTTTGCTCAATAGAATAGTATTGAAGAAGAACGGATTCTATTTCTTTTTCTCCTTTGATAATCATCTCTTATTGCAGTCATTGTGTGTGTGTGTAACGGGTAAAGCAAATATTCACAAATACTACATTGTATTGACTCCTGAAACGTTTTGAATCTGAAACATCCTCTCTGTTTTACTTTCACACACTCCCAGCTGCTGTCCCAATGCCCAGTACCCAGGCAAATGCATCTCCCATCCATGACAGACTTCTGAAAAAGACTCATCCATGACGAGGAAAGCCCATGACTTTTGGAACATTGGAAGCTCTATAGAATCTTTGTCCTCTCCTAGAAACTGCTCTCACAACCCATTATGCCCATTTGCCAAACCATTTTCATCAGCACGCTACCAATCATCAATCTCTCTTGTATACACTGTTCTTGTCTTCCAAAATATCTTCCCCAAATACTGCCCAGCCAGGCATCCTCCAAGTGACAGAAGTCAGTGAGAATTATGAATTAACCTTTTTCTTAATGGACTATTTTTAGAAAAGAAAAACACATAGAAAACCATGTGTTTAGCTCTGTGCTTTCAGTTTTGTTTCCATAGCATACAGAAAGAATATAAAATTCAGAACCAAGAGAATGCCTGGTAATTTATAAAATGCTGTAAATACAGAGATAGTAAAATGCAAGAATCAAAGCCAAAATTGTTCTTCGCTACTACTGTGGATTCCTATATTCCAATGCCAGAAGTGAGCAGTACAATTATATAGTGTGAATCCTGATATAAGAGAAGCCACAGTACTTTTTCAAAATAAGTCCTCATTTATCAATACTTCAGTCATTTTTTCCAGTAGTTAATTACTGTGATGGTCATTGAAAATGTACTTGTCATTTCCAGTCTGAATCTGTCCTGATTCGGTTTGTCACTGGATCAAGTTACACCTTCCCAGGGTAGACTGAAGAGCTCATTAACATAGAGAGGTATAACACAATCCAGTAAAAGTTGCAAATAGACAAAATGAGACAGGAAGTCAGAGTTGTTTGGGAATTGTTTCAATGAAATGTTCTCTAGTTGAAAATGCTGATTCATAAAAGCCAAAACTATTTGAGAAATAGTCTTCTGTTCACTGAAACAATGAATCCAAAATCTTATAATTAAGAAAGTGTTGAGATTCTACAGACATCTCATTTCCACAATTTTGTAACAGAAAGTTTTGCATTTTTATGTCTTGAAGTTTTGTTTGGAAATATTTGTAAATTTATACTAAAACAAGTTTGAAAAATGGGGAAAAATTCCCCTTCAAAATCTAAATAAAGGATTTCAAAATGATCAAAACTATGTTCCAACTGACTGAGATTGAACTGGGTGGGGCAAAGGGCTTTTGGTTTGGTTTTAAAACTGCAATTGTTCATCCCGGATTCAGAATAGGAAAATATTTGGGAATATTGAAAATTCTAATGAAAAGAGAAAATTAACACAAAGCTAGCTCTAATACTGATAGAATCATGGCTTTTTTGCTTTTTTTTTTTTTTTTTTTTCTGGTACTCAGGGGCACTGAATACTGACAGCATTTCTTCACAGTGATGCAGCCTTGGATACTGCTATTGCTGTTGGTTGCCCTAGATCCCCACCCAAATATCAGCACAATTAATAAAATAAAATAAAATAAAATAAAATAAAATAAAATAAAATAAAATAAAGGACTGGAAAGAATAAAGGAGAATAATTTACTAAAGAGATGTTTGACATATGGTAAAATCTGAGAACATTTGTCCAAGCTTTTGTAAAGTGGAGATGGAGGATGTAAGGCCAAAACATAAAGAATGTGTTCCCACATTCTAATACAGCCTACCATCAACTTTTTATAATTTCTTAGGAGAATGAGTGCATGGTTTTATATCTTCTGGTGATGCATACATGGAATGGGCTGATGCCTTCAGCCCTTTCATCTCAGTGTCCTATTAGGAAGAAGCCAATTCATGCTGGCTCTGCTAATCATCTTTTCTCTCTTGTGCTACCAAGCTCCAAGGCCTAGTAATAGCAATAGAAAGACTGCTCACTATTAGTCCCCAGAAACATAGTGGTGTAAGAAAAGATTCCTGGCTGCATCCCTCAGGGGTTTACTGTGTGTGTGTGTTTGGGGGAGGGGGGGTTGATTGCAGAAGACAAAATTCAACAAAGGTGATGGTTTGTTCGTATTTTCAGTATATGACAGCCATATACATTCACTATCTCAAAAGCTGCGCAGTTACTCTCACATTGGACATCAATGGCAAATTCCAGATCAGACAATTGGAGATGCATGGACGAACTCCCTCTGTATTCAAAGGAATATGAGCACTGATTTGGGGTGAAATTCATCCCTATCCAAAAGCAAGCACTAGGACTATGCAGCACAAGATACTAACCTATGCCCTAGTTTGAAGGGTTAGGTGAAATTTAAATAACACATAGCCCATAGTACAGGGAGGCTTTCACCCTGTGGGAGCAAAAATAGTCGGCAGCATTCAACTGCCCATCCTAGTAAATGCTTTCAAAATAATATTCAAACAACATTGATCCTTCAGTTCCCGTACTTCTAACTGTGGGAACTTAATTTTTATTTGCATCGCTTTTTCAGCGTGGAACTGAATTGACTTTTACATTCATTGCACACTTACTCAGTTCTCCTTGGAGGTCATCTGTAAAGAAAAAGAAATTTTCTTAATACACACCTCTCGTGAATTTTATTTGGGTTAGCTAGTAGATATTGCTCCTATCTTGCAAAGCTTTTCATCTGACACCTCTGCCCAACTCTGTTGCAGGAGTGCAAACCAGATTCATTCCTTTACGGTAAAACTCCTCAGTAAAGCCTGTCACTGAAAGAAAGGAAATGCTATGCATTGTCACTGCTTTTGAAAGGCTACATAGTCTTTTTGTGAAGTCCAAACACAACCTCATGAGATAAAAGATTATTAGGAACAAACATTTTTGCTCCTGTACCTTGAACAGTGAACCCGTCAAAGCTCTTTATATAGGTTTTACCAGTATAGTCAGTTTCATAAAACTACACTGAAGAAGAATCAATTCAGAGCTACTTTCCTGTGTGTGTGTCTGTGTAATGGGTGAACAAACACTCACAGACTATGCATTTTATCAACTTCTGAAGAGTTTCTAATTTGAAAGACCTACATGTTCCACTGTTGCACACTCCCAACCACTGTCCCAGTGCTGAGTACCAACCAGATTCCTCTCCCAGCCATCACAGACCTCTGGACAAAACTTCACCACATGAGGAGGAAATTCCACGCCTACACCCGGCACTGGAAATGCTTCAGACTCCTTGTTCTCCAGTGGTAACTGCTTGCCCAGCTTCCTGCACTCATCTGCTAGTCCGTTTTCATTGACACACTGACAATCATCGATCTCCTTCTATTCACTGTTCTTGTCCCCAGAACATCTTCCCCAAATATTACCCAATCAGGCATCCTCTCAGCAACAGAAGTCAACTGAAATTTACCTTTCTCTTTCTGAAGCTTTTCTGGAAAAGAAGAAAAAAAATTAAAAAATGAAAAATAAAGAAAGAAACTATGTGCTTAATGCTGCAGTTTCAGTTTTGACTTCACTGCAGAACTAATGTAATGTCCAGAACAAAGGCAAATATATGATATTTATCAAACGTTATAAGTATTAAAATCATTAATTGCTAGAAGAAAAGGCAATTGTGCTCAGATACCAGCACCAATCATAGATTTCTAGATTCCATGGACAAAAGGAACCATTTTGATCATTTAGCCTGAACTCCCGTATGACACAGGCCAAAGAATTTGATCAAAAGAATTCTTAGAGCTTATCTTTGATGAAAAAATACATCCAATTTTGATTTAAAACTTTTCAGTGATGAGGACTCTACCCTGATCCTTGGTAGATTGTTCCAATGGATAATTACTCTCCTTGTTTATAATTTGTTCTCATTTCCAGTCCGGGTTTGTCTAACTTCAACTTCGAACCACTGGATCATGTTATGACTTTCTCTGGTAGACTGAAGAGCCCATTATCAGGGGCTGGTATAACACAATCCAATACAAATTGAAAGTCTACAGATTAAGGCTGGAAATTAGAGCTGATTAGCAGTTTTTAGAATGAATTGCCTGTTAGCTATAAGATGCTGGTTCATCAAAACAGAAACTGAGAAATAAAGTTTAGTTCACTGAAAAAAATGAAACAAAACAGCTTTTCATAAATGGCTTGAGACTGTAGAAAATACCTAATTTCAACATTTTTGAAATGGTCAGTTTTGAATTTTCAAAGTCCAAAGGCCCTTTGTTTGGAAATAGCAGCAAATTTACACTAAAAATGGTGTCAAAAAGGAGGACAAAATTCAAATTCTAAACAAGTCATTACCCACTCAGCCCTGCTGCTTATGGGGGATGGGGTGGAAGACTTTCATGAAGAGCTGTTTGGTGTGCAATAGAGTTTAGGGGTATTTGTTCTAGCTCTTGCACAGTGAAGTGGGAGAATGATGGCTCTACTTGTCTTCCTCTCTTGTTTCACTAAGCCCCAAGGCTGAGGAATAGTACTGGAAAGACTGCTCACTGCCAACCCCTAAAAACAGGGTGTGGAAGGAAGAGATTCCTGGCTGCATCCCTAGGATGTATATGTTGACCAGGGTGACAGGGGTTGGGCTCCAACACCTCTGAATTCTGGCAGGAGTATGCGTCTTGTGCTCTCTCCAGAACTCAGGAGGGGTGTGTGAAAGAGACGATTGGCAGATATGGCATAAAATCAGCCAGGGTAATACTAGATAACTGATCCTATGAGTATGGAAAACATACGCATACATTCACTATCTCAGAGGATGTGCCGTTACTTAATAGTTTATGATTCAATAGTTTTTTTTTTAATAATAAAAAATAAATTTGAATTATTGAAATAATGAATTAAATTTTATATTTGAACAAATCAGCTTGTATTAGCTCTAGTTGCATATGTTTTGTGAGAACCAGAGCAAGGGTTCCTAAGGAAAGATAGATGTTAACTAGCTTCTGTGAGAACATCCTCATCATACGATGGTTGAACGTAGTCTTTTGCTCAGTTAACTTGCGATAAGTAGAGATGGCTGTGAGATGCTGTTTAATGGATGAAATAAAAATTCCCAGAGTTATTCAAATAAGTAAGTACCCCTTGACAGACTGGATAGGAGCTGAAGTTGGGGGCAGAGAAGAGATGCAAAAGGGACCGAAGCACCTAGTTGCCATTGTAGGTGCCCACCAAGCTACGGGAAAGGTGGCTATGGAACACAGAAAGGAAACAAGTTTATCAGTCCTTTTCGACAAAGGCTGAGCTGATGAAGACGCAGCTTATCACTTTTGCTGACTGAGACAACTCTTCTAATGAGGAGAGTGCAACTCTCTGGTAGCTGTTCTTACAATGTCAAATACAGCATGTGAAGATTCCTCACTAGAAATAGCCTGATTAGATAATATGCTTGTCGTCTGATACAGCAACTCACACAATAGCACCACATCTCCCAATGGTGATGAAGCTGAAGTCACCCCAACATTCTCTTCCGAGAATTTCTCCTCTCAAATTCTGGATCAAACTCTTCAAACTCCATGGATTTTTCCTTTTCTGAGAAGATGTCTCTTACCACTACAAGAGTTCGGGTGTCCACACGAGTCTTTTATTTCGAAACAACACTGTTTGTTTCAAAATAAAAAACTGACTGTCCACATGATGTTTTCTTATTTCGAAATGACAGGCTCTGTCATTTTGAAATAAGAACCGTCATTTTGAAACAGCTTAAACCCCATTCATTTAGAAACGGCTGTTATTTTGAAATGGTTATTTCGAAAGAGTGCCGTTTGGACCTGTTGTTTCAAAACACCACCATTGTTTGGAAGCAACATGTCCAAATGGCCTTCTTTCGAAATAACCATTTCGAAATAACAGCTGTTTCGAAAGCAGGCTTTCCCTTAATTCGAATTAACATTTTCTTAATTCGAACTAACTTATTTCGAAATAAGGACTTTATTTCGAAATAACTCATTTTGAAATAACTTATTTCGAAATAATGATGTATGTGTGGACATACCCGAATTCTATCAGAACTCATTTGTATCATCCTGAACCATGACTGAATCTGCTTGTAAAACCTCTTTCCCAGGCGAGTTTCTGGACAACAGTCCTTTCTTCATATCGCCAGTTCCCATGGAACCAAAGGTCTGAGCTGAATGCAAGAGAATGGTGAAAAGCTCTTATCGGGGGACCCAGATGGAGTCTTAGGAGGCTGAGGTATAGGAGAGATTTGAATTACCTCAGCTCACTTTCCCTTCTTAGTGGGATTCTATTTGAATCAGAATTAAGAAAAATCTTGGATTCCAGTTTCAGTGAAACATGAGGATTTATTACCGCTTATGATGAAAACGGTTGGTGAACTTGTGCCATAACCACTATTCACTAAACCACTGCCTCTGTACCAGCCTGCAGATCCATTCTCATCTCTTTTAACCCATCAAGAAAGCTTTCTTTCCCCTCCCAGAACCAGTTCAACTGATTAAAAAATAATAGGCTCTGGGGACCGTTTCCTATCTCAGTGTCTGCCCATTCCCGTTTCCTTCAAGAACAGCTCATCAGATGGGTCTCTCTCTTGAGGACTGCTCTTGAAGAAGGGGAAACCAGTGAGGATTGAACATTTCTGCTCCCTCCAACAATCTGATCCTTCTCTCATGGACTGGCTCTAGAGACAGAGGCTGACACCACAGTTGGTTGACTTGCCTTAGTTCAGATCCTTCCCTTGACTCCAAGATCCCTTAGTGCTCAGGACATAGGAGCAGAAAGTAACTTTCTTCACTCCAGATATCCTCGGAGCTTATGCAGGTATATAAGGATTTGCCAATCCTCTGATCCACTTGTTTCTAGAAGACTTCACTGACAGCTTCTTGGAGGAAAATTCCTTGAAGGCTGTTCTGTCTCCTTTTCTTTTGCATCATAAACTCCAACTATATCAAATACTTCATCTGAAAAATGACCCTCACCCAAGCAGGCGAGACATCTATCATGTGTGTGAGATGCTGGGAACACAGCTTTCTTAAAACACACATTTCTTAAAGCCCAGCTTCTTGGTTTTCAGCTCTGTTATTCTAGTGCCAAATCCTACAGAATCGTATATCCAGTCCTACAGGAAACTAATAATAAAAACCCTAATTCAACTATCATCAACCCTGAACTAACTAAGCACTTAAGACACAGATCCAGGGGTTTCCCAGAGCAGTTCCAAACCCATTTAGCTGGCTGTACTTGGAAGGAATCACCCTTCTTTTTTACCTTCTCTGGGGAATGTTCAACTTTCACACACAGGAGGGGCACAGATGGGACATGGAAATTACTTGATCCATATAGTTAATACTATAGGAAAAACAGATGAATGCCTCCCACAGCAGCAGTGGGGCCAATGTTTGTCACTGGAAAATGGTGAGTCGGTCACCCCCAGATCATGAGTCACTTATAGATAATGGAATTTTAAAAAAATGAAATCTGGGTTCTCTTTATTTCATTTCTGGTTTCTCAGCTTTGAAGTGGTCACACTTTCAGCATTTTGTCTGCCACCAGACAGGCTAGAAGTACAGCCAGAGCCCCGATAAGTTGGAGCTAGCTGACAGCTGCTGGCTGATAGCAGCACTCTGGAGGCCCAGCACTGACAGACAGTGGGAGTCTTGAGTGCTTGATATTGGCTGACAGCAAGGGAACCCTGGCTGCCTGGGGCTGACAGACAGTGGAAGCCTTTTAGTCCATTTTTTTACCAGTTCATAATAGCTATATGGAGAAAACAAGCTTATGTCCCGAAATTATGCAGTAAAATTAAGAATGTCATCTGTGTAATAGGCCCTGTGAGGATGAGGCTAAATATATTTAGGCACACCATTCATGCCATGAATTGTTTTACATGTCACTGTGCACTGTTCATATACCCGTGGTGTTCCTTTTTGTCATATGTTAGGAGAATAAATGCATGGTTTTATATGTTCTGGTGATTCATACATGGACTGGGCCGATGCCTTCGGCCCTTTCATCTCAGTGTCCTGTTAGGTAGGAGCTACTTCATTTTGGCTCTGCTAATCATCTTTTCCCTCTTGTGCCACCAAGCCCCAGGGCCTGGGAATGGTAATAGAAAGACTGCTCAGTACTAGTCCCGAAAAACATAGTAGCGGAAAGAAAAGATTCCTGGCTGTATCCCCCAGGTCTATATGTGTGCGTGTGCATGTGCGTGCGTGTGTGATTGCAGAAGACAGAATTCAACAAAGGTAATGGCTTGTTTGTATTTTGAGTACATGACAGCCATATACATTCACTATCTCATAAGTTGTGCAGTGACACTCATAATGGATAACAATGGCAAATTCCAGATCAGACAATTGGAGATGCATGGTGAAGGACTAACTCCCTCTATACTCAAAGGCATATGAGCATGGATTTGGGGTGTAATTCATCCCCGTACAAAAAGCAAGCACTAGGACTATGCAGCACAAGATACTCACCTATGCCTTAGTTTGAAGGGTCAGGTGAGATTTAAATAACACATGGCCCATTGTACAGGGAGGCTTTCACCCAGTGGGAGCAAAAATAGTCGGCAGCATTCAACTGCCTATCCTAGTAAATGCTTTCAAAATCATATTCAAACAACATTGATTCTTCCGTTCCTGTACTTCTAACTGTGGAAACTTAATTTTTATTTGGATCTTTTTTTCAGCAAGGAACTGAATTGACTTTTACATTCATTGCACACTTACTCAGTTCTCCTTGGAGGTCATCTGTAAAGAAAAATAAAATTTCTTAATTCACACCTCTTCTGAATTTCATTTGGGTTAGCTTGTAGATATTTCCCCTGTCTTGAAATGCTTTTCATCTGACACTTCTCCCCAACTCTGTTGCAGAAGGGCAAACCAGATTCATTCCCATAGTGTAAAACTCCCCAGTAAAACCTGTCAGTGAAAGAAAGGACATCCTACACAGTGTCACTGCTTTAGAAATGCTACATATCCTTTTTGTAAAGTCCAAACACAACCCCATAAGATAAATTAAAAGATTATTAGGAAAAAACATTTTTGCTCCTGTGCTTGTACAGTGAATCTTTCACAGCTCTTTATATAGGTTTTACCAATATAGTCAGTTTCATAAACCTACCCTGAAGAAGAACCAATTCAGAGCTACTTTCTTCTGCTTTGATAGTCATCTCTTCTTTCAATCATCTGTATTTGTCCATCTGTGTGTGTGTGTGTGTGTGTGTGTAATGGGTTAACAAATACTCACAGACTCTGCATTTTATCGACTCCTGAAGAGTTTCTAATTTGAAACACCTACATGTTCCACTGTTGCACACTCCCAACCACTGTCCCAGTGCTCAGTACCAACCAGATTCCTCTCCCAGCCATGATAGACCTCTGGACAAAACTTCACCACATGGAGAGGAAATTCCAAGCCTTCTCCCAGCAATGGAAATGCTACAGACTCCTTGTTCTCCTGTGGAAACTGATTGCCCAACTTACTGCACTCATCTGCTAGTCCATTTTCATTAACACACTGACAATCGTTGATCTCTCTTCTATTCACTGTTCTTCTCCCCAAAGCATCTTCCCCAAATATTACCCAACCAGGCATCCTCTCAGCAACAGAAGTCAATTGAAAATAACCTTTCTCTTTTGGAAGATTTTCTGGAAAAGAAAAAAAAAAATAGAAACTATGTGCTTACTGCTGCATTTTCAGTTTTGACTTCACAGCAGAACTAATGTAATATGCAGAACAAAGGCAAATATATGATATTTATCAAACGTTATAAGTATTAAAATCATTAATTGCTAAAAACAAAGGCAGTGGTCCTCAGATACCACTGCCATCATCACTTTCTAAATTCCAAGGACAAAAGGAACAATTTTGATCATTTAGCCTGAACTCCTGTATGAGACAGGCCAAAGAATTTGCCCCCAAATAATTCTTGCAGCTAATCATTAAGGAAAAAATGGTAGATTGTTCCAATGGATAATTACTCTCCCTGTTTATAATTTGTTCTCATTTCCAGTCTGGGTTGGTCTAACTTCAATTTCCAACCACTGGATCATGTTATAACTTTCTCTGGTAAACTGAAGAGCCCATTAGCAGGGGTGGTATATCACAATCCAATACAAATTGAAAGTCTACAGATTAAGGCTGGAAATTAGAGCTGATTAGCAGTTTTTAGAATGACGTGCCCGTTAGCTATAAGATGCTGGTTCATCAAAACAGAAACTGAGAAATAAAGTTTAGTTCACTGAAAAAAATGAAACAAAACAGCTTTTCATAAATGGCTTGAGATTGTAGAAAATACCTAATTTCAACATTTTTGAAATGGTCAGTTTAGAATTTTCAAACTCCAAAGGCCTTTTGTTTGGAAATAGCAGTAAATTTACACTAAAAATGGTTTCAAAAAGGAGGACAAAATTCAAATTCTAAACAAGTCATTTCCCACCCAGCCCTACTGCTTACGGGGGATGGGGTGGAAGACTTTCATGAAGAGCTGTTCGGTGTACAATAGAGTTTAAGGGTATTTGTTCTAGCTCTTGCACAGTGAAGTGGAAGAATCATGGCTCTACTGGTCTTCCTTTCTTGTTTCACTAAGCCCCAAGGCTGAGGAATACTACTGGAAAGACTGCTCACTGCCAACCCCTAAAAACAGGGGTGTGGAAGGAAGAGATTCCTGGCTACATCCCTCAGATGTATACCTTGACCAGGATGACAGGGCTTGGGCTCCAACACCTCTGACTTCTGGCAGGAGTATGCGTCTTGTGCTCTCTCCAGAACTTAGGAGGGGTGTGTGTAAGAGACAATTGGCAGATATGGCATAAAATCAGCAAGGGTAATAACAGAAAACTGATCTTATGAGTCTGGAACACCCATATGCATTCACTATCTCGGAGGATGTGCCGTTACTCTTATTATTTAATTTATGATTCAATAGGTTTTTAAAAAAATTGAAAAAAATAAATTATTGAAATAATAAATTAAATTTTATATTTGAACTAATCAGCATGTATTAGCTCTAGTTGCATATGTTTTGTGAGAACCAGAGCAAGGGTTCCTAAGGAAAGATAGATGTTAACTAGCTTCTGTGAGAACATCCTCATCATAGGATGGTTGAAAATAGTCTGTTGCTCAGTTAAATTGCGATAAGTAGAGGTGGCTGTGAGATGCACTTTAATGAATGAAATAAAAATTCCCAAATGTATTCAAATAAGTAAGTACCCCTTGACAGACTGGATAGGAGCTGAAGTTGGGGGCAGAGAAGAGATGCAAAAGGGACTGAAGCACCTAGTTGCCATTGTAGGTGCCCACCAAGCTAGGGAGAGGGTGGATATGGAACACAGAGAGGAAACAAGTTTATCAGTCCTTTTTGACAAAGGCTGAGCTGATGAAGATGCAGCTTATCACTTTTGCTGACTGAGACAACTCTTCTAATGAGGAGAGTGCAACTCTCTGGTAGCTGTTCTTACAATGTCAAATACAGCATGTGAAGATTCCTCACTAGAAATAGCCAGATTAGATAATATTCTTGTTGTCTGATACAGCAACTCACAAAATAGCACCACATCTCCCAGTGGTGATGAAGCTGAAGTCACCCCAGCATTATCCTCCAGAGAATTTCTCCTCTCAAAATCTGGATCAAACTCTTCAAACTGCATGGATTCTACCTCTTCTGAGATGTCCCTTACTACTACAGGAGTTCTATCAGAACTCACTTGTATCATCCTGAACCATGACTAAATCTGCTTGCAAATCTCTTTCCCAGACCAGTTTCTGGATAACAGTCCTTTCTTGGTCTCACCAGTTCCCATAGAACCAAATGTGTGAGCTGATTACAAGAGAATGGAGAAAAGCTGTTATCTGGGGGAGCCTGATGGAGTCTTAGGAGGCTGAGGTATAGGAGACATTTGAAATTCCTCAGCTCACTTTCCCTTCTTAGTGGGATTCTATTTGAATAAGAATTAACAAAAATCTTGGATTCCAGTTTCAGTGAAACATGAGGATTTATTACTGCTTATGGTGAAAATGGTTGAACTTGTGCCATAACCACTATTCACTAAACCACTGCCTCTGTACCAGCCTGCAGATCCATTCTCATCTCTTTTAACCCATCAAGAAAGCTTTCTTTCCCCTCCCAGAACCAGTTCAACTGATTCAAAAATAATAGGGTCAGAGAAGCGTTTCCTAAATCAGTGTCTGCCCATTCCTGTTTCCTACAAGAACAGCTCATCAGATTGGTCTCTCTCTTGAGGACTGCTCTTGAAGAAGTGGAAACCAGTGAGGATTGAGTATTTCTGCTCACTCTAACAATCCGATCCTTCTCTCATGGACTGGCTCTAGAGACAGAGGCTGACACCACAGTAGGTTGATTGCCTTAGTTCAGATCCTTCCCTTGACTCCAAGATCCCTTAGTGCTCAGGACATGAGAGCAGGAATTAACTTTCTTCACTCCAGATATCCTCGGAGCTTATGCAGGTGTATAAGGATTTGCCAATCCTCTGATCCACTTGTTTCTAGAAGACTTCACCGGCAGCTTCTTTGAGGAAAATCCCTTGAAGACTGTTCTGTCTCCCTTTCTTTTGCATCATAAACTCCAAATATATCAAATCCTTCTTCTGAAGAATGACCCTCACCCAAGAATACAAGACATCTATCATGTGTGTGAGATGCTGGGAACACAGCTTTCTTAAAATACACATTTCTTTAAGCCCAGCTTCTTGGTTTTCAGCTCTGTTATTCTAGTGCCAAATCCTACAGAATTGTATATCCAGTCCTACAGAAACTAATAATAAAAAGCCTAATTAAACTATCATCAACCCTGAACTAACTAAGCACTTAAGACACGGATCCAGGGGATTCCCAAAGCAGTTCCAAACCCATTCAGCTGGCTGTACTTGGAAGGAACTGAGGTGGCTGGAATATCACCCTTGTTTCATCCCTTCCTGTGGCATATTCAGTGTTCACACACATGAGGGGCATAGATGGGACATGGAAATTGCATGATATACATTAATATTATAGGGCTAACAGATGAATGAAATGTGGGTTCTCTTTATTTCCTTTCTGGTTTTTCAACTTTGAAGTGGTCACACTTTCAACATTTTGTCTGCCACCAGACAGGCTAGAAGTACAGCCAGCACCCCTACAATCTGGAGCTAGCTGCCAGCTGCCAGCTGACAGCAGTACTCTGGAGGCCCAGCACTGACCGTAGCAGAATGGCTGTATTCACACATACATGGTTATTTTGAAACAAGTTGTGTCGAAACAAATTGTTTCGAAATAATGCCTTATTTTGAAATAACATATTTCGAATTAACAAAATGTTACTTCGAAATTAGAAAAAAGCGGGAAATGAAATAGCAGGTTCACAATGTGAACTTGCTATTTCACTTCCTCAGGGGGCTGCAGGCACCGGCAGGGTTCAGCGCTGCCCGTCACTGCTCCCTGCCGGTGCCTGCAAAGCCAGGCTGCGGGCACCAGCAGGCTTCACCGCTGGGCAGTGCTGAACCCCCCCAGTGCCTGCAGCCCAGCTCTGCAGGCGCTGGCCAGGAAACACCCCTCAGCACCCTGGCCAGGGTGCTGAGGGGGCAGCCCTTGACCTGTTGTTTCGGAATGTCTTGTTCCGAAACAACATGTTCACACGAGTTGTTTCAAAACAAATGTTTCAAAACAAGGTTGTTTCACCCCCAAATGGGGTTTAACTTGTTTCAAAACAACACCCTTGTTTCGAAACAATGGGTTCCCATTGTTTTGAAACAACAGTGCGTCGTGTGAACATGTTTTTTTTTGTTTCGAAACAACAAGGTTGTTTCGAAACAAAAGTGCTGTGTGAACACAGCCAATGTGGCCCAAAGTCCTGATAGTGTGAAGTAAACAATTAATTTATTACAGTTGTTAATATTTATTAAGTTCAACTATAAGGACTCCTTAAAGGGAAAGAGGAGAAAAAGTCTAAATATAAAAATGGTGAGAACATATATAAGACTGCACCTGCATGTGACTGTCGTGAAATCTCTTGGAGTCTGCCTGCAAAGGAAAAACAATACATAACTTCAATCATGCACCTTTCCTATCAATTCATGTTAACAATGCTATTTCTAAAACACGATTCACTTAGATTTGATTTGTTAGCTGCAGCAAGCTGATCTATTTTATAGACCAACTACTGTAGCATGACATGTACCCTTTCTGAAACTCCTCTACACCTTCCTTCTTCAATTCTGAAGAAGAATAAAAATCGTTTCAATCTGAGTTACCAAATATTAGCTTCCTTAGAGAATTGCCCAATCGAGGCTCTCACTAAACTGCTAAACCTTGTCTCCCCACTTGCCAGGAGCGCCAGTCCTGGACAGTCTCCCATTCTCAGCAACTTTGTCATTTCCCTTCCCCTTTAAACAATTTGCTCACTTTTTTCCCTTTTCTAAAAGCAGCCATAGAATGTGGCAGAGATCAGCTCAGGTGCTTTCCAAAACTACACAATGCCCTGTTTGTTACCAGCTATGGCCCCAACTCAGCAAAGAGCTTGAAGCACACAACGATGTCTTTGACTTCAAAGAGACTACTCCACTGGGTAAGACTAAGCACCTGTCTTAAGTGTCTTCAGCATTTGGTCTATAGAGATTAGAGGAACAGACATAATTCTTTTATGAAGAGGGGCTGCCCCTTTCATGACCCTTTTGTCCTATGGCCTAAGAACAATAGGGAGTGAGCCTCATTCTAACATGTGGCATGGCAATCTCCCATTAATTTTGGCTTGGCCATACAGTACTTTAACCTGATGAGCCAAAAAATGTTTTGAAATTGTTCTCCAATTTTCCAACATTCTTTGGATAACAGAACTAGGCACAGTATCCAGTAACAGAAATGAAATATTTTGAAATAAAATAGTCAGAGTAAAACATTTCAAATATTTTGGATTCCTTCTCCCTCCACACACACTGAATCCATTGCTTGAATTACAAGTGATTTTGGTAAATAGTTTCAGATTTGACATGCATGTGCATGTGTGTGCCCATGCACATTCACACATACATACACACATACACACAAAACAATTCACCCCAAAATTATAAATAGACATCTGTCGATGCTCTCACTATAGTGTCAGTCATTAAAAATGGATCTAATGTTCAAGTGGTAGTGATCAGTTGGGGGCATGATTGATCTGTGGTCCTAAATCATTTGGGTTTCACTGTCCTAGAGACAGCTTTTCTTCCTGTTCCGTTTTATGGAAGGCGTGATTAGATATAGTGTCCATGCTTGACCAATGTCAGGATGATGCTCAGCAGTGGGTATTCAGCACCAAAATTCTAGTACAGCTTATGCTGGGCTGGTTTCAGAATGCTATGGAAAATGAATAAGCTTATTTTAAAAATGTCTTGACCATAAAGTTTTGCTGTTGGATAGTTTTAATCTTCCAGCAAGGGGAGATGAGTTTTGCAGGATAGAATTTTGTTCAGTTTAGGTGAAATTAATTTATAGCTGTATACTTCATTCCTCAAATGAGGCATTGGACTTCTTTGAATAATTTTAAAATCTTTATGAGGAGTTCGCCATACTAAAAATAAGCTATTTTCTGAGTTACAGAAGTGTGGTTTCTTTCTTTCTTTCTTTCTTTCTTTCTTTCTTTCTTTCTTTCTTT
>ML682024.1:11126752-11199239 GCA_007922195.1 Podocnemis expansa | reverse complement strand
TTTCTTTCTTTCTTTCTTTCTTTCTTTCTTTCTTTCTTTCTTTCTTTCTTTCAGCGATGTGTTAATGTTTCCTAAACTATAAAACAAAAATATCAGGAACAACTTCTTTGATACTTTAAAAAATCTTCCCATGTAAAAGAAACAGATGGGAGCAGAAATTAAATGAAAAATACAAGCATCAAGCACCTATAAGGTGCCACAGGACTTTCGCTGTTTTTGCTATACACAGACAATCATGACTACCCCTTTGAAAAAGCATCAAGCTGGATAAAAATCGATTTTTAAAAAATTCAATTTATAAAATTTAAATTTAAAACATTTTTCTTTTTTTTTAAAATAAACCCATTTAAATGAAATTTCAAATACAATAACCTATTTTAAGGCCTAAGCTTAATATAACCTATTAACATAATTTAAATTTAATAACTAATGCTAATAACAATGTTAGAAATTACTATTAATAATAGAACATGTTTGCTGAGAATGTTTTAAACCTCTGAGATGATGGACAACACTAGTTAAGGACTTAGAATCAGTATGCACAAGGGCTAACCCAACTTTTGACAACAATAGCCTCATATGCAGGTGCAGAATGAATATTTACTTCTTTCTAATTTGTTTAAATAGTAAAGTTCAATGATGAGTTTATTCAAAGTTAAGAAACCAAGAGGAAGTCAAAAAAGCAGGAAAACTTTTTTTTTTCTGTTCTAATGTAAGAATAAAAACTAGGTGTGAAAAGATGACGTCTACTAGTTCTAAAACTTGAACGATGCAGTGAATAGAAACAATGACTTCAATTCACTAACTACAGTGAAATCTTTGTTTAAAAGCTAAACGTATTTTGATATGTATTGAACACATATAGGGATATTTAACTATGACAATAACAACAATAAATGGTAAAATAGTCTGTTGTATATTTTAATTGAATGCCAACTTCCAACCAAATACAACTTGACACAAATCAGTTGTAAAAATATATCATCTGGTAAATAAAAATACATAATTTAATATTTTCTAGCATGATAAAAATTTAAAATGTAAGAATATGAAAAAAATATGTGTTAAGCTATATAATTGCCTAAAATAGTACATAGATATAGTGTAATTTCTGGAATAGCGGGGGGAAAAAGTACCAAAGTTAGTGTAAAGTGTCTGTTTAGTTGCAAATCAACATGTTCTAATATAGTGGTTCCCATCCTGTGGACTGCAGAGCCAAAAGTGACATGCAGAGGCTTTCAAAGTGGTCCACAGCTCCCCTCCTGCTCACTGTAGAAGGCAGCTACTGTCTAAGGATCCAGGCAGCGTGCATTTCTGCAGATTTAAAAGATTGGTGCAGTCTCCTTGCTGCAGCCAAGAAGATGGGAGCACAGAGCTCCCTCTCCTCCCCTTCCACTTCTCTGTAGCAGGGATCATGGCAAAGTAATCTGAGTAGATCCATAGGTTCTGGGGTCCCTGCCGGAGCCAGAGGGAGGGGAGTATTGATTTTTCATCTCTATGGCTGCAAAAGGGAGCTACGGCCAAGTTGAGACCCAGGCAGAAGTGGAGTTTATCAGAGGCAAGGAGAGGCATTGCCTCTCCCTCTTTGGCTATCTCTGCCTCCCTGCTGAGGTAGGATTAGGCTCCAGCCTGGACCAAGGGCTGCCATGATGGTGGTCCTCAGTCCCAGCCATGGCCCACTCCTGACTCAGTGGGGGGGCAGAGAGCGACCACCGCCAATGGTGGGATCTGGCCCCAGCTGGGGACCTGGAGCCACCAGTGGTGGCGGGAATGGTTTTGGCTGGGATCCTGGGCTGCCTCTGAGGGTAAGATCCAGCCCCATCCTGGGGACCAGAGCTGCTGCCTCCAGTGGGATCCAGCCATGTTTGGGGAACTGGAGCTGCTGCTGGTGACATGATCTGGCCTGAGCTGCAGCAGCAAGAGCCGGATTTGGGTGGTGGGGTGGCTGGATCTTGAAGTTAGCTTCCCCACCCAAATCAACCCATGGACCCAGGTAGAATGCACAAGGCTACAGGATGCATGAGGTTTCCATGCTGCAGTCAGAGAGATGGAAGATCAGTGAGGAGGCAGCCTCCTTGCTGAACTCTTTTCATCTGGCTGCAGGGATGGAGGTGCTGCTGACAGAGACTGCTGGCCCTCCATGTCTGTAAAAATGATATATGTCACCCTTAAGCCAAAAAGGTTGGGAGCCACAGTTATAATAAGTTCCAAAGGGGTAGGCATGTTAGACTAGTTCAGCAAAACAAATAAGGAGTCCTGTGGCACTTCTGTAGACTAACAAATTTATTTATTGCAACAATCAACTTTTCTTTTTTAAGGAAAATAGCTAAAATGTACAAATACAAAACACAATAAAACTAGTGATTTAAATCAAAGCTTAGTGACTTAAATCATGATTAAAAGCTGGTATTTAAATAACTTTGATTTAAATAAATCCATCCCAAGAAGCACAGAGGTCTCCTTCTAAAAAAAAAAAAAAAAAATACAGCAGTTGTTCTGAAACTCTGGGATCTTTGGGCCTCTAGAGATGGTTTCTGTCCCTTAAGGAATACTGTGATAGGGCTAAAATTCACTATAACAGTGTTCTGGCATTTTGCTTCATGGCAAGTGCTAACAAAAGTGCCCTTCCCATTGTAATTCTTCTTCTTCATCCTAGCATGTGTATATATACCTCTCACCTGTAGATTTCACTTTGCACATCTGACAAAGTGCTTTGGAGCCCACAAAAGTTTATGCCCAAAGACATTTGTTAGTATTTAAAAGTGTCAGAAGACTCCTTGTTTGTTTTCCCAATAATACTTTTTCATGTAAGTAACTGTTATAGTTGCCTCAGGGATGTTATGCAGTTGTGAATGGGAATGCAGGTGAAGTGTGGGTTTGGAACTTATGAAAGAGATGTTGTCCATTAGAGTGTGTCCTATTAAAATGTGTCCCATACTGTGAACTGCTTTGCTAACCTCATTTTAGGCTGATAAAAAGCAAAACATTTTGAGTTTGCTTTGAACAAATTGAGGAAAAGCGTAACGGACTCTCCACATTATTATGAGAAAGAAATAGATTTCTCATCTTTTTACACTTTGAATTTAAATGATAAAGCACTGAAATTATAGAATAATAGAAGACTAGGGTTGGAAGGGAAATATGATCTTATATCTACCTTTTTCTGCACTGACGAGTCTCTCTTCAAAAAAGAAAATCAACAGTTAGATGCTTAGTAGCAATATCATGTATGAGCTCTATCAGTCTCTATCAAATATTTATTGCAGCACTTTTATATTGTCCCCAGCAATATCCACCTTCTACTATATTTTATAAGCATATGGGTCATATCCTTAGGTGGTATAAATTGATCTAATGATATTGAAAAGTGTGGCTGGAAGGGTCTTGAGAGGTCAGCAAGTCCAGCCCCCTGAGTGAAAGCAAGGCCAGGTAACCTTAAACCATCACCAGCCTTAGAATTGGACAGTTTTTCTCAATGTCTAACTTAAATTGCCTTGCTGCATATTAAACCCCCTTCTTTTTGTCTTACCTTCAATGGACATGGACAGCAATTGATCATTATCCTCTATAGCAGGCCCTAACACCTTTGAAGACTGTTACAATGTCACCCTTCAGTCCTCTCTTCTCAAACTAAATGGCTGGTCCAAAATGTTGAAGTAACAAACACTTGCTCAACATTTTCCAAAACTACTTCTTCATCTGGGAAACATGCCAGATTGGAGCTGGTTTCTCCTATGGCATATGTGGTGTTTTCTGTTTGAAGTTAAGGGGTCATGAATATTAAAGCAGTATAGCAGAACCTGATCCTGAATTTATGAGAGACCTGTTATATGGCCTCTAGGAAACAAGTTTTCAAAAGAGTTCTGCACCCAACTCAACATTTGAAAATTTGTATCCAAATTACTTTCGTTTAGGATCTAACATGATGTCTAAAGGTATGTCTACACTGCAATCAGGAAGCACAAAACTACCATGTGAGACATATCTAAGCTAACTTGTATATAGCTGGCTAAAAATAGTAAGAGGGCCATGACCACTTGTGAGGTGGAATGGGGTAGCAAGCTGACAACAGTTCCACCTGGGGCACTAGGTATGCACTAAGTAGCTTAGGCACAGTTATGCATGCTGTTGCATTTGCAGCATTGAAAATTCCATATGATGAAAGCAGAGAACTAGGTTAGGATCCAAGGTAGGGTTGAGAAGGGAAGGTGGAGAAAGGGAAGGTGGGAGAAAGGTAATTTCTGAGATTATCTGGTCTGATCTCTTTTATATAACACAGACCAAAGAACTTTCCCAAAATAATTCCTGCATTTAATCTTTCAGAAAAGACATCCAGTCTTAATTTAAAATGGCCAGTGATGGAGAATCCACCATGACCCTTGGTAAATTGATCCAGTGGTGAATTACTTTCACTGGTAAAATATTGTACACCTTTTTCCACTCTGAACTTTTCTATATACACCTTCCATCCATAAGATCATCTAGTTTGAAGAGCACATTGTTAAATATTTATTCCCCATGTAGCAACTTACAGCCTTTGATTGTCACAGTTTTTAACCTTCTCTTCTTTTAACTAAATAAATTCAATTCCTTGATTCTATCGCTGTAAGACAGGTTTTACAACGCTTTAATAATTTTTCATGATTCTTCTCTGACTCCTGTCTGCTTCTCAATACCTCGTATGATATGGGGTGCCCAGTGTTGCATTGTAACTGGATGAGGCCAAATGATTGAATGCATTATAATATTCTCTGTATTCCCATCCCATTCCTAATGCATTCTGACATTTTGTTGATTTTCTTTGATTGCAGTGTCCCATTAAACCATCTCTGCAGTGATGCCCATGTCCTTTTCTTGGGCTGATACAGGTAAGTTAGAATCATGCAAAGTAGATGACTAATAAAAATTTCTCCTTCCAATGTCCGTGACTTTTCACTTATCAATACTGAATTTCATCTACCAACATGATGCCCATTGACTTTGCTTGGGTTGGTCTGTTTGAAGTTTTTCATTGCCCCTTAGTCCTGGCTGTTTAGCCAGGACAGTGTAGAGCTGTATAGGGGAATGTGTACATATGCCAAAGGAATCCTTCTCTGGCTTTTGTCGCTCAACTATTGTGCTTGTATGTTGTCAGAATAGAATGTGGGGGTCAGAATCGATGTCCTGATTTGCATATTGAGAGAGCCTTTAATTCCAGATATCTTTAGAATAGAATAGAATTATAGGGTTGGAAGGGACCTCATGAGATCATCTAGTCCAAGCCCCTGGCCTTGCTCATTTTCTGCCCACACTGTGTATTATTTATTTCATTTACTCTGTACTTCTTCACCCCTAACAGAAGACAAGGCATGTTTAGAGTCTGTTGTTTCTCATTCTGTCCAGCCCTTCCTGCCTCTTTCTCTCTCTCTTCATTGTGGCAGTCTATGAAAGAGAACATGTAACAGTCTCATTGAAACACTCAGTGAGGTACCTTTCTGAATTCCAGCTCCCTTCCTGCTTTGCTGTTGGGACAGTACAGCTACACACTGATCTTTACTCAAGGCTGACTGTTAAGTCAGAATCTAGCCCTTTGGAAGTAACATTTAAAAAAAATGGGAGTCAGGGGTGGGAAATGTATTCTTAATGTCCCAAAAACAGCTGAAGGGATTTTCCCTAAAAATTAAGAAACAAAGTATGAAGTTGATTGGCTAATTCTCTGGTTACATACTTGCCTATGAAATTAGTAGTCACCACAACCATTTTTTCTGCTTACCTGTAGTATAGGTGTATATAATAGTTAAATAAAACATTTGACAAAACTTTACTTTAATCTGCCCATTTGTTACCTGTTTCAGGAGCTCTACTTCTGTTTCCTAAAACAAGTCAGAGATAATATATGTAAACTATCATGGGGATGCAAATTGTTTGGCAATTACTCATTACCTCAAACCCTAAAGACATAAAATTCCAAGCCCCAGAGTGGTGTGTTTTTATTAAGTGTTATTCAGTGAAAATCACCTAGGAGGACAGCAAATCTGATAAGTATTTTAAGGCACATGGGCACATAGTTCCACAGAGAATGGACAGTCAGCATTTCAAAGCATGTTGCCTCCCAGGGCAGTGTACAAACCTATACAATATGTGCAAAGAGTTAGGTGCTGAAGACTAGGATACACAACAAAGCCAGCATGTGTGAAGTGAAATGAGTAAGCGAGCCAATGTGAAATGCTATGGCAGGGTTGCCAACCTTGTATTTTAGCTGGTATTGATGTGAAGAGCTGAAGCTGAGTGTTTCACTGGCATGGTAAGCTTTTTACTGACCTCATTAAAATACCATGAACAATACAATAATGCTACAGCATTATATTATAATGTTAGTAGCAGAGAAAAGGTAATGCTGTGGAGTGGAGATATGGGAAGGGGAGAAGAGGAGTCTAGGCTAAATGGAAAGGGGGAAGACAGAGATAGAGGGGAGGACTGGGGGGGGGTTGTGTGTATGTGTGATGAAGTGGGAAACCTCTCTTGGGCTAGTTTGGGATGTTTTGGGCGATACCCCACTTTCTCTTCTTTTCTCTTCCTGTATTCTGGTGATGGGACCTGGGTGTGTGGTTATTATAAGGACCACTAGAGGGCAGAGGAGCTTTTAGGCAGACCTTACCTGGACCCTCTGCCGGTCACATAGGTTGTGACTGGCTTCGAGCAAGGAGCGGTGCTCCCTAGACGGAGAAGCGGAACAAAGGACTAGGAGGACAGAAAGGAGTGGGGGAGCAGGGCCTAAGGGGAAGGGTCCCCAGGGCATGAATCTGCTCATTATGGGGGTTTGCTACTACACCCCCCTGGTTAATCTGAAAGCCAACCACCTGAGCTGTGTGAACTTGATTTCTAATAAACTACCCCACTAGCTGAGAGTCACTCCTGCACTCCTGATTGGGACTTCCCAGGACCCTCCTGGAGAGAGAACTCTATAAGCGAGTCCAGGCGGAGCAGGGGTGGACCTTCTGAAGCTAGATTTGGTTTGTGTGGAGACTGGGGCTGGACTTGAGAAGACTCCACTATAGCAGAGTTCAGATCAGCTGTGAGCAGAAGGGACCCCTGAAGTGATTTCTGCGTGGCTCCGTCAAAGTATGTGGGTGGACTTTGTGTTACAAACACAACTTTTTATTGTTTTAAAACCATGAGGAGGTTTTTGCAATCCCAAAAGAAAATCTGATTCTGATCTGATGGCATGAGATGCAGTGTGACTTGCCTACCTAGGGCTTTGCACAGTGTCTCTGTAACCATCACCAAGTGGGGTCCCTGAGCATCTTCCATTCCAGACAGGGCCATAACTAGACGTTTTGGCACTGGGACAAGCAGCCCCAGACATGCCTCCACTCGCTGGCCCCAATCTGGAACTCCCCAGCCTGCCAGTGGTGGCAAAAGCTTCCCAGCTGCTGCCAGAGGTGGCAGGAAGCTTTCACCACTGGTAGGCCAGAGCGATTCAGCTCCATCCCCAGCCTGGTGGTGGCAGATCTGGAGGGATTCAGAGGGATCCAGAACCCCTCAGCTTGCCGTGGCAGCAGCTTCTGGCAGCAAGCCCCAGCACCGCTGGATGTCCCAGGCACAGAATTTTAAAGGATGTAGGGGACGGATCCGGCTCCATTCCCAGCTGCTGCTGGGAGCCAGATCTGCCCCTGCACCCTCTCAAATTCTGCATCTGGGGCATTGCCCTGTTCACCCCGGCCTAGTTATAGCCATGATCCCAGACCCAGTCTGTTTTCAGCTGAGCTGGCTCCACACTGACAGGACAGCACCCTAACTCAGAGGGAGCCAGTTCAGTTCTCCCTCCCCTGCTGTGGTGTGCTTCTCCTGCTGTGGGAGAGAAGCTCTTAGCCTCTGTGGTTGTCCTCTGGCTCTGGAACTTTTAGGCATTGCTACTGGGATGTTATGCTTCCAATCTTCACCCATTCTCCTGTAAGTCTGAGCTCATCCTGGGCTTGCTTGCTTTTTCTTTCTTTCTTTCTTTCTTTCTTTCTTTCTTTCTTTCTTTCTTTCTTTCTTTCTTTCTAAAACAAATGTTTAGGACAGAAATAGCATCTCTTTCACATAATTTCTTTTGCTACAGAATTTGGCCTTCTAAATATGGAGAAAGTCTAGAAATATAGAAGAGAGATTTTCTTACTTAAATAACAGCAAATGATGATGATCCCGACGTTAATAAGAACGAGGACACAAACTGTGAAGAGAAGAATCTTGTTTTCTAGGTCTAGTCTAGTCTCAGCTTTTTCTTTTTCTGTAGAACACGACATAGAAAAACAGGATATTTGTTACTAAAAATACCCAATGAATAGATTTGTGCTGCTCCAGACATTTCTTTCCATTTTAAAGATGAAGCTTCTTGGCTGTTTGGGTCTTTTGCCGTGTGTTTTTTTCTGAAAGCACAATTAACATTCTTTGACAAATGAAATGGATACAGCCACTGCTAGGCTTTCAAGACATTCCCAAGAATACTGAAACTAGCAATCTGTTGGTAACAAACTTCCTTTCAAGAGCAGAATGACAATGCCATGAAACGCAGTGTGTTCTTGTTGAGGACCGTAGAAATTATTTTCGGTAAAGTAAAACGGTAACCTTTACTGACTTGCAGATTATTCTCTTTCTCTGCATCTTGTGTTTGGTCAATTGGATAATAAGGACCTGTATGGTACAAGGTGGCAAGTTTGTACATAGAAGAGGTGGAGAGACAGTTCTCAGCAGGCTGAGGACTGGAACAAAAAACCCTTCTCTGTGTCCTTAAGAAGAACACTCTCTTCACTCCTCCAGAGCCTTTCTGTACCCATAAAACAATGTTTCTCAACATTTAGTGGACTGGGGAACATCTAAAAGTATTAATTACTTTACACGGAATACTTGATGAAAACATTCTTGAAAAAGCTGGTAACAGTGACAGAAGATAGATGCCCCAGTTGCAGCAAAGTTTCCAGTGGGCATCAACATCTGCTGCTGCAAACTTAGAAGCTTTGCTGTGGCTGGGGCATTAAATTGCTCCTCTCCCCTCCCAACTCAAATCCCCCCAATGGGGGAGGGTCAGGGTGGGTCACTGGACACCTGCACTATGTCTGAGGAGCACCAGTGTTCTGCAGAACACTGGTTGAGAAACATTGCCACAGAGGACATCTGTCTCTCTCTCAGCACACAGATATTGATCCAGTTGTGCTGCATGGCAGAAAATACTTGCTCCCTATGAAAGAGAAGGGATCTCCACTGGCTACAGTCACTTCAGCTTCTGCTTATCCTAGGGGAGCTGCTGGTATCTGCCATGTCCATGTCCACCCACTCCAGTAATTGCCATTCTTTCTCTAGCAGAGGATGGCCTTTCTCCCTTATGCAGGCAGAGTGCACTAGGTGTTACTATATCATGTGCTAGCTGCATGTTGCATATAATCCACAGTCAGAACCTCTGGACAGAACCAAATGGTAAAGGTGCTAGGTAAGGAAACAACTGCATGTGCCACCTCCATGAATGGGAGTCATGCAATGCAACAACGTTTTCTTCTTCTTGTCTTCCTCCTCCTCCTTCTTCATTCCTCCTGCTCCCTTTCATTATCCTTCAAATACTAGTCAACCTTCTTCCTGTCCCTTCTAGAGATGATATTTCTCTTCTCCCCCTCCTCCTCTCTTCCCCTTTCCTCTCTTCAGTACTGCCCCTCTCCCCAACTCCAAATTCTCTCACTATCAAAACACCACATTCTGTGTTTATGCTTCCATTCCAGAGTGGAACTTGCTGATTTTAAAAAAGGAAAAATTCAATTCTAGCTTGGAGGGTATGCTATGAAAAATGAGAAACTAGACTGGCCTGACAACATAAACTATTCAGTTTTGCCAAATATTTCAGAGGCTTGTTGCAGTGTGACTATAGTTTACTAATTTGCCTGGATTCTAAAAAAATGTATTTATTATATCTCTATGCAGAATCTCCACGTTCTGAGTTTTGTGGCACAAACCATGATATAATTCACAGATTAATGTTTCACATACTAGAAGCACTGGTATATATGGTTAAACAACAGAGCAAAAGAACACATTGGCTATGTCTATACGTAGCCCATTATTTCAAAATAACTTATTTCGAAATAACGTATTTCAAAATGTTATTTTGAAATAACCAGAATCGAAATAACAAAAAATCCAGGCGATATAAGGGAAAAGCTGGAATCAAAATAGCATGTCCAAACCCAGGGCTTGCTATTTCGCTTTAGAGGAAGGGCGCCATGGGAGGTGTGGCAACATGGCCCCCTCCCTGGGCCATGGCGGCAGCCATGTTGCCAGCCAATCCTATAAAAGCTGGCCCCGACCTCACTTCCCCATCCATTCTGGCTAGCAGGACTCTGCAAGCGACAGAGATGGACACTGCCCAGCTGCCTAGCCTTCGCTGTGTGGCTACTAGACCTGCTGCACACCTGCAGAATGTTCTTCTGTTGGGGGACACTGCTCGCAGAGCCCAATGCTGCCCAGGCTGCACCCCAGGCTGCCAGCACCTTGGGCCTCAGAGCTGCCCTAGTTCCCCTGCCCCTTTCTGTGCCTCGCCAGGTCTGGGCCTGGGAGACCAGCAGACTGGTGGGAGCAGGTAGTGCTCCAAACCTGGGAGGACAACCAGTGGCAGAGGAATTTCAGGATGACCAGGGCCAGCTTTGACCACCTGGTGGCATAACTCACCCCGCTGCTGTGTCGAAGGGACACCGCCATGCGTCCAGCCATCCCTGTCAACAAAAGAGTGGGCATAGCCATGTTGAAGATGGCCACCCCAGAGTCCTACAGGTCCGTGGTGCACCTCTTCGGGGTTGGCAGGTCCACCATTGGCACCATCCAGATCCAGGTCACCAGGGCCATTAACAGGATCCTGCTGCAGCGCCTCATCATGCAGGGGGAGCTGCAGGACATCATGGACAGCGTGGCTACCCTGGGATTCCAGAATTGCATGGGGATCCTCGATTCCACACACATCCCTGTGAGGGCCCCAGAGCACCGAGCAGCAGAGTACCAGCAAGGGGTATCACTCTGTCATCATGCAGGCCCTTGTGGACCACCGTGGTGTCTTCCAGAACGGTTATGTGGGTTGGCCAGGGAGGGCGCATGATACCCGAGTTCTCCGGAACTCTGCCCTGTACCGGGGCATGGAGACGGGCACCTTCTTCCCCCCCCCCCCCATAACATCAATTTCGGGGGAGTAGAGGTGCCCATCCTCATTGTGGCAGACATGGCCTATCCCCTCCACCCGTGGCTCATGCATCCCTACTCAGGGCCCCTCGATCCTCACCACCAGCTTTTTAATTGGCGTCTGAACCGCTGCCGCCAGGTGGTTGAGTGGGCCTTTGGATGGCTGAAGGCCTGCTGGAGGTGCCTCCTTACCCACCTCCACCTTGGGGAGGAGACTACATCGGAGGTCATCAGCGCGTGCATGGCCCTGCATAATTTCTGCGAACAGCGGGGCGAGCCCATTGCAGCTGCCTGAGAGGCTGAGGCCCAGCTCATTGGGGGCCATTATGAGCAGCCCGCACCTGTGCCCCCACAGGAGCAGGCATCAAGAAGGGCTGTCACTGTACATGATGCTCTCACATACAGTTTTGCCACCAAGGAGGACCTCTGAAGGCCAGGCCTGCCCCACCACATACCACCCTCTCCCCGCTTCTACCACAGCCAGCCCCCACCCATTGACCCACACTGTGAAGCACACCCAATAAAGTAAGACACACTCAGCAATATCATTTGTAGACATTTATTTTAACAGAACAGAGGGGTTGGGGCAAGGAAGGGCTGGAGAGGGTTAGGGGATGGGGAAATGTATGGGGTCACTAGGGGTCAGGTCTTCAACTGGGAGATGGGGTTAGGGTGGGGGTCACTGGGGGTCGGGTCATCAGCTAGGAGATGAGGGGTCACTTGGAGGAGGGTCCGGTATGGCCCTGCCTAGGACCACCTCAGGTCCAGGGTCGCCATGGAGGAGCGCGCTGAGGTGGCACTCCGCCAGCTGCTGGTGGACTGGTGGTGTCAGCGATGTGGCGCAGACTAATGGCCATATCCGCCATGGCTGTGCCAAGCCGATCCATGGCCACGGCCTGGCGCTCCATGGCCATGATCTGGCGCTCAAATGCAGCCACCAGGCAGTCATCTGTGGTGGCCCCCGGCATAGCAGCTGGAGGGCGGCATCCTGCTGGGCAGCCTGCTGTCACCACCAGGCCTGGGTGGATGCCTCCGCCTGCTCCCCCCAGTCCTTTAGGCTGGTCAGGACTTCAAACCGCGTCCGGGGCCCTTCCTCCTCCTCCTCCTTCTGGGTCTGGGGGTGCCGGGTGGGCTCCACACCTGATGGCTACCGATGGCACGAACTGCTGGAGAGAAGCATAAAACAGGGTTGGAGCCTGCTGCCTGCTGGCCTTGCTTGTGTGCAGCTTGTCTGCAGCACACAGCTCTGCCCTCACTGTCAGCAGGAATCTAGACCTGGGTCCTGTGGGACATTGCCCCAGAGGGACGCAGGGCCTAGTGGTGCCCACAATGTGAGTTGGACTCACCCAAAAGTGTTGCTCTGGGGAGTCTCCCAAGGCCACTTGCCAGTGGTCTGGTCTGCATGCTGTGCACCCTGCTCAAGATGCAGCTGCATCTGTCACACCCATCCAGGGTTACGTGAACCCAGGCATGCAGGGGCCTGTCACCCTGGTGCCACATGTCTCCTGGGTACCCGTGCCATGGGAGGGTCTCTGCCCCCCACCCCAGCCCTGTGCCCTGCCTGTCCCTGTGCTGGACCCCGTCACTGCCCATGACCTGGGCAGACCTAGCACTGCCTGCTTGTATGGGACATAGAGACTCACCAACAGGGGCTCTGGATGTCCGCCAGGACATCCCGTCATCCGTCTCAGACTCCCCCGGGGTTGGTGTTGCGGCCGACTGCTGCTCCTTCTCCTCGTTGGCACTGCCCTGGGTGATGGGGATCAGCTCCGGTGTCCCTGCTGCAGCCTCTGGTGGTGGTGGCTGGTCTGGAGACTTCTCAATGTCCAGGGATGCCTTGGGACTGCTGTCAGGTCCCTCTGGGGCTGAGGAGGTTGTTGGGGCAGTGCCCGGTGTTGACGGCCCAGGCAGGCAGGCCACTGGGCTCAGCCCCCAAGAAGGCATGCAGCTCCTCATAGAAGGGGCAGGTAGCAGTGCTACCTGCCCCCTGGAGCTCACATGCCTCCCTGATGCACACGTAGTCCTGTCTCAGGGCCTTGATTTTGAAGCGCACCTGCTCAGCGATGCGCTCCTGGCCCTAGGAGGACAACTCCATTGCACTGTCGGCGTATACTGCCCGGTTCCGGTGGCTAGCCCGGAACCGGTCAAGGATGTCCTATCTGCTCCAAATGCTGAAGAGCAGCTGGACCTCCTCATTGGTCCAGACGGGGCCACGTCATTTGCCATCAGCTGCTCCAGAGCCACGTGCTGACATGGCTCTAGAAGCTTCTCAGCACGTTGACCGGACAGAGCACTTCCTTCTTCCCATGGGTGCACAGCACCCACGGGAAGGAGGTGAGAACACATTATTTTGAAATAACGGTTATTTTGAAATAACGCGTCCAAACGGTGTTATTTTGAAACCTCCGTTTCAAAATAACCGCTGTTTTGAAACAATCGGGGTTTAACCTGTTTTGAAACGACGGTTCTTATTTCGAAAGGACAGGATCCGTCCTTTTGAAATAAGAAAACGCCATGTAGACCAAATTTATTTTATTTCGAAATAACCAGTGTTATTTGGAAATAAAAGTGCCATGTAGACATACCCATTGATTCCAAGAGGCCCTTTACTCCTCCTTGTGTTTCTGAGCTTCTCAGTTGGCTATACTCACAGAAAACTCAGCAGCAGCAACTTTTGCTTTTGTTTTTGGAGATTGGGTCAGGGCTCATTGGTGGCAATTGCTACTTCTGATGCTCCTCATCCTGTTGCTGAATTGATGTGAGTCGAAGTCTCCATTTCCAACACTTTGGAGGTTGGGGCTGCTGGTGGACTCAACTCACAACTGCAGCATGGGCTGCATCCTTGGTTGTGAACTTTTGAATCAAATGATCCAAAGGTGAAAGTGCTTGCTTAGGCTCCTCAGCTCCTCAAGTCTTACCACATGCAAACCTGTTCCTGCATGTGTCTTACATCCTCCTTTCAGGCAGTAAGAGAACCCTCTATGTCCCAACCCCCACCTCCTTTCTCATTTCCTCCCCAGCTCTCTGCAGACATTCTTTTCCTTCCATGGGACCGACTGCTTCTGACAGAGCAGCCAGGACTTCCAATTTTCAGATAATAAGCACAGCACATAGGAATCCTCTTCATTTACCTCCTGTGACTCGCCAAAGGAATTTGTCATGTCCTATGCCCTTACAGGTCATTATGATCATCCCTATTTTCCTTTTGATTCCAATCACCTTGTC
Source organism: Podocnemis expansa (assembly GCA_007922195.1). NCBI lineage: Eukaryota > Metazoa > Chordata > Testudines > Podocnemididae > Podocnemis > Podocnemis expansa. Next base: position 11,184,839 of record ML682024.1, on the reverse strand, counting down.
AAGCACACTGAAAGAGGACAATGTTACTCTGAGTGTGTGCAGGTTAGGAATGCCCACTTGTCTCCAGCCCACGGGCATAAACATGTCTTTGGTCTCAAACCACTTTCTCCCATCACAGGTGCTCTGATTAACTCTCCTGTTTATTTTGAGGTTAATTTTCAAAAGCACTAAAGCCATTTAGGCTCACAACTCCCACTGAAGGTCAATGAGGGTTTAGTGCTTAAGTCAGTTCATTTCTGACGATTTCCAGCTATGCAAATAGTATCAATTAGACTGGGGATTGTTTTGGTTTGTTAAAATCCAGCTAAATTATGTTGCATTTACTCTATATTTACTCCAAAGTTATACTTTTTTGATATATTCCGTGGTTGGTATGTCTATTTTAAAATAAAACTTCAAAGTAAGTGTGATGTAAGATAAAACACTATATTTAAACTACCTGAACTTTTCAGTAAATGTACTAATTACTCTTTGTTCTGACCCTCCAGCTTCTGATATTTTTCCCCACAAACCATGATATTCTTCACGGTTTACAATTTAACTTACCAATATTTGTAATGTTTGGAGGATTTTCCAAAGAAGCTGGAAAAGAACAGATGATAAGGTAAATGTAATGTCACTGATGTGTGTATTTTTTCACTAGCTTTATTAGCCTTCATGATGCTTTATACCACAGTAGAAGATTACAGTTGAACACAGAAAATATGGTTTATAATGGAAATACCATATCCACATCAAATATTTACTTGGGCAAATCCTACAGTTGCATTTTAGTAATTTGGCATGTGCACAAATTAATCACACTCTATTACTGTTTCATTAAGATCTTCAGAATGGAGCCATATTTATTGCTAGATTCTGCCTCATTCTCACATGGGGACAACAGACTAAGAAACTTTCCTTTTGCATGGCTTGGTAAAAACCTAGAATGATAAAAATCCCCATGTTTAGACTACAAAAGTCCTGTGCCACCTTCAAGACTAACACATTTCTTCAGGCATAAGCTTTCATGGTCTGCGCCCCCCACTTCATCATCCTCTGGAACATGTTCTGACTGCAGTCCTTGAATTTTTCTGTTTAATACTCAGGGGTGAATGGTGTTCAAGAGAGCTGGGGAGTGAGCAAAACCCTGGTTCCTCACATGGGAAGGTGATTAGAGGAGAGGGAGAAACTATGCCTCACACATTAAAGGGATATTGCAGTGTCTAGACTTATCCATTCATCTGAGAATTCTGTGAGATAAGGAACTTGGAAGGCCTCCTATTGACCCACATGGGGAGGGACACTCTCTGAACCTAGATAGGTAAGCCAGGCCCGGCTTGCTCCTCCTACCTGAAATAAAGGGCTGAGACTGGAAGTATAAAGGCAGGTTGCCATAGCTCAGTTGAGTGGGAGCTGCTGGAGAAGACAGATGCCCTCTCTTTGCTCCTGAGGACCTCCCTCTGTCCTAAAGTCTGGATCAGACTATGGGAGCCAATCAGACTGAGCCCTGGTCTACACTACGGGAGGATTTTGGTGGCAGTTGATGGGAGATACACAAGTTATTTTATCTCCCTTCAACAGCCTAATTCCCACACACCACAGTGTCTTCAGTGCACTGGGTCAACAGAAAATTGTATTCTGTCAAGCCAGCACTATGTTAGTTGAGGGGGTGGTCTTCAAGAACTAAATTCTCAATTGACTGAGTGAATCTTCAGAGACCTGCTTCGTTGATCGAGATTGATCTGATGGCAGTGAATTTGCCACCATCGGTGAAAATAATGCCCAAGATGCCAAGGAGCTACAGAGCTACTACTGTCCACTTCCTTGGGGAGATGGAGGACAGTCAAGGACCCAGATACCCAGAGAGTAGGGTAAGAAGTGGGTTGGGTCAGGCACTCATAGCTGGGCTTTATTATTGTCAGAAGGCAGGCTGGCGTGCTGCAGCTGGATTCCTGCTGACCCTGACATAGGACCAGGGGAAGTAGGGTAGGCCAGTGGTCCCCTACCCCAGATGGCAGCCATCCCAGTGAAGGCCAGAAGGACTGAATGTTGGCTCAGCCCTGCCACAGAGTCAGAGATCGTAGACTAATTGCTTCCTCTGCTCTGATGGATCTGACAGCCTGAGCCTCTTTGACCAATTGCTGGCTCTGTTCTGCCTGAGGGCCAGAGCTCCTAGCCTGACTCTTGAGTGGCTAACTCTGTCACTCAGCTGAACTCACAGTGACACAGTGAGGCAGAGCAGCATCTCACTGATCCAGAGGCAGAAAGGCCACTGTTAACTCACTACATTGCCCTTTAGCAAAGGCTGTATCCTTTGAGTGGACAAGGAAAGTTATTTACACCCTGTCTTCCATTACACAAGACTTAAAGATTCTTTCTTTTGATGCAGATTCATGCATTTTCTTTCTTTGTCAGAGTTTGACTCCACCCCAACATTACTCAGTGTAGTCGTCTGGCTGTATTGGGAGTAGCTAATTAATTAGAGTGTCTCACTATACCCAATTGTTAAATTTCTGCTGCTGGAGTTATCAGTTATGGTGCTCTCTATCAGCATAACTTAGTGTCACTTATTTTCCGTATATGGTTTTCATTTGAGAGGACTTTTCTAAAGTTTTCCATGTTCGCAGTGTTTGGCTATGTATATGTAGGAGATTACAAGATACTACACTGTATCACTGGTAATGATCTTTGTTAATTTTTACATTTACTTACACAAATTATGATGAAAATAAGCAGTCAGAAAACTAACCTGACAAACATATTTCAAAGATTGAAAGTAAAAAAAAACAGAATCCATTTTTCTTCCATATGTGACCTAAAAATAAACATTGATAATATAATAAATATAATATAATATAATCATTCAGATTTATTCATGGTCAGATCTTGCTCACTAGTGTTGTGTACTTTTAAACAAATTTATTTATTTATTTATTTATTTTGGTTTGGTCTATTTTCTAAAATTTTTAAAGAGTGCATGTAATTGGTTTGTTTTATTATAGGGTCTGAGTCCCATCCCACCCTCCCTCTTCCCCCCCACACCCACATAAAAACACTATTTTTTTGCTCCTTGTTTCTTTATTGTGCATGAACCATTCTGTCCTTCTTATGTGATGAACAGACTGTCTATCAAGGTGCCAAGCACTCTACTCTGGCAAACCATTTGGGTACGTGATTAACCTGAAGCATGTGAGTAGTCCCAATGGGATCAGTTTAGCTTCTTAAATTTAATGTCTCCTTAAATGCTGTGCTGTATTAGGGCACTTTACTAGACCAACATTATTTATTATTATTTTTCATTACTATCATAGCACCTAGGAGCCCATAGCATGAATCGGGACCCTACAGTGATAGATGCTGTATGAACACCAAAGAAAAAGCCAGTCCCCTTCTGCCTCGTCTGTTTACGGAGGCTGTGTACTGAATGAGGCAGGGGACTCAGAAAAAGAGTTTCTCATGGTTAGGGCCCAGCAGAACCATATTTTACCCCATCTCTGCCAAAATTCCTGTTCAGTGAAGGAATCTACTGTCCTGATTTTTTACACTCATTAGATTGTTTGTTTTCAGGGCTGTCAGCAAGGCCTCCTTCAGGGAAATTGGGTCCCATCAACTTCACCTTCATCTGCAGATTAGAATCATTCAACCCGTCCACAAACTGCTGCAGCTTTTCTTGAACTATTTCCCCAGAGACCATAAATAATCCACTTATAGTAGCCACTGCAAGCCTACTCTGCCACGTCTCTCCTTTGTAACCAGAAATGGATGCGTTCCCCTCTGTCTGCTTCTCTACCCCTGATTTTACAGGGAGGGACGCATGAAGGACCTGTTAATTGCCCAGATCCTCTATGCTTACTGACTTAAGATCTGGTGGCAGGGCTTCTATCGATAGGCTTGCAGACAAATACATTTCTCCTTCTCTGACAAGCAGCTCAGTTTACTTGTGAATTTCTACTTTACCAGGTACACTTCCCAGCTAATTTTGCCATCAATTTGCATGCTTTCTGCACCTGGTGTTATATTGCTGTGTTATTAAGTCTTTGGGTTTAGTTTAAAGAATCTGAGAACTTTAGGTAGTAAATATTGAAAAGAATTCAGCCAACTCATCCATGTTGATCCACTGCAGAATGATTTGTGCAAACATCCTGGAAAATGACCTTTAGACTGTTATTTGCCTTTCACTTTCACTAAGAGTGCTGGGCTATCACCAAGGATTAATTCATGAATTCTTAGTAATTGGACAGTTCAAGTTCTGGCACATGCATATTCTTTTACTAACATAAAAGAAGGAATTATTCAATGCAACTTACTCATGCAGGGCTGGATCCATTTCTCATTCTAATTAGTGGAAACACCTTCACTGATCTAAATAGGCATTGGGTCAGGCACATACCAACTCTGAATCTGTCAAACACATTTTCTGGGTGAGGGGAAATGTTATTTTTGTGAACTGCAGTGGCAAAGCTGACAAGTTTTAGAACAGAAAGTTTTAGGAAAGAGATGTCCCTTGTCTGTTTGTAAAGCATACCTCTGAACCTGCAGGGAAAGCAGTGCCACACTAGTTTGGTTGGTGGCCAAAAAAGGGAATGTGAGAATCAGTAAAATTTCAGTCCAAATGTTGATTGTTGTGTTGAACAGTTAGATGAAAGAGTCACCTATAAATTGTCACAGTTCAGAGCAACTGCACCTGTGTTCTCTGTCATGGCCTGCCAAGGACCTCTGTTCTCAAGCTTCCAACTCCAAGGCTACCACCTCTTTTGAGAGAAGGCACACAACTTTCTTTCTTTGTCCCAAATGGGTTTTTTTGTAGGCTTTGTTCCTACACTGTGATCTACCAGCAAGCCAGGCTGCCTAAACAGACCAGCCACTGTATTTGCTTTGTCTTTAGAGTGTAGATAATGTATACTCTGTGTATAAACAGTGTAATTGTATTTAGACTTACAAAGGTCTAAGATCACTTATAAAAAGCTATTAAAAATTAATTTGTCATGGAGGAGAGGCAAACTATCCACAAGGATCAAAACTTGGCTGGAGAAGGAGAAGGTAGAATGTAGTTTTAAATGGTTCATCTTTCTTTATGGCAAGAAGTTGAGTGTGCGATGATCCACGTTCTGGTTGGGTCACACATAGTTAAACATTTTCACTAATTATCTGGAAAGTTGGGTGAATAGTGAGGTAGCACATGTTACAAATGATATGAAAGTTATTTAGATTAATCAGCAACAAGGAGAACTGTGAGTCAGTTTAAAGATAACTAAACAAGTTGGGTGACCGGGGCCAACCCTGATGGCAACGTCAATAAATGCAGAGTAACACGACAAGAGAAAAAAGCATAAGGAGAAGGGACTGTGTTACATTGAAACTGTATATTATGCAATGTCATTGAATAAGTGCTGTTAAGTGGATTTTTATGATGGGATGGATTGTTGGATGAAGCTCAAAAGGAATATATGCCACTGGGCTGACAGATATATAAAGGCAGGGACTTTTGCTTGAAAATTCCACTCAGGTGACTTGTTTGTCATTTGTGCACTTCTCATTTTTAGGTAGGTATGTGACTCCTGAAGGCAGAGGGAGCAGGATTGCAGGCCGGTTGTAGTCCGGCTGAGGAGTTAAATAATGACCATAAAGGAAAATACTTCCTGGCTTTTGTGAGATTAGGTTTCCTTCTTGGAGGAAGGCCAGGTCTAAGCTCAACATTCAAGGTGGTCTTGCTCAGGGGTATGAGAAATCCACATCCCTAAGTGATTTATTTAAGCCAACCTAACTCCCAGTCTAGAGAGAGCTAGGTTAATGAAATAATTTTTCTATTGACCTCACTGCTGTCTCTACTGGAGGTGGGAGATGTGCCACTGTAGCATTTTATTTGCAGACCAGTGCCTGAGAAGGAGAAGCATTAGTGAAGGATACTGTTAGGTTTATGTTATGTTTACTCTGATTAATTATCAACTTCGGTGATTTTCAAACCAAGCAGTTGGAAGAGTCATCAGTCAGCAGGGGGTTGGAATAGCTCTTCAGAGCTCTTTAAACAGAATGATTAAAAGTAGTCATGATCTCCTGGTATTCTCTGGTACCACAAAGACACTAGTGTGGAACAAAATGTGTATCCAAGGAGGGGCCTGATGTGACATACTTCTATGCTTTACAGAGATGTAAATTAGCTGTATGAATTCAGGGAAGGGACCTTTGTATTACTGCAGATGGCTAAATAAAGATCTCTGCTCAATGTGAAGCTGTGGTCAGAAAAGCACACAAGCTATTTAGTTGCATATGGAATAGGATAGAAAATAATACAGAAAATATTATAATAGTGTTATATAAATCAGTAGTTAGGCCTCTTTTGTGGCTAGTACTAGCCAAAACTACCAAAAAAAAAGTATTGTAGAATCAGAGGGGTTCAGAGTAGGGTGTGAGAAAGACCATGGAAGTGGAAAAGTTCTTTTGTGAAAAGACAGTGAAACAATTTTTTTTTTTTACATATAGAAAGGAGACAAGCGTCATGAATGATCTAGAGCAGTGGTCATCAAACTTTTTGACAGGGTATACAGCTCTGGGCCCCTCTGCCATGCTGCAAACCTCCACTGCAAGAAGAGGGGGATGGGCCACCCTTCCTCCCCTACTCAGTGCTGGCCAGCTAGGGAGTGAGGGGCTGCCCCGTGGGATAAGCACTGGCTGGCAGGAGAGTGAGGTGCAGCTGCCCCACTCCCAAAAGAAGTGCTGGCCGACAAGAGAGTGAGGGTCAGCCACCCTGCTACTAGAAGCAGCACCAGCTGGCAGGAGAGTGAGGGGCAGCCACCCCCCCACACACACGTGCAGCAGGGGTCCCACGACCCAGTTCCTTCAAGTCTGTGACCCAGTAGTGGGTCATGACCCATAGTTTGACAAACACTGATCTAGAGAAGGTAGACCAAGAACTTGTGTTCTCCCTGAAGAAAAATGGGGCAGTCCATTACACTGGTGAGAAATTAAAAGGTGACAAATTTTAAAATGATAAATAATAGTTTATCATAAAACAAATTATTAGACTGGAACTCCTTGTCATAGAAAATCACTGGCTGTATCCACACCAGGGTTTTATTTTGAAACAACAGCCATTGTTCTGAAATAAAGCCTGGAATGTACAGAAGATGTTCAGTTATTTCAAAATGATGGGACCCCGTCATTTTGAAATAACTGTCGCCGTTTCAAAACTATTAAACCTGGCTGGCAATCAAAATAACCCTTATTTTGAAAGGGTTGTTTCGAAACAATGTGGTTAGGATGCATTGTTTCGAAACAAACCCAGTTTTGAAACAGGGCTTTTGACTTCTCTCCCAGGGTGCATAGCACTCTGGGAGGAAATTCCACCCCCCCCAGCACCCTGGCCAGGGAGCCAATCAGCACCAGAAGTGAAACTGACCAGGCTGCAGTGCCTGCCTGGGGCTGGGGGAGCTGCATCTCCCCTGGCTGCTTGCAAGAGGCCAAGGGCTAGGGGACGGGGGTGCCCCCAGTGCATTGTCCCCGCCACTGGCTCGCCTCTCAGCCAATGCTTGGGGGGCAGCTGCCACCCAGGCAGAAGCCACGGCCGCCAGCTCTGCCCGCTCCCCGGGCCCTGGGGTGGCTGCCATCGTGGCAGAAGCCATGGACACCAGCTCTGCCTGCCACCTGGGCTCAGCGGGCGGCAGGCAGAGCCGGCGGCTGTGGCTTCTGCCCAGGCAGCAGCCACCCCCAAGTCCAGGTTGTGGGCAGACCTGGCGGTTGTGGCTTCTGCCTGGATGGCAGCCGCCCCTGAACCTGGGTTGCCAGCGGAGCCAGTGGCTGTGGCTCCTGCCCACCCCACAGCAAGACAGCCCTGGCGGCGGGCAAAGCCAGGCTCCCCAGGTCCTGCCCACCCTGTGGCAGGACAGCTGGGGCAGCAGAGAGACCCAGGTGCCGTGGATCCCCTGTGCCTGACCGGAGGACAGCCCGGGCAGTAGGCATAGCAGGAGCCCCTGCCTGGGCTGCAGGTGCCCAGCTCAAGTGGGCAGCATAGCCTGCCACCATGGGTGCCCCACAGTCCCTGCCCCCACAGTCCCTCCCCTGCTGCCCCAACAGCAGCAGGGGAGTCAGGGCAGGTGGATGAGCCGGGCAAGGGATTGTTTGGCAATATGGCCCTGCCAGGGGGCCCTGTTGCCACACTTCCCATCCTGCTCCTCTCCTGAAGCAAAATAACATGTCCACATGCAGGACTTGCTATTTTGCTTCTAAGGGTTTCCCTTACTTCGAATTAACAATTTTTTATTTCATTTAGAAGTAACTTATTTTGAAATAACCTCCTACGTGTGGACAGAGCCATTGAGACTAAGATCTCAATCAGATTTGAAAAGAGATCAGACACTTCAATGGATAACAAATATCCAGACTTATTATAACATTCAGAGCTAACAGCAGTGTTGGAGTGAATATTGAATTTCATGTTTCAGTATTTAAATCAGATTCTCCATCAGATACCTACTGTGAGGCTCTTGCACTTTCTTCTTACGGTAACCACTGGCAGAGACAGGACACAGCCTGGGAATTCCTGTATTACTCTGATAACTCAGGAATTCTGGACTATCAGCTATGTAAGATAGTGCCTGCCTTGTAATTTGCCTCAAAATGGATCAAACTAAAGACATAGGAACAATAGCAAAAAAATCATAGTGAAACTGCAGCCCTATGTCAAAGTCATTGATAAGTGATCTATAGCAAAATGTATGATAGAAAGCAATGAAAACATCTGTACTTACACATTGGTTTGCAGGGTATTTTATCCTGTAGCTCCTTCTAAACCCACCAACAACTGCCAAGTTGATAAATAACGTGAAAAGCTAGGGAGAAAGAGATCTTATAAAATGCATGCAGTATCCAGTGAGTGGAATTGAAGGAAAAACAGATGTTCAATAAGAAAAGTAGGAAGTTCTGTCTTTGTTTACACTGGTGTGACTTCTGGTGAGTTGAAATTTTATGTGTCAGAACAGATGTAAGTTCAATATTTACTCAAATTGTTAAAAAAAAAAACATTCACAAGGCTCTTGGAGATTTAACTCATCAAAGGCTTCTGCTGATACTGAGAACAGCTGGGTGAGATCTGAATGATCACTACTAAATATAATACATCATACAGTTAGTAGATTTTGAAGCAATTAGATGGAGGATATATTTATGGAATCACTTAATTAATGAGACTGTAGTTCAGAACCCAACACTTGATATGAAAATCTCAAAACCCACTTCATTATATTTTCATATTTTTATAAAGGCATGAAGCTAGCACCCAGGATGAACTTCTCTGAAGCTACTGAAGCCCAAACTCATGGAGATACATTGTGAGCTGATGCAAACTGGTGTATTAAAGTTTCAAAGGCATAGCCATGTTAGACTCTCACCTTCAAAGTGTCTGACAAAGTGGAGTCTTCTCTCATTAAAGCTCATGCAATAACTAAATTTGTTAGTCTTTAAAAGTGTCACAGGACTCCTTGTTTGTTAAACTGGTGTAGGATTCCAATGGCTGTGGGGCTCCTTTAGTACCACCTCGGTCACCTGCCATCATCCTCTACTTCATTATATCCTTTGAAATATTACCTAACACACACTCAGTAGAAGGGGCGATGCAGGATACATGGTTGGACATGGGGCACATGGGGTAAACTGGAAAGTTTTACTGGAGTTAGGAGGTAAATCATAGAATGTTAGATTTTGAAGGGAAATCAGGAGGTCATCTAGTCCAATGTTTCTCAACCTTTAGTGGACCAGGGAACACCTAAACATATTAATTACTTTACATGGAACTCCTCAGGAAAACTTTTTCAAAAACTTCAGTATGTATAGGTTGCAATATTCATAAAATCTCTGTACTATGCTTTCCTGCAAAGACTATTCAGGAAACTGAATTAATAAAATTTTCCAAATATAATGTGTTTATTTCTAAACAATAGTTACATAATGATTATGCACACAACTTAAAATTGTAATATTACTTGAGATTTAATGGGAATTATGGGCCTGAACATATTTCATCTCTTCTTCGGGTAATGTTCCTCAAAGAAAGTTTTACGATGGAAGTTATGGCCAAACAATGCCAGTGCTAGTGGTAACAAGGGCTAGATATTTAAAACGCCCTAGCTACAGCAAAGGATCAAGGAGGTGGTGGACGCAGACATGCTCCTATAAGTTTTTCTATGGCTGGGGCATTTTAAATACCCCAAGTCCACATTGAATCATCACATTGCTCCTTCCCCAACCTGCCCCCACTGGTGGAGTGGGTCTGGGGTCAGTCATGGAACACCAGCTGAGAAACACTGATCTAGTACAACTCCCTTCTCAAAGAAAGTGGCATTTGTGTACTGTGCTGATGGGTACATGTTCTGTTCAAGATAGGTTAGTGATGGCTTGGCCTGTTGGGTTATATCTACACCAGGGGCTGGCAATCTTCGCTGTCCCCCGTGCCAGTCCCACCCACCACAGTTTCAGCAGGTTCGGGGGGGGCAAATGGGGGTGAAGATAGGGACTCTGTGTTGGGAGGAGGAGGCTACAGTCCCTGGGGGCAGGCAAGCCCAGGGTGTGTTGGGGAGATGTGGCGGAGGTCCCTCAGGGTATAGCATGGGCTGAGCCATCCCCCTTCCCTCCACTGTGGACCCAATTAATCCTGGGAGCCATGCCATGCTGGCCCTTTGAGCTGTGCCGGCCCCCAAGCTGAGCCATGCTGAGCTGCACCACCACCCCAAACAGAAATGCAGTGCGCTGCACTGGCCGCACTGAGCTGAGCCATGCTGCGCCAGCCCACCAGCTGAGCAGCACCGCGCTTCTCTGGCCTTTGTGGCCCCAATCTCTGGGCCACGCTTGGGGGCCAGGCTACTGGAGAAGCCTGAGCAGCACTGTGTGCCACTCAGGATTGGCCCGTGTGCCAAATTTGGCACATGTACTGGTGGTTGCTGACCCCTGGTCTACACTTATGGCTGTACATAAAGTATATGCACTGCATGTCCCTCAGGATGGTATAAAAAACAGTTTAAATAGATCAGGTGAGTAGAATAAAGACTCACAAGAACCTTAAAGTATTTACTCTGTTAAGTTCTCTTCATGCTAAGCAGTATCTAGTTATATCTACATTGCTATTTTTAGCAGTGTAGTTTCCCATAGCCTCCCACTGCCAGAGCCTTTGCCTTCTGCACTGATACACTCTGGCAGTGGGAAAAGGCTCTGGCAGTGGAGAAGTAGTGGGGAAAGTCTCTGCATCTCCTCATGCCTTTCACTGCTGCATGTAGCTACGCAGTCTGTATTTCATTGCGCTGTGTAGATATACCTACCCTATGTACCACCACCAACATAGGAAAGGTCTTTGTTTCACTTCAGGAACTCCATCCAGCTATCCTGTCATGCACTAGATCCCAGAGGAAGACTACTGGAGATTCTTATTTCCCGGGCTAGCTCCCCACCTTTTTTTACACTTTTTGTCATATAGCATGTTTTGCTAGTTATCACAAAACCTGTTTTGCTTCTTCAGAGCCTATAGGAATCACCAGTTCTTTTTTCAAAAACTGTTTTTAGAATACTGTTCTTAAAATTCTATACAAGTTGTGATGTTATAGTTGTTTATGCTGTTGTGTGTGCTTATGTTTAGTTGGTGGGACTGCATTATGGTAGTTGCCTTGATTGAAGGACAACTTATGGCTTCTGTCCCATTAAAACTAAGGGTGAAAAGCAGACAATTTTGGATAAGTAAAATTCACATTTCTTGTCATCAATCATGAGATCATGCAAAACTACCATTTCCCATCCCAGTGACAGATGCGGCATTTTCCTGCAGTACTCCTGGGAGAAGTTATTTAATTCTGTTTAAATGCATTGGGGTCATTGTATTAAATGAATGGTTTATGTATCGTTATGGGTCAGAAGTGTATGTAGCCTCTCAAGTGGGGAGATGTGACATAGGAGAGATCTAAGTGTTCAAAGAGTACAATGAACAATAAGACAGATAAGCATGCACTTTTGGAACAAAACGTGGTAAGTGGTTTTCCTGGAGAATATCTACAGGAAGGTGAATGGAAATTTGCCATCTGCAGTTATACAAAAACCCAGACTGTTGATGTTATGCACTGAGAAGGGGACCATTGTCAGCAGTTTGCTCATCAAATGAAGCCAGGATCAAAAGCCAATGTTGTATGAAGGAAAGGCCTAACTAATCATGACAGTTCTGCTTCTGAATCTGATATGAACAGAGAAAAACTAGCTGTGAGGTTCTGTAACTGATACCTACCAGAGCATGAGTTTGGAGTTAGGGTGATCTCTGGTGAGTTATGTAGCATGTCCGTAGATTTCTTTTATTGTTGTAATAGGTTTTCTTTGTAACACTTTCACTGTAACAATAAATGTGCTTTTTTACAAAGAGCTGTGTGTTACTTCGTAACTGTAAGTTATTGTGCTGTTCATCACATTTGAAGAGGGTGGATTTGATAGTTCTTGGGGGCCCAGGACTGTGAGCTTTATCATCTTCTACCCATGGTGGCTGGCTGCACCCCCCTAATCTCACCAGCTTTGCAGACATCCAACCACCCCCCTTTGGTCAATCACTGCGTCAGCCCTGTTTTTGTTGTGCAATTTAAAAATAGTGCACCACTGTCCCCTATTCCCTTTGAATCCCACCCTGGTGACATCCAGCCCCTGGCCCCTGACTACTTGTAGGAGAAAGTTAAAAGCTGAGCACATGGCCTAAATGATAGCTACCACAGCAATGGGTTCACACTATGTGCTATATTCCTTTTTCTTCATGAAATCCAAAGGGTATGATCAGGGTCACATTAATCTCCTTTTCTTCCCTCCACCTCTTGCAATTTGCTGATTAAGCAAATAGATGAGGTAAGAACAGATGCATTTTTGTGTAAAAGAGTCTGCTCTCTGCAAGTTAAATTTTAAACCATAAAGAGGGGTGGAGGATAATTATATTTGTGCCACTTCCATCAATATTCATTGTATAGTTACTAATATCACCAAATACGGGTTTATGGAAAGTTGTAGGAAATGTATGTATTAGCATACTATTTTAGATAAAAGAATGTAAGGTAACCACTTTGTTACTCACTCATCAGCTGCCAGGGGAATAAGTATGCAATAAAGGATACCTGTCCATTCAATCTGCCTCTGGGTCTTCCTGTTCTCTCTAACCTCTGACATTCCTCACAGAAATCCTAGATCTTCTGCCCCCCAAGGCACAGTGTATTCCAGTTTGACATTAAACCACTACTTTAATAAAAACATGGTGCTTATGAGCCCTTATAACAACACAAAAATAGGTTTATTTAAGAAAGAACAGAGATTTAAATAGAAATGAGACTGGTAGGAAGAAATGGCTCGAATACTAAAAAACAAAACAAAAACAAAAACAAAAAAACCCCAAAACAAAACAAAAACAAAAACCCTGAGCCCCAAACTTCTCCTAGCTCTCCTACAAAAAGCTGTTCAAGGGTGATTCCTTATGCCCAGCTCCTTCCCATCCTGCAATGCTAATTTTCCCCCATGAGTGCTCTGCAGTTCTGCTGGGTGAGAAAAGGTCATTTTCTTCAGTACAAAGGTGATTACTGGTGTGGACATCAAGAGAAGGACAAGGATGGATACAACTACCCACACACCATGGGACATGTCTGGCCCTGTAAAACAGAATGGAATACATCAGTGAGTGCTTGCAAAGCATCTTGTGATATTGTAGTGACAGTAATAAAAGCAAAGTAGTTGCAGGGTAAAAGGGACCCCACTGATGTAAGGGGAAGTTCACAATATAGCCTCATGTGCATTCAGAAACAAGAGGGCCAGGGAAGCATAAATTCCAAAGAGCCAATCCACACTAGAGAAATTAAACTGCTTATGTCCATAGAAACATTTCCAGGCTATGTCTACAACACAGAACTTAGTTTGGTCTCCCTTAGTCCAAACTAAGCAGTTCCTGGTTAATTTGAACTAGCTGTGGCTTTTTAGTTCAAACTAACCTTTTAGTTCAAACTAGTAAGCACAGCTAGTTCTAACTAATGGCTTAGTTCAAACTTTTTTAGTTTGAACTAAGCCTTAGTCTGTGTCTGCAATGCACTAGTTTGAACTAAGCACCTAGTCTGGACTAAACAGTCAGACTTATTATTTCAGACTAAGCTTTGGCTAGTCTGAACTAAGCAATTTTTTAGTTTGGACTAGCCAAAGGCTAGTGCAGACACAGACCAAATTAGTCTGGACTAAGCTTGCCATTTGAAGTGTAAAATAAATTTGTTAGTCTTTAAGGCTATCTCCACACACAGGCAATTAACTAGATTTAACTTAAATACATTTAATAAAATGGCTATAAAAATCATTAAATCACTTTAAGTTAGATCAATTTAACCTGTCCCCACTAGAAACTCAAATTGAACTAGCATGTTCAGGGGCAGGATTTGCTAGTAAGATTTAAAAATGGGACACCATGGGAGGTGTGGCAACATGGCCCCCTAGAAGGGCCATGATCCCATCCAATATATGAATACAGAAAGGCACCCTGGGAAGGAGAACTGCAAAACTGTTAAATCAGAACCACCATTAAATCGAAATAACACATCCAGACAGTGTTATTTTGATATAACTGTCATGATCTGAGCCTCAGTGCGATTACAAACAAGGTTTCATTGAATTACTCTAACTTTCCTTGTTTTGAAGTGACAGAGCTCAACATTTTGATTCAAGAAATCATCATGTGGACTTACACTTTAATAGAAATAACCAGTGTTATTTGATTGAAAAGCTGTGTGTGGACATACCCGAAGTGCCACAGGACTCCTTGCTTCTTTTGCTGGACTAGACTAACATGGCTGCCCCTTTGGAAATTGAACTGTTTGTGTTTCATCTGATGCAATCCAACCAAAGCTGTTACAAATGGGTTAATTTTGTAATGCACACAGGCCTAAATGAGAGATGTGCTCAATGGGGAACTACTAGAGTCAAAGATTTTAAGGCTAGAAAGGATGACCAGATTATTTAGTCTGACATGTTGTACATCACAGGCCACCAGCACCATAGTCACCCCAAGACCAAGCCAATAACCAGAATAGATCAAAGTGTTACAGACCTCAGAAATCTAAATTCGACCTGGCCAGCCTCTGGATAATTGACCACTCTGGTTAACTGACAATCAAGGATACATAATAGGAATAGTCACTGTTACCAGCTGTAATTGACCCAGTCTCTCCATCATCATTGGTCATCTCATGTGTGCACAAAGAACAAAAGAAGTAATAAAATGTAGCAGAGTAGCAGCCAGGGTTAAGCTTTATTTAGCATTTTCCATTACTATCCTCCGGTTTTAATTGCTTATAACTTCAACTGTTTGGACTGAAATTTTCCCTGCTTGATATCTATTAAAATTTGCATTTACGTATTTATTTTGTTTCAGCAAAAGCATTGCAGTCATTTCCAAGAGGAAAACTGGGTCATTTTGCCAATGCCAAAAAAATTATTTTTCTGGAAATAGTTCACTTATTTGAACTCTGGCTAAAAATAGCTGTGTAACTCATTGGCAAACTGTGTGGTGTCTCCCCCTCAGGTGAATGGCATGTATTCTGTCAATCAGGAATGTTCCATTAGCTCGAAGAGTAGCAGTCTGGGCACTAATGCAAACTGTTACCCTGCTGCTAAATGCTTTAGAGTGGTCACAGCTGCACCTGTTGGAATTTCTTCATTTTCTCAATTGTCTTCTTAATAATCCCCCTCCCGAAATTCTAAATATTTAAAACTTCATTGAAAGTCCATCACACAAAAGGAAAGAAGGAGGCTTAATTAAAGGTGCTTTGGCAAAGCTAAGCACTTGTTTCTATGCTTTATGTTACAGTCTTTAGTTACATAATCATATTCCCTTTTCCAGAAGAGCCTAGCATCATTCAATGACAAGGGAATGATGCAATTGTTCAATATTGCTTTCTGTCTTCACTCTTCAGTGTGTGAACTGGTGCCTTATTTTCTGTAAAATATTCAAATATTACAGTGAGTTTGTGTGTGGGGGTGTGCATGCATTGGCTTTTCTGTGTTCTTGTGGCTAAAGCACTGGACAAACTCAAGAGACATGGGTTAGATCCCAACTGTGAGCTTGGGTAAACCACTTACTCTTTCAGGGCCACTGTTTTGTAGATGAGTATGTTTCAAGACAAGATGGAACCAACAGGATCATTTTGCCTGAGGTACTGTATAACACAGGCCACAGCATTGCCCCAAAATGAATACTAAAGTAGACTTTTTTTTAAAATTAATCTATTCCTGATTTGAGAGACCAACAATGTTCCCTCTAATTACTCGTAGACTGTGTGCCCAAACAATTTGTCTGCGCAAAAACATTTCTTTGTGAGCACCAATATTAACACTATTGAATTTTTATGTGCACACTTCATTTTGTTGGGTGTGTAGGTTTCATGACCTGTGTGCATGCACACACATGCACAGCTTAGAGGGAACAATGGTCAGCAATGGAAAATCCACTGCAACTTTTGGTAATTTGTTCCAATGGTTAATTTCTGTCACAATTAAAAATTACTCCTTGTTTCCAGTTTGAATTTGTCTAGCTTCAACTGCCAGTCATTGGATTGTGTTAAATTGTCTTCTGTCAGGCTGAAAAGTCCCTTATTAAATATTTGTTTTGTGTGTAGTTACCCCTTTAGCTTCTCATTGTTAAACTAATAGATTGTGGTCCTTGTTTCTCCCACTATAAAGCAGATTTTCTAAGGGGTTCATCATTGTTGTGGATCTTCTCTTAGCAACATTCTTCTTAAATTGTTAACACTGGAAGTAGACACACAATTCCAGCAGAGGTCATGTGAGTGCCACATACAGAAGTAAAAATCACCTCTCTGATCTCTATGTTCCTATGCAAAGCAGATAGGTTCCCTTTATTTGCCATAGTGTTTGCTATTGAATCCACTAAGCTCTTTGTTCCCCCTTACCTGTGACTTTCAGGAAATGGGCAGAGCTTAGCTGAGAACCATACACTTGGTTGTTGCTATGTTAGATGTCATACCCACAGGAGTAATGTCCTGAACTGTCCCATGATGCCATCTGATTAAAGTTTTAGGTAAATATCCACACCTCGCCTTTCAGGATGAAACAGCCTTGCCATTCTTACAGAAAATAATCCAGGTGGCAGATATTTGGAAGACAACTGAGCATTGGGCCAACACAGAATCCCCTTCTTGTGCTGAAGTCTTGTCCAAGATGATGCTGGGAGAAGGGAGAGTGCCTGGGAACAGGAATGAACTGAAAGTGACAGAAGGAACTTCACTTAAAGCTGGTCTTCTTTGTGGGGGGCTGGAGGTTTATATGTAGAAGGAATTTTAATGGCTAGGAGGTTTGTATAATGTTTCTGATTGTGGCTTTTACAACAAGAAAGCCTGGGCAGTAAAGGGATAAACTATCTCCACTAAATAGGAGCATTCGATATCAAAGCAGTGATGGCTCCAGAAATTTTTGTATGGAAGGCT
Source organism: Podocnemis expansa (assembly GCA_007922195.1). NCBI lineage: Eukaryota > Metazoa > Chordata > Testudines > Podocnemididae > Podocnemis > Podocnemis expansa. The sequence continues at coordinate 11,167,386 of ML682024.1, read as the reverse complement.
TGAAAAGGGCACAGTGAATTTCGAGGTAGACAAGCACTCATCCAAAAACTTATTTTCTCTGAAATAAATGTTAGTGATTTAGATGAACTCAGGTTCTCTCTTTATACTGCAAACAAACAATCATTAACCAACCAAAATTCAAAATTACAAGGAAAAAGAGATACCAGACAAGTCCCTATGTAAATATATAACATACAAATCAGGCAGAACAGAAGAATGTTAATGGATCTCTTTCAAATACGGTTGCTTACTTTAGAGCTAGTACTAGTACAGACACATCCAGGAATACACAAGGGCTATGTTCACACACAGAAGGCTTGTTTTGAAACAAGCTGTTTTAAAATAAAGAGTTATTTCGAAACACCTTATTTCGAAAGACAAAAAACACTGTCTTTGAAATAAGGGTGCGAAATAGCATGTCCACAATGTGGACATGCTATTTCGCTTGGGGAGGGGATTGCAGGCACCTGTGGGGTAAGGCGCGTGGCTGCGCTTCACCCTGCCAGTGCCTGCAGCCCCCTGCAGACACCAGCGGGGTGAGGTATGGCTCCGTTTCACCCCGTGGGTGCCTGCAGTCCCCCTCTGCCAGCCAGACGACACCCCTCAGCACCCTGTCCAGGGTGCTGAGGGGTAGTCCTTCTGCCCAGGGTGCTTAGCACCCTGGGAGGAAGCTCGCATGTTGTTTCGGAACACTTTGTTCCGAAACAACATGTTCACACAGGGCTGTTTCAAAACCCGTGGTTTCAAAACAACCTTGTTTCGAAATGAAACAAGGTTTTAGCCATTTCAGAACGGCGGCCATTTCGAAACAAGCGGTTTGCTTGTTTTGAAATGGCCGTGCGTCGTGTGGCCATGGCATTTCTTATTTCGAAACAACCTCGTTGTTTTGAAATAAGAATGCTGTGCAAACACACCCAAGGTGTCAGTGAGAGGAAGCAGAGCAAGCTGAGACAAGAGAACCCCTGGCCAGGTAAGACAGACAAGACATGCTGTTGTTTATCCAGGGTCTGGCTGATCAAGCTGGCAGTATGTAAATAGGCTGCCTCTTTCAGTTCAGACTCAGAAAAATCACCAGAGTCTGCATAGCAGCTTTTCTTTGATTTGTGATTCTCGTTTCAATCATTCCCAAATGCTCAGCCCTTACCCTCCTGTTACACTGCACCATGATCTTCCAAAATAGGCATCCACTGTACAATGTGTTCAAATAGAATCAGATGCCAGCCACAAGCAAGAAGGAAATGAAGTTGACATTAAGCCAAGGGGCTTTTTGTAAACTTGGGTTGTTAGCAGTCTTCTTAATGGTCTCTGATCAGTGGGCCTGCTTGACATGGAGTAAATTACTTTGTTTTTATCAACTTGAGCTTTTCTGGGGACTTTTGTACTGTAAGTTTGAGAACTACTTTGGATGGGCTATGTAAAGAGCATATGGGGGTCAGGGACGTCACTGATACTAGGCACACAGGGCCCATGCCCCAAATCCTGGTGCTGGTGCCCCGTCTCCGGCGGGGCCCCACCTCTCCCCGTCTCTGGCCTGATTGGGCTGGAGATTCGGGACCCAGCCGCTTGCAGATGTGGCGGCCTCTTCCCCAAGGCCAGGCGGCCCTATCCCCAGCCAGGTATCCGGGGCCTAGCCACCTGCAGCAGCAGCGGCCACTTCCCCAAGGCTGGGTGGCCCCGCAGCCACGGCTGCTGCTCCTGGCCCTGTCCCCACCCGGGGTCGTGGCCTGCAGCCAGGGGGCGGGACCTGTTCCTGTGCCCCGGGCCCTTCCCTGGGGCAGCAAAGCTCCTGATGGGGGTGATCCTTCAAAAGGAAGGAATGTCTGGCGTTTGAAATTGCAAAAGAAGAGCTGATAACCTCTGGTCATGGTGTTCCTTCAGAAATGAAGGGGTGATAACCTGTCTGTGAGGTGATAGGGAGTTGGCCCAGTCTGGTGGCATTCTTGCTTATGTGTGAGATGTCTTTTTTTTGCAGTTTGAACAAGTGGGAAGTCAGTGAGATGGAGAAGAACAGAGGCAAAATACACATGTAATTATCTACAGAAGTGGAATCCACTGATTCTTATGAAATTCTGCAAAGTGATTAACCACTGCTTCAAGGTCAAGGGCTTAGGAAAGTCTCTTTTCTATTGCCAGTATGGCAATGTTACATAGGTGTTCAGCACCCACACTGTTGCTCAGAGAGGTCTTAATTTGATGCAGACACAAAAATGTCCATTCACAGCCTTCGTTCAATGGAGGTATGATGATGATGGCAATAGCACACAATCAACCGAATTCACTGGAAGACATTTTCAGTTCTTCAAATAGATTAAGTACTTGGTTGATTGTGGCAATTTTTACTTCTCTCTCATGTTCATACCTCTCCAGAGATTTTAGAAATAGACTCAGTTCTGCTTCAGATCCATCCATGCCTGTATTGTAGTGCCTTGCAAATGGTCTGAGTTTTTCCAAGTAATGGCACTTTGGACTGAATGCACTCACCCCATTTAAAACATTGGGGTTGTCCGTAAATCATATTTTAAGTTAACTGATGGTGCAATCACGAATAGGAAGGAACATGTTTACTTTAGAATTGTGGTCAGTTTTTGGAAGCATAATTTTTGCTGTGTTGAGTTCAATAACATAGCTTCTAAATTTTGGGGACCTACAGCAGATTCTCTTTTCCTTAGTTTGCATTTTGATGGAATATTTTTCTGCAATAATCTTTACATCAGCCATATTTTTTTTTAAATTCTCCTCATGATCCCTGAGATATTGCAGTTTATCAATCAAAACTTAAGAAGGAAGCAAACCCGAGTCACAGCACAATCTGATTTCTGCAGATAATCTGATGCTACTTTAAGTTCAGGAAGGACTTCACTAAAAAGATTCGGACAAAACACAAAACAAAAGTTTATCTGGTTTAGAATGTCATGTGCCTTTACACTTCTTTCAGAATTTGATTTGTTGCTGTTTATATTCAGAGACAATATAATTACTGAAAGTACTGCTTTAACAGCTAAGTATGATGCAATCTGACATACCCTGTAAGTGTCAGACAATTTCATCAACTCAATAATTCTGCTCCCAGTTTCATTTTGCAATTCAGTGAAACATGAATGCACAGAGGAATGCAATAGAAACATATATAGCTATTGAAGAAGGGTAAACAAATTTGCAACATCTGTGTTTTTACAGACATCAACAATTGTTAAATTCAACCTGTGGTTGTAACAATGAACATGGATAGCTTATGGTACCTCCTCCAGAAACTGTGCTTGCACACCATTTAATGCTCCACTTATTATATTGGCACCATCATAGGTTTGTGCAATCCAGGGTTTTACATCTATGCCATAAAATACCAAGGTGTTCTTTGTGTACCTCATTAAGTGAAGTAGCATCCAGTGAATGACATGGATGGAAGCCAACAGATCTTTCAAATATATTATCTCTGTAGGAATAACGGAGGAGCATTGAAATTTGTTCCTGCTTAAATATATCCTTTGTTTCATCAGCAATTAATGGACAAAAAACAAAACGAATACACACACACACTTTCTTTGACTTCTTTGGAACGTGACTCTAGAACCATTCTGCTCAGGGCGATAATTATGGCAGGGCTGATGGGGCCTTGCCCCAGGCATGCCAGAGTGGCTCAACAGAGCTGCTCCTTTATAGGGCGTGTTTCCTGGCATCAGCCCCAAGCACTGCTAATGGAAAGGCGTGTGTTCTGATCAGAATGCACCCCAGGCACTGGATCACCACGTTATGGCCCTGATTCTGCTCAGGATACCTAACAATTCATCTTGAATTGAATGATGTGTATTCTTTGCGTTGTGAGGTAAACTATTTTAGATTGAATTCTGGGATCACAGGTTGCAACTAAGAGTTCAAGAAAATTTCCTCTGTTGTCACTTTCCCAGTGTCCCCACTCATCAATTTTTTGTTTAAAGGTGAACAAAAGAATTTCTGCAAAAGTAGCCACATAGGGTATGTCCATACACAGTCTTTAAATCTAAATAATGCAGATTGTTTCTATGTAAAAGATTGCAGGTCTGCACTATGTTTCCTTATATTGAAATAAGGAGCTCCCTTATCTTGCAATAAGGAAAATCATTTCAATAAAATAAAACCTAATATTATATTGCAGTGATGGTTAAATCAAAACTTATTTTGAAATAACACTGTGCAGAAGTGTTATTTCAATTTAACTGTTATTTTGATTTAACACTTTTGCCCTCCTTTGCAGGGTGCTGTCCTTTTTCTAGATATTGGATGGGGCCATGGCCCTTCTAGGGGGCCATCTTGCCACACCTCCCATGGTGACCCTCTCCTAAATCGAACTAGCAAGTCCTGTCCATGGATTTGCCAGTTCAATTTGCATTTCTAGTAGGGACCTGTTAAATTAAGTGATTTTATAGCAATTTTATTAAATCGATTCAACTGCCTAAGTGTGGACATAACCATAATGTCTATTTTCTTTTATAAGTTCTTTATGCACATCACTTATTTGGGCTAAAATTGAGCCTCTTTTGCCTGTCTAACTCTCCCAAGCCACCATGCAGTTTTTGGGACTGCACATCTCTTATGCAGGCTCAGACCTGAATCATTCTCAGTAACCTTTTTCCAGTTGATGTATCCCTTGTGAGTAAACACATTTTCTCCACTATTTGTATCCTTTCCAGTGAAATGGTGGCAAGCAAAGCAAAATACATCATTTTCCAGTGCACTGTATTCCAACCAGGACTAGCATTTGTACCAGGCTTGATTGAAATGTCACCATGATTTGCCAAATTTTCTTGGTGGGAAATATTTTAGTAGTAGTTGTATAGGACTTTCTTCTTTAGACTGCAATGTAACTTGGACCACGAAACTTATTTACATAAGTAGGTACACACTCCTCAGATAATAGACCAGCACATGGCACCCCAGGATCATGTTTCTCCCATTTGTCCTCATAATGACTTACCAGAATTGCATAATTCCTCCTCTCAACAAATGCTTGCTTCACTAGACCTTTCTGAGGAACCTCCCTGTGACATCAGGACTTCACTGAGGTGTTTCTTTCGGCTGGATTTGTGAAACACTGGTCTACAGCTCCTGAAAATGGGAGTTTTACTTAGACAGCATGATAGGACAAAAAGGGGGTGTAATTTTTGGGCCTTCATAAAGATGAACCAAGACTTTTCATTGGTTCTCCCTTACTAGCTTTCTGGGCTGCAGCTCTGCCTTCCCTCAGCAGTTAGTCTGCTCTACCTACTTGTTTCCTGTTTGAACCCTCTCAGGACAGTACCTTTCCTTTGTTAGCAGAAGCAGCTAAATAAAGCAGATAACAGTCAGTACTGGTCTAACATAACTTTACTAATTTGAAAGAGGATTAAAATACAAGTTGAATGTACAACCAACAGTACACATCAGCAAAATTACATCTTCCACCTTCCCAGTCAGAACAGGAGAAACAAAGCAGAAACAAACTCTGCAGGTTCATCAAAACAAAACTTGCCTCTCCCACTCAGATAATTTAACCCTTTGACAGCAGTATTTTGCTCTGAACCTTTTCCCTTGCTATTCCAACACCCTTAAAGGACCCAGTGAAAAATGCCCGAGCCTGAAAGCCTAACAAAATGAATATGTGAAAATTGCCTTTCCCATCAACCAATTAAAAGGATCTGGCTTGACTGGGGGGGGGGGGCAAAGTGGCCGAGGGGGCCAAGCCCCTGGTCGGGGGGGGCTTTGCATCCCCCCCACCATCCCCAAGCTGCCAGTATATACAGGCTTTAAAAATTCTCAATCTTCTGTTACCAACAGACCTCACCTCCATTGTACACATAGGGATAAATACCAAGTTTAGGGCATACATAGACTAAGCCCTATACAGAACTTGATGGGCAACTAAGGCAGTGGAATAAGGCTTGTTGAGAATAGACATTTAGAATTTTGACACTTATAAGTGAAGGGTTTTAATGAACAGACAAAGCTTCCAGGTTACTGACAGTTCATACACACATTACCCCAGATATATTGAAATATGAATGACAATTGGCAATATTATACCCACTCCCACACCCAGCCACTTACATTGCATCACTGGTTGCCACTCACCTCAGTATGGTCTCTCTTTACCATGTAATACTTTAGTGAAGCAGAAGGACTTAAACCCTCAGGATTGCTTCTATCCAGTTCCCAGCTACCTGAACTGAGTTAAAGATCTAGAGAAGCAGGAGGGCCTCACAGCTGCAGCCTAATTTAGGCCAGAGAGAACTTGCCTAATGAGGCAGGTGGGAACACCTGACCCCCTGGAACCAGCCCATATATAAGGCCTGGGGAAAGGCCACAGAAGGCTATGAGAGCTAGGTGTGATCTTTGTGCTCAAGGTATCTCATTACTACTAGGGAGAAACAGCTCTGTGCTTAAAAAAAAAAAGATTGTATACTGGTGTTATATATGAAAAAAGGTGTATGGGTTGTCTGTCTTGGGGTGGGGGAGCCAAAGTGTTAGGCTACAAGTATGTTAGTGAAATTTGAATTCTAAGATTTTCTGGGTTTCTGTTATAGGAACAGCTAGGAAAAGGAGGAGTAGTTAAGTAATGAACTTTAGTTTTTGATATTGTTAAAAATAAAGTATCCATGTTGTCCTGATGTTACAGAATTAGTGTGTTGAGCAGCTCATTGTTTCAAAATTGAACTCTTGAAGAAATAAAATGAACCTGCTTAGCTTCTCAGACAACTTACAGCTAGAACAAATAAAGGTAGGTTTGAGCCCTCAGAAAGCCTTTTGATAGAGCTCTTTAATGCAGTTGTCTCACTGACCTGTTAATTAATCAAGTATCCCATTTGTTAGAGATGTTATTGGAGTTGGCTGGATGAGCTGACTAACTAGGAGCAGAGCAGATTTCCTGGCTGGTTAATTTCAGATCTTTAAAGATGAAAGTGAAAATTATTTTATTGCAGGAAGTGAAATCACATATGTTCTGAGAAACCTTTGTATTCCAGGAGGGGTTTTTTTTCCTCTTATCACTGTCACCATCAGCTAGAGCTGATGGCTACAACTTCAGAAATGGAGTTGTGTCCCTTTCAGAGAAAATCCAGGGAACTGTATCCTCCCCCAACAGTGAAAGGGCTGGGGTTCTGTGAGAAGGGGTTGTTCTGGCTGGGAATTTCCCCCAAGAGAAAGGTTGGGATCCCTGGAACTCTCCAACAGAGGGATAGATCCAGCAGAAACTAGATCCACAGAAAGGGCTGGGGGCCCTGTTGCTCTGTGTCAAGGTGATGGAACTAGCTGGGAACTGTTCCCAAGGAACAGTTCAAAAACCCATTGCTCCCTGACACAGGTTAGAGAACTCCCCAGCTATACTACACCTTTGAACTACAGCAGATCTTAAATCACATGTTTTTTTTCTAAACCATTGGTGAAATTGTTCCCATGGTTAAATAACCTCACTTTAAAATTTGCACCCTATTTCCAATCTAAATTTTTTTCTGGAATCAACTTCCAGCCATTGGACCACATCTTTCTCTGTTAAATGGAAGAGCATATTTTCAAATATTTGACTTTTTAGCTAGGTATAGGCTGTAATTACCCTTTTCCTTTCCTTTTATTAAGCTAAATAGATCATGCTCCTTGAGTAAGTCACTATAAGCCATAGTCTTCTAATTTAATTTTGTGGCTTTTATCTGAACCCTATCTAATTTAACAACAACCTTCTTGAAATTTGAACATCAAACCATTATAGAATGTTCTAGCTGTAGTCACAGCAATGCCAAATACAGAGTTGCATCTCTATTTTTACTTGAGATTCCCTGTTTATTCATCCAAGCTTGCTTTGTTCCTTTTTGTCACAGTATCACACTGGGAGTTCATATTCAGCTAATTATCCACCATAACCCCAAGTCTGTCTTAGAGCTACAGTTTCCCTGTCCCCTGTTCTGTAAGTATAGGCCATGATCCTGGTTCCCAAACATATACATTTAGCCATATTAAAATGTTTATAGTTTGGTTGTACCAGCTTTACTAAGCTGGCACCTTACCTACACAGGCATATTTGTGAATCACAGCCAGATAGGAGTCTGCATCTTTAGGGTCTTAAATACCTTTTAAGATCTGGTCCTGAGTCCAAATAGATGCAATGAAGTAAGAAACCTCTTGGCTACTGAGGGATGCCGTGATGATAACCCAAATGATGATTTTCTTCTTTTCTGTTCCTGTACTTTGGTGATAGGACATGGGTATGGTAATTATAGGAATCACTGGGGGGGGGGAGAACAGATGTTACCTGGACCCCCTGTGGATGACAAATGTTGTGGCCAGTTTAGACCGGGAGGCTGGCTGGGGAGCAGAACAAAAGGTGGAGAGAGGAGGAGGGAAATGGGGCTTGGAAAGGCAGGGTCTCCGGGGGCTCATCCAGGGGTTTACTGCTATGCCTCCTGGCTAGTCTGAAAGCCAATTGTCCTAGCTGTTGTATAAACTGGATTGCTAATAAACCCTCTGACTCCTACACTGGAGGAGTGTAACTTCTGATTGGGATGGCTGGGACCCTCCTTGACGAAGGAACCCCCCAGGGAGACCAGACAGAGCAAGGGTCGGACCCTCTCAGCCTGGATTTGGGAGCTGGTTACAGGTAGCGTGGAAACCCAGCTGCTGGATGGGAGAAGGCTCCACCATAGCAGAGTCCTGATTGGCTGTGAACAGAGGGGGATCCAAGAGTGTTTTTCTGGGCCCTGTGACAATATTCTATTCTGATTTTTTTCCACAACCTGAAAGTGGTGACAAGGCCTAGGGTTCTTAGTTACTCACGAGAAAGCAGAAGACGCAGACAAGATAATTGAGAGAGCTGGTGATTGCTGGTCAGTCTGAAAATATCATAGAGGCTCTGCTCCCTAGGATTTAGGTAGAAGGCAACTCAAGTCAGTCCCTGCTCTGCTACTCAGGAACTGAAGTCAGACTGTGTCAATGCTCTAAACTTTCTTCAGGTCATCAGCGTATAGAAAGCTGGCCTCTCTCTGAGATGCGTTCTCCACATCTGGTCTCTGAGATCAGTACTGTTTCACATTTCCTGTCCTGCTGCCTCACCACAGTCTCTCTATTCAGGACTAGAAGTTCAACTACTGCATGTGGTTGGGTTTTGTTCAGTTCTCATATCATTACAAAAATATCCTCTCTCCCCCACAGTTTGTTACTAATATAGTATTCAGAAAAATGAAGACAATGCTGGGATGAGGCCAGATTAACAGTCACCATATGATAGGGTGGCCTGGGAGACCCTCCCTAAGCATAAAAGTTTTGCCTCCATCCTGCTATCTTATTAGTGATAAGAAAGATGCTGTTCTCAAGGTGGGATTCAGTCCATGGGGGTGCCACCTCAAGATGTGGGTATTAATGAAGACTTATGAAATTTTAAGGATAGAAGGGATCATTTGATCATCTAGTCTACCTGCTGAGTATCAAAGGCCACCAACACAACCCAGCCACCAAGTCCAATGACCAGAATTACACTAGAGAATTACATGCTTCAGGAGAGCATGGTATTGTGTGCCGTAGATGGAGAACAGACAGGACCCAGGCACACCAATGCCCAAATTAAAGGAAGTGTCATGAGTAAGTTACAGGAGGTGATTGTTCCACTCTACTGTACACTGGTGAAGCATCAGCTGGAGTTCTGTGTCCAGCACTGGGAGCCACACACTTTAGGACAAACTGGAGAGAGCAACAAAAAACGAGCAGAGGTTTAGAAAACCTGCCCTATGAGGAAAGGTTACAAGAACTGGGTTTAGTCTTGAGAAAAGACAGAGGGGCAGTTAGGCACCTAAATATGTAAATGGTCATGCTAAAAACCTTTAGAAATTGGGGCCCATGAACCTAAATCCCTTTGGAAGTCAAAGATTGAGTCTCTTACATTTTCCACTGCAAGTCCAGTTTTCCAGACCAGTTTATTTTTGGTAGGTCTTTTCTGATCTCTCAGACTTGGTGAGCTTGCTGCTAGAACATGGTGCATACTTTTAGGGTCCACACACTAATGTATTGGGCCTAAGTTCCTTTTGAAAACTGATTTGGCAGCCTGTAAATGATTTCACTTATCTCTAGGAGCGTCTTCATGGTGGGGCATAGCATCCCAGTACTCTTGCTGGGCTAGCACCCTTTGTTGATGATCTTACCAGTGCTGTCATGGTGTTTCTGCTGGGTAGCTTGGACCTCTGGCTCCATCACCATGTTTAGTCTACCCCTTTCATGGTCAGAACTGTCCAAACTAAAAGTCCAAAGTCCCTTTGGGGTGAGTTCTCAGTCTGTGTTTGGCTCAGTCTGATGTCCGTTTGCTGGGCTCAATAACTTTTTCTACAAGCTTGTCTGACTCCGTCCTTAGTCCAAGATGGGGACCCAGTCCTACTTTCTATTTCATGTTCTGGCCCTAGGCCTTGTACTGAACAGCTCAGTTACCTGTGCTGTGATTTTCCCTGAGCTGCCTCTTACTTTGCTTCTTAAGTTCCCTCTGGCAGACTGAGAACACTGCATTGAAAAACCTATTGAACAGCCAGGGCTGGGCTGGATAAACTGACTCAGGCTTGTGGACTTTGGGCTGAAAATTATAGTCAGCGTTGTCTTACAGGCTCTACAGCCCATGAAGCAAGAGAATCTGTTACAGTGTCATAAGCAAATAAGCATGAATAACTAACTGATTGTTCAGTTTGATGACTGAACAAAAAACAACAAGAAAAGGCTTTGTTTCTAACTTACAATGATTTATTTTTGCCTTGCTGAAATGAACTCGCCCCCTCAAATCGGGGTCAATTTGAATCAAAATGAAAAATCAATTCAAAAAGTAGTTTTTTACATTAAATGTCAGTTCAAATCAACATTTTGCTTAGAAAATGTTAATTGAAAAGGAATGTTGGAACAGGTCATTCTTCTTTGAGTGATGCTTGCATCATTCAGTATTAGGTGTCTATGTGCCTCAGCGCACGATTGGTCAGAAACTTTTAGCCCTAGCCTGTCAGTGCAAGGTCAGAGGCCAATCCCCCTCTGGACACTCCTTTGGCTATATATTACCCTGACCCTGCTCCTCCTCAAATCCTTTTTCCACCCTCGGCAACAGTTAAGGAACAGCCCGCTCCTTGTGATTATACAAGCGGCTGTTTATTCCGCCATGTATGAGCCGCCTGTTCAGCTTGGAAGATCTGTTCATGGACATTGTTCCACTGTGAACTGCTGCTCCTACTGAGCTTACAAACCCAGAGGTAGAAGATTGCTCCCAACTGCCGCCAACAATGCTGGGCTTCAAACCCTGTGCTATTTGTGGCACGGTCTTCCGGAGAGACAATCCCCACGAGAAGTGCCTAAGGTGCCTGGGTGAATCCCACCAGGTTACCAATTGCTTCATCTGTTGGTCCTTTAAACTAAGGACCCTAAAAGACAGGGACCAGAGGTGTGATGCATAGGCCCTGGAGCAAGCATGGCAGCCTATCCTCAAAGAATTGGGGTCTTCCTTGAAGCCACCAGCACTGCAACCCTCTTGGCACCACTCCTCTTGGGAGCACAAGATGATGTGCTTGGCACCCACCTTGGCACCGAAGCACAGGTGTCACTCCACCTCCCCCTGGATGCCTCACTCTTGGGGTCAGGGTCTGGAGGTCATGAAAGTCCTCTCCACCCCAGAGGCTTTTGAGGTGGCAAAAGCTTTCCTGCTTTTGCTTGCCCCTATACTACCTAAGCCTCAAAGCAGGGAGGAAAACCAGCTTTCCTCTCGGGGACATGGACTGCTCTGGCGCAGCATCAATCCCCACCCACCATGGTGGTACCAAGTTCTTTGGCACCAGAGAAAGATGGAGTCTCTCCCTCCCCCAAAAGGTTCTTCCAGCACTGGTCCAGGCTCTACAATCAAGCGCCTTAGAAGGCACTCTCTACTCCCTGGCACTGAAGTGCTGCCTCATCGCAAGTGCCAACCACCGCGGCCCCTTCACAATCTGCTGGTGTCTTGGCAACTCTGATCCCCTGGTGCCAGGAAACAACCTGTTCCCTGAGCAAGGAGAAGTTAATCCCCTCACACATGGGCAGACAGGCCCGTGAGTGATTGCCAGCACCAGGTCCCTCCCAATACCAGCCCCAGAAGTGTTCCCTGCCACAAGAAGGCTCCTCAGAGGAAACCTCCCACAGCCCCAAGGGGTCCAGGACCACATCGCCATTGCATGCAACCTGGACAGGGCTTTAACCCCCAGACTGTGGTCTTATAGGAAGGACCCCAGTGCTCACTACAACCTCCTTTGCTGGGCGATGGCACACATGGGCATAAAAGTCAAGCCCATCAGAGGGGATCAAGACCCCCCTCTTTGATTTAGGGTTCATGTCTTCTCCAGATGTGATTGCGGTCCCCTTGCACCTGAGCATGCACAATCTCATCAAGGTATGCTGGCAGACCCTCGCTTCAATTCCACCAGTCTCAGATATAGCAGGTCATAAGTATCAAGCTCCACCAGAAAGCTTTCCTTTTTTAGTTGACCACCCACCACTGAGCTCCTGGGTGATAGAAGCCACAGTAGGGCATGAGGGCCAGTCTCACCCAGATCCCTTGCCCAGATCCAGGGAGGCAAGGGGGCTGGATCTCATGGGCCAGAAGGTGTACTCAACCTACACCTTCTAGCTCTGTATCAAGAACCACCAAGCGCTGGTGGGCCGATACACCCTGGACATCTGGGAGTCCACAAGTTGATTCCAGGATCTCCTCCCCCAGGAGTATCTAAAGGACTATGACCCCCTCATGGAGGAGGGCATTCTAGCATCCTGAGATGCCATTATGGCAGTGTGGGATGCCTCAGACACGGCGAGCCATGGCATACTGTTGGATGTCATAATGAGATACACAGCGTGGCTGCAGGAGGCAGACCTGCCTCAAGACGTGCAGTAGGCTATCAAGGACCTCTCTTTTGAGGGATGGTTTCTGTTTGCTGAGGCAATGGACCATCTGCTGTGTGGCTTGCAGGATGCTGGAACAGCCTTCAAATCCTTGGGCATGCTCACCCCACAAGTGCGCAGCCACTCGGGTGCCAGCATCAGAGGCACCACACATGGTCTCCCCTGATGCTTGAGAGGGAGGAACAGCCCTCCCAGGGTTTAGGATCCCCTCCACTATCTGGGGCACCTTGTTACAGTGCCATGGCCCCATGCCAAAGGGGTTCCCACTGGCATGCTCACCACCCACAGCTACTAGCCACTCCCCTAGCCCTCAGCAGCCACTCGGGTGCCAGCGGCAGGCCCTCCTCTGCTGACAGAAGAGAAGGAGCAGTATATCTGGGGTTTGAGAATCCATTCCCCATGTTAGAGTGTGGGGGAAAATTGATCAAGGGGCTGTTGAGGAACATCACATTGTTAGTCCGTGGTCCAGGGTCCCATCCCGTTTTCTTCCCAATGCCTGCCAGTCCCTGGCCTTCAGGCCTGATTCCCAACATCTGGCTCAAAAATTGACACCCCCCCCCACTCTCCCAGGCTCTTACACATCGGTTCACCCTCGCTGCATACAAACCCAGGTTTCTCCTCTGGCATTGGTCACGCTAAAGCCTTAGGTATATGGGTGCACAGAAGGTTTTCTTTTCTGTCCAAATCAACCATTCTATAAGTCAGATTATACTTCATGCGACTTGGCATTCATTCTCACTTGCAGTCTGTTTCACACATGCTCTAGTGCCTTTCATGCTAGTGCCTGAGTCAGCTTGGATGCATACAGGAGTCCTGCGTCCACTTTAACTCTTAGATGACTAAAATCATTTTTCACACAGAACTTAGCATCTACTTTTACTCGCCCACAGTCCTGTTTCTCACCCACACCAGAGCTGAGGTAGGATAACCCCCTGTAAGTCAGAACACAGGCCCTCCTGGAAGGACACCTGTACATGGTTGTTGGTCACCTCACCTGTTGGGTGAGGTAATCATCGCACATCACTATCTCTGGCCCGGCAGCTGGGCAGGCAGTTAATTATTAGTCTCTATCAAGGTCTTGAATAGTTCAGGACAACAAAATGGTAGGTAACAACAGCCAGGCTACTAAGAGTTATTAGGGGAGACCTCCAACAATCACTCAGAAGCAGGGAGGTGGGAGGTCACAGACCAACCCCACTTCACTATGTCCCAGCCCAGATTCCAATGCTGGGCTTCATCGCAGGTTAGGGGACCAGCATGGTCCTGTCTGCAATACACCAGTTTGTCCATGGGCCCCGCCTCAGCTGCATGGAGGCCCAGAGGCCCTGGCTTACCCCTGATGCCAGTGACCTGCAGCACCTCAACCTCCTCGGCTTCCTCCGGGTACTGGGCAAGAGGTAGGCTTCTACCTTCCTCCTCCTCCTCCTCAGTGTGTCACCAGGTTAACAAAGCAGGTAGGTCCTCTGCCAAGAGCAGCTCATTCAAGTCTGGCCCAGCCTCCGGGGACGGGGGGGGGGGGGAAGAGGAGGGGTCCTCAACAGCCAGGGAAAGTTCATCTAAGTCACAGAATATGGATGGTTCCTCAGAGCCTGTGGTCCCCATGGGGCTGGTAAGTTCTCCATTGGCCAGGTCTCTGGCTGGGCCTGTGGAGAAAGCAGAGGAAGCTCCTTCCTCTTCAGCCACCAAGCTCTGACTGAGCTCCAGGGCCTGCCTTTAGTACTTCCTATCCCCGGCTCTGCCCACTTAGGGGTGGGGCAAACGTGGCTGCCTGTCTTTGAGGGAGGCCATCTTGTTTCCTTATATAAGGGTGGCCATTTTGCCCCCTTACATAACAGAACCTTTCTTACACCCCCATACAGCAGGGGAAGAGACTCCTACCACTCCCCAACCCTACAAATGGCAGATCAGGGACCACATCACCCAGATCACCTGGGGCATGCAGAGGAAGGAATGAAAAAACCCCATGTCCCCCTTATATCTGCTTTTGGCACATAACTGGATTGCCCTATTCACTACACTTCTAAGATGGGCCTGTGCCTGGGTACACCCATACATTGTGGGGGGGTGAGAGACAGCCTATCCTCCACCTGCAAAGGAGAAGGGGAACACCCTTGTACTCCCCTACCCTTCCCTGTATAAACCCAACTGTGAGAAACAGGGAGCATGGGGCACTAGCATTAGTTCCTTCAGATCACCATAGGGATACCCTTCTGTGGGGGTCTCTCTCTCTCTCTCTCTCTCTCTCTCTCTCCTCTCATCCCAGATTCCCTTACGGAGCTCTTGGGGTTCCATGGCCCCTTTGTCATCCTGTGCTCCCCAAATCCCTCCCATACAGGGATGACCCTTTACTCCTATTAGTGGTGCTATGCCCAACTGAGTGTTTATCCCTCCAAGTTGGCCTACGTTAGTATGCTGGCCTTTTAGGGTGGACCAACCACTGTCATCCAGGGGGTAATGGACATAATGCAAACCTCTCTCCTTCCCCACTAAGGGTCCCCCCAGGCTCCCCCTAGGCGGCTTGAGGGTTACCAGGGCTCTGCAGGAAATCCCTTGACCAGAGGTGGTGGGGACTCCTGCAGCTTCATGGACAGACTACATAAAGGGCTCATCTGTTTTTTAGGCATCCCAATAGCCCACACCAGGTGGTGCGAATCCATCATGTGGTGGTATTTACCACTGCGGTCCCTGGCAAAGCGCACAATATACGGCAAGTTTTGCCCTAACGGTTTGTCCTTCCCTCATTTTCCCACACCCTCCCTTTCCACTCATCAATGGCAAGACAACCCCAACCACTGGGCAGGGCCCCCTTTAGTGGACAGGGCCTAGTTTTTTGGGGCAGTAACTTCTCTCTCCTCCCTCGCAAAGGTGGGACCCTCAAATTTTTTCTTGGGTATCCTTAGCCCCTCTGCTATCAGAGTATGTGGTGGGGCACATCAAGAACATGTTTTCCCTCCAGAGGGAAATAGAATATACACTCTGCCTTTACATCCTGGGGGAGAACCCCTGTACCAGTGGGCACATGCACATGCACACACATACAGAAACTACAAGATGTTATATGGCCTGCTCAAGCCACTGAACCATAATCAGCTGCAAGGCAGCTCTTCACCTTCTGGGTCTTACTTTCTTATGACCTACAGGTAGCCCAGGGTACAAATAAAAGGGCCACCAGAGACCCTATGTGCCCTGGACACCTATCACAAAGAAAAGGAGGGACACCTACTGACATGGTGTCTGTCCCTCTTCCATTTCCAGATTCTCAGTCTTGCTCATACTTGTAGAGCAGGGCAAGAGAAGGCTGAGGAACACAGGCAGTCAGCCCCCGAATTGCTGAAGAGACTGACTAGGCCTAAGACAAGCACCCTTATACTTCAGCTCTTACCACCCTCCTATCCCAGTTCCAATCTCTATGGGTTGCCTTCCACTCTCTAAAGATTGGGCACTCTTTGGGTGGGACCCTTACGAAGAGAGGTCCCAAGACAAAATTTCCCAATGATACCAGAGACATGGGTATAGGACATCTGCTCGGAGCCTTTCTTTCCTCTCTAATGTGTGATTGCCCCCACTGGCCCACTCCCCTTGGGGACAGTCCAACCCCCCCGGGGGGGGGCATACCTGGGTCCATCCCAGAACTTTCACTAAGTCACCAAAAGGTTTTTGTTCTGGCTTCTCTGGGTAAAGTTAATCACATAGCAAACTATAGGTCCTAGCTCCAATAACTATTAGAAAAACTGGTACCTTCTCATCAGTTATATCATTTGCTATTATACAATTTTGAAATCAGGCTGTATATATTTCCCACAATTCAGAAGATTCATCGAATGGCTTGAGTGGTGGCACAGTAAGCCTGGTCATTAAAGCCATGATGCCCTCTTTTGGTTATTATTTATCTCTTCACTTGTCCTTACAGCAGGCAGATCAGCTTTCAGCCAGCCACTGAGCCCTTAGGCAAAATGATCAACTTTCAGAGTCACAACCCAGCCCCCAGGCAAGCAGTAAATATAAATTTTGTTCCTTACATTGCATTCTAGTTTTTCTTAGTTGCCAGGATTGTTGAGAATAGCCAACTCCATCTCATATCACATCCTCATCTGTCAGTTGTTATGTTTTAGGTGAATTAAAATCCAGTAATGAGAGGTAGCGTATTCAGAACTCTGAGTTGGAATCATTATTGAAAGAAAACTGAGACCAGAGGGAACCAGAAAATGATCTTAGGTAGTCTGAAACACCTCAATCAATTGACAACCTACTTTCAGATTTGTATATTCTTTAAATAATGTTGGTCTTACTCATAAAAAAATTACATCCAGAACTTCATATGCATCATATTTATGAAACTAATTTGTGTGCTGAGTTACCACGTTTGCACAGGCAAATTTGATATATGTGCATACAAATCAGTTCTATTGCTCTTTTACTTGTGAAAGTACCTCCTTGCATGCATACTTATGATCATGGCCTGCACAAATATGTATGCACTGTCACTTGTATTTTGCACAAATAAGTGTTCCCGATTTCTGTAAACTCAGGGGGTTTATGTGAATTTTCACTGTTAAAGTAGCCACTCTTATTTTGCTTCTGTTAAATGTGGTAAGTGAATTCCACTCTGGGGATGGGAGAAATTGACAACCTTGGAAAGCAAAACAAGGACATGCAAACTTCCCTCACAGACTGCTGATTGACAGCTCAGTTTCTTCGTGTCCTAGAAAGATCAACTGTAGGAATGAGAAGGAGAATTCTGTCTCGTGACCCATTCAGTTCTGGGCATGCCTACTAAATGGCCCATAAAAGGGGCCAATTTGTGCCTGTTGTGATTTTAATGTAGTCTATCTACTGAGTAAAAGATTTCTAGTTCTTGCAGGTCAGTTGTCTGCTGAAGGAAAAATCAGTGAAATGTATACATACACCAGTCCTGGAACAGAGGCAGTCATAAACAGCATGCAGCTAAATATTTTTTTCCCAGAAACCTTAGCTAAAATACCCATTCACAGTACTGCCTCAGGATTTGACACAAGTTAGAGAGATTAAGGTAAAGAAGAAACACTTTTGCTGTTACCAGTAGCTCATTCAAAGAAACCGTATTGCCAAGCTAACAATAATACAACATTTCTTTATAAATTGTTCACTGGTCACATGCCAAGAAATGGGACTTGAAACACTATGAATAAAAAAATGGCCACCTGCTGACAGTCAACTGAGCAATGTTTTTTGTATCATTCTAGAACAGACCTGTTGTGCTTATTTTAATAGTGAGTATGAATCTCAATCAGCTAGACATTTATTCTTGTGCGAAAATGAGAAGACTTAGAAAGAGGTTCAGAGTTAGAGACAAATTGCTCCAGTCTGGAAAATACATCACAAAATGATTTCATTTGTATAGCAGAAATCCTATGCACTGTTCCTTGGGGCTCATTATGCCAAATCATGTCCTCCTTCAGATCTTACCAAAATCTGCACCAAACTGCCTCAATTATTGCTAAAACCTGTAAAGAAATTCATGAAAGCAGACCCTGTGAGACAAGGCAATAAAAAGCTATTCTTGAAAAAGGGCAGTGAAAAAGGAGATGATAAAAAACCAGTGAGCTGTTGTTTCCTGCTCCATATCTGTTGGTCTGCAGATGCAAAGTTCTGTCTTAGAAGCAGCCACAAGTTAAGATGACTGCTTTATACACTTGAGCATCTGCAGAGAGTTCTTGAGAGGATGTTTCATCCACCACAAATGGATGACCATTCCCCATGTCTCAGCCCTGATTTAGCACTCCAGAATGGTTGGGGTTAGTACCACATAAGCTATAGTCTGTTATTCAGTTACTTAGTAACACAGTTATATTTTTGGCCAGATATGTTAATCTGTCTTAGTTGCTAAGTTTTTCTATTTGTTAATATTTTCACTAATTTTAAGAACAGAAAGACCTGGGATGATCATCTAGTCTAACCTCCAGCATAGAACGAACCAGAGAATCCAAACTGATTCCTGCATTAAATCCAACAGCCCATGCCTCAGTAACAGAAGAACTTTTAGAAAAACTATCCAGTCCTCATGGAAAGACTCAAATGATGGACTACCTCATCTCTAGGGAAGTTGTTCCAAAGATTAATTACCCTCATTGTTAAATACCCTGCCCCATGAACTCTTAATTTACCCATTTTAAACTTTAGTAAAGGAAACAAAAAGATAACCACTCCACATCTGGCATGTTATTGGTGCAGCTGAAGATTGGGGGGGGGGTGGCAAATAGTAAAATATCTGGAAAAAAAGCATTTTAAGGGACAGCAAACTCATTAACAAAGAGACAAGTAATTTTAGCCTGAAAAATGTTTTGTTGAAAAATGTTATAAGACAAGATGGTTTATTTAGATCACTTCAAACATTTTTTGATTTTGAAATGACATTTTTTTAAAGAAAATTAGTGTATATGTTTTTAAACAAAAAACAAACCTTTGTTTTGTTTTGGTTTTCCATTTTGTTTTGTTTTCATTTCTGTTGATTTTTCATAAAAAAATTGGATGGCGGTTGTATGGGGAGGATGTTTGAATTCTTATAAGAAAAACCAACCAACCCCCCCCATCAATTTCAGTTTTTTTCCCCAGAATTTTTGGTTCTGTCCTGAACTGAAGAATTCATTATCCTTGAAGTTACTATCATCAAAAGTTAATAAGTAATCAACTGTCTTGTGCTTTCACTTTCTATCATCATGGTTCAGCTACAGTTCCCTTGCTGAAGAGGCGGAAGACATATTCGTTCTTCATCCCAGTCTCCCATTCAGTTCCTATGTCAGTTCCTTGGGCTTTTAGGAGCTAGCCTCATGGATGGTTGAACCAAGACTCTTTGAAGCATTGAGGTAGGTCCCTATCCATTTTCACCCCCTCCATCTTTCTGTGAGCTTGCACACATTTCCAACTAGCCTGTAACTGTCTCTGGGAATGTTTTCATCAGTGTGATAGCCCACTTCCATCTCCTATCATCAGTGAGGGACAAATCCTTGTAATGTGTGATTCCTTGCTCTGTCCTTGATTTCCTTATTGTATCATGTGGCTGTGTGGTGTTTGTGAGTAGAAATCAAGATCTATTGATAGAGTGGTGTAGACTTGTCATGTGATTTTGAGGAAAGAATAACAGTCCTGCCTCACTAATACTTGTTACATTCATGGCACATTCACAGAGAAGAATTAGATTAAAACATAAATATGCTTTCTGGAAGGTTGCAATACAGCACTGCTTATTCTTAGACTTCAGGACGACAACACCCAGTAACCAAAACCAGAGAGTGGCAAATCGGGCTGTTCCCCATTTTCAGAGAGACCAGTAAGCATCATGCCACTTTGCTCTAGTATGGAACTTTCATGACCGATGCTATTTGTATGCTTGTCTACAAATCTCTCTAGCTTGCAAGCAGGACAAGGAAACCTTACCTCTCTGAGTGACAGTTTGCAATTCCAACACTATCCTCAGGACATGACAATGCCGTTAGGAGGTTAAACACCCTGAAAGGCTCATTCAAATTTGCTAGCTTACCTGAAAAAGGGTGTTGGAGGAAAGTGAGTAGTAAAGACATACCCCATCTTGATGTGCTACAACTTCTCCTCTTTACATAATTGAAATGTTGCATGTATGGAAATATACTAGTTGAGTTGAGAATTTAATGTATGTGTCATTAGCTTTTTATATGTATGAATTAATTGGTGTTTCTATTGTTCTTTGTTTTCTAGGAGGGAAGGTATAGAGACATGTTTGGGCAAGGTAATAATTTAGAGTGGCTCCCTCATAACGAACAGCCTTATGAATATGTTAATTGTATGACATTTTCTGGAAGCAGGGGTGGAGAATGAGCTGTGAACAGCAGGTCATCACAGACACATTCCAGTTTTCTCTTCAATAAATGTTTTATTTTTTTCCCATTCTCTAGTTTGCTGTTTGATGAACCCAAAGATCAATGCACTATATTCACCAAGCCCATTAGCAGGGTGACCCAGAGCAGCAAGGCCTTTGCATTAACATTCCACAGAATAGTTATTCCCTACAGAGCCACAAAATAGTTCCTTTCCCTAACCCACAGCTCTTGTTTCAAGCTTTTAGCAGATATGGGCAAGCACTTACCCTTTGCTCTGGGGTTGGGCTGTTGAAAGATAGCATAAAATGCTTTCCTTTGAATGGCCAAAGTCCAGTCCTTCATTCCTGGGTCAGTGTGGTTGCTGGGAGCCATATAAAGAGCTCATACCCAGTTCTGGGGTGACGGGAGGATCAGGTCAGGGAGGGGAATACCTTCTCACTCACGAGTGACTTTCCTGTGACATTGGAAGCAGCACTGGTGGGGTCATAAGGGAGACTTCTTTGGAGGGATGGTCCCACATAGTGAAGGAGGCTTTGATTGATAAAAATATAAAGTACCATTGAAGGAAGAGGTCCCTGAATCTCTGAGAAGGGTAAAGAATTTCAAAAAGAAGCAATAAACAAACAAACAGACCAAAAAAAAAAAAGATTGTGGAAGGCTATTAACACTCTGACTTTAGGACACAAGCCTTGGTTGTTACTGGTGAGGGCTGTGAGTAAAGCTTTCAATGGTTGCCTTATCCCACAGCTACTCTCTGCAGGGTTTCTTGCAGCTTCTGGGAGATAGTGCTGGCCAGCCTCAGAGATGAGATTTTGGAACAGATGGGCCCTTGGTTCAATTCACTATGGGAATTTACCCCTTAGCACTCTGAATATGTTTTCTGTTGGTTCTGTTGTGTCTCATTGCTTTCAGTGAGGAGCGAAGTTGGTATTTCAGTGATATTTTTGGTGATAATTACAGTCCTGGTCAGATAAAACTGAAAAGGACCCATAAAAATTAATTGGGGCAATCTTGTCACCAGTGCCTCGTGAAAATGTTGGTGTATGATTGTAGAGTCTGAGTAGAATACAATGGGTTGGACAGACATAAAGGGCACAGGACCTGCTGCTCTCCTCATATGGTATCTCATGTTAAGGTCTTATTTTCACTGCTCTTTCCATTTCAGGCCCCTGCCTAATGAATCTCACCTGTTGTGATGGCTCCATGGCAGATCTGTGTGGACTTCCTGGGAATTCTCCTCCTACTGACCCATTCTGTTTCTGGTAAAAGCACTTTAGTTCCACTTTCTTTCCTTTAATTATTTATTTGGAAGTCTACAACCTAGAATCATAAACAGAGCCTGGCCACTTTGCACATTTTTTTTAATGTACTGAAATTAACCTCAGCTCAATAACATAACTTTAACAAGAACTAACCAACCTCCCTGTATAATCCCCACTGGCACCCCACAACATCAGTACGCTGAACCAAGCAGCTTGGATATGGAGAATCTGGAATCCTAAGCCAGTGAAAATCCTGAAGCACATTGAGTGAAATCTTTCAGAAAGAGGAGATTCTGGGGTGGGAAGGGACAGGGATGAAATTAAGTGACAAGATGGGTGAGTTTGGATACATCCAGGAACAAAGGTAATACTCACAGGATGGGGGACTGTAACATTGAAAGCAGTGACTCATACAAAGATTCAGGGGCCAAATTGGAAAGTCAGCAGAGATGGTTAAAGGGTTATTTGATTAGTCTGTAAGTACCAGGAGAACAAATATTTACTAATGAATGGTCTTTTCAAACTTGTATATTCATAGGCTAGAAAGGACCATTACGCTATGTCCACACGTATGTGGTTAAATTGATTTAACTTAAATCGATTTAAGCTAAATCGATATAAAAATCAATAAATCAATTCAACTTGAATCGATTTAACAGTTCCACAGCAAAAAACTCAGATCAAAATAGTATGTCCAGACACAGGACTTGCTACTTCAATTCAGGAGAGGGGCAACAAGTGAGGTGTGGCAACAAAGCCCCCTGGCAGGGGCCATGTTGCCACCAAATCATCTGCTTGGCTCTCCCTAGGAGAGCCAGTGGCAGGGGAAAAAAGGCCTGCAGGATAGGGATCCCCCTGTGTCCAGCATCCCCCACCGCTTGCCGGGCAGTAGGGCAGGGATTGTTGGGTGCCCGGCAGATGCTGGGTCTGGTCGGATCCCTGCCCCCACCGCCCTGCAAGCAGTGAGTTATGCTGGGCACCCAGCAACCCCTGCCCCTGCCCGCCCTGCACCTTCCCTCCATGGTCAGGGCCCTGTTCCCCTCCTGGCCAGGGTGGTGGTGGGGAAGCTTTCTTCCAAGATGCCATGCATTCTGGGAAGAAGAAGGTCAAAGCTGTTGGAACAAAACAATGTTGTTTTGAAACAACTGTTTTGCTTCAACGGCTGTTTCGATTGCCTACCAGGTTTTAGTAATTCTATTTGAGTTTTGTTGTTTCGACATGACAGAGCTCGTCATATCGAAACAACAAAATGTAGTGTGGACCTAATTTTATATTAAAGCGAAACAACCATCGTTGTTTCACTTTAAAACCTAAGTGTGGACATAGCCTTATAGATCCTCTAGCTTGGCCTTCTTTATAGCACAGGACCCAGACTGAAGAAAGTCTTATTAAATATTTGCTTCTTCACCTTTCAATTTCCAAAGGGATAGCCGTGTTAGTCGAGTCCAGCAAAAAAACCCAAGGCATCATGTGGCACTTTAAGACTAAGGGTAGACTAAGGGAGCTCCTCCTTTCGAAACAAGAGCCCTCCTTTTGAAACAGCTTAAACCATTTTGCTTTCGAAAGGAGGGTTATTTCGAAACAAGACGTTTCGACATGTTATTTTGAAACAAGGATTGTTTCGAAATAACAAGGACCTTTCTCCCAGGGTGCATAGCACCCTGGGGGGAAGATCCCCCCCCCAGGCACTCTGGTCAGGGATCAGCACCCTGGCCAGGGTGCTGAGTGGAGTGCAGGGGGTCCGAGAGTGCACCAGCCAGCTTCCCCCCGGTTCCCCTTGCTGGGACTGGGGGGGACAGGTGCCTTAGCCCCCTTCACCCCCCCCACCCCAGGCAAGGGGAACCGGGGTGAAGCCAGCTGGGGCATCCCCAGGGCTCTGCCCCCCGCATGGGCTGCAGAGGAGCTGCTGGCCCCGCAGC
Organism: Podocnemis expansa; assembly: GCA_007922195.1. Classification (NCBI taxonomy): domain Eukaryota; kingdom Metazoa; phylum Chordata; order Testudines; family Podocnemididae; genus Podocnemis; species Podocnemis expansa. The sequence goes on along the minus strand of ML682024.1, from coordinate 11,143,491 downwards.
CCGGTCAGGGGGACTGCAGCCCCCACGGGGTGGCTGCTTCAGGGGCAGCTCACCCCGCCACCTGGGCTGCCCCCTAGCCTGCAGCGCCCCACCCCCGGGGCTCCCTGGCGCTCCCCATTCTGCCCCCCCGCCGCTCCTGCTGGGAGCGAGGGGTTCCCCTTGCCCCCCGCCACTTCTGCAGGGGGCAGGGGGACTTCCCTGCTTAGGCCACTGGTGCTTTGGCTGCTTTGGCCACTGGCGGGGGACTTCCCCTCCCCCCCCGCGGCTCCTGCCGTGGGTGGGGGGGCTTCCCCGGCACCCCCCTGGCGCTTCTGCTGTGGGCGGGGCCGGGGCCGAGTGGACACCGGATTTCAATGCCCCCCCCCCTCCTGCAGGGGGGCGGTGGGAAACCGCAGGTGGGAGGCGGCCCCAGCCTGGCCCGCAGCAGAAGCGGTGGGTGGGTGCTGGGGAAGCCCCCCTGCCCCCACCAGGAGCCATGGGGGGCAGGGGAACCCCCCCGCCCGTGGCCAAAGTGGCGGGGGGCAGGCAAAGCCCCCCGCCCCCTGCAGAAGCGGCAGGGGCAGGGGCAGCCCGCTGCAGAAGTGGCAGGGGGGCAGGGAAATCCCTGGGGTGGGACGTCCCTGACCCAGCACAGGCCTCCCTGCCCCTCCACTCCCCTATTTCGAAGTAGCATGTCACAGTGGACATGCTATTTCAATTCCCTCTTTTTTCCTTATTTTGAAATAGCTTTTTTATTTCGAAATAAGGCATTTCAAAATAAGGCCTTTATTTCAAAACAGCTTGTTTCAAAACATCTTGTTTTGAAACAAAGGCTTGTGTGTGGACATAGCCTAACAGATTTTTTGCATGAGCTTTTGTGGGAGAAAATCCCTCTTCGTCAGATGAAGCATCTGAAGGAGTGGGATTTTCTCCCACGAAAACTCATACAAAAAATAAATCTGTTAGTCTTAAAGTGCCACACGACTCTTTGTTTTTTTTCACCTTTCAAACCAGAGAATTTAATTCCAAGGCAGAAGCAGTCCTGAAAACAACTGAAGACAAGAGTTGTCTTTCCAGAGCTGCAGACTGAACAGAATTGCCAATGTCGGATTCAGTCCCACAGTTATTACATGCTGTGTTGCCCTTCAAGGAAGATGATCCCAGGTTTTTGCTATCTGCAAAGGACATTTAGTTTCATATGTAGCACCACACCACAGGGGTTAATCACAATAGTGAGGATGGAACCTCGGGTTCTGAGACAATGGGTGTCTCTACTGTCTGAGATAAACAGTGCTCCTCTGACAGGTGAGGCTGAAGTAGCTACATCTAATTCTGCATGTGGCCCAGGCACAATTGTGAGGGAGGAGTGGGGCTTACGCTGAGAGTATCTGGACTTAGGAAGCTCCCAGGAACTGTGTGGGAAGGTGATGGCTAGGCCTGTCTCTGTGCTAAGAGCACTGAAAACTCCTCCATGGTTCTACCACCAGTGACCCCAGCCAGAACATTGACATTGGGCTCCACACACAGCTCTGTGATTAGAGCCCTTGTGTCAGGGTCTCTTTTGCCTAGAGCTGGCCATAGAGATGTGGCCAATAGCACCTCTATCAACACTCTAGCTGGTCAGGTATGGAGATTGAACGTTCTATTTGAGATCCAGGGCAGAAACAAGTCACAGTAGAAATTCTCCTGGGTAAAATGGGTGACTTAGTAGGGGTGACATTGGCTGTGGGTGGGTATAAAATATGTGGTTTCAATAAACTTTTAGGACAAATTTACAAAAGTACCTTGAGTTGCCTAACCTCTTGTAAAGTAAATGGGAGTTAAGCACCTGCGTACTTACGACAATGCCACCAAGCCTTTATGTGCAATTATAGGCTACCAAATATAATAGAAAATCTGTCCCTTAGACTCAGTGACAGCATATGTTGGTATGGGTTGGTTTTCACAGCACAAATCCTCCCATTGGCAACTGAGATGAAGTATTGGGTGAAGTGATCAGTTATGGATGAGTCTGGAGGTCATCACTCTATCAGTCTTGTTAACTGATTCTTTCAGAGCTAATAAGCTGGGCAGGTCAGGTATGATTATTTGTGTGATGGATGCACAGACACCACTGTGATAGACAGAGGGAAATTAATCACAGATTTTGTAGAGAAAAATGTCTTGCATCTGATTGGATTAACAACAGAGATTTTCATAAAGGGCAGCAAGTGAAATAACATGATTTTGTCTATCTGGAAATACCCCCCCCCTCAAAAAAAATCTATAAAAATTCACCCCTGCAGTAGAATATATGACCAAGGGAGTAAAAAGGGGTTGTGCATTAGAGCAGGGCAACATCTTTTGGCAAATAGTTTAATCATTAAGAAAGGCAGTTTTGGGTTGACCCAAACTATTCCAGAATTCAGTTTCAGCAGAATTATTTTTTAAAATGTTGAAATGTTTTGTTTCAGTATTTTCAAACAAAAGGTTTCAATTGTTTTTTCAAAGATGTCTTGTCTAGAAATTCAGCTACACTTCTTTTTAAAAAGAAAAACATCCCCAAAAGTGTAACTATCCCCCCCCCCCCAAAAAAAAAAAAAGAAAGAAAGAAAGAAAAAGAAATGCAACCTTCAGCTCTCAAAATAGAGTTTTTGGCTTAGCCACCCAATCACAACACTTACTCCAATCAGCTCTCTGACAAATACCTGATGGATTGTCCACACATCTTTGTACAAAATGGAGTCAGCTGAGGTGGCTGAATGCTTATGGTGACATACTGCTAATCAATTGTGCTCTCTGTGTGTCTATATTTCCCATCCTTGTTGCAATTAAATATCTTCATTTTGATCACAAAGGTCCCTTATGACCTTGGAATCTATGGACATTTCATTTCTGATGAACTTCCCCACTGCCAAGAACAGAATGCCCCTTTCATGCCACTTTTGGGAATATTTCTTACAGAGAAATTCTCCCTGTTGGGATCACCCTATCCTGTTATAGGGATAGTTGGCCAGGATGCGGTGTTACCCTGCCAGCTCTCACCCAAGACTTGGAGTGTAGACATGGAAGTGCTGTGGAAAAAAATTGAACGGACACCTAACGAAGCTGGATATGTAACTGTCCATGAGTATAGAAATCAAACTAACTTGGACATCTCAGGAGAGAACTACCAGAGGCGGACAGAGATGTTCCAGCAGGAATTTAAGAATGGGAATGTATCACTGAAGCTAAAGAGGCTCCAAGTTGCAGATGCCGGGACATATATCTGTTTTGTGAAGTCTCCTATATGGAGTCATGAATTAAATACTGAGCTGAAGATTGCAGGTGAGTTATTTCAGGGTAAGCTTATTTAGAATGCAGGGGGGCTGTGCCATACTGCAGTACAATCCAGGACACTAGGGGCTGTGTCCTGTCCTGCCCCATTAATAGGGTGCCTTGCAATGCCTTGAAGCTGTAGCCTGCAACTTGGACTGCTCACAACCAGCCGCCAGCATATAGGCTACTCTCATGTGCTTGTGTAACTGAAACCTGCCAGTCACACCCTGGGACTCACCAGCCTGCATTATACTACAGTATAATCTGTAACACCCCCATTGGCTCTGTTCACACATAAACTCTTATTTCAAAATAAGTTATTTTGAAATAAAATCCTTATTTTGAAATAACTTAAATATAAATAAGCAAATATTAAATCAAAATAAGGGAAAACCTCAAAGCGAAATAGCATATCCAGACACATGAAGGAGAAGGGCAAAAGTGTTATTTTGAAATAACCATTATTTCAAAATAACATGTCTGAACGGTGTTGTTTTGAAACAACTGTTTTGCAACAATGCCTATTCCGATTTCAGGCGAGATTGTATTGTTCCGAAATGATGGACGTCATTTCAGAATGACAGGTCCTGTCATTTCAAAATAAAGAAATATCGTTCGGGCATGACAACTTTTATTTTGAAACAATGGTGGTTGTTTCAAAATAAAAGCCTCGTGTGGACTTAGCCATTCACAGACAGTCCTCTACAAAAGTCCTGTACTATCCAGCCTTCTCTCAGACAGTCCTGATATATTATGCTCATTATTCCTTTTGTTGACTAATACACTGCAGTTTATTGTGATAAATGGAGTTACCCAAATGTTGTTATTTTAAATACAATGGATTAGACGAAACCATAAAATAAATGCATTAAGTATAAAGAGCTACGGGTAGGTTTTAAGAGAGTACAAGTAATGAGGCATAACAATCAGAAATGATAACAGGAAAAATGAAGATACAACACTTACTGGTGGCTAATTTAGCAAACTATCTTAGATTCAAGGAAAATTGCTCACCATTTGCTTTCAACAAGATTACTGGCCAAACAAACCCTTCTGGTCAGGACACCTTCTCTTAATGTCCAATGGCTGTTTTCCTTTGTCTTCTTAGGTGTAATGCCTGAGACAGATGAGAAGAGAGAGGGTAGTATCTTGGGGTGTTTGCCTCTTCTTTTTATAGTTTCAGTTTGTGACAGTCCGTTCCCCAGATCTAGTCTGGTGTGCCATTGTGACCTCCCAGTTTGCACTCCCAAACCCTGATTTGCACCGCTTTATCAAGTGACTACTCATTTCTGAGTCAGTGCACTGAGGCCTCTGGGGTGCAACTGGTCCCAAGCAGTGGGTGTATGCCCTCTGGCTACTCAAGGGACAGTCCCCCAGAAAGCACTTAATTACCACACTAGGAGCTTCTGTCTGCAGAGATTGGAACACACTCCCAATCACCATATCCTCAAGTCTGACCATTTGACAAAGAAATGGATTGTGCCCAACCCTGTTCATTCACACCCTCTAAAGATTATACAGCTTTAGATAAATCAACTACTAGTTTACTCATCAGATTATAATTCTAAGTGAGAATCTGGCCAATGACGGCAGAATCAAAATACAAATGAGTCAGGTAAAACCATATGGAAATAAAAGGTAAAACACACATGCTTCCATCATACCACTACTCAAACTAACCTCACAGTTTAAGTTCATGCTCAAGGTGTTCGGCTGTCAGATGTTCATACAGCCAGTCTCTGCCTGAAGTCAGGTAGGGCCCAGATCTTGCTTGAAGCTGTTTCAAAATGGAGAGTCTCAGCTGAAAAGCCCGAAAATCTTCCAAGTCTCTGTCTGTGTTTCCAAATCCCTCAGCCCCTCCCTTTCTGGGCAGAGGTGACCCCTTTGTCTCTTGCCAGCCACTTCAATTAGCACATCTTTGTCTCTTTCAGGTGATTGCTTGCCTGTTGTTGGGAGAAAGCTCTGTCTGTCCCCCTCCCACGAGCCATGCTAAACATGCTACATGTCTGTGAGCATGCATGGATGCTGCAGAAAATATATCATAGCAGTCATGTAAAAAAGGTTATGAGAATCCATAAAGCAACATTGCATGGTGTAACTGGCAACAAATCATACAATTCCAGTGTATAAGTGAACAGGAAAATCATGTAGATCATAACCCAGGATTCACAGATGTGCAACCCATGACACAGTCCCCCATGAGGCTTGAAAAGTAATAATATCTGGGAACTAGGAGACAAAGAATCTGTACAGAACAGTGGTTCCCAACTTTTTCTCTACTGCAGCACATCTTGCGGACTTCAATTATGCTGTGGCACACTGCCATGACAAAATCATGAATATTCAAATTAATATATGACTATTCATGAGCCATGAACGGAACTCTGTTTGGGGCTGCAGCCCAGGGCTCCAGCTCAGGGAACCCCCTGGCTGGGCCACATGGGGCCACTACCCATGGCCAACTCCACCTCAGGAACACCCCCACCACCCCCCGCAGCCAGGGCCATTTGGGGCTGCCACCTGTGGCTTTGGGGAACTCACCAGCCTGGGGTCGCATAGTGCTACCACCAACAGCACTGGCTCTGGCTCTGGCTCTGGCTCTGGGCAACCCCCAGGCTGGGGCCACATGGGGCCTCCACTGAGGCTCTGGGTAACTCCCCCTTCCTCCCCGGCCAGCAAGGCTATCCCTAAGGTAGGGTTACCAAATACCAAAGCATAGAAAGGAGGACAGAGAAGTATGAAAATGAGGACATTTGAGGACACATGGGAAAAATGTAGTATTAATTTAATAATTTTTTCTGTTTTTAGGGGGTCCTGGAATGCTTCTCACTAAAAATAGGGTATTCTAGGGCATCCAATACACTTTAACTCCCTGTAACTAAAAACCCAGACAAAATCATGTGTTTTTAGAATGCCTGCCAGACAGAGGATGTGAAGCTAAAAAGGAGGACATGTCCTCCTTTTGCCTGACATCTGGTAACCCTATCCTAAGGGGGTGCAGGGCCCCGGGCAAATCGCCCTCTGCAGCCCCTCCCCCCACTCTCTGGCATTGGGGGGCAGGGCCTGTCAGCCCAGGGGAGGGTCAGTCCCCTGCTCTGACCTCCTCCCCTTCCCAGGGACCAGGTGATGGCCAAAAGGGTGACCCTCAGCAGCGATACTGGTCCGCCCCCGCATCCCCACTACACGTGCTGCTCTGGACTCCCTGCCAGAGCAGCGAGGAGAGGGGCAGAGATACTGGCTCCGCGCTGCTAGCTGCCCCCTCCCGCTGCTCTGGCAGGGAGCCCAGAGCAGTGAGCATGTCAGGGACGGGGGGCAGACTGGCAGCACTGCATTGGGCCGCCCTTTTGGCCATTGCCTGGTCCCTGGGATGGGCAGGCAGCAGTGCAGCCATGCAGGGCCCTGGGACAGCCCTGCCAGGGACCACATGAGGCCTCTGCAGCGGCTCTGGCATCCACAGTGGGGAATGACTCCCTCCATGGCCATGTGGGGCCTCCGCTGCAGCTGTGGCTCCACAGCGCACCAGTGGAGTTGCCGTGGCACACCAGTGTGCTGTGGCATGCTGATTGGGAACCACTGGTATAGAAAGATGTTCCCTGATGGGTTTTTTCACCTCTTTCAGCTTTCTTTGTTTTCCCTTCCTGCTTGATGACTGTGTTTACTACTTAAATACAAATTAAGGCAAACACACACTCTTTGTTCAAGATAGGTCTGTTTTGACCAGGTTGGTGTGATTTGAGTTTTGAACATGGACTCTTAATGTCATATTGGGAAACCTTATGATTTCACATGCAATCTTGCCACACGTTTTATCAGGGTAATACTGACCAGTCAGTTACAAATTTTTAAATTATACCTTACAAACAATAACTTGTACAAATATTATTACAACAGTGTGTAGGGTGTGAGTACAGGAGTGTATTCTCTCGCAGAGTGTTAAGGTCCTTCTGTGCAAGAGTAGCAGCACTTCCTACGATATGACCAATGCCAGTACTAATTCCAGTGTCCTAAGATGGTGCTAAGGGACACTATGTTACAAGAAATAGTGTGAAAAAGTCAATCAGGTTTGCTCTGAGCCTTGACTGCAGGACTTCCCAGTGCAGTGTCAGGGAACATTGTGTTACAGAAGATGTTGTCTTTTGCATGAAACTTGTCATCACTACTTCAGGTATTTAGGTGTGTGCCCTATGAAATGAGTGCAGAGACACAGGCAGTGTCAGTGTGCTTCATTTTCTGACTAAGTGTAGTGTTTCAGTGTGGGTTTTAAAAGCTTGCTCTATTTCTACTCCAGAACTTGTGCACTTAAGCCGTGGAGTAAATAAGGAGTCCTTTGGCAATTTAAATACTAACAAATTTATTTAGTATGTGAGCTTTCATAGGCACAATACTGCTTCATCACATTCATGAAATGGAAACTGCAGCATGTTACATACTGAGAAGGCTGAGTCACAAGGTAGTTTTTTAGTCTGTTCTGGAAAATCAAACAAGTTATTTTGATTCAAACAGTGCCCATGTGGACTTTAAATAACAATACATGAGAAGGTGTTAGTGTTAAATCAGGGCAAATTACCTGATATAATGAATTAGCCATTCAGTATCTCTATTCAGACCTAAGGTGGTGTTGGTAGACTTGCTTATGAATTCCAGCTCTTGAGTTACACATTGGAGTTTGATCCCCCTCTCTCCCCTGAAGTACTGTAAATTTCATGTCTGTTAAAGGATGTCCAGGGAGGCTGAAATGCTTCCCTGTTGACTTTTGAATGTTACAATCCTTTATATCTAATTTATGTCCATTTATTCATTTGCATGGAGACAGTGCAGTTTGGCCAATCTATAAGGCACAACACTGACTGATCTTTAAATAATTCTTTACATTGGTAAAGAGATCTTAGTTCTTGAGGCTAATACGTGTTACAGATATTAAAAATATTGACTGATTGTTTGATTTTTCTAACTTGTCATCTTTCTAATTTTCAAGATGAAAATTTCAGCATCATGATATGAGAAAATGATCTTTCTTAGCTGGCCCTTTCATTGGAGAGGACTGTAGGTGCACTTCCTAGTGGGTTACAGAGTTATTTACTAGGTAGCAGTAGAGTGTTGGTTATCAAGAATCTAATTTCTCTCTCTCTGTCTTTCTATGTGCAGCTGTTTCCCCAGTGTTCATTGATGTGTTGGGTCCCCAGGGCCAGGGGATTGGGCTGGCCTGCAAATCCACAGGCTGGTTCCCAAAACCTGAACTCCACTGGGTTGGAAACGAAGGACAAAATCTGGTACTGGAGTCCAAGACTGGGATGACTCAGGACAGTGAAAGTCTATATAATGTTCTGAGCCAGGTCACCATCCCAGGAGAAGAAGCAGCAACACAGATTAGCTGCATAGTACGGAATAGCCTGCTGGATACAGAGAAAAAATCTTCAGTTCATCTCTCAGGTGAGTCACCCCCCATGCCAGGTAGAGGGGAAAATAAGAGGGAAAGGGGTCTACCTCATTTGGAACTTGTACCTCAGCTACTGTCTATATAAGGTAGTTTAGGAAGAAAAGTTACAGACTGTCTTCTCCTTTTTACTGGTACGGCCCCTTGTGGTGTGGCTTTTGGTATTGTGGACACCTAGTCTACTGAGATCCATCAACCAAATGCATAAAGAAGCCACTGAAGAGCCATCCAGTGGTGGTAAATTTACTACAGAACTTGGCTTGATAAATAGCTACTGAGAGATGAACAGCTCCATACCCCATTCCCGGCTCCCTGTCCCCGAACCACCACTTTAGAAGTGAAAGACTCACCCTTCACTCTTTGGCATCACCCTTGCCACTTACTTCTCAGCATATTGGGTAAATTCTGCTTCTACTCATATTGCTCAATGGCATTAATGGCAGCAACAGAGAATGGGAATATATTGGGGAGACCAGAAATACTTTCACTAAGGTCCCACTGGGCAGTCTTTGTGAGGCCAGACATGAGATGTCTGGGATGGAAAACAGAATTAGACCCCATCTCATCCTTCTGAGAACTATGCAGGATGGTGTGTTATAGTGTATTCTTTAGGGGTTGTCCAGTGCTGTTTAATATGTCTCTGGTAATAGGGACTTTAATGTCAATTGGGTTTGGAGACACTTCCACAGTATCTCCTCCCTATTCCAACAAAGTTATGCCTCTAAACATTGTTAGAACATGGGCAGTAGCCATTTAGCACTGAGAATGGTTCCCTTCCCCCAAATAAGGTAAAACTCTGAATGTAATCATCATCTCACATGCTCACTGTGTGTGAGTAACAGTTCTGGGAAGTTCGTAAGAGCACATGGCACTTAAAGACTAACAAATTTTTTTATCAAATGAGCTTTTGTAGGAGAAAATTCCACTTTGTCCAATGTCCCATCTTCAAAGTGTTTGATGAGGTGGGATTTTCTCCCATGAAAGCTCCTGTCATAAATAAATTTATTTGTCTTTAAGTGCCACAGGACTCCTTGTTTGTTTTGCTGAGCTAGACTAACACGGCTACCCTTGTGGATCATAAGTTCATGTTACTCTTTACCTAACGTGACCTGTCTGTCTGTCCCCGGAAGCCAGGGGAAGACTCTTTAGCCAAACCTTATTTTACCTGTTTAGTTTTTCTTTTCTTATCACAAAAACAGTCAACATTCTACTTGTTTCCATGGTCCACAGGAAATCTGTGATGCAAGCTTAACAGTGAGGCTGTGACCAACTCTATTGTAATAATCAGTTAATACTGTATTTTTGCAGCTTTGAAAGAATATTTCTAGGGCTGGTAGTGAGAGCTGTGGCATTAGTTATATCTACATTTGAGTCTGAAGGTGTGATTCCTGCCCATGTAGATGTTCCTGTGTTAGTGCTGCATAAGCTAGTGTGGGCACCCTGTACTTTAGGGGCCTCTGAAATCAAGTAGGAACTTAACATTTAAGCAGTTCCTATGTGCTCTAAGTTTTTCACTGAGGGAATACAACTCCTGTGATCCCTTGGAGGAGAGAGAAAGGGACACTAGCTGCCCTCCAGGAAGCAAAGGTGGACAAAGGGGTGTCCAGGGGAGAGAAAGAGACCTGCCCGAATCTGGAAGCTGCTGTGAGTGCTCCTGGGGTTCCTGAGACTGCTGGAGACTCACTCAAGCAGGGAGCTTCAGAGGTTGGTGGCTTACTCAGCCTAAAAGCAGGGTCTGAGCCTAGAGCTGGCTGAGCTGGATCTGCAGTGAGGGTGTGAGTGTCTGTCTCCCTCCTCCAGTCTGGAGCTGAGCTTGCAAAGCCAGGGAGTCTGCTGAGAGACTGACTGGGCCTGATGGGAGGCAGTGTGGCAGTCCCTTTGAACCAGGGCCAGGACTACAGACCATTGGTTGGGCTCACTATGGATCTGCAGTGCGGCTCTGAGCAGATACACTGGACCCTCAGCGTGCTGCATTGTCTCCTTCATTGACCCTCTGAGTGTGCCCAAGCAAGCTTGTGGTTGGGGTTTTGAACTCTGGGAAGTATGCCCTCTGAGCTGGAAAAAGGGCTGTGAACATGCTAGTTAGATAAATTTCCTTTAAACTGTATTCTGTGTCTGCTCACTGCTTTATTTACTTGCCTCTGTGTATTTAAATTAATAGCAATATTCAATTCCATGCTGTTATGATAAGTTTCTTTGTTAAGTAAAGGTTTGTTATATGCAAGTAAGCACTATGAATGTATTATATATATCTATATCTATATATCTATATCTACATCTCTATATATAAGTAGTAAGTCTGGATTAGACCCCTCCCACAGATTATTCTTAGCCACATGGATTTACTCCTGGACGCTCTCAAGGCACACCACTGAGTGTGTACTGGACCCATCCAGGTGGAGGCACTGCCAAACTTAATTTCCTGTAAAGCAAAGCTTAATTTCCGGTAAGGCAAAGGGACTGTAGCAGAAGAGTGCATAGAGGATTCCCACAATCCCAACATCACCACTGGGAAACTCAGGATCTCTTTGTCATCAAACTTAGGCACCTGTGCACACATGACTGTTGCCTTCTCCCAAGTAACCCAGGGAGAAAAGGGAGAGGGTTACAGTAGTTTTAAGAGCAGCAATTTGTCTGGGTAGCAAGTACAGCAACGTGGGCTAGCCACTCAAGTTCCAACCTGTTTAGACTCCTAGGTCCATACTTAGAGCAGCTAGTCTGGGGGAAAAATTCTCAGTCAAGACTTTTTTTATTCCAGATGACCTTGAGTAACTGATAATTAGGGCATGCAGTGAACCAGCAGCTGTTGACCAATCAGCACAGAAATCTGTTGCTGGCCTGCAGTCATGGGTGACATTTAACAGAATAAAACCTTGTTTCTTTTAACTCATGAGGGGATGGAGTCTCGGGATTAAATATTCCAAAGACATTTTTCAGCTTTATCTAAGTTTGGAATTGTTCTTTGGAAGGAGTATTCCCTTGTTTCTATTTGATTTTCCACATATAAACAGCAAAATTGACTTTTTGAATTTCAGTTAGAAGAAAGAACCTGGCAAGTGAAGAAGAAATACAAGTCTTCATGACAGATTGCAGAGTGTGCTACTCACTCTAGGACAGACATAGGAATATAGGCAGGACCTACTGTAGTAAACCTAGATCATCCCTGACTAGTGATATCCAACTTGTGGATGGAGACTCCAAAACCACCATTGAAAATTTATTCCAGAATTTATCAATCCTTATAAAGTATTTACTAATATCTAACCCCAACTCTTTTTACTGTGTATTAAGCTCATTATTTCCCATCCTATTTCAGTGAAAATGGAGAGCAATTGATCACCATTCTCTTTAAATCACAATCCTCTGGAATTGCTGGGAATCACTGAGCCATCACTATATAATCAAATGAGGTAGAAGATCTCATACCTTTAGCTCTGGGATGGAACCATGTGCCTTATATATGGTTATGTTTTTGCTTCACAGATGACATATTTCCACGTACTTCTCCCTGGTTGGCTGCATTCTGTGTGTCATTTGTGCTGCTTCTTCTTACTAATGGAGTCTGGGCATTTCTTGGATATAAAGGTGATGGGAACTGGTTATTAATTTTTTTAAAATCCCAGGAAACAGGTGTCAGGCTAAGGACACAGGACTGACTATTTTACAATTCACATAGTTTATCATGTGACCTACCATCATTTCATTTCAGAAAACAATCTTGCAAAAGGTTCATATATACATACACATGTATGTATGTGTGTGCGTGTGTGTCTAATAGAAGTATGAACTCTGTGGGACTAGGACCTGATTTTGATATGTGTTTGTATGAGAGCTAACATACTGCAGTTCCAGTCCTTTGCCTGTTGGAATATGTTATTAAATCTATCCAATGGAAACTCCTTTCCACCGAGGCCATGTTTTGCTGCCCTGCTCTGATAGTCGTAGCCTTATAATCTATGAAATCTTTAGAGGAGTGGCACTTTCTCACTTTTAATTAGCTAGGATCAAATACTAGCTTGGAGGAGGTATTGCTTCTTTGCCACATTTAGTTTTCGAAACTCAGCATTTCCATTTCCAAGTGAAAAGGAGGATTCTCCATGCAATGGTTGTTCTGTCCCTCTGCCTGAGGTCATTATTTCTCAATTCTTGTGCTTAGGGTCACAAGTACTTGGCCATGCATGAATCGCTGAATCTTGGACTTTGCTAGTTGGAAAGCCCACATCGTTTTGTTGATTTCACTTAGTATGACTTCAAATAGTTTTGTATCTCAAATGAAGTGTTTAATGTTTAATTTATAGAGAAGCAGAAGATTTCTCAGAAGAAACAGCATGAAAAGTGTGCTCTCATATCTTTAGGTATGTTCCTTATATTATGTTTTCTTCTCCCTGTAGAACTGCAGGAGTGCAGCTAATTGTATTTATTGGATGATCTTATAAGTTATAAAATGCTTTATACAGCAGGAAAATCCAACCCACCAATTCACCCCACTTCCTTAACTTCTTCCTTTTACCTTTCCTTATTTTTGTTTTGTATACTAGCATTCCAGATGCAGGTCCTTGAAGGTACCTTCCCAGCTTGTACCAGGGCAGAACATGAATGTATTTTGCCTTTGACAGATTTTTTGTGCTGTAATTCCAAGGCTGCCTTCAGTTTTTCAAAGTGCTGTGAGACATTTCATGTTAGTTAACAGGATTATAGAAAAACATAGGCTAATTCAGGCCATGTGACTGCTAGACCATATAGACAATATAGGCTATGTCCACACATACATCATTATTTCAAAATAACCCATTTTGAAATGAGTTATTTTGAAATAAAGTCCTTATTTTGAAATAAGTTAATTTGAATTAACAGTTTGTTAATTTGAATTAAGGGAAAGCCTGCTTTCAAAATAGCCATTGTTTCGAAATGGTTATTTCAAAACAAGGCCATTCGGACATGTTGTTCGAAACAACAGCTATTTCGATTAGATGTGAGGTTTAATGGTTTCAAAATAACGGCCGTTATTTTGAAACAACGGGTCCTGTTGTTTGGAAATAACAGCGCTTCATGTGGACATGCCGCTTCTATTTTGAAACAACCTCTATTGTTTCAAAATAAGAAGCCTGTGTGGACATACCCATAGTGATGTTCTATTGATGTTGTGTGCTTAATAGATATTAATATATTTGTTGTGAATAATATATATTGATAATGTGATATATCAATATATTAGCTTAGCATATATTAACCAGCATTTCCCAGGTGCTTCTGGATTACGTTTTTAGTCTCTCTGGCTCTAGAATAGAGCCCTGACTCCCAGGTTCTTTTCCACAGCCTCAGTCCCCTTCCAGACTCTACTTCAGGTCTTTTCATAAGACCCCAACTTTACTCCCTGGAGTTTCTTCTGCAAACTGGATTTTCTCAGCCCTTCTCCAAGGCCCTGACATTTCAGGCTGTCACCTGACTTCAGTTAACCCTGTCCTCTCTGGCTAAGATGCAGTTAATTATGGCACAAGTGGGCTTGATTGAACATGGCTGGCTAACTCCAGGCCTTCTGGCCCTTAAAGGGCTGGCTACTCTGTTACAATAGTATAAGGAATTACAGAGAAGGGATGAACCCTTGTGAGGTAACAGCCATTCTGTGGCAGAGCTGAGAATACAGTTCTGGAAATCTGGTTTCTTGTTTCCCTATTGCCTTAATTAAATATCCATCCTAACTCATCCTCAGGAAGGCTGGATGGGTCCCTTTTAGTTATCCCATCACTGTCCTTCTGTAATGGGCTAAAAGGAGTGATGTGAAGTAGCATGAGATACTTTGTTTGGTGCAGAATCGGGTCTGTGGCTTCCACCAAGCTTTCAGTCTCCACTTTGCCAATCTGAGGTACCAGTGGATGTCACCTGGAGTTCAATCCAGGTGGCCAGCATGGCCATACATCACACTGATGCCAGCCCTGCTCTTGCCCAGTCTCCTGGCTTCTGCATTGCTCTTGGGAGTGGGAAAGTATTTTTATGTATGGAATGGAAAGCATCACAGAGCATGTGGCTAACTTCTTTCTCTCTGCTGTTCCAGAGGCTCAGAAGAAAGAGTTGGAATCAGGTACTTTGATAAATTCCTTGGCAAAATCAGATTTTAATTAGAAAGGAAATTTACCTCATCTGTGTAACATCTTTAGCAGCCCAATACATATTCCTTACTCCCACCAAAATGAGGATATATAGGAGAACACGAAGCAGCTAAAAACACATCAGAAAAAACAGTCGCATTCTCATCACCATTTTTCTCCTGCATGGAGGCAGGGCCATGAAAACCTCCACCGAGTTTAAAGGCACAGATCACAGTTTTAACATAATTTTCAACATACCACATACAATATTCCAGGCTAGTTCATCCCTGGGCTTCCCCACCTGCCCCACCTCATAGCTCCATCATGGAACTCTATGCCCTATCACCGATTTCTTCAGGCCCAGAGAGCTAAACAAAGACTCTGAATCATACTGAGCTATGTACTGATTTTTCTTCAAAGCTCTGTGAAGAAATAGACTAAATCAGGGGTTCTCAAACCTTTTTCACTGGTATCCCCTTTTGAAAATATTTGAGGCTATGATGATCCACCCAAAAAAGTGATGACTCCCTCCATGATGTTCTAACCTTCCCAGCATGCATGGAGGCTGATAGCTCTCAACCCCTCCCATAATAATATCATGACTTCCTAAGGGGTCACGACGCCCAGTTTGAGAACCCCGAGAATAAAGTTATTTTTCACGTGAGTCCAGTCATTCACATGTGAAACCTAAAAGGAGTGGGTGAGTTCAGGCACCCACAGAAACACTCAGTAGCCACACCCCTTCAAACACATCCTTGTAACTTCACATTGTTATGGTGTTGTTTGTAGTGTTGTTGCAGCCATGCTCATCCTGGGAGATGAGAAAAACAAGGTGGGTGAAGTTATATCTTCTAGACATATGTGAGGCTTGAAACTTGTCTCTGTCACCAACAGAAGTTGGTCAAGGAAAGATATGACGTCCCTACCCTGAAGCACTTTCCAGATATACAGAGCTGTTTCTGCATGTTACATGTGGTGCCACAGCTCTTCTTCATTAACTAGTGGGATTCACAAAATTATTTTGGTATTTAACTCTTACATATTTCAATACATATTTCTGTGGACAATGCCCAGTGTGCCTTTGGTTTTGAAAAACATGACTTAGTTGTTCAAATTTCTCTATTAAAATGTCATACCTGTAGTTTGTGATGGATTTCCTTCTTCTCTTCCTAGAATATCATGATCAAATGAAGAAGCTTGGTAAGTGAATCTGTTGCCCTGCTAGAGAATCACTGAGCAGAAGTTACCTGCAGCACATGGTGCTGAATAGCTATGGAAATATCTGTGCTACAAGATTTGTGCACTGATCATGTAACTATGTCTACACTTAGATGGTTAAATCGATTTAACTTGTATTTATTTAATAAAATTGAAATAAGAATCATGAAATAAATTTAAGTTAAATTGATTTAAGATGTCCCCACTAGAAACCCAAATTGAACTAGCATGTCCATGGACAGGACTTGCTAGTTGGATTTGGGAAAGGGGCACCATGGGAAGTGTGGCAACATGGTCCCCAAGAATGGCCATGTCCCCAGCCAGTCCCATAAATTCAGGATGTGACCTCAGCCCATTCTGGCTGGCAGGAGGCTGAGGGACACAGATATTGATCCAGCCCAGCTCCCATACTGTGCCTTAGCGGTGCCCAGGCCCTCTGCTCGCCTGCAAAGTTCCCTAGTCCATTGGAACACTCTGCTCCAGGACCCAGAGATCACCAAGGCAGACCACAGCATCACCACAATGCTGGCCCTGCAAGCTGCCACAGTCATTCTGCTGCCCTCCATGCCCCATCAAATCTGACCATGTGACACCAGCAGAGATTGGTGGGAGTGGATAGTCCTCACCACTTGGCACAATGAGCAGTGGGAGAAGAACTTCCATGTGAGTAAGCAGAGCTTTGAATACTTGGTCTGCAATCTTACCCCAGTCCTGCAGCCCAAGGA